>AP028430.1:291000-905831 GCA_036509395.1 Antheraea yamamai
TTAGAAATTTAAATAAACATTTTTTACATTTTCTCAGACATATTTTACAGTAATTGTAATTCAATGACTACTTACAAATCCTTTAGACACTTACCGATCTTAATTAATTTCTGTTAAATTTTTATCATTACTACTTAGCCCATATGGAAAAATGTATTAATATAGTAGATAATACTCTGAAAATGCCTCTATTTGTCTGTAAATATCGTCAAAATCGGTTCAAACGTTTTGTCTGCAGAGCACATACATCCAATATCTTCGCTTTTGTTTCCTTCTTACTTAATGCCCTCTATAGGTTGCAAAGAGGACATGTTCGCATTAGGCATCATACAGGGGTATTAAGCGATCTAGTAATATTTAGGGATTTTATTGGGACTAAGTTGATTCAGATTTTGGTAACGGTTTTGATGAATTTCACGATAATTATATTGGTATTTATCGTGTAGCGGATCACAGTGAAGAAATGTTAATCTTATGATTCGCGACCTCTAATCCTAAGTTTTCTGATTGGCGTTTATTAATTAGAATATTTAGAAAACGTATTACTGTATCTATTTCATATAAAAAATTAGCGATTTTGTAGACATCCGACTTGGGTCAAATTACATCTACAACGATCACCACACGTATGAAAGTTATACGAGCAGGGTAGTTCGATCTGCCTTATAGTAAAGTCAACACAAAATTATTTACACTGTTTCATATTGTACCTGTTGTGGTAGTTTGGTTCCTGCCTTAAGACAGCAGTTCAGAATTTATTTGCTTACGGTTTAAAGGGTGTGGTTAGTGTTACAAGTATGACAAGCGTTCTGAATTACTTCTAGAGGTTAAAGATATATCAGTGACTGACTTCGGCTGGTAATGTTGCTTTCGATGACGTTTGTCATAGATAGCAATAGCCTATAGACACTACTTAACATCGGGATAGAATTATGACCGTTTACAACAAATAAAAAAACAAATTACTTCTAAAAGTCAAGAATTTCTAAAAGAATATATGGGGTTTTATGGCTAAATCTCAAAAAAATCCAAAGTAAAATTAAGATTGAACATTAAAACTGTTACACAATACATCAAGCTGCTAAAGCTGCGCAAAGTAGATGCTTCAGTGAGTATGTTCTAACGTCTATATTATGGAAAGGGCTCTGAACACTAATACTAATGAATGTATATTTCCCTCCTGTCCTTTTCATATTATATTCCATATGAAAGAGTTGACGATTTTATATCTATACCGCTACGTTTGCGTGTCACAATAAAGATGTACAATTTCAATTTAATTATTTGCTAATGTTACGTTTAAACCTGAAGCCCGAAGAGACAGTATATCATCAGGATATCACCCAGAAAAGAATACTAAGCTACCTGATGTAAATGTCCAAAAGGTTATATTTTAGGGAACTCAATAACACTCACCTCAACATACTGCAAGACGTATATTACGGAAGAGATAGAAGGTTGACAATTTAAAATTTAGTGTAGACGCGCTAAAATATTACATTACTAGCCGACCCGTGCCCACTTCGTTGGGCGGTAATAGGCATTATCAAGCTACAACTTTTCTCTAGAACTCAATCATATATATCTCATAATAAAGGCAGCGTTCGTAAGAAACGTTTTCGTTCGACCATTTTTCTCCGACTCCCCAGATATTACCCCCTACAACGTCACAAACTTTACCTCTTTACAATATTAGTATAGATTATAGATAATATAATTATTGTACGCGTGTAATAGTTATTTTGGGCTATGACGCAGCGGAAGCTCTCAAAAGGAAAAAATACCCCGATTTTAAAACATTTTTCATTGTTGCTCCGCTCCTATTGGTCTTAGCGTGATGATGTGCAGCCTATGACACTCATAGATAACGTGGCTTTATATTAGTAAAAGAATTTTCAAAATCGGTTTAGTAGTTCCTGATATTACCTCCTACAACGTCACAAACTCACAAACTTTACCTCTTTATAATATTAGTATATAGATTATAGCCCTTGCCCGCGACTTCGTCCGCGTAGTAATTGTTACTACTCTGTGCTAACGCTGACACGCAGCAGAAGCTCTCAAAAAGAAAAAAAACATCTCGATTTTGAAACATTTTTCATCTGTGGTCCGCTCCTATTGGCCTTAGCGTGATGATATATAGCCTATAACCATTCTCGATGAATGAGCTATATAACACTGAAAGAATTATTCAAATCGGACCAGTAGTTCCTGAGATTACCCCTTACAACGCCACAACGTCACAACGTCACAAACTCACAAACTCACAACGTCACAAACTTTACCTCTTTATAATATTATTATTATTATTAGTATTAGTATAGATATATAGATCTATCTACACGTTACATTACCGATAAGTCGTGCGATGGCGTAAAGTGCTGCGTGATTTTCGAGCTTTCATTCGTCAAAAGAAATTTAGTAATTTCACATTCTGCTACAGAGAGGTAATTTATATTATTGCTGGAAACTATCTTTTTAACTGGCACAGTTATTGAAAGCGCAAATTTTACTAAGCAACTTTTTAGCTAACACATACCACGTGGTGGTACCTTGGCGGTGTGTAGAAAATATATTTAATCGTACCCGAAACATACTTTGTATATGTATGTATGTATGTGTATTGTATAATAAACACTACATGTTAAAGAAGAAAGTCCTCTGCCACGTGTCTGTCATCTGTCTGTTAGCGATAAACTCAAAAACTACTGATCGGATTTTCATGCGGTTTTCTCCAGTAGGTAAAGTGATTAATGAGGAGGTATATAATTTGTCAATGTTTTTTTTTTATTATCAAGGCGTCGGTCGGGCCCGCTAGTTAGTAATATTCTAAGGCAAGGAATAAAAACACACAGTGTATGTAGCAGCGCCGGCCGGGCTGTCTAATACAGACAGAACTTTAACAGAAACCAGTATTAAAACGATGCAATCTATATAAAAATAATAATAGAGGTCTGTCGTTGTGCGCGCATTACACAAATGCTACTAAATAAAATCATTTTTTATTTAGATTTACTTCATTTACATTTGGCCTTTACACATCTTCGTCTAATATTAATTTCTTGAAATATAAGAAACCACCATTTCCAAGCACTATGCGTTCGTCGACGTCTGTTTTATAATTGTCGAGAAATGGGGCAATCGGTGTGGCGCATCAGAGAGGAAGTAACCGGATAATATTATTTACAAAAAAATATTATAAGGCATTTTAATTCTTAGCTTTCAATTTTTTTTTAAATTTTCTTTTTTGCAATATATTAATTACTTAAAATAATAAACAACAGAGACAAAATCGCGGGTACCATCACCTAGTGAGCTGTACAATATTGATAAAAAGGTGTCACACGGAATTATTCGGGTCCAAATTATACACTGTGGCTTAGTTTGAAGAGGGACGTTCATTTATTTATATGTAGGAATTATTTTATTATTCACTGCCATTTGACAGCTCCACGAGGCATCCTTTTAGGATTTATTTTTTTATAAACTGATTTATTTTATATAGCTGTACACGCGACTTCGTACACGTGGAACCTTATGTAAAGAAACAATGACTAATAAAATCATCTGTATGTATAAGTCCATTTACTTTTCTACTTTTGTTTCGTACTTACGTCGTGTCGTCATTAAAATTAGAATACCTTTTGTTAGACCGAATCTATTTTAATGAAACAAAGATTAAATGTTACGCGAGGATAAGATGTTTTATTATGGGCGCAGTACTTTAGCAGTGATGCGTGTCCAAACAAACAAACAGACAGACATTTCTAAAAAAACAATACTTATAGTAAGTATAGATAATAGTTATATATATGAGATATTTTCACCCTTTCCCTCCTTTTAAATGTGATTTTGTGAAATTATACTACGCACATCAAAAAAGTCTAAGCAACATGCGTGATATTACAAATTTTACCATTTATATTAATTAATTTCTAAGTATTTACTCAAACAAAGTGCGTAGGTAAGTAAACTTTTTTGTTATTGATGACATACTGGCTGGTTGTAAAAAAAAAATTTGATTATGTCTTGTTTTTTCATAAAATTCAAATGACTGCGGATTTGTTTGAATTTAAGTGCGTTTTAATTGCTACGTTTAGATTTTATAATTAAATAAAGTTAGCGACAAAATTGAATTGTTAGATATTCTTTACGTCATGAAGCGACCTCATTTGATGGCAGATGAAAAGCAAAGAGCTGTAGGGATGTTGCAAGCGGGAAGTAATCAATCTCAGGTATCTCGACATTTTGGCATTCATAGAAGTGTTATTTGTCGTCTTTGGCAGCGCTACAATAATATAGGAGAACCCGCTGAACAGCATCCAGGCCGTAAAAGGAGTACAACCACTCGGCAAAACCGGTACATACAACTGACTGCAAGACGCCAGCCGATGTTAACCGCTCGAGAGATAAGTTTGAGGCTACAAATTTCAAGTGGTGTTGATGTAAGTCCTCAAACTGTGCGAAATCGACTGCATGAGTACGGCCTACGAGCTCGACGCCCAATCAGGTGCCCACCGATACGTCACGGGAATCGCGCTCGTCGATATGAATGGTGTAGAGAACGCATAACATGGACCCAGGAACAATGGGATAAAATTATGTTTTCCGATGAGTCGCGATTCGGGTTTAAGCCTGATACAAGAAGGGTGCGAGTGTATCGTCGGCCCGGAAATACTGAAAGGCTTAGGTGCGTTCAGGAAGTTCATCCATACAGTGGCTCAACAGTTATGTTATGGACGGGTATTATGAAGAACAGGCGAAATGAGCTCGTTTTTGTAAATGGAAACATGAATGCTGTGAAGTGGGCTAAAGGTCAACATAACATGAAAAATACTTTAAAAGCGTAATGATGTAAAAGTGATAACTATCTATAATATACAAATATTTCGATTACGATCGATCTTCAAATGTTTTCATGAATTTCGCTAATTTTATTAATATTTCATTACATAGTATAAAACAAAGTCCCCTACCGCGTCTGTCTGTCTGTCTGTTCGCGATAAACTCAAAAACTACTGAACGGATCTTTATGCGGTTTTCACCAGTGGATAAAGTGATTCACGGGGATCCTTTTGTTATATAATTTGTCCCGGATTTTTTTTATAATCAGGGCGGGACAACGTCTGCCGGGCCCGCTAGTATATAATAAACTACCGCATAAGTAAATTGGAGGAATTACAAATTTATCTTTTTTATAACGTTTTAGGCCGATATTCAATGCGAAATAACAACATGCAATTACCAAGTTTGAAATCTGTAATAAAATAATTAATAATAAAATTAATTAACTACATTGTTTAATAAAATTATTTTCACGGTATATCTAAATAATAAAAAATACAAAAAAATAATTAAATCTTTAAAAGTCCTTACCGTAAAGATGACAACACTCCGCCGTACGATAAATAACTAATTTAGTGAAAAGTTTTCTTTTTAATAGGACGTCGCGAAAGCTTCACCTAGGAATTCCGTAGACGGCGATGGCGGCGCGCGGCTACGCACGGTCGCACACACGCGCTCGAGCGAATTCCGCGGGACAACTGGGAGCGAAACGAACGAACTGATACCTCCACTACTGAACTTACACTCATACACACGTGCACTTCAGATACTATGTTCAAATAACAAACTAAAACTCTATTCGTTTTATAAATTTGTTTCCTCCATACGTCATTCAGTACTAACAATATAATATTTAGAAAAAAAAAATATCTGCTGAATCACGAATTTTTTCTATAACATGATGGACGATAAATATATATATGATAAATATGATGCCAGCGTTTAATTTCCCTGTACATTGCTATATATTCTAAAAAAAAAAAATTCTGTATGTTTTTATTCTTGCAAAGAAATCTTATTAACGAATAGATGGAAAAAATAAATATTGTGAATAGGGTTGCCACGTTTACTGTGATCAAATAAAAATTATATTATTTCTTAAAAGTGGAAAAATGTGAATACTGTAATATGATCAAGTACGTTATAAGATATTCGAGTAGACGGGGGATTACATTTTAGATTTAAAACAGTTTTGATATTTTAATGATCTAAGTAAAATTCTTGAAAAGTGTAGAGTGTAATTGTTTGAAATAACATACAATACAATACATTACTATAAGATACGAGTTTTATTTTAGTAAACGTCAAAAGTTCATATTTGAATATTTCTCTAAAGGCTGACTGAAAAATAAACTTTGAATTATTAGTATAGTAAATATGTGATACACTTAGATTGGATAATATAATTTGAATGGCGGTTGTTGTTCTTGATTCCGGAATTCGAGTCTGAGTCAGTCAATTTCTTAATTTGTATATATATTTGTCTAGTTTTTTATTATTGTATGCTACTTATTATTGGCTATTCAGTGTTAGTAATGTCTCAAAATTGTTATATTTAGTTTTTTGTTGTGTTAATATCAGTTACTTTATTTTATTTTTATTTTAAAGCAGTCTTAAGATGTTGATAATATTCAGTCGAGTAAATTACATGTTTGTATTAGTTATCAACGTTGCTGATGATAATTTATTTTTTACTCAGAAGTAAGCCCTTGGTTGATGGCGTACCATGTATAATTAAAAGCCGTCTGCTTCAACAATATTACAAATAAAATAACAAAACAATCATGTATGTATGTATGTATTAGCAAACTTTTAAAAATACATTAAATTGTCCATCAATTCAAATTGAACATTGAAGAACTTTCGAACCGGTAGATGTATCAAACGATCATTATAGATCTTCTTTTGTAAATTATTATGATCCCTATAAAAATACGCATTAGTAATGCCAAGACAATGTTCAGTTAACGAGTTGTGATATTCCAAAATTTAACAGGCAAAATCTCATACTTTTATATGTAAAAACAGAAAATGGCTATGAGATAGATCTCAATATATTTGTAAATTATACCTGAATTTTTTAAATAAAGAAAAAAAAGAGGTTTTTATTTGATGTCCTTAAAAATGTGTTTATGAGAATAAATAATTAGTACATTCAGTTAAAAAAAAAGTAATAGCAAACCATTTTTCTTTACTATTGTATCAACGATATTCCGGTTTCGGAATTACGAATTAATTAATCTATACATATAATAAGAATGTAAATGTAACTTGTCTGTACTTTTTAGATTATTGTGAAAAAAATTGTCGCAGGTATCATTTTTAGAAATGTCTGTTTGTCTGTCTGTTTGAACATGCATCACTGCTAAAGTACCGCGTTGACTGAATTATAAAGCAGATCCTCGAGTTTCAGTCACATCTAGTCTCAGTTTCATTAAAATCTGTTCACTCTATCAAAAGTTATTGTAATTTTAATGACGATGCGACTTAAGTACAAGAGAAAAAAAAGATAAGGAAATGAACTTCATATATTCAGATGATTTTATTAGTCACTGTTTTTTTTTACATCAGGTTGCACGCGGGCGTAGTCGTGGGCACCGCTAGTACATCAGTATAGCATTGTCTGTGTAAAATTGTGAGAATATGTACAATTAGGTCTAAATTTATGGTCTAAAATTTTATTCTCTTTAGATTTAATTAAAAATACAGATTGAACTAAAGTCTTGAAAGCTAGCATTAGTATAAATTAAAATACGGAACTTTATATCTGTCTAAGCAGTTTTTAATATTTAACAATTTAAATAGTGCTCATTGAACTCGGAGCAATATTCTTATACGTTACTATGGTTACTGAGTAATGTAAACCAAGAGCGCGGAAAATAAATCAAAATGCCCACCAAAATGGCCAAAAACATAATATAATTCAAATTACATACATATATACGAATATATGAATTTAAATTTATTCTTGGAGTTCATTCAGTACAGCTTACGTCTCACGGACATGTTTAGAGTGAACTACATATTTTTGCTAAATTTCATGCGGACGAAGTGGTGGGTAACACCCAGACTAAAATAAAATAACTTAAATTACTTCCTATAAGATCAGCTATGTGCCAGTGAAAGTCCCGTGAAAATATTGTGGATGAAGCCGCGGTTAACAGCTAGTCTAATTTAGAGTAGTTTAAGTAATCCACTGTAATTTCAGCTATCTATTAGTGAAATTCTTGTCAAAATAGGTCGAGATGTTTCGGAGATTACCCGGAACAAACAGACCAACAAAAATTTTAAAAATTGCATTTTTATTATCGGTAGCATCTATACTTTCATACCCAATTTTCATACAACATTTTATTTTGATGTTACATACAGATACTTCATTTTTATTATATGTATGGAAGATGATAGTGTAAAGGATAATTTTGATCTACAGTAGATGATGGTTTAGTTGATCACAGCGTCAATGGACGTAGGTGGAACAACATCATCTGTATTGTACGAGTCGTATCTTATCTATTGCACTGTATGATTCTAGTACATGTTGATTGCAGAGAACCAATTTTTCATATTTCAATTTCCATATTTGGTCAGTGAAAAGTATGACAAACTAACTACATTAAATTAATTTTAAATCTAATTCATAATAAGGAATAAGGTAATAAATTGTTAATTATAGGAAAATATTGATTTCTCTCGATTTATTTACATAAGTATTCGCAAGATTAAATTTGGGATCTTAAATATAGTTTAATTCGCCAGATTTAAGAATAGACAGTAATCCTGCTGATTATTAAAAATTGATAATTTGTGTTTAATTATCAGAAATATTGTTGAGGTGTGTATGTATACTAAGTGTTACGCGCCACCTCGTTCACGTGCAAAAAGATTTAAAAATGTTATCTGGATTCACATTTCACAGGAGGTATCTTTAATTTTTTTGATCGTTGTTCTGTCTCTAGCAACCTCCCGCAACTTCATCTGCGTTTGTATACTTATGATTATATTTGCTCGGCACCCTGATGCGCGTCAAGCGATGTTTTTGGCAGGAGATAAATTTATAATTTCGCGTTGTGACATGCTACGTAAGCATGACCGGTCGTATTGCGCGTGCGCGGCTTGTGTCAGACTAGCGACGCGTAATATAGGGTTCTGTGTACATGTAATGTTGATATTTTGCAGCTCATCATGCGTTTGAATGATTAATAGACTTTATAAAAATGTATATAATTATTGCTCCGAGCGCCAATAGATATAAAAACCACACAAATGTTAATAATTTCAATAATCAAATTCTAAAAATTAAATGTTTTCATTCAATTATGACGATTCAATGATAAATTAATATGAAAATTCAAAAAAGAACGAACACATTTAGGTATTTCATTGTTTTCACTTTTGTCGGCAGTCCTTATGATTGCCTCGGCTTTTTTCTAAAATAAAAGTATCCTGTATTAATTCTCTTATATCAGCTATCTGACAGTGGAAATCCCGTCAAAATCGGTCCAACCATATAGGAGATTAGCCGAATATTTTAAACAAAAAAAAAATGTTATATGCGTTTATATGGTATATACTTAAATATGCATTTAGTAAAAAGCTACTATTTTGACGTTACAAACAGAGAGTTCAATTTTTTTATTTGTATGAGCTTAGATTAATACATAACGTCTGTAACACGATTTTTTTCTCTAATAATATGATGTTTTTTTATAGTTCGTTAAAAACCCAATATTGTATATAACAGATGATACTTCGAAAGTCCTCTATTTGCCAGTAAAAGCCACAGATTAGCCTGAATAAACAACAGACATGACAGTTGTATTTATAGTGTAGTTTGTGAAATGTAGCCTAAGATAGGCATTAGGCAATTCATTCGAAATAGGGATTCTATTGAATGACTGTGTTTACGTAAATGATATCGTTCCGACATTTTCTTTTTGACCAACACGACGACGGACAGACAAGAGGACAATTAATTATTAAGTTTTTTTATTCGAACTGACTACACTGTTACCCTGCCAAGGCCTTTACAGTTTCATCGGACCCCTAATTATCTAAGACACCCGGCTAATTGATTTATGTCGGCCTGAGAACCTGATTCAAAGCCAGTGACCACATGAGAGCGCGAACTATATGTACTATGGTGCCCTCTCTTAATGATAAACGTAATCGTTTCATATTAATAAATTTAGTTTTGTCTCGAACAAACTGTCTTTATAAAGTTTTAAAGGTACGAATCACTAGAAGCATGTTATACTATGGCATAGTATGCAATTAGGACGACAAGAAGATAAATAATAATGTTTCGGGCGGATACCTACGAGTAGATAATACCGAACTATTTATGTTTATCACGACATACACCATACAAATAGAAATTAATTATCTCATTCGATAAATTGTTATGTTTGTTTATAATTTACCATTTAAGACGTTACAAGTAAGAATTTTTGCAACTTTATAATTGTTGATGTAGCTTTTATTTTGTGTGTTATAGAAAACCTGACACAGTGTCTCACAAAGTGTGTGACTACTCTTAATCAACCAATATATAATCAATTGGACAGCGGCTGTACCCGAATTCTTTTTTGTATAATGTCAAAGCGCATTCCAATAAACAATTGTGACCAGAAACAATCCTTCGCCTGTTTTTTTTATTTTTTTGGGAATCCATCTTTTAGATCATTACTGCCTTTGTCAAGTAGGTAATATTACAAGTGTCTTGTGATAATTTTAAAGTTCTGACAAGATGGTGGCCCCCTTGTTGGAATTTTCCAGGGAGTTTTTGTGACATCTTAGAATTCATGCCCCGTGGTATTATTTTCCATCCACTTCACTTGTGCATAATAACCGAACTATATTGTGTAAAACGCAATTACAAAATGTAGACTCAAATAACTTAAGATTATGAATAAAATACAAAAGCCACTACATAACAGACTATGATCCCGCCAAAAATTCCAATATGTCGGTTGCTACCGTTCAGTACAGTACAGTGCAGTTTATTTGTGATATAATAAAAAAGCAACGATAGAATAAATAAATAATTGATCGATTGAATCGAACGGTCAAAGTTGGTCATCATCATGGAGAACAAACCGCAGTAACATGGCGCACAACAGCCGCTGCCCCTACATGGTCGCCGTCCAACTACGTAAAGGAAACGCGCATCCAAAACGAAACCCATTGTTATACTATAGTCTGTAATTAATTTCGCATAGCTTTGCTCATCCTTCTGTGTACATATTTGCATATTTATTGCGGCACGCATAGTTATAACGCTATGTAAACATGTAAAAATATTGTTGTATTCATAAAATCCATTACACGTATGTCATCTATAATTATAATTTGATAGTGGTTATTAATTGCACATTTCTTTTCAGAATGGCAATCACACGAAAATACGGCCCAATAATTATACCTTACAACTTTGAACTAGCAATTCTATATTTATATATATACATATATTTCATTTATCTCGGTAATGACTCTAACGATTTGAATCAAATGTTGTATCTAGATAAACATTTGTTTTTAAAGTTTATTTATACATGTGTCTTTCCTAAAAAAATATTTTAGAATACTTCGAAAAAAAATTGATCCAGGGTGATCTGTCAAACGGTATTCAAGCTTATTGATCTCGGACATACCAAAATCTATGTCTATAGATATGAAAACTTTAAATGAAATTAAAATTTGTTATAAGTTAAATATTACAGTTTATATTAGAAAGTGAATAAGCTTCATACAAATACAAATTTTACTTCGCAATCAATTTTCAAACTATTTATTAGTCTCATATAATGAAACATAATTGAATAATATGAAGTGGTAAGGTAGTGGTGGTCGTGGTAATATATAAATTAATGTTATGTATAATATATGCAACGTAACAAGTTATTATATAAATGAAAAACCACAGAACTCGTGCGCAACAAGGAATATCCCGTACACTGAGCTACGATAACCAGTGAGTTGATTGGATGTGGTTTTATACATGATGTCACAGTTCTGTATAGACCATCATGACTATATTCTAATTAAAATATCTACATAAATGTAAATGCTTTTACGATTAAACTATATCTATAGTTCAACACAATGTTTGTTTGAATGCACTTATCTCTGGAAATACCAGTTAGATTTAAAATATATAATAGGTCTTTACCTATGAAATTGCCGTTCTGCAGTACTGGCCATTTCAAATCAAAATAATTTTTGTTTGGCTAAGAATTCTAATTTCAAATTAATTTTATTTTAAAAACATGGAACTCTTTTTCCAAAAGTAGTCATTTGTTTATTGATTAGTGTTACATTTTCATCGCATTTCAATCTTTTTTGTCATCATGGATACGTTAAAAATTCGAGTAATTATGGAATATGAGTACCGTCGTGGCAGCAACGCGGCACAAGCGGCACGCAACATCAACGACGTTTACGGAGCTAACACTACAAACCAACGCACCACCTGTTATTGGTTTGCTCGCTTCCGTTCTGGGAATTTCGACCTGAAAAATGAACCTCGCGGTCGTCCGAACACTTTGGTCGACAATGACGAATTAAAGGCGATTGTGGAAGCTGATGATACACAATCTACGGCTGAATTAGCAGCAACTTTCGATCTTAGCGTCAAAACAATATTGGTCCATTTGCGTCAAATTGGCAAGGTAAAAAAGCTAGACAAATGGGTGCCCCACGAACTCAATGATCGCCAGCGCGAAGTACACGTTGAGGCGTGCCTTGCACTGCTCATCAGACACGCAAATGAAGGAATTTTGAACCGCATTGTTACCTACGATGAAAAATGGATTCTATTTGCTAACCGCAAGCGCTCAGCAAGTTGGTTGGATCCTGGTTCAGCACCTAAACAATGCCCTAAACGAAAACTTACCCCTAGAAAAGTGATGGTCACTGTTTGGTGGTCTAGCGCCGGTGTGATTCATCACAGCTTCTTAACAAACGGGGTGAGCATTACTGCAGATGTGTACTGTGAAGAACTGAACACAATGATGGAGAAGCTGGCACATCTCCCACCAGCATTGGTCAATCGCTCGTCTCCGCTGCTCCTGCACAACAACGCACGACCTCATACTGCACAGCAGACGGTCTCCAAGTTGCAAGAACTGGGGTTGGAAGTTCTCGGTCATCCGCCCTACTCACTAGACCTTGCGCCTACAGACTACAACTTTTTCCAGAATTTGGATAACTCCTTGGCGGGAAAAAAATTCAATACCCGAGAGACAGTACAAAATGCCTTTGAAGAATTTGTTACCTCCCGTCCAGCTGATTTCTTTAAGAAGGGCATCAATAAACTGCCACTGCGTTGGCAAAGATGCATTGAATGCATGGGTGATTACTTCGATTAATACAAATAAAAAATACATGAAAAAAATTCGTTTAAATTTTTTCCTACAAAACGGCAATTTCATAGGCAAAGACTTAATATTTGTGTGGTTAAAGAAGATTATAGGTTATCTAATATTAAAATACTTTCAACAGCAGAACAATTGCCATACAAACTGTAGGTCAGAAAATATGTAGTTGCGTGTCGCTACGTAGCGAGTGAACATATATTATATATATATGAACATATATTATATTATTGAACAGTTTACTTACAAATATATATATATATATTTAAATTGGTTTCTACCATGATCAATTTCATACCGGCGTAGTTGATGTGAGGTTACAATTTTTGGTAAGAAACATAATATTTTAGCCTAGTGATGCAACAGCATGTTTATACGTGCGAAATTGTACTTAGTTTTTGGCCAATACCATTCGCAAAATTATTTTATTGGTTTCTTTCTTCAATCAACAATAACTAGATAAAGGGTCACGAACAAAATCGAAGCTAACTGCCGTCCGCGTAAATATATACGTATGTATGTAGTTATTTTTTTATTAAGAAAGGGAGAAAAAAGTTTTAAAACAGTTTTAAGTTCAACCTAATTACAACCATGACACCTAGTAATAAAGTCACAAATGTTCAAAATATTATCTAATACTTACGATAAAACGAGTAAAGCAATAAATTACTGCCGTCACTTACAAATAAAAAGACAACATAAACAACATTTAGTGTGAATTTAACCTTAACACGCAATGAATAAAGTACTTTTTCCCGTTATTGTGCGTGTTTGTGCGTGGTTGGCGAGCCTTGGCCAAACATTTGTACCACAGGTTTAAAATAGCTAAATTTGTTCAAAATTTGATATTATTTGTTAGTTCAAAGCTTAAAATATAACTTATTCAACATGTATTTAGCGAAAGTAAGATACTCCGGCCGTTAAATTACTTTTTCGGGTATTATTTTTGAACCTTTTTAATACACTGCGGCATTGTGAAACGTGCTTACATTGGCTGTGTTTCAAACAAACTAAACAAAATAGAAGCTCACATTTCAAGTGAGCTGTTATTTACCTAGACGTATTTTTTGCGCCGACCCGATATCTAGTTATTGTTGATCGAAGGTTTCTTTAATTCGTAATAGGCGTGTTTTATTTAGTGCTTGCTATACGAACGAGGATTGTCAAATTGAAATTATTATCTTGTTTTCTCGTGGTGTTGTTTCATCAGTAGAGATGTTATCGATGTACAACTTTAGACACATTAACATACACTCATCTACATTGTATAGTTAAGACGATATCAGGAGAATTGATTAAATCTGAAACGACTAAATAATATCGGGGGTCTAATAACAAAGGCGGCAAAGTCCAGTTAATGTCATTTTACGTCATTTACAAAAAACTAATAACATTTAAAGTATATTACATATTTACTGTTATAAGGTATATCTATATGTAAAATTTAGATACCGTTTCGTTTAAGCTGTATTTTAATGCTAAAACAAGTTAGTTGACTAAAAAACTTAAATAATGTAATGGACTTTCCCACATTTATTAGTAAAGCTAGGACTTTTCCGTTTTTGCTATGAATGGTTAAGGACTTTGCCATATTTGTTAGACTATAATGTTAACTTTCAAGTTCAAGTTAACTGTCAAGGTTGTCAAAAAAACATATTTTTTTATTGTAATGTTTTATTTTACTGCGATAAACCAATTAAATGAAAAAATACCAAAAATAACCAAACTTATAACAGATTATCAGACCAAATTATCAGAAATTATAGCTAGTGACCATAATTTCTTTGTCTTATTTTGCTTCCAGTTTTCTGGATTTGCGGCTCTTTCCTGGTTTTACTTTTAGGTCAGCACTCCAGCTTCACTTTATCATCTTTTTTATATAAAATAATATGTTTAAATACTTAAGTATAATAAAAAAAAATATGTACAGTGCAATTTCGTTACAAACGGCCATTGAAACATCACGTCCCTGATTGGTCGAAATGGACATTTCTAAGTTTGTTATGCCAGTCGAGGACTTTCCACAGTTTGTTATAAAACGTTTCGTTTATGACTACAATTCTATTGTATTTTGCCGGATTTGTTCAAATCTCTCAATGTGATCTAGTACGAAAGGTGTTACTACATCCAATAAAATTAAAATCTATGTTTGTCATCATATAGGACTTTGCCGCCTTTGATATTATACCCCTGATATATTTTTTGATAATCCAACATAAATACATTATGATTTGAAAATAATCGAATTAAATTCACCATTTCATTCATCAATTATATGAATCTTGTGCGCGATTTTACGTTTGCATTGATCCAACATTTTTTTTTATTTCTTTAACTCTTATTTCCAAAAAAAACTTTTTAATGGACTGCACATAACGATTGTTGTGTATTCTATATAGATTGCAATCTCGAATAATGGTGACCATTAAAAGCATTATAATTCATCGGCAGTCGCAACTGTCATCCCACCCTGCAATCCTTACAACAGCTAGGCATATACTCGTACTAGTTGATTCCGAAAACGGAAAAACCAAAAGAGAGACTGTAATGTGTTTATCATCCTATGTATGTAATGGTAGGGATCCAGGTGGACAGAGACAAACTAGTATTCTGTTACATTTCTGAATACATGCCGGCTGATTTTTAATAATACTAATCGTGCTGCTATTGATGGTATTTCACTTGAAGTATAGCGGTCGCGATGAAGTCGAATGTAGTGGAGCGTATGCTGTCAAGAACATACATATAAATATTCTATAATGCGCAATACTACATTGTAAAGGACAAGCGGTCCGCTTTTCCTATTAACCCCTGAACTGCATAACACCATAAGATACAAACGTATATACACCTTATGAGGCACAGGTCACAGAGTGTTGGCAGCATAAGTTTTTAAAAAAATATCGTACTTTTACAAAATTAAAAAACCTGAACAATAATAAATTATGTAATGTGAAATTATAGTTTAAAAAAATGGTTAGCATATTTAAAAACGTTGTTCTGCCATTTTGAGATCTCGGCCTTAAGAAATCAGCCAAGGGGGTTAACTATGTTAGTTGGAGTTTGCGACCCCACCACTGCATGCAACTATTGGGACATTATACGTTTCGTTTATTATGCACAAGTGAAGTGGATGGAAAATAATACCACGGAGCATGAATTCTGACTTAACACAAAAACTACTCGGAAAGTTCTAACAAGGGGGCCACCATCTTTTTAGAACATTAAAAGTATCATAAGAAATATGTAATATTATTACCTACTCGACAATGGCAATAATCGAGTAGATTGGTTACAAAAAAAAACGTAGTTTTGTCGATTTGTTTTTGTCTGTCTATTTTTCTCTTTCTTCTTCTGTGTCTGTGTTGCATTTCTATTAATTATACTGTTAACGTTCAAGCCTTTCATTTGTGGAGGTCATTAACAACCCCCGTTTATGGGACACCATTAATCATGTCCTACCACCCAACATCTTATGACAGTTTTGTTTTCACTAGACCTCATAAGAATCAACGATCCCCGTAGTTGCTAATAAGCAATCCTGATCAATAAATTTATATATATGCCATTAAAAAGATTAATGTACTCCTGTCTTCAAGTACTAACATATATATTCGTAGATTATATTTGAAGTTGCAGGTAGATATTCACGATCAGCATTCAGATTGGTTACTTAACATGCAAAACAATGGTAATTGTTGGCGTTGTGCGGCCGAGCGCGGGACACGTGCCAGCCCGTGGCGCCACTCGACCGCCACAACACACATCTATCTATGTACCCAATGATTAACGTTGACATACGCTATTCATTTGACAGTACCTGCCTCCATCACAATTACCTACTATTGTCTCATAGAATGTGTATTTAGTCATGCCACTTGTCATTACTTTAGTTGAATAGTTATTCAACTAACTTACAGGTACATGAAATGCAATATCACTACATTTTGGTAGGTGCTAGTGCCACGCTGAAGCTACTACTGGTTTTAGCATGAATGGGTCGGCTCGCCCCGGGTAGTACCACCCGATCCACAGAAACACAGACGTGAAGTAACAGTGCTTGCATTGTTGCGTTTCGTTCGGTCACTGAGAGCTCCGGAGTCCACCGCCCCTCACCCTCCCCTTCCCCACCTCCCCCTCCCCCCAACACAGGCTGGCACCGCACTTGTGACTCCCCTGGTGTTGCTATTGTCTATGAATGGTAGTGATCACTTAACATCAGGTGACCCACCTGTTCGTTTGCCTCGTATGATACAAAAATAAAAATAAAATTATAAAACAAAGTCCTTTGCATGTCTATATGTCTGTCTGTTCGCGATAAACGCAAAAACTACTGAACGGATTTTCGTATGGTTTTCACCAGTAATAAAGTGATTCATAAGGAAGGTTTAGGTATATAATTTATCAAGGTTTTTATTTATTATCAGGGAGGGATAGCGTTGCCGAGCCCGCTAGTTAATAATATATGTACAAACCGATGGTTGAAAATAAGACTAACTTTGGTAACTTTTTTTTTCCATCACTTGAACAACTTTCTCTGTTCAGTCTTGTAGACAGTACTCGTATAGTTCAGAGTAAATGTTGTCTTAAATCTGTGATATTTTTAGAGTATTTATATTTCCTTTTTAAAATCAAATGACATTTTCATTGTTTGTTGTGATCCTATGACATTTGTGTTCATTCCAGTTGTAATAGCTGACATAACTTGATTTGTATGTACGGAATTAACTTCCGTTTCATTGATTTCAAAGTTGATTTTAATTTTATTTTAATTCCCTCAAGTGTATTCAATTAATTTTAATGTGTCTCTTTTGCCAGCCGTCCCACGAATACTGTTTTTATTTCTCTGATATTTATATTAGTTGTAAAGGAATATTCATAAATTATCCGTAAAAAAACATAAAGAATTCGTCTATAAGCTCATAGGAATGCAGATACGGAGAGCTGTTGTTAAACAATACAAATATAAATAAACGCACGTCACGTATTGGAAAATGAAAAAGCTATTAATCTTCATTTGCTCCAAACGACAAATGTTTTATCGTGAAGCCATAATACTTATATAAGATTTATAGATATAAAATAGGAACAATAATATTTTCCATTAGCAGTTCATCAACTAATTACATTAGTACAGTTCGTTAACCCTAGACTACTCCGTGACTTACACCTATGAACTTGTTTTATTTTGTACAAACAGGAGACTCATCAAATTAAAAGGGGCTTTCATTATTCTTACGTCAAATAAACCAACATACAATTCAATTTATTTATTATATATCCTTTTTTATGACGTTCAATATATCTTTATGTTATTAAATAATTATGTTGACGGCTTGTCTATTCGCTACATATACATGTCTCGAACACACATTTTGTCAATATTACTGAAATTATATTACTTTAATTTAATTTTATTGGATTGTTTCATTTATTGTTATTTCATTTTTTAAATATAGGATATATTTTTTTGTGTGTCAAACAAACATTATTTTCTTTCTGGTTTCAACTTCCTTTTCGTAAGCGATTTTATTACGCGCCCTAAATGCAGGTGAGGCATGGATACAGCGTATAGAATGGGATATGTAATGGGAATATAATTCGGGATTCATCGAAGGAAAATATCGCTCCACTCTGGAATATACTTAGTCTGACCATAAATACTGTTACAATTAAAAATAAACAAAATATTACATTTAAATTTGTAATCTGTCATTTTTATATGATTATTCATTGAGTTTTCTCATTTTGGCGCCAATACATTGTACAATATTTTGCGGTATTAAAGTGGAGTCGGGTGATAAAGAGAACCGAATCGCTCTGATTGCATTACACAAAGTAGGTATGTAGTCAAATGCAATATTTAAAACTCTCCATACGCTTGGTATTAGTAAAATGTTTGTGTACCGGGCTATTAATAGGTACAATGAGACCTCCTCTGTCTGTGACAGAAAAAGATCTGGCCGTCCACGTAGTATTCGTACGAAAAAGGTGGTCAAAGCAGTAAGTGAAAGAATTCGAAGAAAGCCTGTCCGAAAGCAAAATATTTTATCTCGGTAGATGAAGATAGCACCAGAACTATGTCGCGTATTTTAAAAGATGACTTAGGACTTGCAGTCTATAAGAGACGTACTGGTAATTTCTTAACTGATAATTTAAAACAGAATAGGGTGGTAAAATCGAAACAACTACTGAAGCGGTACGCAAAGAGAGGTCACAGGAAAATTTTGTTTACGGATTAGAATTTTTTTACAAATGAGCAGCATTTTACCAAAAAAATGACCGTATTTATGCTCAAAGCTCTAAGGAAGCTTCCCAATTAGTTGACATAGTGCAATGTGGGCACTATCCGACTTCAGTGATAGTTTGGTGGGGTATTAGCTATGAAGGAGTGACTGAGCCATACTTTTGTGAGAAAAGTATCAAAATATCCGCACAAGTGTATCAAGATACCATTCTTGAGAAGGTAGTGAAGCCCTTTAACAACACCATGTTCAATAACCAAGAATGGTCCTTCCAGCAAGACTCGGCGCAGGGTCATAAAGCTCGGTCTACGCAGCCTTGGTTGGAAACGAACGTTTCGAACTTCATCAGAGCTGAAGACTGGCCGTCGTCTAGTCCCGATCTTAATCCGTTGGATTATGATTTATGATCAGTTTTAGAAAGTACGGCTTACTCTAAACGCCATGATAATTTGGAGTCCCTAACAGTCCGTACGATTGGCAGTGAAGGAATTTCCCATGGGAAGAGTGCGTGTTTCTATTGATAACTGGCCTCAACGTTTAAAGGACTGTATTGCAGCCAATGGAGACCACTTCGAATAAGCTTTGTATATTTTAAATTGTTTTATATTTATGTATTAAACTAACACACTGTAAAAGTAATAAATGTTATTTGCAATAGATGTTTTTTTTCTTTTTTTCAGTATTTAATTTAAGACTAACTAATTTAAGACTAGGTATAGTATAGTATAGTCATTTTCAACGTTTGGTTGCCTACCTGTTGCCACCTATCGTTATGCTTTTGCATGTTTTTAATATGCACTTGATAGATTATTAAAACAAGAAGTATCTAATAAACACAATTATTATTATTAAATAAATATGTGTCTAAGACCAAATGAAGTATATTTTTGTTACACTGGAAATATTTCTGTTAAAATGTACTGGCTTTTTCAACAAACAATTACACTGTCTTTAATATGGTAAACAACGAATAATATGTATAAATTGTTTTGTAGAAATGATTAGTAAGGCTTTTAACAAACGTATTTGCAAAAACTATATTCAAAGAGCATAACTTTTCAATTTACCAAAATACGTGACGAGTGACGGTAGTTTCATTTTCTTTAAAATGGCAAATAACTTGATAAATTACGAATAATATGTATAAATTGTATCGTAGAAATGATCACTATGGCTTGCAATACATATATTAGGAAAACCGCTATTCAAAGAGCATTAGTTTTCATTTTACAAAAAAAAAACATGACGAGTGACGTCACTTACGCGCCACTGTAAAAACGCTGCCACTCAGGTATTTCGTAGTCCGGTGAAGCTGTAGAGGCCTCTAAAAAGGCCAATAGCGTAGTCAGTTCGAGAAAAAAAAAGTGGCTGTATTCCGAACGATCAGTACCAGCCTGTCTCTCCAAACAGAGCGTGTTCACGCCCCCTCCCGCGTAAACACAGATCACGCCGTCATGGTCCGGGGGTAAATTTCGCTCTCGCATACCAGACTAGGCCCCCCTCGGCAGTGGCTCAAGCCTAGGTACGTTTCCTTGGCGTGGAGCCTTTGAGTACGCTGCTCGCGCGATACAGTGACACAAAATCTTACATCACTGTAACAACATAACACATATCACCTCCACACACGTGCACGCACACATGCTTACACATGAAAGTGGGAGAGTTTTGTTTTTTTTCCCCTTTCAAACTGATATAGTTTAAACCATTTGAATGAATGAATGAATGAATAAATTCTTTATTGCACTTTTGATCTGTACACTGGCGAGCTTAATGCCATAAGGCATATTCTTCCAGCTAACCAGCGGTATTGATGTTAAGGACGCACTCTCAATTTTTGCGGTTCAATTTTGGCATCGAATCCTAATAGAAACGTACAGCTCACGAAACGACAATTGATAACCGGGGGATTATAGCGCACTTTAAACGACTTTGGTACTTTTATAAAAAATATTACAATATTTTCTTATTATTGATGTTCTACTTTTTGTTATATTTGATGCTATAGTACCAAAATAATATTATAGTTTCTCAAGGTCGTACTACGTCAACAACAGTATAACTAAACCTAAATGTGTATACGTAATAGACACAAACATAGAATCTGTGCTCAAATATTTAGCCCCTTAGTGCCCGATCAAGGTACAATTTCTCAACATTCTCACGAGGAGTATTATTATGGTAACTGGGTCATAGTCTAGATAATAGCTAGAAACATCAAGTTTGTGCTTAGATGTTTAGTCTCCCAGTATAGGAGTAAGGTTTCAATTTTTTAAGGTTTGATGAAGACAGTGTTTATGATAACTGAATTTTAGTATAGATAATAGTTAGAAACATCGTGTTTATACTCAAAAGGCTTAGTGTCATATCTTAAGGACCAGGTGAGAGTTATTTCATGATAAAATAATGTTAATATTGATAATAGCTAGAAACAGTTTGCGCTCTGAGGTTGAGTCTTGTCGTATCAGATGAGAGTATCATTTCTCATAGACCAAGTGAGTAGCTATATCATGATAACAGAATTTTAGTACTGACTAGCGGGCCCGGCAGACGTTGTCCCGCCCTGATTATAAAAAAAATCCTTGACAAATTATATACCAAAACGTTCCTCATGAATCACTTTATTCACTGGTGAAAACCGCTTGAAAATCCGCTCAGTAGTTTTTGAGTTTATCGCGAACAGACAGACAGACAGACGCGGTAATGGACTTTGTTTTATACTATGTAATGATAATCGCTAGAAACATGGAAAGCGCTATGTTAGACGTCCTGTAAATAATCCTTTTAATTATAAATACACAAGGAGTATAGTCGAGCACGGTGGCGGTAACATTAAAGTTTGGGGGTGTTTTTCCGGATCTGGAGTTGGACCCGTTCAGAAGATTGAAGGTACAATGGATCAATGGCAATAAAAAATATCTTAGAGCACACAATGATTCCCTAGTCGGACGATCATTTGCCAGTAACCTGGAACTTTCAGCATGACAATGACCCAAACACACGGCCAATAGCGTAAAATGTTTCCTTAGCGAACAGCGTATATCCGTTTTAGACTGGCCAGCAAATAGTCCGGGTTTAACCCCGATAGAAAATCTCTGGTATATTGTTAAAAAGAAAGTCTCAAACAAACGTAATACCAGTCAGAACGAACTATATGAAGCATTTGTTGAAGCATGGAATTTAATCTCCCTAGAAAATTGTATGAAATTGATTGAATCAATGCCACGTCGTTGCAGTGCTGTTATTGAAAATAAGGGATACGCTAATAAATATTAATTATAACTATTGGTGGGGTAGGGTAGGTAGGTAGGGGGTGCTAAGAATCTCCGGCAGAGATCCGGCTACCAACACCGACGACTGGACCTGGCAACTTATAACGTGCGAACGTTGCGGGCTGACGAGAAAATAGTGGAGCTGGAAGAAGCTACAAACAAGTTGCGCTGGGACGTTATACGACTATCGGAAGTCCGGAGACAGGGACAGGACACGAAAGTTCTCAATTCAGGCAATTTAATGTACTACCGGGGGGATGATCAGCTATCCCGAGGTGGTGTCGGATTTATGGTCCGCAAGTCCCTCATCAACAACATCGTTAAGATTGATAGTGTGTCGACCAGGGTTGCGTACCTGATACTCAGAATATCAAAGCGGTATTCGTTGAAGGTCATCCAGGTTTACGCACCGACATCGGCACACTCAGACGACGAGGTGGAGGAGATGTACGAAGATATCGCAAAAGCCATCCATTCCTCCAAAACACATTATAACGTCGTGATGGGGGACTTAAATGCGAAATTGGGCAAACGAAGCGACGGTGAGCTGAGAGTGGGGCAATTTGGAATTGGACAACGAAACTCCAGAGGGCAGATGCTGGTAGACTTCATGGAGAAGGAAGACCTCTTTATGATGAATTCCTTCTTCAAGAAGCGCCCCCATAGAAAGTGGACCTGGAGAGTCCAAATGGTTGTACCAAAAATAAGATTGACTTCATTATGTCGACAAAAAGACAAGTATTCAACGATGTCTCAGTGATCCACACAGTGAAAACTGGAAGCAATCACCGGATGGTAAAAGGCACCTTGAACATAAAAATTAAGCTTGAACGGTTTCGACTGATGAAGTCCACGCTCCGACCTACAACTAGCCACATCCAAAATTCAGAAAACTTTCAGCTCCAGCTCAATAACTGCTTTGAATCGCTGCAGGAAAGTGCATCAGTAGACGATATCAACGACATGCTTGTGGAAACTATCCATACGGTTGGATCTAAATTCTTTAATTCCCACCATACACATAGAACGAAACTGTTCTCGGACCAAACCCTAAGACTCATGGAAAAGCGACGAAATCTACGGCTGCAGTCGTCAGGTGACGCATTGTCATATAGGCAGCTCAATAGACAGATCTCAAAATCACTTCTACGTGACAACCGTCAATTTAATACCTTGCGTATCAAGGAGATAATAGAACACAACAAAGGTTCTAAGGTGTTCTCAAGAGATCTGGCTATAGGGCAAAGCCAGCTGACGAGGCTGAAGACCAAGGATGGCAACATTGTTTCGTCCAAACCAGAGATTTTAGGAGAAATTGAGAAATTCTATGGGCAGTTATACACGTCGACATCGAAACCAGTTGGTAGTCCAGCTATAAACCCAAGAGCTGAACTGATTCCGAACTATACCGAAGATATTCCGGACGTCAGCATGTACGAGATTAGTATGGCTCTTAAACAGCTGAAGAACAATAAGGCACCGGGTGATGATGGAGTTACGGTGGAGCTTCTGAAAGCGGGTGGAGTACCGGTATTGAAAGTCCTTCAGAGGCTCTTTAACATTGTCATACTCGAGGGTACTACGCCACAAGCATGGCACAGAGGCGTGGTGGTACTATTCTTTAAGAAAGGTGATAACACACTTCTTAAGAATTACAGACCCATCACACTTCTGAGTCATGTTTATAAGCTGTTTTCGAGAGTCATCACGAATCGTCTCGCTCGCAAGCTCGACGACTTCCAGCCACCCGAACAAGCCGGTTTCCGGAAAGGCTATAGTACCATAGATCACATGCTTACGCTGCGGCAGGTTATACAGAAAACCGAGGAGTATAATCAGCCTCTTTGCTTGGCGTTTGTGGACTATGAGAAAGCCTTTGATTCGGTTGAGATATGGGCGGTGCTGCAGGCTCTTCAGAGGTGCCAAATCGACCATCCGGTACATCAGGGTATTAAGGTTTTTGTACGAAAACGCCACCATGTCAATTCGACTCCAGAATCAGAGCTCGAAACCAATTCAACTGCAGAAAGGTGTGAGACAGGGAAATGTTATATCTCCGAAACTGTTCATAACTGCGTTGGAAGATGTCTTCAAGCTTCTGGAGTGGGATGGACTTGGCATTAACATAAATGGTGAGTACATCACCCACCTTCGTTTCGCCGACGATATCGTGGTCATGGCAAAATCTCCGGAGGACCTTGGCACGATGCTAGATAGCCTCAGTAGAGTTTCTGAACGAGTGGGCCTCAAAATGAACATGGAGAAGACAAAAGTCATGGCGAATAGCCAGGTAGTGTCCACCCAAATACTTGTTGGGAATTCTACACTCGAAGTGGTTAACGAGTACATATACCTAGGACAAACCGTCGGACTTGGTAGGTCCAACTTCGAGAAAGAGGTAAATCGCCGAATCCAACTTGGTTGGGCAGCGTTTGGGAAACTCAGAACTGTTTTCTCTTCCTTAATACCCCAGGACTTGAAGACTAAAGTCTTCAACCAATGCGTGTTGCCAGTGTTGACTTACGGCACTGAGACGTGGCCGCTAACTGTGGGCCTCATAAGAAAGCTCAAGATCACCCAACGAGCGATGGAAAGAGCTATGCTCGGGGTTTCTCTACGTGATCGAATCAGAAATGAGGAGATCCGTAGGAGAACTAAAGTTGCCGAATATCACAGTTGAAGTGGAATTGGGCAGGGCACATAGCTCGAAGGACTGATGAGCGATGGGGCAAAAAAGTCCTAGAGTGGCGACCACGTACCGGAAAGCGCAGCGTGGGACGGCCCCCCACCAGATGGACCGATGACATTATAAAGGTTGCGGGGAGCCGTTGGTTACAGGCGGCACAGAGCCGTACGCTGTGGAGAACGCGTGGTGAGGCCTTTGTCCAGCAGTGGACGACTATAGGCTGAGATGATGATTTGTAGGCTGTGGATAGTAGCTACTTCGTAAATAACAATACTAATTACTAATACTTAAAAAATATTGTTTTTTATACTTTTTTGTATTTGTTTCTAGTTAGTTGACCATTAAAACTGATTTAAATGTTTGTCCGTAATGTAATATTGAAACTGCACCTATGTAGTGGGATTTATATTGTTTTTCTAATAAATGATAAATCGTTGAACATGTTGTTGTCCTATTTATTGTTTAATTTCAAAATAAAAACGATTGCGGTGAAGTATCTTACATAATGTCAAGGACCGTTGGTAGTGTTTCTAATTACACGACCACCACTTTATGTTTCAATAACTCATATAAGTATGAATATGTAACTTAGCTCAGGTTAGTTCAGATAGGTCGCGAATTGCATGTATCAGGCAACAGCCCAAACCGAGGTGTGCCGGGCACTCTTGAGCTAGTTGCCCAAATAAAATCGGCTGAGTGCCTTAAGCGCTAGCCTTAGTAGTCCGGTGAAGCTGTTAAGACCTTGCCAGGTCAGTAGCGTAGTCAGTACGAGAAAAAAAAAATGACTATATTCACTGTCGTATAACTGTCGGTCCGTGCGGAGTTCTGGCGTAAACGAGAAATGACAATGCAAAATAAAATATTATAATTTAATATGTATTTTCCATGAATTTGATCACTTGTGATATTTATTATTGTATGTATGTCTTGTGAAAATCTATGTCACACAAAAATAAACCAGATCGAGTTTCTTGCCGGTTCTTCTCGATGACTGGGTTTTCCGAACCGGTGGTAGCTTTGACTAATTTGAAGAAAGTATATTTGAATTTGATTTTTATTTTGAAAGTTAAACTAAAAGTACTTTGAAAGTTAGTAAAATAATTGTTTATTATCTATTTGTCTTTATAGATATTCGTTATAAAATATTTGATTAATAATCACATAGGTTAAAGTTAATATATTAATTTGATCTTATTTATTATTCTATGATGCATAAAACAAAATCATTTAGTCATTTAAAATTGGTTTCACTTAATCATCATGATGATGTTTTTATATTAAAAGCAAAATAAAATAATTTAACGCACTTTATTAACATTAAAGTATTTCTCGTGATACGAGATGACGTTGTGATGTTAGCATGTAAACGTATTAAGGTGGAAGCGTTCAGCAGAACAGGATTTACGATGAATTTTGTAACAAGAGGCACTTCCGGTTTGCTCGAATAACAGTGCACGTATATGTATGTTAACATGGTATAGTACTCATTTGTAATTTATTCACTGTAATATCAAAGTTTGAAAATAAAGTCAAAAACATACTTAAAAAGGTGTAAACTTTTTGGTAATATTTTTTTTTAAATCTCAATATTTCATGTCATATATCTCGGGGAAAATGTTAAATTGATAAAAAAATTAAAATTATGGTGATTATTATTATGAAATTATGTGACTACATAAAATAAATTTCTAAAAAGTAATCACAGAGGTACAGTAACTACTCGTGACTATGAATCTTCTACACGCGTTTGTCTTCATATTCACCGTGTTCTTACTTTTCATGCGGCAGAAGTTTGTGGTCGCGGCGACTTTATGTTCGGTTTGTTGTCATATTTTTTTACAATATTTTTCTTTAAGTTAGACCACAATCTTAGTTGATATTAGATAACAATGTGACCGAATATGTTTATTGGTTAAAGAGACTAGTTTTGATACACAATTGGCCAAATCCAACCTACGATAATTTTGGCAAAATACTTATTAAATCATTGTCTACACTAGAGTTGCAATGTTGTTACCTTTTATTGCAAGTTGTAGCGTTTGTCTTTCATCATGAGGCCCAAACGTGATACTAAAAATTAGAGGAGTAATTATAAACAATAATTCTCTAAACATAATTTTTAAAATGAGCTAGCAACCTTTAGTAACGATAGGCGTGGGCAACGACAAAAGTTGGGGAAGGGAGACTAGTCAACTAAAAACCGAGTTTAGACAAATGCAATATTGACGAAACTGCGGATTCTAAAATATAAAATGCTTGCAAACAGTTGGATATAACATCACGAAAGAAACATAACCGAAGATCAAACACGTGATATACATTTAGTTGATGGTTTCATAGGTAGTGAAAAAATCAAATATGTAAAAAAGTACGATGATATAATCCTGTCCAAATTACAATAATAAATATCGCAAAATCAATAACTCATTAGTTAAGTTACTTTATTTGTATAGACCTGGCGCGAATTTAAATAGAGTTTTAGTTAAATCACCGATACACTGATATTTTTAGTTAAATTATGAGCCTTTATAGAATAAATAGCAATCGTTTCCAAAAAGATCTCCTGTTAATATTTAGTTGTGTTCCTAATGGTGTCGTGTCTAGTCAGAAAAACGTTAAACAAATTACATAATTCATTAAAAAATGTTACAGACGAAACGACGCAATATCAACTCTGAATATTTGGCTGAACACAGCGATTCTCCAATCACAACAGCACTGCATTCAACTGAGAAGTGCATGATTTGCGCTCGTACAAATAACTTTCCCTGCACAATATTATCTCAACCGAAGTGCAAAAGAGATCCTGATATACAAATTGATAATGAAGATATTGGCGTACGTCCTGTCGAATAAGTTAAAAAATATATACAATTAAATAAATATAATAAAATAATTAAGATACAACAATAAACGACTGTTATGTAAATAACGTTTATTTGTTTCAAAGTTATAATAAATAAAAATACAAGATTAAATAATGAATTATAATAAGCAGATGTTTCTCCCGTTTACAAATGTTTAATTTAATTGTCTCGTGGGAGAATTGTAATTTCGTCGTTTTGTAGCTGGCACCATTATGTATCGAATATTTTTCTTGTAATAAGGACAGGTCGGTTCATCACAACCGAGAACTTCGGCTTCGCGGATTACCGGACCGCCTCTCTGCAGCAAGTCGTCTCCGAGTATTAGCCTCTTGGCACAAGATAGTAGACAAGGTCCACATACTGCTAGTGCACATATTGCTGCTAAAAACTCTAACAGAAACATAACAGTTTCATACCACATTTTAAATATATTTGTAACTTTTCTTGGACTCCATCGGCTCAATATTTTATTTCGTATTATATGAAGTAAATATTTGTTTCTTCTACTATATACTAAAAATAATAATTATCATACACATATACCACAAAAATAATATAAGAATATTGACGTTTGTTTTGTTTTTAATAATTTGATTCAATATTATGCATGCCTAAATAAGTTTTAGGTATTTTTCCATAGATAACTAATTGCAATACCCACAATATATATATTTGTATATTGGCAATTATTTAGTTGTCAAAGTCATAAGATCTGTCACATGTTGACAACTGACAAAACATAACTGAAGTTAGAAAGTTTTCGACTATATACGAAAAGTTGTATTGTTTTTTGCGAAAATAATGTGATATGATTTGTATACACAGAATGGATTGTAGTAACTTTAAATTATCTTAATTACTACATTTACCATTTCTATTAAATAATAAATAAGTATCTCTGTGAGTAATATTTAAAATGCGATCGAGAATTTTAGTTGGGTAAGTTTTTAAATAATATTAAAATATTAGACGTTAATTTAATAAAGTTACATGGCTTATAGTTACAAATTAGAATTCGCAGGATTAATATGCAACAGGATAATAATGACACCACGTTATATATTTTTATAAAATGCTGACAAGGGAAGTTAGCAGTGTCGTTTCCATGCCGTACAGACTGAACATTTTGCCACTAATATATTATGCACTGCATTGGGTATACTCTGTATTAGGACTGCATGCAGCAAAAATAATTTTCAAAAGGCCACCTTGAATTGTTCAAAGCTGAAATAGTTTTACATGATATTAATTAATTTACATAATATTAATAACCCTTTTAAAAATGCAAAGCCTTAGAGTTCTTCGGTATAATCATCAGACATTTATAGCTTCAATGTATATAGATGGATATTTATATAAACACTAAAAACTACTGTATTAGATTTACTAAATACACAACAAATAGTAAATGTTGTATTAAACAATTATTAATTACACATACATTCTTAATATAGCTACCATGTTTTTAAAATGAACTAACAAGTATAATTACTCTAAACTTCATAATGATTTAGATCCCATACTAATAATATACCTGAGTTTTACAGACTGTCTGAAAAGTTGATGGAGAAGATGATTGTGCATTTATATACAAATAATAAAAAATGTGGGAAACTTGGGATGGATAATTTATGTTAAAGTAACAATATTATGCATTAATGTACAAGTATTCGTCTGATAGTTACTCTCTACAGGGTTATTTCATAATTTACTTGCATTTGTCATCCGATTCTGACCTGATCTATGTTCAAAGTCTCAACATCATTAACAAGATGATTAAAATACAATTATAAAATGCTACCAACACACATCTAAGTGTGTAGATAAGAATGTAATAAAAAACACATTTATTGTATATACCTAGTCTATTCTATAAAAATAAAGAACATGTAATAATTTGATCATTAAAATACATATGAAAATAAACATTGTAATTTGTCAGTATAACTTATAAATAATTAAAATTTCTTAATCCATTAAGAGTTAGTTGTTTAAAACTATCCATATAATTGCTGCCTAGCTATTTATTACATCCAGAGTGTAAAGATGTATCTACATTGTTTAATTACAAGCAAATTAACAAATAATGAGGAATAATTGTTTTGATTCAGATTCAAACAGTTATATAGTAAAGGTGGACTGTTTGTCTATTTGTATTCTATTTGAAATACAAATACAATTTTTATTCTACAAAGTTGCAATTATATTGTATTGTCTAATCTATTGAATGCTTGCTATTCACACTCACAACAATATGCTTTATCCACTTGTATTCTAGCTCACGTCTTGTAGTAACTCTAGGTAAAAATGTGATACAGTGCTAATGTTAGAACAGTTGAAACAAAATGAGAAACAATAGGAAGCCAGTGCAGTCCATACTCGTTGTCACCTTATCTAGCCTACTAGAAAGTGGAATCCTGAGAAACTGAAATGTTAATTGAAAGAAGGATTTCACAACAATACTTGACACTCAATATAACAATAAAGTAGATTAGATCTGTAGTATTAGATATCTTGTTAAATATTTAAAATTGAAGCATAACTTATGTGTTTAATTACAGTGTAATTTACAGAGTATGTACAGTGTATTTTAACTACATATTTCCTTTATTGTTCTTCAGTCGGCTAACGGTATCAGTTGTGTACTAAAACACTTTGGTGTAGTTATAATTTATCATCAATTATAGTGATGCGTCGAAATGTCAGGTAAAATACAATAAATAAAGTGGATATTTTATTAGAGACATATGATATGTATAAGTGAAATGTCTGCTCTCATCAAACATTGTTTGAATATATTTCTGAAGTAGTACAGAAATTTGATTTATTTTTATGTGAAACCACATCATGACCATATATTTTCCCATAAGAGTATAAAAACTAAAAAACAGTTACACTAATGTTTCTGGTATTTTTGATCCCTTTACAGTTATTAGAACTTTCGTGAATTTTTAATTATCTCTAGTACTTGTTTTGGTTTGCCTTTTTTGATTCTCTGTGTATTCAATTGATGTCCAGAATAGAAGAGTCGTGGTCACTCTTAAGCATACTTATTATCTAACTAGCCGACCCGTGCCCACTTCGTTGGGCGGTAATAGGCATTATCAAGCTACAACTTTTCTCTAGAACTCAATCATATATATCTCATAATTAAGGCAGCGTTCGTAAGAAACGTTTTCGTTCGACCATTTTTCTCCGACTCCCCAGATATTATCCCCTACAACCTCACAAACATTACGTCTTTATAATATTAGTATAGATTATAGATAATATAATTAGTTAATAGCTTCTGCCCGCGACTTCGCACGCGTGGAATAGTTATTTTGGGCTAAGACGCAGCGGAAGCTCTCAAAAGGAAAAAATACCCCGATTTTAAAACATTTTTCATTGTTGGTCCGCTCCTATTGGTCTTAGCGTGATGATATGTAGCCTATGACACTCATAAATAACGTGGCTTTATATTGGTAAAAGTATTTTCAAAATCAGTTTAGTAGTTCCTGAGATTACCCCCACAACGTCACAACGTCACAAACTTTACCTCTTTATAATATTAGTATAGATAATATAATTAGTTAATAGCTTCTGCCCACGATTTCGTACGCGTGGAATAGTTATTTTGGGCTAAGACGCAGCGGAAGTTGTCATAAGGAAAAAAAGCCCCGATTTTAAAACATATTTCATTGTTGCTCCGCTCTTATAGCCCTTAGCGTGATGATATATAGCCTATAACCATTCTCGTTGAATGAGCTATATAACACTGAAAGAATTATTCAAATCGGACCAATAGTTCCTGAGATTACCCCTTACAACGCCACAACGTCACAAACTCACAAACCCACAAACTCACAAACTTTACCTCTTTATAATATTAGTATATATATAAATATATAAACCAGATTGAGTTTCTTACCCGATTCCCGATGTCTGGATTGTTTTTGAACTGATGGTAGTGTTGATATGAGTACTATAGTTCATAGATAGGGTAGATGTTTGTAGTAATAAGACTACCTCGACAGGGTTGTTGGCGTGTCGTGCATGCTGTTGATGTGGTTGATTACTTCCTTGTACCAGGAACTACTTGAAGTATATGAGCAGTCGGGTTCCCTCACAGATATAGAGTATTCATGGTAAGCCATATTCCTTATTTAACAGACTTATTTCTAAGATTTTATTCAATCACTTTTTTAGTTATAACAATTTGTGGATGAATTTAGTGTGTAGTAGAAGTGAAATTGGGATTTTGAAAAAAAAATTATTGATTTTTTTATGTATTTTAAAACTTTATTATTAATATTATTGATATTTGATGCAAAAAATAAAAAAAAAAATTTTTTCAATAAATTATAAACAATTAAAAATTGATCAAATTTAAAGAAAAATCACGTGACTATAAACGCGCCATGATTGGTCACCATAGTTGTGACGTCATAATGTTATAGCTATGTACGGCGTTTACGGCTGACACGTGACTAGCAATAATATCGAAAATTTATTGCTAAAAAACGAGTTGCTAGTTGGCTTAGCATGTGTGATAAAGGATTTATTAAGAATCATTTAAATGTTATTACAACAACAGAAAAACCACTATAACATAAAATTTAGAAAAAATTATCTAGTCAAATACATAACCTAGAACGTTATAAAATTATAAATATATTAAATTGAATCCCAATCATTAGATAACGATACATGAATTTATTATTTAAGAACTTTAAACTATCAATATTTTTTTTAATGCTATGATTTTAAATGTTATGATTTGGAGTCCAGTTAAAAAAATATATTGACTGAATTCTACTTAAGTATATAATAATTAATTGATTTGTATACTTAGATAAATTGGTTAATTGGTCGGGCTTCAAAGTGACGCGATTTAATCCATAATGCGGGAATTTTCAAACATACATAAAGCGGCGCAACCAATAATTAATAACAATGGTTTTAAGAAATACTTACATCGAAATGATCTTCACAACAAAAAAAAAATCGATTTTGTTTTGGGATTATCACGGTCAAAATTAAATAGATCAAAACACTGTACTTATTATTTCTATATCAACTGCAATGAGTGAAAACTAACATTATGACGTAACACGCGCTCGGGTTTGTTCGGGAGCTGTCGGCGCGTCTTCGGTACTGGATTCAAAAATTAATTTTTATTTTGAAATAACTTTGAATTATTGCGAAAAAAAAAATAGTTTCCTTATAAAACTTATATATGATCTTTCCGTTAATCACAAAAAAAAATTTTTCAAAAACCCAATTTACATTTAATTCGTAATCTTGTGTGATTTGGCTCTGTATTTTGTAATATTTATGGTGATTTACGTAATATGATTTGGTTAGTGTGCGCAAGTGAAGTGGACGGGAAATAATACCACGGAGCATGGATTCTGACTCGCCATGAACACTCCCTGGAAAGTTCTAAGACCCACCATCTTGTTAGTTCATTAAAATAATCGCAAAAAACTTCTAATATTGTTACCTACTCAATAATACCAGTAATAATTTAATAGACGATTGTTTGCCTAAAACAAAAAAGTTAGCTGATGAGCGAAATGAGTGGCGTCAACGAAAAGAGATTCATCTTTCGTCGTTTTCGGGCTGAAAATATTAGGTCTTTACCTATGAAATTGCCGTTTTGTATGAAAAAATTTAAACGATTTTTTTTCATGTATTTTTTATTTGTATTAAACGAAGTAATCACCCATGCAATTAATGCATCTTTGCCAACGCAGTGGCAGTTTATTGATGCCCTTCTTAAATCAGCTAGACGGGAGGCAACAAATTCTTCAAACGTATTTTGTACTACCTCTCGGGTATTGAATTTTTTCCCGCCAAGGAGTTGTCCAAATTCTGGAAAAAGTAGTAGTCTGTAGGCGCAAGGTCTGGTGAGTAAGGCGGATGACGGAGAACTTCCAACCCCAGTTCTTGCAACTTGGAGACCGTCTGCTGTGCAGTATGAGGTCGCGCGTTGTCGTGCAGGAGCAGCGGCGACGAGCGATTGACCAATGCTGGTTGGAGATGTGCCAGGTTTTCCATCATTGTGTTCAGTTCTTCACAGTACACATCTGCAGTAATGCTCACCCCGTTTGGTAAGAAGCTGTGATGAATCACACCGGCGCTAGACCACCAAACAGTGACCATCACTTTTCTAGGGGTAAGTTTTCGTTTATGGCATTGTTTAGGTGCTGAACCAGGATCCAACCAACTTGCTGAGCGCTTGCGGTTATCAAACAGAATCCATTTTTCATCGTAGGTAACAATGCGGTTCAAAATTCCTTCATTTGTGTGTCTGTTGAGCAGTGCAAGGCATGTCTCGACGCGTACTTCGCGCTGGCGATCATTGAGTTCGTGGGGCACTCATTTGTCAAGCTTTTTTACCTTGCCAATTTGACGCAAATGGACCAATATTGTTTTGACGCTAACGTCGAAAGCTGCTGCTAATTCAGCCGTAGATTGTGTATCATCAGCTTCCACAATCGCCTTTAATTCGTCATTGTCGACCAAAGTCTTCGGACGACCGCAAGGTTCATTTTTCAGGTCGAAATTCCCAGAACGGAAGCGAGCAAACCAATAACAGGTGGTGCGATGGTTTGTAGTGTTAGCTCCGTAAACGTCGTTGATGTTGCGTGCCGCTTGTGCCGCGTTGCTGCCACGACGGTACTCATATTCCATAATTACTCGAGTTTTTAACGTATCCATGATGACAAAAAAGATTGAAATGCGATGAAAATGTAACACTAATCAATAAACAAATGACTACTTTTGGAAAAAGAATTCCATGTTTTTAAAATAAAATTAATTTGAAATTAGAATTATTAGCCAAACAAAAATTATTTTGATTTGAAATGGCCAGTACTGCAGAACGGCAATTTCATAGGTAAAGACCTATTATTTATAATAATGAGTCAACAAAAAATACATTACTAGGTGGTGAAATAACTTAATAGGCAATGGTTGTTTCTAACAAGGGAACCCCTTTAATACATTCTACTTGTTGTTAAATAGTGATTGAAGCCAATCATAATAGGTTCTAGCTTTTGAAGATTGAGTTGGTGAGTCTGAAGTGTCGCAGCTTGTTGTCAAGCATCCTTCCAACTGAAAAAATACACCAGAGTGAACACTATTAATTATGGGCAGAAATAGGTGTGGTGGTGCTGAGATTTCACCATTCAACAAGTACATATAGGAAAACAAAAAATACATGTTTTTATTTATATTAATCAAGGAGTTCTTCAGTTGAGTATTGGTACGCTATATCCCTCTCTTTCGACTCCCTGAAGTCATAATTAAATATGTATATGTCACTACTACCATCACGACGAATGTAAAAACATCTCATAAAGCAAAGTCCGTCAAATCGTTTAGGGTGAATAACGTGCTAAAAATAGTAAAAATCTGTTACCCTCTCGTTTAGTCTGGAGTCAATACTATATTTCCTGCGTGTTAATTTAGGGTCATTCAAGTATTACGTAAGTACTAATGGGGGGTAGGGGGTAATTACGTTGGAAATCAAATCAAATAAAAAATACTTTATTCAGTTTAGGCCCTAATAAAGCACTTATGAACGTCAAAACTACCACCAGTTCGGAAAACGACCCAGTCATCGAGAAGAACCGGTAAGAGCGGGTTCATCTTTATGACTATACATATATTTCCAACACATCATACAATCGGTTTTAGTGGATGCACAAAGAGGAGTCAATTCCAAACATCACCATCGTTCACATATTGATCCACTCTATAATAGACTTACAGTCCGGCAAATCGGTAATATGCTTTGGGACTTTATTGTAAAACCTAACACTATTACCTAAAACATAATTGCTCACTTTTGCTGACACGGGTTAGGAGGCGGTCAGAAATCACAAAAATTCTGCTTACGTAATACTTAAACGACCCTTTACAATAAATACCATTATATTATTTCCAGGTTTTTCCGTTTACTTCTTAACTTAGCCGGCTACTCGACGATATTGTTGCCCGGCTTCATATTGTACAAATATCTACAGAAAACAAATTATTTCGATAAGATCAGTAAGTGAGTTTTATTATATTTAATATTTTACATTACCCTTTTGCTTTAAATGATATTTAATTGTAGTGTTAACAATTTATTTTCTATATTCAATTGATAGAGAACCTTTACGTTTTGTCCATAATGTATATGAGAACAAAATGTATTATTGTTTCATTTGTATTAATGTACGGTTATCGCCATCATTAACTCTAATTCGCTACACAATTCCACAGCTTATGTAGTCCCATACCAAAACTATAAAGGGTTTGTCATCATAGAAGCGATATCATCAGTTATAAACCTCACCTGTTGTAAATGTTTCATTATTTGACTAAATGACAGACTAATAACATTATTGTTAAAGAAGATATGATAGGCTAACTGTAATTGTAGAAGTCAACATTATTCAAAGAAATGCCTCTATAATCACGGATGTCGCGTGATTCCCTACAAATCATATTATTGTATTCGGTGCAGACAACCGTGTTGTCTGTTATATACACTGTAATGACCTGTGTCGTGAACTAATTTATTAATATTACCTTTAACTTAAAAACATGATCTCTTGAAATATTGATACGGATTGCTTGGCGAAGTCCATAAGAAAGACGAAATTTAAATACACTTTTATCACGAATTACAACTTGGTTTAAAAAAAATCGGCAGAGCATGTTTAGAATCTTCAACTTGTATTCAATATTGGGTCTATTCGGTCCAGTTGGTATTCAGTTTTTTTAAATTAGGGGGCGTTCATAAATTACGTGAGATGTTTAAGGGAGGGAGGGGGTCGAATCAAATCTCATCTAATCTTAAGTTGGAGAGAGAGGGTCTCGGCAAATATCACGCAATTTTTTTTCTGATTGAAACAAAAAAAAAATACTGTTTTGGTCCATTTAATCCAGATTGTACATGCTTAAGATTTAATATTAAGCGTAATCGTAATACGATTAAGATCATTCACTAATTCGTTCGAAAGAAAATAATTTAATTTTCTTTTTACAATAACAATCCAACGCGTTTACGTAAGAAATCCACATTTTGAAAAATCTCACGTGAGATTGGGGGATGGAGGAGGGGGTTGAATAAAATCTCACAACATCTCACCAGGGGGGGAGGGAGGGACAAAAAATTAAAAAAAAACACCTCACGTAATTTGTGGACGCCCCCTTATCAGGGCGGGACAACGTCCGCTGGGCCCGCTAGTAAAGTTTAAAAAATGAGTGCGTGTAACCGTCACACGCGATTGAAGTAAAACTTTTTAATTTGTTAATTACTTACATTGAAACCAGATGGCAGCACGGTTGCACGCCCATAAATAATGAATTGTATTGTACGATTTTTATTATTATTCAATTTAATATTTTTCATTAAAAAAATCCAAAATTTTAGATTGATTTGTTTATAAAATATTTATTGACAAAATCAAAAATATTTAAAAACCGGATGGTACAGAAACTTGACGCCATATTGGCGTAACGGACTTCCGTTGCATTGTCGTCCAGTTACCTCCTAGTCTCGCCTAAAGAAGTTTTACTTTAAACAGAACATTCCGTAACTTTCAAGTTGCATTGGGCTATCAGCAAAATTAATTTCTTGGATGTCTAGTACCTAAACATCTATTATGTACCGACTTCATATAAAAGGCACAAAACTGTTTTGCGTTCTTCAATAGTTGTAATACCCATGTGAAATGAAGAAGGAAATTTAATTATTCACTGTTGAAAGAAAAAAGAAAGTTCCATCGATTACGTGTGAACGCTATCGTTGCGACAGCACCTTTAAATTGAACACGCTATATGATATGTACAAATATATTACTTGGAGTTGTATTTACAGGTTTCATTTCTCATAATTCGAACTTAAACTAGATAACTTCATAACATCATAAACTTTAATTGGTTTATGATTTAATGACGTCTGTTGTTACCATGTCTTTTGGCGATTTTATTTATCGGTGCAATAGTAAGCCTTGAAGTTACAGAAATAACGTAAATAACTGATTTTTATTATTATAATTGTTATATTATGTGATTTTTATATCTGAAATTAGCTTCCTCATAAAAGAAGTGTATAAAATTGTATATCTTAATGGTCCGTAATATGACAAATCACTTTATGGTGAACTAGCAACGTCGTATGCTTCATCACAAAGAAAAATATAGTTTTTTATAAGTTATTTCCAGAGACTATTAATAGTATCTTAAGTAATAATAAGATATTCTAATGAGCCGGAATTCCCGTAACCGTTGACATTCTGAAATAAAGCGATAAGTACTCATCTCTTTACACCATTTTTTATATTAAATGAAAGAGAATGATTGTGACAGGTTTAAGACTATATACATGTTGGTAATAAAATAGTCTGGTCAAGACATTCTAATATCTCGCTTAACTAACTTGATACACACCGGCTGAACCCGGAAAGTGTGCCACCATGCCGGGAGTTTCACATTTCCTGTGTTTCAAAACATTTTATTTTTAATTTTGAAGTAAAGTCTCTTTTGTGACGGTGTGAACTGGATTGTATGAAACGAAAAAGAGATAAGTACAAATGTGTATATAGATTTTAGGCTGAGAGAATGAGATAGTATATCCTTAATGTACTCGAAATATACACAAAGAGAGAGAAAAACGTTGAAATCTAGAGCACTTTATTTTTTGTGGGATCGTAGTGACTCGCTTACTTTCAAAAAAATATTCATTGTTTTGTATTACTAACACTATTAATATACAAAATAATGTTTGTTTAGCACCTCCATAGTGTATTCATTTCATCCTCTTAAAAATTAGAATCAGAATATTAAATTTCATTTCTACCGTGTGTGAACAAGCACTCTTCTTTTTTTGGAAGAATTATTTTTTTACTTAGTGTAAATCTTTTGTCGGTTTTACGAATAAATAAATAACAGATAGTCCTTAAAACAAAGTATATGGTATATACATGTAATAGGTGGAAAGATTTTGTAATAAAGTTTATAGGGTTAATGTATTTCAGTATCGTGTATATTGTGTTACGGCCTCGACATATACAAATTACTCATATCTACTCAGGTGCTGTTTTATTTGAATATCGTTTCCACTTGAGCGAGCAGCTGCGATAATTTATTACCGGATAAGTTTTAATTTACACAATGATTTTGGTTACCGTTTTACTTGGAATTTAAAATGAATAATGTACGTATAGCAATGAGATTTGTTTTAAAAATCACTTTCTCGCTGTTTTATTTATTTTTTTGGAAAATCGGAGTATAGTTACTGCAAGGGAAACTGCAGTAGTTTTTTGGTTTGATCGCATTCGTTCTGGAAATATTAATGAACTCAAGAATATCGAGAAAAATATAATTAAATTTTTATTTTTCTCGAATTGACTACGCTATTGACCTAACAAGTTCTTAACAGCTTCACCGGACTACTAAGGCGAGCGCTTAAGGCACTCAGCCGATTTTATTTTGACAAGTAACTCAACTACCTACACCTCGGCTTGGGCTGTTGTCTGGTTCTTGCAATTCGCGACCTATCTTTTTTTTTTTCCTACCTTCTGCTTTGTTTGGGGCGACACGAGATCTCATTGGACTTTATCGTTTCGCCCCAAGCGGACGTCCCAGCGCCAAACAGGCGCCGCCAGGCCTCCTCTGTGGAAGGAGACGGCTATGTGATTACGGCCGTCTCCTCCATCCGCCGGACCTGTGCAAGGGGAAGATAGGCCCCCCCGACCGGCCCATCTTCCCTAGGCCCGACTACGATAGCGGGAGGAGACGATCGAACTGCCGCCTTCTCCTGCCGGTCCTCCGTTGGCGAAGACGACCACTCAGAGGGTCCTCCTCGCGGACCCTCTCCGCCGCCTTCTTTTGCGAGACGACTTCCTCGCAGAAGGAGGCCACAATATTCCATACACTCTCGCTGCCAAGCATGGCCGCAACCACGCTCGGCAGCGACAGATCTTGTCCTACCGCCGCAGCCACAGTGTGACGCTGATCTTTCCACGCAGCACACTCAGAAAGAGTGTGCTGCGCGGTGTTCGAATCAGCGCCGCACTGATGGCATACGGCGGATGGCTCCCTGCGAGCTATCCGGTGCAAGTACCAACCGAAGCACCCGTGCCCGGTTAACACCTGCACCAGACGGAACGTCAGGGAGCCCCAATTCCATCGACACCAATCCGGCAGAACCGGGCGGACGGCGTTGATAGTCGTTCTACCGTACCGCGCGTCCGCCAGGTCCCGCCTCCACCTCTCCATCTGCCCCTCTCTCTCCGTCCTTCTCCTTTCCTCTATTTCCTTGGGAGCTAGAGGCTCCCCCATCTGTTTCTTGACCGCCGTATATTGATATACGGCGGCAAGCACCTCCGCCTCTAACTCCCAAGGAAGGGAGCCGGCGAGCACCATGGCCGACGCCGAGGACACCGTCCGATAACCTCGTATCACTATGCTATGCTATATGGACTATGCGCGGTCCGAGCCCCTTAAAGTGGGGCTCGAACCGCCAGCGTCCGTCCAGGGTGAGGCCCAGATACTTCATCTGGGTCCCCACCCTGACCCGGACACTGCACATAAATGTGGGCCCCCGGAGGTGGCCCCCGTCGAGGCCCATGAAACATTAAAGCCTCAGTCTTATTGAGGGCCAAAACATATATGTGTACCAAGCATACGTACCTAAATAACTCTTATATGTATTTTGTATCGTATAATTTCATAAACTACACACATCAAAAAAGTCTAAGCAACATGCGTGATATTACAAATTTTACCATTTATATTAATTAATTTCTAAGTATTTACTCAAACAAAGTGCGTAGGTAAGTAAACTTTTTTTGTTATTGATGACATACTGGCTGGTTGTAAAAAAAAAAATTTGATTATGTTTTGTTTTTTCATAAAATTCAAATGACTGCGAACTTGTTTGAATTTAAGTGCGTTTTAATTGCTACGTTTAGTCTTGATTTTATAATTTTACCAACCATTTAAATAAAGTTAGCGACAAAATTGAATTGTTAGATATTCTTTACGTCATGAAGCGACGTCATTTGATGGCAGATGAAATGCAAAGAGCTGTAGGGATGTTGCAAGCGGGAAGTAATCAATCTCAGGTATCTCGACATTTTGGCATTCATAGAAGTGTTATTTGTCGTCTTTGGCAGCGCTACAATAATACAGGAGAACCCGCTGAACAGCATCCAGGCCGTAAAAGGAGTACAACCACTCGGCAAGACCGGTACATACAACTGACTGTAAGACGCCAGCCGATGTTAACCGCTCGAAAGATAAGTTTGAGGCTACAAATTTCAAGTGGTGTTGATGTAAGTCCTTAAACTGTGCGAAATCGACTGCATGAGTACGGCCTACGAGCTCGACGCCCAATCAGGTGCCCACCGATACGTCACGGGAATCGCGCTCGTCGATATGAATGGTGTAGAGAACGCATAACATGGACCCAGGAACAATGGGATAAAATTATGTTTTCCGATGAGTCGCGGTTCGGGTTTAAGCCTGATACAAGAAGGGTGCGAGTGTATAGTCAGCCCGGAAATACTGAAAGGCTCAGGTGCGTTCAGGAAGTTCATCCATACAGCGGCTCAACAGTTATGTTATGGGCGGGTATTATGAAGAACAGGCGAACTGAGCTCGTTTTTTGTAAATGGAAACATGAATGCTGAAAATTACATTGAGGATATTCTCAGACCTTATGTCTACCAATTTGCACAAACCTTTGGCTCCGATTTTAGGTTAATGCATGACAATGCGCGTTCACATACAGCTCGGCGAACCAGTGAATACTTTGCAACGGAGAACATCCGGGTATTGCCCTGGCCTGCACAATCGCCAGATCTCAACCCCATCGAGCACGCATGGGACATGCTCCAGAGACGTGTTTTTGAAGGACTTGGACGGAGCGACAACAACCCAATAGCTGAAGGATTCTGGGAGATAGGGAGATTGAAGCGAAAATAAGTCACCTAGAAGCACTTCACCCAGCAAAGCAAGAGGTGATAACATATGAAATATTGGAAGACCAAATGGAACTAGCAGAAAAGATCAAAATGGAAGAAATATGCATATACACTGATGGCAGTAAGATCCAAGGAAAAGTGGGTGCAGCATACACAGTGTGGAAAGGTGACACGGAGGTAGAGTCCAAAAAATTGAAACTAGAACGGTACTGCACGGTTTACCAAGCTGAACTTTTAGCAATAAATAGAGCAATTAAAATCATAGAAAAGTACAATAAAATAAATATTTTCAGTGACTCCAAATCGGCACTGGAAGCCCTGAAAAGCCCGACAAACTATCATCCAATCGTCTTCTGGACTCGCAAAAACATTTCGGAGCAGACAAGGAATGGAAAAGTAATTGAATTGTACTGGCTCAAGGCCCACGCAGGTACACCAGGGAATGAAAGGGCGGATGAACTCGCTAAAGAAGCAGCTCTGTACCTTAAGTCAAAAGCTCACTACGACAGGTGTCCGATCTCGTTCGTAAAGAACGAGACGAGACTACGAACGATAGAAGTATGGGACGAAAGATACAGAACAGAAAACAAGGCAGGAAATACCAAGATCTTTTTCCCAAATGCGATAACATCCTATAGGACAATCCAAAAATACCACCTACATCCGGAATTTATTCAAGCCATAACGGGACACGGGGCGTTCGGCGAATACCTGCACCGTTATAAGTGCAAGAATAACCCGGGCTGCGTGTGCGAAGACGAGACAGATCAATCGGCTATCCATTTAATCTTGGAATGCCCAGTGTTTGCGAGACAGAGGTATGATATAGAACAAGAAATAGAAACCCAATTAAATAAGGAAAATATACAGGAAATAATGAAAAACAGATACAAAACAGAAAAATGTGAGAAATACTGTAGGGAAATAGTAAAATATTGTAAAAAACTAAACAAAACAAAATAGGACAATAAAACATAAGCACAGTAACTACATAAAGTAAGTTGCCACTTATAAAAGGAAAATAACAGGATACAGAAGATAGAACTAAATAAGAACAATCGTGCGGAACGAGAAAGAAGCGTAGAAATAGAATAAGAATAAAAGAAGAGAAAAACAAAAGGAAACTGTGATAGCAAAGAAAGTGGAATAAAAAAGTCTCTGACCACCACATCAGAGGAGAACAGAAGGGGCGTGGACCCGACACGCTTTTAAAAAAAAAAAAAAAAAATAGCTGAAGGATTTGCTACAATTCCATTGGGAGCGAATACCGCAAGATGACATAAACAGTCTCATTAATTCAATGAATAATCGTTGCCGACAAGTTCTGAATAGCAGAGGAGCCCATACTTTGTATTAAATTGTTCTACTCTTTCACAATAAACACATTTTCTTTAGAAATTTCATTTAGTAAGAAAAAAGTTTAGTTTCTTATGTATCTTAGTTTCTACAGTATATTCTAATATTGTTCATTTCTGTTATTAAAAGAACTTATAAAGACAACAGCTGTTATTTTTACATCATAGAACCCTAAAGATATTATTTTTAAAAATAAAATACACAGTTATAATGTGAAGAACTATCCTAAAATTTAAATTAGTACATGTTGCTTAGACTTTTTTGATGAGTGTATTTCAGATCGATAAGGAAAAAAAAACAAAACCTTTCCACTTTCATGTGTAAGCGTGTGTGTGTGCACGTGTGTGGAAGTGATATGTGTAATGTTGTTGATAGTAAGATTTTGTGTCACTGTATCACGCGAGCAGCGTACTCAAGGGCTCCACGCCGAGGTAACGAACCTAGGCTTGAGCTGCTGCCGAGGGGGGCCTAGTCTGGTGTGTGGGAGCGAAATTTACCCCCAGATAACGGCTCTGTTTGGAGAGACAGGCTGGTACTGATCGTTCTCTGCCGTTATTTCATCGGGAGGGTCGGTAAAAATAAGTCGTGGACGTCTTTTACAACGCGAAGCGTTCGGTACGGGTTTGTATTTTGCGGCGGATACCACTAGCGGACTGGGATGATTCACGGCTTTTTCAAAATAACTAATGGTGAGTAATGATGTTACGTACACCCAAATAGAAGGCATCTTCAGATCGACTCTCCGAACGTAACACGGGGCACTGGTCACTTTACGTAAAACGCGGTTTTAAAGAACCTGCAGTTTATGAAAATTATATTTCGACATATGTGCAAAAACGGGACAGCTATATGTCATCACGGGACGGATACACATTTTATACAAGGTGAGCTTGTGTCTGAGGGACATCTTACTCTTATGGCAAAGCAACGGATGGAGGCGACCCAAGACCATAGCGGCTTTGTTTCGCACTCAGATAGAGTGATATGTAACTCAGATATGTAAGTCGAACTTTAAACGTTTATCTAATGTAACACCGAGATATTTAACCTCGTCGGTCCAAGGTATATCGGTTCCGTATAACCTGATGGGCTGAGGGTTATTAGGACGTTGAAGTTACCAATCACCGAGTGTGCTAACGGTTTCTTCGATGCAATTCCTAAATTGTTCTAATCGCCAGCCAGAGGCGTATTATCAGCATAACGACCTACCTCTACTCCTGGGAGCTGAGGTAGCTCAGTGATGAGCAGATTGAAAAGCGAGTATGGAGCCTCGTGGCACATCTGAACGTATCGGGTAGGACGGGGACAGTTCACCATCCACTCTAATGCGCAAAGTCCTATCAGTAAGATAATCGCGGATGATATGAATTAACCTATCGGGTACGCGAGACTGACATAATTTGTGTATGAGCCTTCTTTATCAGACTTTATCGAAGGCCTTGGCGACATTGAAGAAGACTGCTATTCTGCGTTTCGGATTTTTCTTATTCGGGTTTGGGTCGCGATTCGGATTAGCATTAAAGTTAGAAAAAATGTACTCCTTGAGGTGTACTTGATTCGTACAAGAGTGTTCGGCGCGAAATCCTAACGGCTCAGGTGGTATTAATTTTAAATCTGTTATCGAAGCCTGGAGACGGTTCAGAAGGAGCCGCTCGTATAATTTACCTAACGTATCTAACAAACTAATAGGGCAATAGCTGACGGGAAGCGTAGCTTTATTGCCGGGCTTGTGAATACCTATGACTACGGCCTTTACTAAGTGACCCTGGGTCATGGCCGCATTGAAGATGCAGACCAATAGAGCTATGATGTGAGCAGAAAAAGTCTCAGTACTTCATTCCTGATCCCATCGAGACCTGGGGACTTCCTAATCTTGAGACGCTTGATGGCGGCTGAAAGTTCATCGAATCGAGGTTAGGATATCCGCGGGAGGAGACGCGAGTGCATGCTCTACCGACGATTCGATCGATCTGATATGGATAGCTCAGTGTTATCAGTGTTTAGTGAACCTAATTAAATTGTTTTTATACACATACGATAACTGCAAATTTGGCATTGCTTTGTACCAATATCAGATTTTAACCTCTTATAATAAACTGTAATAATTTATAAGCCATACGTACGTAGAGTTTTGTATAAAAATGTCCGTATAAACTTGGCCAAATTATTGTATAATATCATTATTTTGATAGTACTAGCGGACCGGGCGGACGTTGTCCTGCCTTGAAAACAAAAAAAATCCTAAAAGTCGATCGCAGCGCCACCTGCCGGGTCCAATTGTGAATCTAAACCATTCTCGAATCTCCACGAACACACACAAAAAATTTCATCAAAATCGGTCCAGTCGTTTAGGAGGAGTTCAGTCACATACACACGCACACAAGAAATATATATATTAAGATATATATAACACTTAATCTGTCTGATGTTAATGTTAGTTAATGTTATTTAATAAAATTATAGAGACATAAATAAGCGTTTCCAGAATAGTGTAGAATGTGGACGTACAGGAGGTCGTTCAAGTAAGCAGAATTTTTGTAATTTCTGACCGCCCCCTCCCCCGCATCCGCAAAAGTAAGCAATGTCTTACCCCTATATCATGCTTACGTAATGTTCTGGTTATCACTCCCCGGACCCCTCCCCCCCCATCAGTTCTTACGTAATACTTGAATTGCCCCCAGGTTGAAATGTTGAGTTTGTGGTTGTAGGTAACGTGACGTGTTTGTCGCGATGTCTGTTTGCTTGCTTCGGCCCGAACGCGGAGCGGCTGCCGGAGGGCGGGGCGCGCGCGGCGGAGGGGGGCGGAGGCGCGGGGGGAAGGGGCGCGGAGCTCGCCTTCTGCTTCACGGGCCTGATGGGCGCTTACCTCGTCTGGGGGCTGCTGCAGGAGAAGATTATGACGCAGGTTCGTTTAACTAATAAAAAACCTTCCCCTTCACAGAACAAACAAAACCTACAAACCCAAAACAAAGCAAGAATGGAATGTATACGTCTATCCAGGTGAACCGAAACCAAATAAAACGACGAATGTGTGGTTTGCCATAAGCGGATTATTGCTAATTTTTCTAATAAATCTAGTCACGTGGCTACCGACGCTGTGCAGGCTCGTCGTATCGTGAATAGTGATTGGTAAACGGCCATTTGTTTGCTGGAAGTTTTTACCGAACTGTAAAAATAACCAAAACTTAATATAACCGTGCACCATTACAATACCAGCTCTCACACGGCCAGACAGGCCAATGGCTCTTTGAAAGGGAAGAAGTGGTGGTCTAATGGTTTGACTGGTGTAATATCACTCTGATGTCCGGAGGTTCGAACCCCGGCATGGACCAACTTATTTTTCGGAATTCGCCTACATTTACTAATTTAAATTGGGTAACACTATTGGATGACGGTGAAGGAAAACATCGTGAGGAAACTTGAACCTGAAAAATGGTCTTGTAATACTACCGTATGTGAGAAAACATAGCATTGTGGATTTCTCGAAGTATGAAATCGCCAATACGTCGTAGGCTGGCGCGGTGATTGTGCCCATGCCTTCCTTTGGGAAGAGCCCTATGGCTCTGCAGTCGGTTTCTTACAGGCTGATGATGATGATCCTGCAAACTCTCGACCTGACACCATGCGACTTCTTCCTGTTTTCAAAAATCAGGAGTTATTTACGCGGTCTACGATTTTAAACACTAAAATGAACATTGTTATATTGTTACAAAAATAATTAAATCAAATCTTTCCTCTTATAAGGACATTTGATGTAGACATATTTGGATTTTTACAAATTATTATTAAAATAAAATTACAATTTTAAAGTTTCTACTTTTCATTTATCCATCGGTTTTTTTTTTGTTATACGCGCCACTATATAAACGTAACTTTTATGCACACACATACACTATTTTTAACACTTTTTTCCTTTTTCTTCTTTGCTCCTGCAATTAAGCTGTATTATCAGTGTTTCATCATTATCTTCGCCGTTGAATATTTGGATATTGTCGAAAGACCATCTCATTAAACTGCCGTTGAATAATTTTGTCGTGAGTTTTCTTATAATTTTTGTATACAACTACACATACTCCAGCCATACAAAGAAAACAAATGCCGATTAATATGTATGCATTTTGTGGAATTATATTTTTTTACGATTTCTCTCGCGATGTTCCCATTTTCATTAAATTTTATAAACTTGATAAACGTCTATATATTCCAAGTCCAATTCTTCTTATAATATTATATTTATATTTCTTCATTCTTGTATATTTTGAAATAAATTGTAATTTAAAGATACTTGCTTTCATTTTGTTGTTAGTCTACATCTTGACTACAAAGGCGTAAGGCCATAAAAGGCGATAGTTATTTGCAAGCTCCTATGTCACGGTCGCCACGTGAAGACAAATGAAACTTCCAAGTGCTGATATAATACTGTTCCTTTATTAGAGAGAAACATATTTATAAGCATACAATTGGTATACATGGATAGGTATATGTCTACATTACAAAAGGCTGTTGAACATGTTTCCGAGGTTATCACGGGGGATTGGCATAAATGTTTTTGAAATTGGTTTATTCTTCGGAAAAAGTGCACCGTAGCTAGGGGAGAATAATTCATAACAATAAATTCATTTTGGAACAATCGTACTATTTTTTTCTTATTCATTCCAAATAATTGTATTCTGTCCCACATATAAGTAATTATTAAGTAGTGGCTAGTCGTTTCATGTTTATTTTAGGAATTATTCAAAAGTTTTTGAACGTCTTTGCGGACCTGCCGACGATAGATTTTAAGGTAACACAGATCGTGACTCTACTAAGTCGGTCAAGACTGTTTTGCATATAATAAATAAAGAAATAGGAAAAAACAAAATAAATAATAATTTGCTTGTTCTGAATGTTGACGGAGTACATATTACAAACAGTTCAGAGGTAGTAACCGTTTTTCAAGATTTTTTAATTAAGGTATCAATAGAACATAGAATAAATATAACTTCATTAGACTACGGTACTGCATCGGTTTAAAATAAATTGAGTGCACCTATGAGTTCCAAATTTAATTTTATATCTTTTAGTGCAATTGAAATAATATAACCTTTCAAACAATTAAACTTTAAGCACCTGAATACATGTGGGGAATGTCATCTTTCAACATATTTGGCAAATATAATTTAATCAGTGTATAGCAAAAGGAACTTTTCCTGATTTAATGAAAATAAGTAAATTGGTTCCTTTGTTTAAATCAGGCTGTAGGAGGTCTTGGAAGTTTCTGGTCCGTTTCTGTACTTCCCACGATAAGTAATATTTTTGGAAATAATAGAACATTTTAAAGCATAAGTGATTTTTTGTGGTCGACAGTTGGTTTCACGAAATTGTAGTCTACCACTGACATTAGTACAACGCTAAGAAGCATATATTTGGGGCCTGGGAATAACCGTAAGATACTATTGGTACGTTCTGTGATCTGTTTAAGGCTTTTGACTTTGACCACAGTACGGTTATACTTAAATTAAAACACTGTGGTATTTTTAAAGCTTCTCTCGAGTATAATTACTCGAATATAAGTCTCCTATTTAAAACATAAGTGTAAATAACCTTTTTTTCTCTTGGTATACATAAATTATCTCCCGCTAATGGTAACAACTGTACTGACAGTACTGAAAGTATGAAAGTATTTCACTATAATTGGGATAAAGGCCCATTTACCTGATAGCCCATCTCGGGCGCCATTGCCAATGTTTAGAAAGCACCAGCTTTTTTGATAATGTACACCACTAATATCGAAATCGATTATCGTGCCGCGCCGGTATATATATTGTGCCGAAGAGTTAGTCCGTGTTTGAGAGCAGCTTACGGGCAAGTTGCCGATCATCTTCGATTTTTGATTTATGTATGATGTGAAAAAATAATTTGGACTACCCCACAAACAATGTACCTATGCCTGAACACTAAGGGTAAATTAGACTTAGTAAAATACTAAAAATAAGTATAAATTAATCATGCTATGTTTTAGGCGTAGCGAGACTCATGACAGTCTTTTTAGGAAGGATTCAAAATACGTTACCGTTTTGCCAAATAATAATTTCAAGAACCACGTCAGGTAGGTTTTAATTTCAATAAGCTATTATTATAGGGTGAATCATTACGTGAGCGATAAAATATCTGGAAATTACTTTTCTTTGTATAACCACTAAAACGGATTGGGAGAATGATTCTAAAGTTGAATTAAAATCAAACAATATAAACAACGAAACTATAAATAAAATTGTGCTGTTTACCGGCTCATCTTGGTGACTGGGTTGATTCTCTAAAGCGGTGGCAGTTTTGACATATATAAGCATCTTCGCAGGGCCCGAACTGTATAAAGTACTTTTGATTTTAAGGGTGCTTCATTGTTATGATCTGGTTTAGAGTGTAGGTAAATTTGTTCCGTGGGTGGCGTGGAAGTGACATGAGGTGTGTGGATGCGTAGAGCTACGTGCTGAGCGACGGCAGCCTGGTCCGCTTCAACGACTCACAGTTCCTCGTGCTGGTGAACCGGCTGGCGGCGCTGGTGGTGGCGGTGGCGCGGCTGCTGTGTGTGCGCGCTCCGCTGGTGCCGGCGCCGCTCTACCAGTTCTCGTACTGCGCGCTCACCAACGTGCTGAGCGCCTGGTGCCAGTACGAGGCGCTCAAGTACGTCAGCTTCCCCACGCAGGTGAGCTCCAACACACTGCCACACTACTACACTTGCACACACACAGTCTCGCTCGTGCCGGCCTGCTTTCATTATCTATACTAATATTATAAAGCTGAAGAGTTTGTTTGTTTGTTTGGTTGAACGCTATGATCTCAGGAACTACCACTCCGATTTGAGAAAACCTTCTTTTTAGATAGCTCATTTATCGAGGAAGGCTTTAGGCTATATATCATCACGCTAAGACTAACTAAAAAAATTTTTTTTATACTTTGTCTATATTTTTAGATTATTATATTTTGTCTGTTTGTTTGTTTGTTCCGGGTAATCTCCAAAACGGCTGGACCTATTTTAACGGGAATTTTACTTTTTACTGCCAGAAAGCCGAAATTATAGCGGTTGACATATTCTATTTTATTTGCCGCGGCTTCGTCCGCATTGCTATTTCCAAAATGGTTGGACCGATTTTCACGGGATATTCACTGGTAGATTGCAGACCTCATAAAAAGTAATTTAGGTTTTTTTCAGCCGAGTGGAATATCCGAAATACTTGAATTAATTTTCACGGGACTTTCACTGGCAGACAACTAACTAACGAGCTATTTTATTTTAAGGTAGTGGGCTCGGCAGACGTTGTCCCGCCCCGATAATAAATAGAAAACCTTGACAAATTATACCTAAACCTTTCCCATGAACCGTTCTACCTACTGGTGAAAACGGCATGAAAATCCGTTCTGTAGTTTTTGACTTTATCGCGAACAGATAAACAGACAGATCAGAGGACTTTGTTTTACACTATGTAGTGATGAACTGTTACCTATGCATTCGTTCGTGTGAAATTGATCAAAAATAATTTGTTTACTGTAAACAAGCGCGTGAGACGTGCGCTGTACTGGACTCCAAGAATAAATGTATGTAATTTGAATTATATTATCATTTTGGTCAATTTGGCGGCCATTTTGTTTTATTTACCGCGTTTGCACTTACATAACTCAGTGATTATAGCAACGTATAAAAATAACACAATTATATTGACAATATGGACATGATATATCTATATAATAAACTATTTAACACAAATTGTTCGATAATGTATAGTTTAAAATTTTCATTACCTACTTTCTTATATAGTGTTGGTGAGCATCGAGGGTGGTATATAGTAGGTTAAAGTTCCAGGTATGCTACTGATGATAAATCCCATCCCATTCGATATACTATTCGTATTCACATATCTAATGTACACCTAACATAATACAGTAGATGGCGTGCGTGTCGTAGTTACAAATTTTTTGAAAAAGCATTTCTGTAATGTACACACCTAATTACAATTTTACATTTTTTTAATACATTAAAAAAAACGCGTGTGGAGCCGCGGGGGACAGCTAGTAATATATAAAGATTAACATGTCCAGGTGTTGTCGAAGTCGTGCAAAGTGATCCCGGTGATGTTGATGGGCAAGTTGATATCCCGCAACAAGTACGCGTCGTACGAGTACATCACGGCCGTGATGATATCCGTCGGAATGGTGCTTTTTATGCTCGGCAGCCACGATGATGGTAATATAGCTTTCTTTCATTATTGCCATTTCATATTAATTTCATATCATATATATGTCCCCAAAAAATGTCCGACCGGTATAAAGTATCTGTACTGACATAAATATTACGCTGTACCCTCTAATACGAAGCGAGTCTATAAAGAGCGCAGCTAAATAGGAGCGGAAATCAACCACCGATCACGCCGCAGTAGTCAGGTGGTCAACTTCGCTCCAGCACACCCGCCTCGGCCTCCTTCGGCGGCATCTCAATCCTAGGTTCGATCCCTCAGACGGGAGCGCCGAAATATGCGGCTAACGCGATACAGTGCCACACTGCACTCCACACATGAGCACACTTCTACGATACCTGCGCTGGTTCTGTAAGGTGCTTGTGTATGTACAGAGGGCGGGGCGGGGGTATGAGCACGAGCGCGAGCGGCGTGGCGCTGCTGTGCGTGTACATGGCGTGCGACACAGTGTGTGAGTGCGCGTGTGTTGGTGTGTGCAGAGGGCGGGGGCAGGGGTATGAGCACGAGCGCGAGCGGCGGGGCGCTGCTGTGCGTGTACATGGCGGGCGACACAGTGTGTGAGTGCGCGTGTGTTGGTGTGTGCAGAGGGCGGGGGCAGGGGTATGAGCACGAGCGCGAGCGGCGTGGCGCTGCTGTGCGTGTACATGGCGTGCGACACAGTGTGTGAGTGCGCGTGTGTTGGTGTGTGCAGAGGGCGGGGGCGGGGGTATGAGCACGAGCGCGAGCGGCGTGGTGCTGCTGTGCGTGTACAGGGCGTGCGACACAGTGTGTGAGTGCGCGTGTGTTGGTGTGTGCAGAGGGCGGGGGTATGAGCACGAGCGCGAGCGGCGTGGCGCTGCTGTGCGTGTACATGGCGTGCGACACAGTGTGTGAGTGCGCGTGTGTTGGTGTGTGCAGAGGGCGGGGGCGGGGGTATGAGCACGAGCGCGAGCGGCGTGGCGCTGCTGTGCGTGTACATGGCGTGCGACACAGTGTGTGAGTGCGCGTGTGTTGGTGTGTGCAGAGGGCGGGGGCGGGGGTATGAGCACGAGCGCGAGCGGCGTGGCGCTGCTGTGCGTGTACAGGGCGTGCGACACAGTGTGTGAGTGCGCGTGTGTTGGTGTGTGCAGAGGGCGGGGGCGGGGGTATGAGCACGAGCGCGAGCGGCGTGGCGCTGCTGTGCGTGTACAGGGCGTGCGACACAGTGTGTGAGTGCGCGTGTGTTGGTGTGTGCAGAGGGCGGGGGTATGAGCACGAGCGCGAGCGGCGTGGCGCTGCTGTGCGTGTACATGGCGTGCGACACAGTGTGTGAGTGCGCGTGTGTTGGTGTGTGCAGAGGGCGGGGGTATGAGCACGAGCGCGAGCGGCGTGGCGCTGCTGTGCGTGTACATGGCGTGCGACACAGTGTGTGAGTGCGCGTGTGTTGGTGTGTGCAGAGGGCGGGGGCGGGGGTATGAGCACGAGCGCGAGCGGCGTGGCGCTGCTGTGCGTGTACAGTGCGTGCGACACAGTGTGTGAGTGCGCGTGTGTTGGTGTGTGCAGAGGGCGGGGGTATGAGCACGAGCGCGAGCGGCGTGGCGCTGCTGTGCGTGTACAGGGCGTGCGACACAGTGTGTGAGTGCGCGTGTGTTGGTGTGTGCAGAGGGCGGGGGTATGAGCACGAGCGCGAGCGGCGTGGCGCTGCTGTGCGTGTACATGGCGTGCGACACAGTGTGTGAGTGCGCGTGTGTTGATGTGTGCAGAGGGCGGGGGTATGAGCACGAGCGCGAGCGGCGTGGCGCTGCTGTGCGTGTACATGGCGTGCGACACAGTGTGTGAGTGCGCGTGTGTTGATGTGTGCAGAGGGCGGGGGTATGAGCACGAGCGCGAGCGGCGTGGCGCTGCTGTGCGTGTACATGGCGTGCGACACAGTGTGTGAGTGCGCGTGTGTTGGTGTGTGCAAAGGGCGGGGGTATGAGCACGAGCGCGAGCGGCGTGGCGCTGCTGTGCGTGTACATGGCGTGCGACACAGTGTGTGAGTGCGCGTGTGTTGGTGTGTGCAGAGGGCGGGGGTATGAGCACGAGCGCGAGCGGCGTGGTGCTGCTGTGCGTGTACAGGGCGTGCGACACAGTGTGTGAGTGCGCGTGTGTTGGTGTGTGCAGAGGGCGGGGGTATGAGCACGAGCGCGAGCGGCGTGGCGCTGCTGTGCGTGTACATGGCGTGCGACACAGTGTGTGAGTGCGCGTGTGTTGGTGTGTGCAGAGGGCGGGGGTATGAGCACGAGCGCGAGCGGCGTGGCGCTGCTGTGCGTGTACATGGCGTGCGACACAGTGTGTGAGTGCGCGTGTGTTGGTGTGTGCAGAGGGCGGGGGCGGGGGTATGAGCACGAGCGCGAGCGGCGTGGCGCTGCTGTGCGTGTACAGGGCGTGCGACACAGTGTGTGAGTGCGCGTGTGTTGGTGTGTGCAGAGGGCGGGGGTATGAGCACGAGCGCGAGCGGCGTGGCGCTGCTGTGCGTGTACATGGCGTGCGACACAGTGTGTGAGTGCGCGTGTGTTGGTGTGTGCAGAGGGCGGGGGTATGAGCACGAGCGCGAGCGGCGTGGCGCTGCTGTGTGTGTACATGGCGTGCGACAGCTTCACGGCGTCGTGGCAGAGCGCGCTGTTCGCCCGCACGCGTTGTATGCCGCTGCAGATGCTGGCGGCGGTGAACCTGTTCTCGTGCTTGCTGACGCTGGGCGCGCTGCCGCACCGCGCCGCGACCTCGCGCTCCTTCGCTCTCTTACAGGTTATATAGCATATTCATTTTAACGCCATCTTTCCGCTTACTCTATTACTACAATTTTATTCGTACATGTTTGGGGTATATTTTTATGCCACCAGTTAATTTAGTTTGAAGCTGTCCGTGTTCTTTTAAACGTAACGCTATGGTCTCAGGAACTACCAGTCCGATTTGAGAAAATCCTTCGGTTTTAGATAGCTCATTTATCGAGGAAGGCTTTAGGCTATATATCATCACGCTAAGACTAATAGAAACAGAGCACCAATGAAAAATGTTTCAAAATCAGACACTTTTTTTCCTTTTGAGAGATTTCGTTAGCGTTAGTATTATATACGTTGCCATGGTAACGTGGTAAGTTTCTATCGCAAACATTTTCAAAGTTTATTTTGTTTTCCTATGCAAAAAGTTTATACTACTTTTATTTCCAATTTTTTATTTGTTCTCTATTACGTATTATAAAAATAAAGTTTGTGTATGTACAATTAAAATAACAACTTTTTGATGAATGGATATGGCTACAAATGACTAAAAAAAATTTTTTTTATACTTTGTCTATATTTTTAGATTATTATATTTTGTTTGTTTGTTCCGGGTAATCTCCAAAACGGCTGGACCTATTTTAAAGGGAATTTACTTTTTACTGCCAGATAGCCGATATTATAGCGGTTGACATATTCTATTTTATTTGTCCGCGGCTTCGTCCGCATTGCTATTTCCAAAATGGTTGGACCGATTTTCACGGGATATTCACTGGTAGATAGCAGCCTCATAAAAAATTATTTAGGTTTTTTATTCGCCTTCGGCCGCAGTGGAATGCCTGAAATGCTTAAACTGATTTTCACGGGACTTTCACTGGCATATAACTAACTAATGAGCTATTTTATTTTAAGCTAGTGGGCTCGGCAGACGTTGTCCTGCCCTGATAATAAAATTAAAAACCTTGACAAATTATACATAAACCTTCCCTATGAACCGTTCTACCTACTGGTGAAAACGGCATGAAAATCCGTTCTGTAATTTTTGACTTTATCGCGAACAGATAAACAGATAGATCAGAGGACTTTGTTTTACACTATGTAGTAATGAACTGTTACCCGTGCATTCGTTCGTGTGAAATTGATCAAAAATAATTAATTTACTGTAAACAAGCGCGTGAGACGTGCGCTCCAAGAATAAGTGTGTGTAATTTGAATTATATTATCATTTTGGTCAATTTGGCGGCCATTTTGTTTTATTTACCGCGTTTGCACCTACATAACTCAGTGATTATAGCAACGTATAAGAATAACACAATTATATCGACAATATGGGCATGTTATATCTATATAATAAAAAATTTAACACATATTGTTCGATGATGTATAGATTAAAATTTTATTTACTTTCTTATATAGTGTTAATGAGCACTGAGGGTGGTACATAGTAGGTTAAAGTTCCAGGTATGTTGCTGATGATAAACCCCATCCCATTCGATATACTATTCTTATTCACAGTTGGCGTGCGTGTCGTAGTAACAAATGTTTTTGACAAAGTATTTCTGTCATGTACACACCTACTTATAATTTTACAATTCTTTAATATATTTAAAAAAACGCGTGCGGAGCCGCGGGGGACAGTTAGTAATTTATAATAATGCAATTTTGCATGTAATCTTGTAATAAAAGCAATTAGCTAATTCAATTAAATTTATATATATATAATAGTATTAGATATTATGTACGGTGAAAGCACACATCAAATTTGAGAAATGTGTAATTAGATAATTTAGTTTTGAAGTGCGTTGTTTTTCGTACCTATAGTTAAATAAAGCTTTGACGCATCGTGTAACACAAATTGACGCAAAATACGAAGCTTTATCATCATTTTTTTAACTCTGTATGATAATTACTAACGAGCACTATAACAGTAATACCATTTTAAAATTGACTTTCGTTTTTAATTTTGATATTTTATTAAATATTAATAATTTTATGTTATTTAATTTTAATTTTATTCGCTCATTAATTTTGAAATAGAGCTAAATCCAATTTTAATCGTTCATATGAAATCTTTAATTCTTTCAAATCTTTATTCACTTTGAACAAAGTGTAAAGTTTGACGTTCATAAGTAGTTTGTATGATATTCAAATTTTACCGGCGAATAAGACAAAAACAGATATGAACACGAGTGTTCAACGTGTTAAACAGACACGAGATTTATAAATAGTATTGAGTGTTTTCGAACCTAGTGGAACAGATGTTGAAAATACTTTATTACAAAAGCGTATTCAAGCGGTTTCTAGCTAACATCTGATTAAGTTTTTAATACAAGCAACTTTGAATAGCATTCGTTCAATTCAATCTCGTCATTGAAAAATGTTCTATAACATACAGATATTTTGCAAACACTTTCAATTTATGAAAAATATTTTCATTCAAATATTTATAAAAAGAATATATTTCTTTTAAGTTAAATCGTAAAGTGTTGTCGACCGTATTATATGAAAGCTATTTAATAACTGTTTACAGTTTGATTAGTTAGGTTAATGTCGTATGTGTATGATATGTAGAGTGTGCACACGCAATATATGTAATGTACACACTCCGGGTTGCCGGCACAGAACGGCGGGTTCGTGGCCGACTGCGTGCTGCTCTCCGCGAGCTCCGCGCTGGGGCAGCTGCTCATCTACCGCACCATCGCCAGCTTCGGAGCCGTGGTCTTCACCATCATCATGACGGCTCGACAGGTACCGCACACATTGTTTCTTTCTTTGGGGCTAAACTATTTACTAGAATCACTTACCTAGGTACAAAAACGGCACCAATGATATTCCGGGAGCCCTTTCGTGTTCCTGTTTTTATTTCGACCTGGTCTCCCCCTGCATTAATGTTTCTTCCATTGTTTTTGTTGCAATCTCCCTGCCGTATTGGCAGCAGATTTTGTTACAGTCCCCGCTACATCCTTAAAATGAAGCACTAAACCTATAGAAGAATAATCGGATATGTTTGTTGCTACGAGTATGGGATGAAACCGGTCCACCTAAGTAGTTCTCCTGTATCTTCTTTTATTAACGCGGGGAAATCTTCATGGACGGGCTGTCTTCCCGGGGAGAGAGTGGGTGGTGTAAGACTCTTACTTATTAGATCCACATGGTATACGGTCGCCACTTTGGTCGTGGCGGCAAGGAGTCCTTCAAGTTAATGAACTTGAATGATCTAGTGTTTTCAGCTCGATGAGAGGTGGCCGCCGAGCCTCGCTCTAATAGAGAGGCAGACTGGCTACACACCGGCCGCCTCCCCTAATCAGTCGAAACTATGCAATGAGGAGAATGGGTCGCCTGACCCGGGGCTCATTTTTTTAGGTTCGACTAGGGTGGTGTGAGGTGGTGGGCAAATTGGCGCCACTCCGCTGGCGAAGAGGGTCTTTTTCGTAAGCTTTCGCTGCTGTCTTTTTTGCAGTATCAGCATGACCAAATCGACCTTTGTCAGCAATAACTCTGCATTCCCTCCTGCCACCACAACCAAAACGTGGCCGTGTCCCTCTTACGTAGCACACTCGGGCGGAAGCCAGTACGCTATGCGCCGTGCCATAATGCGTTGCGTATGTTGGTGGAACCGGCCATCGCTTGCACCGCTCCCGGGTGGAGGCGCCGGCCCTCCTGTGCGGGGGAGGAAACGCCGACTCCACAGTGCGCGCTCCGAGTCTCTTAAAATGGGACTCGAACCGCTATTGCCCGTCCAGGGCGAGGCTCAGATAACACATTTCCATCCGCACCCTGATACGGGAATCTTCCATAATGATATAGAGCCCGGCTATAACAAATCTTCTCAGTTCCCTTCTCCCGGGCTATCATTAGGATGCCATCTGTATAATATATGAGGCGCGCTTCGAGACCGAGTAATCAGTCGTAGCCCAGGTAGCCCCTCTATATCTGGGTAAACCTAACACAATCTGTCAAAAAAATCGACTCTTTCTCTGAGATTCGACCCTCCATCAAACAAGCTGTACAGAATTTGACGTATAAAAAAATAATATAAAATACATTGTACGCACCTTTTATGTTGTGGGCGTCACGTGCTCTTGGCAACATGTATAGAAAATTTGGTGAGAATCGGTTGAAAAAGTAAGGAGTAAAATTGCGATAAAGAAAGTCCCGCTCCAATTGGTAATATGAGTTGTGGTTGTGACGTGCGCGCGCGGGGCAGGCGGTGTCCATCCTGCTGTCGTGCGCGGTGTACGGGCACGCGGTGCGCGCGCGCGGCGCCGCGGGCGTGCTGCTGGTCTTCGCGGCGATATTCCTGCGGCTCTACTGCCGCCAGCGCCTCCACGCCAAGCCCAAGCCCAAATCCCACGCGGGGGCGGACAAACTATAACGCTTCCACTCACATGCAACAAATGTCAATTCCATACGATTGAACTTCACCTACAAACACTTCCAACGTTTTGTGTATTCATACTTATAAGAGACACTTAGATATTAAGGTAATGGTATATTAAAATGAGTGACGTCGCGAAGATGATAATTTTTTTGTTTCAAATATTAATATTTTTGTCACATATACATTTATTTAAAAAATCATACGAGATGTAACTGAGCAGCGGTATAAATATTGCCAAATAATTATAATTCGATTTTATATTAGCAGTATTTACTTTGAAAATAAGTCAATATTATTCAATACGTTGGTTCAAAATGTATGATATTTTTAACACACAATAACTATTTTTAACTACAAATATAATGATAATACGAAAAGAATAGTTTTTCAAACGGACACCCGTTTTTATCTGAGACGTTACACTTACAATCCATCAACATTAGCTGCCACTGTAACGCAACAAACTAGATTCTCACTATGAGGGTTTTGTCACCATATCTATGGTAGCTGTAATCCATTTAAGTACAAATCCTATCAGTCCACATAATTCATAACTATGTACTTGTTCTCAAAGTGTGATTTACAAGAGTTAAAACTCGTGTAAACTATATTACCTCTTGACAAAAATATATATATATGTAATATGACGTTAATTAATTACTTCACTATTGTATATAGTAATTAAATCATTGTTATTTAACAAAACTTCTAACATACTATAACATATTTTAATTAACCTTCACCAAGATTTCAATAACATTAAACTGATTAGTAGATTTTTACTATTTCCTTTACAAACCATTAAAATTCATTAAGTAAAGCTATCAGAGGACTCTGAATTTACCCAAAATGTCGGGAAATCTAATAACATTGTTGACCCCAAGCTGGGACTAAATCGCATAATTGCATTGACAAAGGTTATAATAATAATATAAAAATCAATTTATTGTGTTGTCTTATTTATATATTAGTTTTAAGGAATTAATGCAGTAAACTCTTCTTATTCGCTGGAGATCTTCAAAACAATATAAAAACCTCGAACACGGAACTATAATTTATATAGAAATATAAGGGATGCGTAAAATATACTAAAATAAAATCATTTTGTTCAAAAATATATTATCTTTTATTATTTTACATGTTGTGTATTGATTAAAATTAAAACATATTTCATTGTTTATTAAGTTTCAAATTGAGGAAAATAAATTATTTCAAACTCATCGATATCTATTAAACAAAACTAAGAAAATCAGTTGAAGAAACGAACTAAGAAGATGTACTTAACAGTTTTCTTGTTGTCTATTTATACATAGATTATATCAAAGTTTTAAGAATTTTGTGATTTTTTATTGTTTTGGATCTTAATGGCTCATTTGATTTCAAGTTCACGAGGGTTCAAAACTAGAAAAGACTTAATGTCTAATATTTCTTCAAATAAATTTCAACTTCAAAAACAAAACTATCGGAAACGGTTAATTTAATTCATATATGAGTGATTATAATAACACGGCTTATACCAGAGATCCGAGAAATACACAGCACTTTTGTCATTGTAAAGTTGTGCGACGGCGGGCTTTGCCAAAGAGCATTACTCTTACAAACTATTCCTATTATAAATATTCATTCGATACACAAGGCCCGTTTTGGATCAGCGAGTAATAAAATTTTCAATCGCGAACACAGAAAGTAAAGACAATTTTTTCAATCGCTAAAACTGAAACCGTCTCGTAGCGATAACAATAAGAACAGTTTACTATTATATGTATAATAAAACGTACCCATTATGATAATATGAAAGTATTTTTTTGGAAAATTGTAAACTGGCCTGCCTCGAATTTTGTAGTTGTAGTATTTATCTCGAAATAATATCTTTATAATTAAATGAATTGTATTATAACTATTGGGTTATGTTTGAATATTGAATATAAATATGTTTTAAAAAGTACATAAAGATCTATGAATTTTATATGCCATTTTATTTTCCCATTCTAATCTAAACATAAGTACAGTATAAATATAAGAGGCAATATGGAAACTACCTACAAACGCTCGTACCGGCACACTCACGCAACTACAACTCACACACATGCGCATCGACGAGACCGCTAAGGGGTTTTCGCGGTGCCTTTTAAAATCTCTCGTAGGTAGGTTGTTTCCGTACTGTCTCTCATAATTATATTATGACATAAGTGACGGTTTATGTAAACAATATATGAGTCATCGAGGCGTGGGAAAGAGGAACAAACAGAACAATAAGCGCACCACACAATCTAATTTTGGGGAGAGATTACAACAATCATATTATAAAGTGTAAATGAGACCATAGCGTTTAATTTTGTTCTTAGGAATATAAACAAATGACTTTTAATTTATCTATGGACGTAAAATATAATAACGAAAATCTTTTTATTTCTTTAATTCACAAGGTTACTCGATACGTGACCTTTACATCTAAACGTACTATTTTATAATTTTCAAACACGGGTCGGACAAGAATTAACTACATTGTTGTTAGCAATGTTCAGATAATTTTTGTGACAAACTCAGTAAATCCAATTTTAATAGCTAGTATTGGATGAAATAACACCCATCTGTCTATAAATTAAAAACCCACCATCTGACAGGTCGAGTTCCCGCTAAAAACTACAAGTGTAATGTTGACCTAAAATAAAAAAGTTACCGATTGTTCGGCGATAAATTACAGTAATCTTATTATTGGACATAAAAATTGTGCGAAATTTTTATTGTAACCAAAAATTGTATTTTATAATTTGTTCGACAAACTTAAACAGTCTTGGCTGTATGGGTGAACGTTATCTATTGAAATAATGAAAGAAAGTGACAAGCTTTGTTCCGTGATCGCACTCGTAAAACGTAACAAACTTCTGAACGATTTAAACGTCACTTTCTAGAATTCTTTTTACTATGTTATAACCTAGCTTTTTAACATAGGATAAACTTAAATTGGAAATTTCTTCTAAAAAGTATCTATTTGGATACACAGACGCAGAATTCCAATTCGACGGTAATAGTTTAACTAACAGGTCTTTTAAAAAGTTAAGCTGTAAAAACATAACCGTCATATTCATTTTCATTTCATCATCAACAATTAAAATTACGAGGCTTCAGTCCTCAAAACCAATGACATATTGTTGAACATGTTTCCAACTGCATTCCTTTTTGAGTTGTAGTTATAAATACGTATAGGCTGTAGTGACGCCTGCATGCTTTTTTATAATTCATAGTACTTAAGGTATTTCAGGTTTTTTAACTATTAAATGAGTGGTCAAAATTCTAAAATACTTGTTTATCTTAAAAAAATATATGGACACTTGTATATTGTAGTCTATAGTATCTGGCCAGTAATATTATTAATATTCACTTTAGACATATTTACTCAATGACAATTGGCAAGTTTTAATTGAATTTCAATAAATTTTTGTTATAATAATTAAGATATCAATATATGTTGTTCAGTCATGTTATGGTTCGAAAATTCAATTAGTATCAACAACTATTATGAATTTATGCAGTTTCAATCTGTTTTCCTCGAGCAAGGGGAAAAATAAGTGCATAATTACTTTGACAAACGAAGTTAGTATTTGTTTTATCCCAAGATATCCCTCTGGAGTTATAAATAGTAGAATAGTTTTGTAGGAGCTTCGGGCTCACTACTATAAGAGTCTAGACTGACATGGACAGCGTAATAAGAATACTCGGGGTGTGTGAAACAGACTGTGTATTTACAACTCCATATATGGTATTTATAGAGACACGCGATCGTTGACTTGTTAGAACGACATTATATTTACAATATATACAAAAGTTTCAGCCAGTCTACCAAAGGGGATGACATATTCGGTAGCTACAGATTTAATATTTTGAAGTGATGATGGCCAAGTCGAAAGCGTGTTCGGACACAGCATCGATGGACATAGGTTTGAATCCTTGCGACTGAGTCGGAACTTTCAGTGAAGGAAAACATGGTTGTAGGGCTATTGCTAAGCCCGCCTGGCTAGCTACCACCCTCAAGTGAAAATCTGTCGCTAAACACCTGTTGGTGGTTTCCGGTACACGCACTTGAAAGCCAGTCCTCCTCTAGGTTTAACGTGTTTACAATCTTAGAGTACATCGTCATTTAACATAAGATGAGATTGCAGTGAATCGCTAAAAACTATAAAGTCTTAAAAAAATTAATTACACTCAGAATATATTCGAAGTGAATATTTTGGAATCCATAGATTTCTTTCAGGAGATACTGGAGTTAGTAAAAAAAAACAGCTTGGTACTTACGTATTAACGCCAGCGCAGTGAGCTTTCCGAGCTGCCGCGGCCTGATCATACTGTTTTTTTTTCACAAGTCTTTTTTTGTGCTCTTACCTAACGCTGTACTTAGGGCGACACGAGATCTAAATGAACTTCATCGTGTCGCTCCAAGCGGTTGGTCCGGCGTCAGAAAGCGCTGCCGCCAGGCGTCCTCTGTGAAGGGAGACAGCTATGTAAAACACCGGCCGTCTCCTTCGTCGGCCGAACCTGTGCAGGAAGAAGATGGGTTTCCCCGACCGACCCACCTTCCCTAAGCCCGACTAAAGTAACGGGAGGAGGCGATCAAACTGAACGGAAGCCGAACTGCGTGTCTGATAGGTTCGGCCCCAGTTCCTCAAGATGCCGGACGACCCGGGAGGATACGATCCTCTCGATCGTCTTCCCGACGTCGTCCAGCAACACCAGGGGCCAGTACACAGACGCGCAGTCTGGAGGGCAGCCTTCCTTCGCCATTAGGCAAAGCCTCCCAGTCTTCCAGGGTTTCAGGAACTGTCCGACCGCAAGGCAATGGCCAAACAGTTCCTAAAGTCACCCTTCGATATGGCCCAACGCTATGGCCAACATAATAAATAAAATAAAGAAAAATAAATAGTACAGCTATATATAGGGCAAGACACACACACTCACATGACCCAGGTGTAGATTGACTGCACTTGACCGACTTTAGTTGCAGTGGCGTTAATACGTAATTCGTTCGGGGCAGTGTAATTAATATCATCCGTCTCGGTTTGGTTAGGTTAGGTTAGTTTTGCGAAAAAAAGACAGCGCGAGCCGGCAGGGGTCGGTGAGCACATTGTGGTGGGGTTAATACTTAAGTACCAATTGCTTCTATTTTATGTTGTAAAAACTTTATTAATGTAGTGTATAGCAAGGCAAAAGGACCTTCCGCTATAATCTATATAATCAAGACTTTTAGATTTTCACTGAAATCTTTATAAAAAGAAATGAGTCGCAAAATTTAATATAAGCTAATTCCAATTAATATTTGTCAAGATCTTAAAATTTTGTGCATGTAAATTATGAAAATCATAAAAAAAAAACTTTAAGAACAGCAAAATTTGTATTTCGTTCTCTGAGTAGAAAAAATGGAAATCTTAAAAAAAACATGTTAAATGAAAGATTACAATTGAATTTAACTTATTTTAAAATGTAACGCCTCAGAATACTTCGTGGATAAATTATAACTATGATATTAGGCAAGGCTACACTGTACTCATAGTAGTCTACATTGTGGGAATTGTAGCAATGCTGATGCAGTTGGTAATGACGACGCTCGTAGCGTTGGGGCTGTCGCCCTGCGTCTTACAACAGGCGTGTCACACGCGCCGCCACCGCGCGCCCTCCACCGTCTGCATGCATCGGCTCAACTCTTCTTTACCCGGGTACTGAACTCCATACTAAGGATGGCGATCCGAGATCGATTAATCGAATAATTAATTTTTATTCATAGAAAAATAGATTATTTTAATCAATATTGAACACCAAATCGATCCAGTGAATCTCTGACATTATGAAATCGTGAACCGATTTTTTTCTATTTAGATAAAAATAAAACCATACAATAATTTAAAAACAAATCTAAAAAAGGTCATCAAAAAAGAATAAAAAACATTAAAATAATCAATCCCCTAGACCTCGATTTTTTCATAAATCGATTACATAGCCCACGATTCGGATCGATTTAAAAATCGATGTTGTTTGCGTAGAATCACCATTCCTACTCCACAGTTCAACCCTAGTTGATATGAAAGTTACATAAATATGAACCTTAGTTTGCAATGTAGATATGTCATCAATTCGATAAAATTCTTTACTCTGACCATCAAACCTTATATCATCAAACCTATATAACTCCTTATACTAGTACTATCAACGAGCATCTTCGTCCGTTATTTATTACCAACATATTTTAGTACAGAGGGAAAAGAATTGAAAGCAATAATATACTTACAAAATGTATTTCTAAACAATTGTCATTCATTTACATCCCCTCTACTGCGTATGCATATCAAACCGTTTGCCCACTTCTCCACGCCAAGAAAACAACATCGCTGAACGTGTAAGATAACGGTTGTGTTACAGTTACAGTAACAGTTGTTACAGTTACAGTTTTATACAGAGATATATAAATGAATTAAATTATAAAAATATAATAAATATGTGGCATAATATACCTATAGGTAATGCGGTGTCAGTGTTCGTCGTAAACACCGTGGTCTTTGACGACTGACGGTGGATGCCTAAAGCAAATTCTGAGGGTACTGATAATTTTTCCTATCAATCAAGTCTTAGATGCCTACGTAATAACATAAATAAAAATATAGAAAAACATAATGTCTGTTATTTACAGGAAATCGACCACGAAATCCGTAAAATGTTAAACATCTTAATATCATTGAAGAAAGTTATGAAATATTGTAAAGAGGCAAGTTATTAATCTAATATTAAAATAATCATCACCATTTTCCATATAAATAATCTTTTACCTCGAATCTATGCAAAAATAATAACTTGAGACATTAAATTAATAGTTGATAATTCATTTTCTAGACAATATTGACAGTACTACATTTTTAAGAAATGTAGATGATTTCAATCTAAAGTGTAGTAATGTAACTTGTTTCACATCGAATATTAGGTTTAATTATAAAATAGATACATATAGCGATGCATTACAGATTGAAAACCCGATAATGTTTATAAATGTTGGAGACAACAATGGAGTCGAATATTTGGCGAATGATTCCGTTGTTGTGATACACCATCCGTCACATGTTTACTAAACTTACGCCCCTACCATTTACAATGAGTCTAGACGGGATCTCGTAAATATATATTTATTTACTAAGTGTTTATATATTTTATGGCATATTTTTTTCCTTTCATTAAAACAGTGTCTGATTTGGATAAGACCTATATAAGCTATTAACAATAATAATTGTTAAGCCACCATTTAAAATTTATGCGTTTTGTATTAGCGAATTCCCGATGTGACTTCTCTAAACATACATTCCATTGCGTACATCTACGTGGTAGCATTTAAATTACGTACCGAGATGTACAAACACAACTTCCTTCCGCAAGTAAAATAACAAAGTAACATCCAGGAAAAATGTATAGGAAATGTTTAAATTTCCACCTCACGTTGTCATTAGTGCTTTACTGTTTGTATCTCTAGCTTTTGTAATGCGATATTTAAATCTGGATTATATAATTTTACCGTAGTTAAAGTGTAAATTACTTAGGTATTGACTTATATATTTTTTTAATTTAGCATATTATTAAATAGTTTTGTTATTACAGATGAAATGTAACTAAATGTGACGTAATACATGGGATAAAATAAAAATAAAACGGTTTATGATATAATAGTAACAACAATATATTTACACGCTGTTTCTGTGAGTAAACTTCACGTTTCAAAATGTACTTAATATCAATTATAATTGATATATATTATGGAAATAACATTTATTGGCTTTGCTACCTTTTAGATAATTTACTTAATATTTTGTTTTCTATTTAAATCCCTTGTATAAAATATATCGTCACCTCTGTTTAATTGACACATTTAGTTACTGCAAATTGGTTTTGTAACCTTTTTAATTTTGAGAAGGTTTCAGTACACATTTGATGACTATACTAGCCTCATAGGATGACTCAGTTGAATAGACACATTAGCTTTTGCTCGCGGTTTCACTCAATCGCCAGATTTTATCTATTCCTTGGGAACAGTACTTTTTTCTTGATAGAAAGCATGAAAGCGTAACAAATAAATAAACTCACATTCGCATTAACAGGATTAGAATATAACATATGGCTCTCTCTGTATAATATTCATATCGCCTAAAATCCTCGCTGGTCTGGGTAGATTCCCACAGCAAATAATAAATGTCATTCTTAGCGTCACAGTACACTAATTTCGTAAACTTTTCTGATTTTGCACTAAATATTATTCTCAACAAATATCTTCATTTTTCTCATATAGTGGAATAATCAAGTATCGCTATAGGTGAGAGCTTTTTGAGAGATTACATAGAAATCCATATCATTTATCACCAATATCGTTGTTCCTCACTCCGATATGTGACGCTATCCATTAATATGGTTCTATAGGTACGAAAAACAAGGTGACTTGCGAACGAGTGAGTGACCTTAGTAGCGAGCGTAAGTAGTATGCGGTCGCGTATAAAACACGTATCGGGTAGAAGTGCGCGCGAGTGCGTGTGCGGACGTTGCTGTGGGTGCTGTCGGTGGCTGCTGTGCTGCTGCTCGTGTCGCTGTCGCTGCGCTTGTCATCGGGAGGACAGATGAGTTGGTTGTACACCGCGGTCGCGCTCGCGCTCCTTTCAGCTACGCAACAGGTACACTTATACATACAAACGAACAGTTTCAGTAAATATACACAGATATACTTAAGTACTAAGTTTCAGAAATTAGGTATCTTAACTCTGCCCTCCCAATAAACTCTTGATAATCTAATGTATGTCCGCTAAAACTTTGATGAGCTGGATTTAGTAAAAGAACCACATAATTTAACAATTTACTAGGAACAATATCAAATTGGTCATTCCATGTTTTAGGCTCATTAATAACAGTTTTTAGGTAATAGTGGTAGATTTTATAACAAAATCGCAAAGCACATTACCGATTTACCGGATAGTGAGTTCAAGTACCATCTCAAGCGAGTTTTAATGTCTAAAAGCATTATTCTATGTATTATAAGGTGGATCAATATGTGAAAAATAGTGACGTCTGGAAATGACGCCCCTCTCTGTGCATCCACTAATAAAGAATGTAACTACATATTTATGTTTGTAAAACATAAAAAAAAACCAGATCGAGTTTCTTCTCAATGAGTTGTTTGTCCGAACCGGTGGTAGTTTAGACTTTCATAAGCGTCTTGTCAGGGCCTAAACTGAACAAAGTATTTATGGTTTTGATTTTTGCATTTAACATAAAGAAAAAGAAAACAGAATCGTACATGTTGTTAAGTTTGTTTTTAACCTTTTAATGAAGTCATGTGCTGTAATAGTGCTAGTGACTTCTAGCTTATATGTGAAAACCGAGCCCGACTAACTACGCGATTGAACGTAATCCAATAGTTTTTTTTTTTAATCTGACTGGAAACTGTTTCCGGTCTTCAGTTGTAGTGAATAAACTTCAAATCGTACTCCACGTGAACTCAATATTTACGGAAAGTTTTTGAGGATTCGAACAATCTAGATCAGCTATACTCAACCTGCTGCCCACCGGGCCTTTGTAGTTGCCCCACCCGATGTACTTTATTTTCAATTATTTAACATTTCGCGCCCATCAGAAAAACTTTGAGTAACGCTGAGTAAATTAAATAAACCCCAGATAACTCGACAGCGATGCGTTCCATTGAAAATAGTATAGGAGGAGCGAGCTAGACAACGGGAATAGCATTCCCTTGCATATTTTCAGCAAAGAGCGCGTCGCTTTGTTTTTCAGTATAGTTCGCCGCTATTGTTAAAAAATCTTACTAAACAGGTGTTTTCTAAATTTGGTTCCCATGCATTTTGCTTTATGATAACCTTATTTAGTCTACGGCCCGCGACACTATGAGCGAAGCGTGTTTGTGGTCACTTTAAAAAAAGGTAAAGAATGACTGTCCAAGATTAAAATACATACAAGTCTTGCATACATAAATTAAGATGACGTTGTCATTATTAATTTGAAAAATATAATTACTATTAACATCAATGGATGTAGAGATTCATAATTGTGAATGTTCTTAAATTATTATTATTACATATGCCTTTATTATTATTTCCAGGCACCAACGGGATGCAAGAATTGCATAGTAAGTTTCTGATACATATTTTATCTTGCTCTGTTTATTATTTGTGTATGAGTGATTGCAATATGCTGCAATTGGTACATTAATAATAGTCTATATAATAAAACTGTAATTAGGCCAAATTTATACATTAAATATTTTTTGAAAATTATAACCGGGTGGACTTTGTTATCGATATAGAAGCCAAAAATAATTATTTACAATTTTTGTCTGTCTATCCCTGTGTCGCAGTATCGCTCCCAAAGTACTGAACCAATTTTAAGGAAACTTGACACATTGACAACTTATATTATAAAGTAACATACATGATACTTTTTGTTTCATATAACGCGTGATTCTCCAGGATAAAAGCCAACGGTTAAAAATTTATTTTTAGTAAAACTCTTGACGAATTTTGGTGAAATTTTCTTTGTGCTAGCTCAGACTGGCGTAAGCTATAATTTCACCTCCCTATGTTTCTTAAACAAAACGAACACAAAATAAATAATAGTTTAAAAAAACTAAAAAAACACGCTTTCATAAAAAATCCAACTAAAAAACAGAAAATAAAATGCGACGAATAACATGCGATGCGTCACTGTTAATATCAGCACCTCCAGATATCAGTATTTTTATAATTTTTTTGTCACTTTTTACAAAAATATACATTTATTTCTAATTTACACTATTTTTAATCCAAATTTATTAAATTTTATTTTCTGTTTTTCAGTTGGATTTTTTATGAAAGAGTGTTTTTTTAGTTTTTTGAAACTATTATTTATTTTTCATTTTTTAGTTAAATTTTTTTAACTTTTTTTTCGGATTATTGCATTGTCATCGACCTTTGACAGGTGTGCAAAGTTTGAATTAAATCTGATCGTTCAAAGTAGGACAAAATCGAGCTCAAAGGGGTCGGTTACATACATACATACAGGTGAAGCTAATAAAAGCGTGATAAAAACAATCGCTAGGTTCGGAACCGACGTCTTCGGTCCGTATAATGTACGTTATAATTGAGCTACGGCAACATAACGTCTTTTTGCGTAATTATGAATCAGTTGGTTTAGAAACGTAAAATCTAATAAGTAGGCTAAATCCTATTCTATCTGTTTGTCTTTTTCGCATGAAGCATTTCCTTTCCACTGATTTTCAAACCATAGCGATTCTAAAGAAAGTTCACTTCAATAATACCATGCCGACATAGTTGAAAAACGTGTGAACAAAACTGTTACTAATATGTTGTTCCATTTATTTTATTGGATAATAAAAAAGTTTTTTTAATGTATTTTATGTACTTAAAAGCTATTTATTTATAAACTTGAAATTTTGAGATGCATATTTCTGATATACAACTTCTTATCTTCATCTTTCATGATCTTGGCATATAGTAACAAAATAATATGTATTGTGCATGGCGCGGTGGCAGCCAAAAAATTAGGCAAATTATGTTTCATTTCAAAAATATAACTAGAGATGGCGTTTATAAACAAAGGTGATAAGATTATTTCCTAAAACATAAACCTAGATAATAGTTACATTGCATTAAAGACGATGAATCTCAATTAGAATTCTGTCAGTACGTGTGTTGTTTCGATATTTGATAAAATTAGTTTTTGCAGATTTGGTGCAGACGCAGTTGCACGGGTCAGCTAGTAGTACAATAAAAGTGTAATAATTGTATAGGATTTTTTATGTATTTCTAATACTTGGAATCTCATTAAGCTTATGGGTGAATTTCCAACTGATGTTCGTAAATTTAACCACAGATACACTCCTACACTATATGTATTTCCTTTTAATTTTTTAGTATCGATGTTAATTTGCTTGTCTTATGATTAACACTTCGTTTATGATTCATACATTGTTTGGTTAGTGTTTGTTGTACAGAAAGTCAACTGTTCTTATATAATTGAGATCTCCTTTGTCTAAACCAATATAATCCTAATTGTATATTTAAATTAGAATTTACATTTGTTGAGCTCTTTAAATGTATGGAAATGACGTCTCTCTGTTCATCCACTAAAAAAAATGTAACGATATACGTTTGTAAAAGTATTAATTATGAAAAGATAAACCATATCGAGTTTCTTGCTGGTTCTTCTCGATGAGTGGGTTGTTTTGCAAGTCGGTGGTAGCTTTGACGTTCATAAGCGCCTTCTCAGGGCCTAAATTAAATAAAATATTTTAGATTTTGATGTATCCCAGATAATATTTTGAAAGGTGTTGTATCCAATAGAAAAAGCTTCATTAAAATCGGTTGAACCGTTTCGGAGTTTAGTCGGACAAATATGTGTTTACTACGTATCAGGATTTATATTTTCATTTCTTGTCCTGGATCATCAACATGACAATACAATATAGTAATAGTAACACTTTTATAATTAAATTTAAATGTAGTCATATTTATAGGCAACCACGGCATGCACCAACAATAAATTAAACTTTAATAAACTAGATATTGAACTATTTTATACATTTAACATAAATAATACGAAAACTAAGAGATTATAACAGAAAGAGAAATAAAATACTGAAACTAATTGTTACGCTAAAATCGTGTTTTAAAATAATATAACTAACAAACTAAGAGTAGCACAAAAAAATACTAAAACCAATACTCCATTTTGCGAATAGATTGATTTGTAACTACTGCTGTTTTGAATTGATTGCGTTATTATTATTATTTATTTTTGTATGTTGGATGAGCAGTAGAGTGTTTAACAAATGGTAATGTTGAGATAAACCGTGTTAGATGTTGGGCAAAGCGGAGAAGGCGATGTTCCGCGCGCACTCGGACGCGTGCCTTCCCGACTCGCAGGTGGATCCGAAGGTGGTGGAAGCGCTGCTGCGCGGGGAGCTGCTGGAGACGGAACAATTGAAGAAGCACGTCTACTGCGTTCTTCTCAAATGCAAGATCATAGGCAAGGACGGGAAGCTGCAGAAGGCCGCAGTGCTCGGGAAATTGGCGACCAGACTCGATGCAAAGAATGCCACGAAGGTTTGTACTATTATTATTAATACTTTTATTTTTGGCAAACAATCTTATTGCCATTGTCGTGAGTTTTTGTGGCATCTCAGAATTCATGCTCCGTGGTATGGTTAATTCCCATTCACTTCACTTGTATATTGTAATAACCGAATTATATTAAGAAAAACATCACTAATATTACAAAATATAGAGAGCAACAACATAATAAGATTATGAATAAAATATAAAAGTCACCACATCACAGATTAAGATCCCGCCAGGAACTCTTTGTAATGATTTTTCTTCATAACTAATATTATAAATTTTAATTTTAGTAATATTAGGATTAATAAATGTTTCGCTTTACGCTATAATTATAATGTTTCGCTTTACGCTATAATTATAATGTTTCGCTTTACGCTATAATTATTCATCCGATAATCATGAAATTTTTCATTAACATTGTCAGGAGTACAGAAAAGGACATAGTACAAAATAAATGTTCCCGAGATTATAACTCTATAGATTAAATCGACATTAACGCGATCAAAGCCGCAGGTAATAGCAAGTTTAAAATATGATCTTCACTATTCCGCAGGTTATTTCGGACTAAGGACTTATATTTTGCAAAAACATTAATGTGCATTATAACTCTCCGTTTTACATGTAGGATACATTTGATTGAAATAGGTTACTTATAATTTCATGCATAATAGGTGAATATAATCACCGGAGTAAACGATGGAGTGTAACTTCTGAACCTTGTTTATTTATTAAATTCAGAGTACCAGGTACCAGGAAGAAAACAATACGATTGTGTGCACGTTACACTAAAATATTTTTTATATTTTTTTGTTTTCTTTGTGGCTACTATATAATATGAATTTGAATCATTTAATCACCTATGGCATCACTTTACTCTTTGGAATAATGTAATCAGAGAGTAGTTTTCATTATTATCTTAGGGCCCGGCAGACGTTCTCCCCCCCTTTTTAAAAAAATTTTTAATTTTTTGGTTAAAATTTTCCTCCTTATCTCTCTCTCCCCCGGTGAAAACCGCATGACAATCCGTTCAGTAGTTTTTGAGTTTATCGCGAACAGATAGACAGACAGGCGCGGTAGGGGACTTTGTTTTATACTATTTAATGATTTATTTAGTTTTCTAACTTTTTTACTTATAAAACTGAAAATATTTTTTTAATCCAATAAAAGATGGCAGCGCTAGCTCACAGAATAAATTTACTGTCTTGTACTATATAAGTTTCGAATAACATAATTATTACTGTACGGCTTCCGAAATCAAATAAATAAAGGACGCAAATGTTTTTTACCCCTTTAGGTATACCCGCAGATCGATGTTTTTAATAGTATTTGGAAAATATTTTATTCTCAGGTATTGGAAAGTTGCGCTGATCAAACTGGCGCCACTCCTGAAGACGTTGCGTGGAAACTCTTCCGATGCGGGTACGACAGGAAAGCGGTACTACTCGAGTACATGCCGACCGCCAGCGCCTCTAACGCCGATATAGAGAACTACTCCAAATAGTTCTTTCTAGTTAACATAGATGACGCTTTTTGTAACTTATTGTCTTTAATACAAATCCTCGTACGTATTTATAAAAAATATATTATGTAATATCTTGATAATTATATTTCCGTTATTACTAAAATAAATATATTTAACGTTATTTAATTTTTCTTTATTTTGGGTAAACTATCATAGTGATTGATTTTAGCGTTTGACTATAATCTTTTAGGAAAACCTTTAATAATTATACACTCACAATATAAATTACCAAAGACATATTCGTAGCTCATGACAATGCAAAAACCGAAGTCGTCCCATTTGACATTTTCTAATATATTTTATAACGCGCAGTGAGAGTTGCAGTAAAATGGTTACTCGCACGTAAACATGAGAATAGAGTTCCTACAATCTCATCTGATGTTAAATGACGACGCGACGTGCTCTGAGACGACAAGCACACTAAACCCAGAGAGGGACTAAAGTGCAACTGCCGAACCTTGTAAATACCTAGCGACATGTGTATATCAGACGCGAGGGGTTTGATGCCGATGTTTTCCTTACCAAAAGCTCGGCCTTTTTTCAAAATTCCAATTTACGTCAGTCAATCCTCGGAAAAGGCATTATTGAGCCATTGTTACCTTTTCAATTTTCCTTCTAGTCTCTAGTAAGAATAATTGCGTAATTAGTCTTTTGTTTTTTTATTATTATATTATGTTCTAGGTTAATATTTAATCATAAATTAATGTGAATTATCTACGATACGCTTAGAAAGAAGACTACCTACTTTAACTAAAACTTGTTCATAAACAACCAAATATCTTAACAACGCTGTACATTATCTTAATATTGTTAAGTATATAACTAGTGGCAATAACAATAACTAATAAAATATTATGGTATACCCGATATTGACATTAATGCAAAACTCTACTTATTTACCAAACGACCCCATACCATTCAATACTGAGGTATTAAATTTAGATATTGCATATGGTACAAATAATTAAGTTTTATATTGTGAGAGCTGCAGGCGATTGCTAGTTTGAATATAGAGCGTATAAGTGAAGGCTGTACTCGAAGTTGGAAGTGTAAATAATATTCGTAACAGCTTTATGATCTCACTGCAAGCTGTGGGCGGTGACCCAGAAGCGACAACGCGAGATACTCGCCACTTCGAGTACGTGTGCCTTCGCTTGCCCAGCGCGGCAGAGACGACGAGCGCATGCGCCGCGGACATATTTCAAATCGCGCCATTTTCGCGGGAATTTCATTTAACAAAGTTCAAATTAAACATTATTACTATGAGTATATTAGTGTACTGAATAAAAGTTTCTTCATTCGTGAATTAGTGAACAATGGTCGAAAATAAGATTTTCAGCGCGTTAGCTAGTGAACGGAAAAGGGAAAAACCATAGAAGTTTAATGCGATCGTAAGTCTTAATTTTTTTTATATTGTTGTTGATTAACGAATACAATAACTCAGTAGACAAACGTCGCAAGTTTTACTAACTGAAATTAAACAATAAGAAATGAACCAATAAAACATTTTTGCGACTTCACAGAAATCAACAATTACTCATACAAACCATCTATTTCCACGTGTTTTATTTTCATTTACCAATATTTCCGTAAGTATCCGTAAGATTACATTACACTCCTTTATTTTTTTATTTTGTATAAAAAACGAAAATTCCATGTCTAATGTCAAGCAAATTTTATAATCCATATGTCTTTTCTTTATCATATTTTTCTTTTTTGGCAACTAACCTTCTAGTAGATTATTATTGCCCTTGTCGAGTAGATAATAATATTATAAGTTTCTTGTTATCAATTTTTAACATTTTGTTATGTTCTAACAAGATGGTGGGAGGCCCTCTTGCTAAATCTTTCCAGGGAGATTTTTGGCATTTTAGAATTCATGCCCCGTCGTATTCTTTCCCTTCCACTTCATTTTTGTACAATAAGCCAACTATTACGCAAAACACCACCAATATTACAAAACATAGAGACAAATAACACAAGATTATGAATAAAATTCACTACATGATAGAATGTACCCGATAAAAACTCCATTACATTCTTAAGTTTAAAATGAAAATTTCAAAAAGGTTCCACATCAGTGAGTTTTTAAAACAAATTATAATAACACACAGAAAAAATCATTGCATAATATTAACCAAACTTTGTCGTAACCGTCCTCCGAGAAGATTTCTGCGACTTCTAAACTTAAAACCGTCACCGACTCGAATACATCAGTTGTGTATTAAAGTATTAAGCATTATCTTAACTATATTGTAAATATGATATCATAAAATCACGTCAATGTCTAATAATAAATTCAATTCGCCCCAGTTTCATATACTTAGCAATTACGTGGAAGTGACTTGAGAAATTGTTGCTTCTATTGTAATTATACAGGACTAGTATTCATTTGCATTTGTATCATTATTGATTGCGGCACTATAGAATATTTTCTTGAAACCAACGATTTATGCATCGTACGCCGAGATAGCCCTCAGAATTCGAATCCATTATCGAACACGGAATAGGAATGTACCATTACACGCTGTTCATTTTAACACTATTTTATATATCCAGGAAGGAGCAACACCGTCAGCTTTAACTGTTCTAGGAGCCGTGCGAAATATTTTCTAACCCTAAATCTGTTTTGGCTCCATCGACCAGTACTTCATAGATTTTTTTTTTTCGAACTGACTACGCTATTGACCTAGCAAGGTCTTAACAGCTTCACCGGACTACTGCTACTTCATAGAACTGAGCATAAAAGGCCGATGAAGTTTAAAAAATATTTTTTAAAACTTTGTCGTTTTTAGCGTTTGATCACGATTTCATCTGATGTTAAATCACGAGGTGGTCTAAGATAATAAACATGCTACATCTAAAGGGAGTTTGGTTCACAAGCGCAGTTGCCCGAAAACACTGACAGATGCTTGGCGACAGATTTTCTTCTTGTGGGTGGTAGTTAGTCAGGCGGACTTAAATAAAGCTATACCACCATGTTATGGCTTCATCACAATGTTTTCCTTTACCGAAATTTCCGAGTCAGTTGCTAGGATTCAAAACTACGTCCATCAACGCGGTGCGAACAGTATAAACCAAGCCATCATCGCTTATAGAATAGGGAATAGATACCGCGGAGTCTGTAACAAAAACGTGTGCTGGTTGAGATTTTTTTAAATAACCCACTTTTTAATAATCAACGACGTCTTTTTGATCCAGACTCCCGGGATGGCCTCCTTACAAAACCAACCTCAACAAGCAGATTTAAAATGTATTGACTATTTAGTAGAGATTTAGACTTAGACTTAGATTTAGATTTAGATTTAGATTTAGACTATTGTAGATAATGTACACAATTTTAATTGTTCAGTATACGTAATATAATAACGAACATGATCAAGTTTGTTTTCGTGTATTTTCTATAACTAAGGATGGTTTTTAGAACCGGAGACAGCTTAAACTTTCATAACACCTTAGGTATCTTGTTCTTGATTGTGATTGACGAAAATTGTTTTTGATTGTGTTGTTTATTTGTGTGACTAATTTTATTAAAGACGACCTACGTATGTGTAAATATTATTCTAAAACAGGCAAGCAATAGCATTTTAAATGTAATTATCAATATTTACTTACGACGTAACGCAAAGCGACGACCTGTGTTGTGTTACGCTAAAATTGAATGATTTATAGTCCTTGAGATACAATCAACACAGTTATGGCTAGTTTACAAGTTATTTACTTGCCTTACCGGGAAGCTATCAAGGTATATTAATTGAATGGTTTTATTTAATAAATAGCCATGTTACGATAACATTTGCCAACAATCAGTCATTCTTCGCAATTAAAAAATGGAACATAATAATAACATAATTATTATTATCAGATGTTTGCGAATTCCCACAAATCTATAGAACTTCGTTGTCATTTGTCATTTATTTATATATATATATATAATTCTTTTGTTCGTGTGTATGTGACTGAACTCCTCCTAAATGGCAGGACAGATTTTGATGAAAATTTTGTGTGTGTGTGGTGTATTCAAGAATGGTTTAGATTCACAATTGGACTCGGTAGGTGGCGCTGCGGTTGACTTTTAGGATTTTATTTTATTATCAAGGCAGGATAACGTCCATCGGGTCCGCTAGTATCTATAGCGATATACCGGTAATACTGTCTTCAGATTATGTCCTGAAAATGTGCTTATGAAGCTTAAACCACTCAAACATGACTTGAATATTAAATCGAAATATCTATGCTCGGAGTTTCACACGCGTTTATCTAGATTCGATTTACTAGGCATAGTACTTCTTTCTGAATTATATATATCCCATGTTCTTTTCGGCACCTCTGCCACTGTGTATGCGAACAAACTCACCTCAGAACAAGATATTATTATATAATTTTAACAAATATACGGAGCAAGTTTATTAACAAAGATCACTATAATTTTCATAATGAATCACTTTGTAATAACCTCCTAAAATTAAAGTCAGCTTCTCGTGGTGTTCGAATCGATTACCTGGCAAATCGGTAGTAGGAACTTCTCGCAGAAACTAACACTAATTTATAAAAACTATTATTTCTATTACTGGGTATAAAATATGGGACTGTTATTTAATATTTTTTATAAGTACAGTAGAACCTCGTTAATTTAAAAACCAAGGGAAATACAAAATATTTTAAGTTATGATTTTTTTTTTTTTGAACTGACTACGCTATTGACCAAGCAAGGTCTTAACAGCTTCACCGGACTACTAAGGCGAGCGCTTAAGGCACTCAGCCGATTTTATTTTGACAACTAGCTCAAGGGTGCGCGGCACACCTCGGCTTTGGTTGTTGCCTGATACATGCAATTCGCGACCTATCGGAGCTAACCTAAGCTAAGCTAACTATTCATACATATATGAGTTGTTGAAACATATATGTATACCAAGCATACATACCTCAACAACCCTTATATATATTTCGTATCGGATAATATTCTAAACTGTTTCAGTTTGATAAGGGAAAAAAAAAATAAAACCCTTCCACTTGCATGTGTAAGCGTGTATGCGTGCACGTGTGTGGAGGTGATATGTGTAATGTTGTCGCAGTGATGTAAGATTTTGTGTGAGTGTATCGCGCGAGCAGCGTACTCAAGGGCTCCACGCCGAGGGAAAGGACCTAGGCTTGAGCTGCTGCCGAGGGGGGCCTAGTCTGGTGTAAGTTATAGAGTTTTTAATTTATCAAGGGTTTATGTTAGAGAGTGATTAATGAGTTAATATACAGTTCCTATTTTTAACGGAATGCGCCAGAAGAAGTGGTAAAATAAAATACATACAAAAAAATAAGACTATTTCAAGTTTAGTGTACTGAAAAAGTCTGTGATTTTTTTAAACAGTTCGTTGTTTCCATGATAAATAGAGAGGAAAACATATTATCTTTTATGTTGCTACATTCCTATATAAGTGATCGTACAGTCATTATAGCTCTTCTTGCTTCGTTGATTGCTGATGATGATGAGTGATTAACAACTAATGATCCAAGCAAGCCGCGGTGCTCACCGCTGCAAATATAGCTTTTAGGGATTTCAAAGAAACAATAGGTGATGGTATACTTATTGTTTATGTTAACAATTTAACTTGTAAATACGTGCTATCAATAAATTTCGAGAAACTTTTTGTTTTGTACATTAATTCGAAATGACTCATTGGCAGATAGTTTATGTAATAGATTCCGTCGAAACATGCTAATAGTAACTGAAAACTAATACCTGGAATTAATAGTTTCACTTATAGAAGGGGTATATTTTAAGTAATAGGGATTTTGTGTTCTGAGGAGAAGGGAGCAGATTATTTTTTGTAATTATAGAGGTTTTTACTTTATTGATGTTTGTATTATCGAGGTCCTACTGTAGTAATATTATGAATTGTTTTTGTAGTATCGTGAACAATTGGAGACAAAAATGCCCTAACTATTGCCGAGTTTGAAACAGAAAAATGTATCGTGGCTTATTAGCTCGTCATCTTTCTCGTTCTTTATCTTTGTAGTTCTCTGGAGAGGTATTTGCCAAAAAGAGGTACATTTGCAAACTATTGTTATTTAAAAACAGATCTATCTCTGTATATTCAGTTATCTTTACCTAATGTGGTTGCAATTAATTTGTTGGCTGAGATAAATCTAATATTAGTTTATTAACACTTCATAAATTAATTGTAGCTCGTAGATATCGATCTGTCGGTTGGTAATGTGTTATATATTATTAGTGTGTGTGGTGTGGATAAGGCGGTGGGCGCGTGGTATGTTCAGCGCCGGCCTACACACCGACAACCATTATCATAATAATCATTATACACACCCGCATCTCTCTATATCGAGATGTAATAACGTATAGTATGTCTCATTTACCTACATTTCCATAGAAATATTTACAATATGAAGGGCAGCTTCTATTACGTTATTAAAGATAACTCAACGGCAATCTTAAACACGGTTTTGATTCTAAACTAAACGCATTTTTTCTAATATGATACTCGAAAATGTGGTTGATACCCAAGGGAAAGGTATATAAAACTGTAATAAGACCAGTCCTGTTATATCAATCCGAGTACTGGGCTACAAAAAAGACGAATGAGAAAAGATTACATGTGGCAGATATGCGAATGATAAGATGGATGTGAGGTGTAACCAGAATGTATAAGATTAAGAATTATAATAGTACATCAGAGCAAGTTGGAAAATAACACCAGTGATAGAGAAGTTAAGGAGTAATGGGTTAGCATGGTACGGACATGTTATGAGAAGAGATGCAACACCAGTGATAGGGAAGTTAAGGAGTAATGGGTTAGCATGGTACGGACATGTTATGAGAAGAGATGCAACACCAGTGATAGGGAAGTTAAGGAGTAATGGGTTAGCATGGTACGGACATGTTATGAGAAGAGATGCAACACCAGTGATAGAGAAGTTAAGGAGTAATGGGTTAGCATGGTACGGACATGTTATGAGAAGAGATGCAACACCTGTGATAGAGAAGTTAAGGAGTAATGGGTTAGCATAGTACGGACATGTTATGAGAAGAGATGCAACACCAGTGATAGAGAAGTTAAGGAGTAATGGGTTAGCATGGTACGGATATGTTATGAGAAGAGATGCAACACTAGTGATAGAGAAGTTAAGGAGTAATGGGTTAGCATGGTACGGACATGTTATGAGAAGAGATGCAACACCAGTGATAGAGAAGTTAAGGAGTAATGGGTTAGCATGGTACGGACATGTTATGAGAAGAGATGCAACACCAGTGATAGAGAAGTTAAGGAGTAATGGGTTAGCATGGTACGGACATGTTATGAGAAGAGATGCAACACCAGTGATAAAGAAGTTAAGGAGTAATGGGTTAGCATGGTCCGGACATGTTATGAGAAGAGATGCAACACCAGTGATAGAGAAGTTAAGGAGTAATGGGTTAGCATGGTACGGACATGTTATCAGAAGAGATGCAAGTCATGTAAGTAGAAAAGTATTAAGTATGAAGGTGGACAGAAGTAGGAGTAAAGGAAGACCGAAAAAGGTACGGACGGATTGTGTGAAAAAGGATATGTGTATAAAAAGTCTGAAATACAGCGATAACATCTGATGGAGGAGAGTGGAATAGGTTAACCTGTTGAAGTTTTACACCATCTAGCATTTGGTAGTAGCGGTCCAGTAGGTTACAGATTCCTATAGGATTCTAATTCGTTATAAGATATAGACCTGCTGATCCCTCAGCGCTACGTGTCTATGCGTGTAATTTTAGCTGGTCTTACATTTGGTGTATAGTGGTCTTAAAGGTATTAAAGAAAAAAAAGCAATGCTCTCATTTAAAAAAAAATATTTGAATGAACTCTTAGACAACATCGTCATCGTCGTCACACGAAATGGTGCTTAAACTCTAAAACAAGGTTTAAAAAAAGTGTTTTCCATATCTTTGAAAAATCTAAGGCTTCATTTACCTATATAGATTTCTATTCCTCATATTTCACGATCTTTACGTCTATTAATCTACAATATTTATACAAAATTGTTGGTAAAAAAATGAATAACATTGAAACATAAAGTAAATTTTCAAAAAAAAGTATTGACCGACTTCAATATCAATCAAAAACCCATAAGGCACTAAAAAGCGGAAAATAAATAGTTTATCAAATTAACCAAAGTCGGTGCAACCGAAATTTCAAATTTGTTCCAGGTAGAAAAGTATTATAGAGACGCGAGAGTGAACTTAAACTTTGTACCTATGTAGATGATGTGATTTCCGGTTGGCACCGACTTCCAATATATTTGTAGGTAGCAGACATATTCATATGTTTTATTTAATTTGGTTAATTTGATAAACTATTTATTTTCCGCTTTTTAGTGCCTTATGGGTTTATGATTGATATTGAAGTCGGTTATTACTTTTTTTTGAAAATTTACTTTATTTTTCCATTTTTTGTGTATATAAATATATTTTATTACAGATCCCACTTCGTTCCCCTTAATATATTAAAATATCCTTTTTTCATAAAAACCTTCTCCTACAATAACAAATACAACAAAAATTAGCGAAATCGGTTCAGCTGTCTCGAGATTTACGCTTAGCAACACATTTACATTCATTTTTATATTATATATGTTCCAATTGTTGTACAATAAGTAACCTTTGTGCAACGCAACCTTATCAATAATCCCATAGTTTCTACCACCAACTCGCACCATCGCTCACACATAATACACCTTTAGTAATGTAATTACATCTTCTCATTTCAATACAGCACGAACAAACCAAGCCAAATTAGTTTTTTTATACTACTGTGCAAACAACACGTCACCTATGAGTGATCACCGCCCTCATACCCTCACATAAGGACCAGTCGTTGCCGCCCTAACAAGAGCCGTCTTAAAGTTTTGTTACTTTGCCACCCATAACAACCTAACCAAACTCTCATCAACACCCTTAAGACACCTTCCAATATAACTCCGCAGCATTACTTCTTCTCTATTTTTTGACATACTATCAATTTAACTTTAGTTTCCTGACCGTTGTCGGCTGCCAAATTAGGCCCCGGAAGACCACTCAAAAAAAATAATCAAAATCGGTTCACCCAGTCCAAAGTTAGTAGTAGAGGTAACAAACATAAAAAAAAATACAGTCGAATTGAGTTTTTTTGAAGTCGGTTAAAAAAAATATGAATTAGGGGAGAAACTCGACTGAACGACTACCAGATAGAGGTTCCGATCCGCCCACGATGGGGTACGGACGTCGCGCTTGTTGCCCTCTTCGATTTCAATACTCGTGATTTAGTGACGTCAGTTATTACTTCGTGAATGCTCGTTTTCATTGTTCCGATCCGGCACACCTGTGCTACGCACCTGCGTTCCACACCTGCGTTCTGTTTCCTAGAACTGAGTGAGACCTTTCCTTTCTATTTGTTTATTGCTTTATTTCTAGAACTGAGTGAGACCTTTCCTTTCTATTTGTTTATTGCTTTATTTCTAGAACTGAGTGAGACCTTTCCTTTCTATTTGTTTATTGCTTTATTTGTTTCTTGATATATTTATTTGTTTACTTATTTATTTATCTATTTATTTACGTATTTCTCTAATTTTTCATTGTTTCTTTATATATTTATTTACGTTTTTGTTTATTTTTGTAGTCTTATGTTATTTTTTCCCTGTCTCGCTCACGTATTTATCTATATTTTTTCTCCTAATTTGGTTCGTTTTAAAAACCTCTTTTGATCCGGACTCAGGATAGTCTCGTAGTTTTTTTTATTAACGTGGGGAAATCCCTTATGTATACGCCACCCTCCATGGGGGAGGGTGACTTATGTCCGATTCGCACGGACTAAAACCCCACGGTATACCGACAGACCGTAATTGGCATGCTCCTGCCTTTAAGGCAAGGAGATTGGTTCGCGTCCCCCTCAGGTTACGGGATGGCCCACAATAATACTTTTACAGGACTCCGTGACGATTTGCTCGCTATTGGCGTCAACGAAAACGCCGTCGACGCCATTCTCGCGCGACGTTGTTTCCCGTCCACGAAGGACGTTCAACATGTGCCACACGTGGCTACCGCGAACTCTTTCGCGATCTTCTCGCTGCAGTCTCTATCTAATGCCACCGATAGGGGCCCGTTAGAAGCTCCCATACCGAGCTCCAGCTCGGAGACCGGCTCCGATATGGAGCTCGGCGTAGCGGCGTCCGCCGTGCCGCCCGTGACCTCCGAGTCGCCCCCCGATCCCCGCGCTTGAAGATGACGATGACGGTTACAAAACCGTTACGTATAATAAACGTCTCCGCCGCGGTTCGCGCTCTCCGATTCCGACTCGAGCTCCAGAAGCCCGGCGGAAAAACTCCGTTGCTTAGAGAATAGGGTTAGACAGCACCCGAGCACCTAACGCGGCTACATCACAAAGCTCGAGGCCACTCTCGGGCAGAACCAGCCCTATCCTCGCTCTGTCGACGTCTACGCCTACTCCGCTCATCCAGGCCAACGCTGCGGGCTCCGCAGCGTCGGCTAAAAAGCCCCGTCCACCGCCCCCAGTCACGATCCAAGACAAAATCTATTAAATCATGGACCATTTTGTATATTACTTTGGTTCGTAGCATTCTAGAGTATTGTTCATCAGTATGGTCCCCGTTCTATAAAAGTCATATAGACATGATTGAGTCCATCCAGCGACGCTTTTTAAGGATACTGTGCAGTAAGCTTGGTATCAGAAATAGAATCACCGAATACAAAGATAGACTTCAAAAATTCAATCTTAAAAGCCTTGAACATCGAAGATCTGTAGTTGACTTATGTATACTTCACAAAATAGTAAATGGTACCTTTGGTAGTGATCTACTCGGGCAAATCAATTTCAGAATACCAACTCACTCAGTACGAGCTCACTAATTATTTAATTTACCCGCAGTTAATAACAACGTTTCAAAAAACAATCCGTTGTATCGAATGTGCAAGTACTATAACGAATTCTGTGTTCACAAAGACATATTTAATGACAGCTTTATAAAATTTAAGACACACATTGTATTAGAAACATAGACGTATGATAGTTGTGTATCCCCAGTATATATTTTGTCATCACACTAGGCTAACTGTGGTTATTGTTAAAATTGATAATGTTGTGTACAATTTATAATTGGATTTTTTTTTTTTTTTTTTTTCTGCAGCTCTCGGTCCGCCCATTTTTTTGCTTAGCTTTTAAGTGTAAGTTAAGTAAAAATCGATCTGTGAGCACTATTGGTGTTTTTTTATATATTTATTTTTATTTTATTTTTTTTTTTTTTTTTTTATTTATTTATATAAAGACGTTATTGCCTTTATGGCAGTTTCATTCCGTCCTCTATCGCCATCTTTAAATTATAATCCACAATATCCCTCCGGAGCTTCCATGGCCCACGGATAAACCTACTAACCGCGTCATCAGTCACGTCGGTATAGTAGACACAGGTGTGGGTGTGTCTGGATACTGCCACTATAGCATGTGAAACACTATCGTGGATTTGCATCCTTCTGCTCTTTGTTTGCTTTGTTTGCTCTTATAATTGGATTTCAGATTTATTATGTTATAATAGTTTTGTTGCCCATATAATTTCAATCTGTTATCTGTAATTGTACAAAAAAAAATCGTGGTGGGTGTTCATATCTACCGAGCTCAGAAAACTAGGTATACGATACACGTCCGCCCTCAACATCCAAGCAGGCATCCCAGTTAAGGTGACTAGCACCGACCAGCCCCGTAAACTAACCGATTTCCTCCGTAGGCAGAAGATAGGATATTTTACGTATGCATTAGAGAAGGAGCGTCTCCCGAGTAGTACTCAGAAGCATCCCGGTCAAGATCTCGACCGAGGAGGTCCTAGAGTCCTTTAAGAACAAAAATTTCCCCATTCGGGAGCTACACCGCCTGTACCACCCGCATACGAAGGCCAAATTCAACTTGGTGCTGGTCATTCTTGACCGCACCAAGGAAGGTAAGGACATTTTTAACGTCACGCCCGTGTGCTTAGAGCCTGCGCGTAAGTCTCACGCGCCCTCGCAGTGTCACAACGGCCAGGGTTACGGCCACTCAGCTAGGAACTGCCACCTGCGTCCCAGGTGTGTAAAATGTCTGGGGGATCACTCGAGTTGCGTTCTGTGTGGGAATACGGGCCACCCCGCGAATTATCGCGGCTGCCCCCTCGCGCCCCTCACGCAACGCCCCCGCAAGGCGAGACAGGCACCCAGGGCGTCTGTGCCGCCATCCGCCTTCCACCTCAACCACTCATGTCCGTGGGGGCCTTCCTTGGCCTTCCGGGTGCCTCCCGTGCCCCGATAGCACTCGCGCCCACCCCACGCGCGCCACCCTCTGTGCCGCACGCAGCACAACCTGGTGGGCCCCTATGGTCCCCTGGGCTCCCAGATCCCAACCCCAGGCCCCCAAACCTCAGGCTCAGCCTCCACCTCCAACCTTCAGATTTCGTGCCGAACACTCTTGCACGAATCGAGTACACCGCCTCACGGAGTACATTTTCTCTAATTTTAATACCGAAACGCACAATTGCATTCTTCTTCGATATCGCCAAAGCCTTCGATAAGGTCTGGCATGAAGGGCTCATCCATAAATTATGTAAATCTCACGTACCCGATAAGTTAATTCATATTATCCACGATTATCTCACTGATAGGACTTTCGCCGCCTCACGGAGTACATTCTCTCTAATTTTAATGCCGACCCGAAACGTGAACCGAAACACACAAATGCAGTCTTCTTAGATGTCGATCGCCTCACGGAGTACATTTTCTCTAATTTTAATGCCAACCCGAAATGTAAACCGAAACGCACAATTGCAGTCTTCTTCGATGTCGCCAAAGCCTTCGATAAGGTCTGGCATGAAGGGCTCATCCATAAATTATGTAAATCTCACGTACCCGATAAGTTAATTCATATTATGCACGATTATCTCACTGATAGGACTTTCCGCTTTAGAGTGGATGGGGAACTATCCTCGCCCCACCCGATACGCTCACGTGTGCCACAGGGCTCCATACTCGCGCCCTCGCTCTTCAATCTGTTCATCAGTGACCTACCTCGGTCTCCGGGGGTCGAGGTTATGCTGACGATCCCGTTATTTACATTTCCAGCTGGCGGTCGTACTTTCTTAGGAAGCGCATCGAAAAGGCCGTTTGCACACTCGGTGAATGGTTTCGTCGATGACGCGTAGAAGTTAATCCTAATAAGAGCGCCGCGATACTTTTCGATCCTCTACGACGTAGTAATAACCTCGAGCCCATCAGGCTATACGGAACTGATATACCTTGGGCCGGTGAGGTCAAATATCTCGGTGTTACATAAGATAAACATTTAAAGTTCGAGTCACATATAGATAGATTGCGAAACAAAGCCGCTATGGTTTTAGGTCGCCTCCATCGGTTGCTTTGTCATAGGAGTAAGATGTCCCTCAGACACAAGCTCACTTTGTATAAGACGTGTATCCGTCCCGTGATGACATATAGCAGTCCCATTTTTGCGCATATGTCGAAAGATAATTTTCATTTTTTCAGGTTCTTCAAAACCGCGTTTTGAGTAAAGTAACCGGTGCCCCGTGGTACGTCCGGAGAGTCGATCTCCATAGGGACCTGGAGATGCCTTCTATCTGGGCGTACGTAAAATCACTTACGATTAGTTATTTTGAAAAAGCCGTGAATCATCCCAGTCCGTTAGTGGTATCCGCCGCAAAATATGAACCCGTACCGATCGCTGCGCGTTGTAAAAGACGTACGCGACATATTTTTACCGACCCTCCCGATGAAATAACGGCAGTGAACGATCAGTACCAGCCTGTCTCTCCAAACAGAGCGTGCTTTCGCTCACGCCTGCGTAACCACAGATCACGCCGCCGTGATCTGGGGGTAAATTTCGCTCCCGCACACCAGATTAGGCCCCCCTCGGCAGCGGCTCAAGCTTAGGTCCGGCCCCTCGGCATGGAGCCCTTGAGTACGCTGCTCGCGCGATACAGTGACACAAAATCTTACAACACTGCAAAAATATTACACATATCACCTCCACACATGTGCACGCACACATGCTTGCACATAAAAGTGGAAGGGTTTTTATTTTTGTTTTTCTCCCTTATTGAACTAAAACAGTTTAGAAAAATTATACAACCTAAAATACATATAAGAGTTGTTGAGGTATGTATGGTTGGTACACATAATTATATGTTTCAATAACTCATAAGTATGAATATCTACGGTTAACAGCTAGTTTAAACTAAAATTGCCTAAATTACTTTTTGTAAAGTCAGCTATCTACCAGTGAAAGTCTCGCGAAAACCGGTCTAACCGTTTTGGAGATAGCACTGCGGGCGAAGCCACGGTTAAAAGCTAGTATAAACTAAAATTGCTTTGATTGATTACTTTTTATAAGATCAGCTATCTGCCAGTGAAAGTTTTGTGAAGATCGGTCGAACCGTTTTGAAGATAGTACTGCGGGCAAAGCCACGGTTAACAGCTAGTCTAAATTAAAATAGACAATATTATTTGCTATGATGACCGCTATCTCCTGATGAAAGCTCCGTGAAAATCGGTAAAACCGTTTTGGAGATAACTTTGCAGATGAAGCCGCAGTTAATAGCTAGTCTAATTTAAAGTAACCTAAGTAGCCCACTGTGATTTCAGGTATCTGCCAGTGAAATTCCCGTCAAAATCGGTCCAGCCACTTCGGAGATTACCCGGAACAAACAGACAGACAGACAGACAAAAATTTTAAAAATTGGATTTTTGTTATCAGTAGCGTGTATACTTTCGTACCCAATTAGTAAAAAAAAATATTTTGATATAACATACAGACACTCCGTTTTTATTATATGTATAGATAAATAAATGAATTATGAGTATAGAATAAAATTAAGAGACGAAAATAATTCCTGTATAATAAATACGTACAGAGCTGCGGGCATAGCTAGTATTATATTTATACTAATAGATATCATAAATACGAAAGTAACCCTGTGTCTAATTATCACAACTTCAACCCTAAACATCTGAACGGATCTCAATGAAAGTACACAGAAAGTTCATAGTATACTTTCATCCTCAATATTACTGGAGAATCAAAACGAGAGAGGTTTTTACTAGTGAAGAAGGAAATGAATGTTTCTATGCATACTTTAATTAAATCTAAATATATTTTGTGGAAATAAAGTAATTAACATACTAATTATGTGTACAAAAATAACACAAAAGAAGTCACGGGAGAAAGTTAGTAATTCAAAATAATACGAGTGAAAATACTCATAAACATATTTAATGAGAAGAATTTTCAATGGATAATAAATTGTATGCCAGCCTCGATAAATAAACGATAATAACCGTTTAACCAAACCTCCTCCGCCAGAGAGGGCCTTCAGTGAACACAATTTACATCTCGATTAAGTCATAACAGAAATCAAGCAGAAAATCGTATGCACAGTGTAAGGCAATTTGTAAACGCCGAGTACCACACCTCAAACTCATACTTGCAAAAGGAAACGTGATTTCCCACAATAACTTCACGACCGTATCACTTTTGTCTTCGATGTAAACGTTTATTTATACCACAAATATTATATATCGACAACGAAATCGTTGATAAATACCATATAAGCGTTAAGGACCGACGAAGAAGGCTGATCGTTCGACATTCTGGCCAAAAACAGGAACCAATAAATATAAATTTGTTTTAGTCCAACGAAAAGAAGCCCAACGGCCTCCAAGTTATTTCCTTATAATCCCAATAAGCCTATACTTATTGGCTGTATATTGCATTGTGTCACCGATTATGGTTTATGGTCGGCCGCCATCTTGCTTGTCGATGTCTCGCCATCTTCGGTGATCGGTTGTTCATTGTTATTTCGGCTCGAAGCGAAAAGTGCATTTATGCACTGATCTGCTGCAATAAAATTTGACATTGAAATTTTATCGTTTACAGGTTGTTTGTTTGCGGAATATAAGTTGTTCTCGGTAGGTTTATGACCTCTGTGGGGTCATTATTTTTCATTTTAATTATTTTTTGGTACTTTATATAAGTGGAAAACTTAATAACAATGAAATCGGAGTTTTTGATGGGAATTTAGTCTGTCATGTAGTGAATCTTATATTTTATTCATAATCTTGTGTTACTTGACTCCATATTGAGTAAAATTGGAGATGTTTTATGTAATATAGTTCGTTTATTGCGCATAAGTGAAGTGGATGGAAAATAATACCTCGGAGCATTAATTCTTAGATGCCACAAAAACTCCATGAAAAATTCTAACAAGGGGTTCACAATCTTTTTAGAACATTAAAATTATTGCAAGACACATAATATTATTAACTACTCGACAATGACAGTAATTTATCAGGAAGAATGGTTGCCAAAATTAAATTAAAAAAGAGAAACATGATGGTGGCGTATCCATAAGGGATTTCCCCACGTTAATAAAAAAAAAGTGATCATAAATTTGTTGCAGTTGGGCATTACTACCGACATCTCAAATGCAACCTATTATGTACAATGATACATTGTGTTCTTTCAGGCTGATTATTCAAAATTTATAAAACTACGATTTAAAATGCTGTAAGGTAAGTTATACTCAACCATAGAGGGGTGCTTAGGTTTTCACATCCCAGCATCAGCTGATCTATATCCAGGAACCAAGTGAGTGAAAGGGATCTGTACCCAACTGGGTTGTGACCACCATTACTCTGAAGAGTCTATCACCATGTATGTGGTGACTATATACATGGTGACAGACTTGTTAGTAACGTTTTTAGTTCGGTATTAGCTAGTGTCTATCCAACTTCTGAAACGCTTGCAAATTTCTTGGTGGTCAGAAATAGTAATTTTATCGTGCCGTAATAAAAACAAACTGCAAAACGTAGGTTTTCGATGTTAACATCTATTGGCGCGTCTTGGCTGAAAGATCGACCAGTATTCCATAGCAGCAAACGACATGACGCTCTCTTATGTCGTCATTCTCCTCTTCGGGTATCACTACATTTTATAAAACAAAGTCCTCTACCGCGTCTGTCTGTCTGTTCGCGATAAACTCAAAAACTACTTAACGGGTTTTTATGCAGTTTTCACCAGTAGATGAAGTGATTCACGAGGTATTATTTGTCAAGGTTTTTTTATTATCGGGGCGGGATAACGTCCGCCGGGCTCGCTAGTAATATACCTATATTTAGTTGCTTCTCTCTATGAGCTGCGTATTATTTTTATCCGACTATAGTATATTTGAACGCTTGTACGCACGTTATATATATTTTCTTTGAAATGCTATTTATAAATATATGTATTACGTAATAATTATTGTTATTAAAATAATAAGGAAAATATATTGTTTTTATTACTTAAACCTTTTACTTTTTACTATTTTACTGCATATTTTCTTAATGGGTTTAGATTAATTGTTATTAATTACAAATTCTAATATTAACTTAAATGTTAAGACCTGCTGGATGTTCCGTGACGGCTATTATTTTTCTGTCAATTACTTAATACCAACAGTACCTATACAATTAAATGTATTTACTTATGGCAGATTGAGTAGTGCACGAGGTAGGGCAGATTTGATGTAATGTGGTTATGTAGGCTGCATGGACCATTAGTTGCGATGGCACGCATTTCCAAAAGGAGATCCCACGCGAGTCACTACCGCAAAACGTCTTGACCATATCTAGTCGTAATTATGATAACCTTATTAACTCGATCACGTACTCGAACCTTCTGGTTTCGATATTAAATCGAATTATTTACGTACTTTAATTTTGCTTTAAGAATATCTTAAATTTAGTACGAAGAGACTAGGGCATATAATGCTTTGTAACAATATTCGTATGTGTACTCGATCTTTTGGGCTTGATGAAGAAGCAGTCTGCTATCAAATAGTTTGTTAATTTTGTAACTTATTTGACCACTGATCTCAAGCGTTTAACGTACTTTGAAATTACCACGACTCTCTGACTTATACTTAAATCATGATGAGATAAATCTTTGTGAACTTCTTATATAATGCTCATGTAATGCATCAAAGGAAAGAGAAATGACTCGTATCAAATTGTGATCACCCCTCTCTCCCTTTATATCGCTAACACCGAATATCTTTGTGCGAAATCAAAAATTGAAAAAAAAATTACATAATACTAGCTTTTGGTCGCGGCTTCACTCATGTTAATGATAGGACATTTTCTAAGCCTGCCTGGCTAACTACCACCCTGAAGATGAAAAGATTTGTTGCCAAACACCAATAGACGTGTTGCGGCGACTCTACTCGAAAGTCTGTACTCCTCTAAGTCTAGCGAGTTTACCATCTCAGACCATATCGCCATTTAACGTGAAATGAGATTGTGATCAAGCGCTAAATCCTATGAAATATATATAAAAAAAACAGGACAGTGGTAAAGACACACGATAGAAATGAGACTCTTGTATTATCTATACATATAATACAAATGAAGTGTCTGTATGTAATATCAAAATAACACTTTTTTACTGATTGGGTGTGAAAGTATACATGCAACTGATAACAAAAATGCAATTTTTAAAATTTTTGTCGGTCTGTCTGTCTTTTTGTTCCGGGTAATCTCCGAAACGGCTGGACCGATTTTGAGAGAAATTTCACTGGCAGATAGCTGAAATTACAGCGAGTTACTTAGGCTACTCTAAATTAGACTAGCTATTAACTGCGGCTTCGTCTGCAATGCTATCTCCAAAACGGTTGGACCGATTTTCACGTAACTTTCACCAGTAGATAGCGGACATCATAGTAAGTAATTTAGTCTATTTTAATTTAGACTAGCTGTTAACCGTGGCTTTGCTCGCAGTACTACCTCCAAAACGGTTTGACCGATCTACACGAAATTTTTACTGGTAGGTAGTTGACCTTATAAAAAGTAATTTAAGCAATTTTAGTTTATACTAGCTGTTACCCGTGGCTTCGCTCGCAGTGCTATCACCAAAACGGTTTGATCGATCTTCACGAGACTTTCACTGTCAGTTAGAAGACCTTATAAAAAGTAATTTAAGCAATTTTAGTTTATACTAGCTGTTAACCGTGGCTTCGCCCGCTGTGATATCAACAAAACGGTTAGACCGATTTTCACGGGACTTTCACTGGTAGATAACGAACCTTATAAAAAGTAATTGAGGTTATTCTATTTTAGACTTGCTGTTACCCGCGACTTTGTCTGCATGAAATTTAGCAAGATTTTAACTAATTCTCTATTTTTAATAAGATCAATAATTATCAGCTTATTGTTTACAATTCGACATTATAATTATTAGTAACTTTAATGATATAGAGGTCTTCCTAATGAGATCTTAGATTATAAACGTATTACGTAAAGGGTTTCATAATACAATTTCTTGCGGAACAGACAAGTGTTTATTTTTTGTATAGTCACAAAATCTTAATTATAATAATGGCAATGTATATTAAATGTAATGTAAATCTTTATAATAATATTTTAAATTAGTGTTTCATTAGTTCATTAAATAGTGTAAGTGAGCACTGAGGTAGTTATATTGTGGGTTAAGGTTCCAAATATGTTGCTGATGACAAACCTGATTTGGCACGCTGTTAGTATTTATATATGTAATGTACACGTTACATGTTACTTTTAGTGGCGTGCGCGTCGTACTTACAATTGTCTTTAAAGACCATTTCTATAATTGTACATAGTCTCACAATTTTATAATTCTTTAATACGATTTAAAAAAACGCGTGCGGAGCTGCGGGTACAGCTAGTATTACATAAAAATATACAACAAAGAACCTTCGTCACGCGGTGTTCCCAGGCGGTCACCCATCCAAATACTGATTGCGCTCGACGTTGTTTAACTTCGGTGATCGGACGAAAACCGATGGGTTCAACACTCTACTTGACAGAGTGTTTACCCCTACCACATTTCGTCACATAAAAAGGTCGCCGATCAGAATTTCAATGCTCTCCCATAGAAGTTTCACTTCAACGAGATTTGATCTACATCCGGGAACAGTACATTGTTTCAGGATGGAAAAGTACCCTGTGTCCTTTTATGTACCCCTGATATCACACACATAAAATGTCATGATAATCGATTGAGTAGTTAGTGCGTGAAAGTGTAAACAAACAAGCTCACTTTGACATTTATAATATTAGATTAATGTATATGTAAGGTGCTTGCATTGTTAGGTTTCGTTCGGTCAGTGAGAACGCCGGAGGCCTACCTCCCATCCCCCTTTCCTTTCCCACTTTCCCTACCCCTCCCATCTCCCCCATACACAGGCTGGCAACGCACTTGCGACTCCCCTGGTGTTGCTAGTGTCTATGGACGGTGGTGATCACTTAACATCAACTAACCCACCTGTTCGTTTGCCTCCTTATGACATAAAAAAAGGTTATTGAGAGACATCGTGTCATAACAACATCATTACGTGTGATTTATGTCTATCTTGTAGAGTTACCTCCATAAGCGTTGTTACCGCAGCGCCGTATCAATTGAATTACAGGGGTCGCGACGTATAGAAGCAAAAATTCGTAAAAAGGTTACCCGCCGCTTCAAATTCTTATTAACTAGTGACTCATAATTAATTAATAGAAATAGTATGAAAATAAAACAATATTCCTAAGTCGTGGTAGCTCCAAGGTTCCAAGGTCGCGAAAACACCACATAGATCAGTGTTAGTGGCACATTAGTATAGTTAAGTATAAACATATGATTTAAATATGTAATTTCTATAGCGATTAATGAGAAATGTTAACCATATTCAAAAATATTAGTTTTAATCATAAATGAATATTTTAAAATAATGTTACCGACGTTATAATTTGTTAATACCATACAAGGAAGTGAAGAGAGATTACATTGCCGTATAAGGAAATCAAATCGACATTAGTGTTTTGCAACATTGCGGAGTCGAAATTTAATTTAACTTTAACTTGAAATAACTTTGTGATTAATCTAGTTATATTGATATATGCAAATGTAGATCGCGGTGTAACCTTTAAGATAATAACAAACATAATCTAATTAGAGTAAATATTAATAAATATATTTACGATTATTTCTAAATACGGGGCGGGAAGGAGAGGTATATAGCGATAGAAACAAATAGACGGTTTACCTCTCTTTTATATATTCGTGGTTGGTTCGCTATATAATCACACCGCCAGAAGTAGAAATCAATCGCTCTTCGAGAACAGGTGTCAGCTCAGCTAGGTTTGTGAGTAAATAGTGAGCTCGTCTGTATGCCCGCGTATGTATATTTGAAATATGTACTCTGTTGATATCCAGATTATAGTCTTTATCATTTATTTTATTTTCCTTTACACTAATTCTCTATTTATAATATGCCAAACAGTCTGGATGTTATTACTAGACTTAAGAACTTTATTGCCTAATTTAACTTTCATAAGCATGAAAGGATTCATTACTGGTTAATGATCGCGTACAGTCGATCTCTTCTTCTTTCAATTCCTATGGTAGCCTATTCACTAAAACCAACTTATTATATTTAAAAAGCTGTCATCATCCTCATTTAAATATTTATTACAAAATATCTTTTTAGATAATAATCTTTATACGATACTGTGATTTAGACAATCTAATCTACTTTTGGATATAAGTCTAGCTATTTTCTTACAATCAGCGCTACATTTATCACAATTTATTTTAACAAGTAGTTCTTTATGATCAAACCATCTTCCGGTAACAATACTACCGCCAATGGTTTTAAGGTGAGTAAAGTAAAGTCTATGGGAGATGCAATATGAAACGTAATCCTTGTTGGTTCATTGAAAAGAGGATCTAGATTAAATGACCTAAACATTGATATAAAAATAGTGACCTTAGGCGATGTACTCAAAATATTTATATTAAAGTCACCACAGACTAAAACTCGTTCTTTGATCTTTATCTATACATATAATAAGAATGTAAATCTAATGTATATGTACTTTTAAGATTTGTATGAAAAAAGAATATTGCGAGGAACGTTTTGGTATATAATTTGTCCAGGATTTTTTTTATAATCAGGGCGGGACAACGTCTGCCGGGCCCGCTAGTTTAACATATAAAATAATAATATCAAAACAAACATTTATAAACAACAAAAAAAACCTAAGCTAAAGTTTGTTGTAAGACTTTGAAAAGTATAAACACAAACGGTAATAAACCTAGGTGCAATGACCGGTGCCGAAAGCTGCAAGGGACGACCCGGAGTTAATAACTTGTCAATTGTATAACCATACTGTAATTCGAATCTTGACATAAATGCTGTACTTATATTTATTAATCAAGTAATTGGAATTACATTGATTTACTACAATTAAGAGTAACAACTCTTAATATATAAAGAAAAAAAATTTGTAAGTTCTGGTCTGCTATTTTGTCTTTACCGCGATAGTATAGAGCGAATGAGTTATGTGTCTGCAAATGTTATGTATAATTTTACATTGTAATCCACAAGTTCTTGGTTGAGGAACTCACCGGCCGACTGGTGAACCTACCAGTTGCGTCTTCAAGAGTCGAAGATTCGTATTAAAACCGTATAAAGAATAAATGAGTTATTAGCAGTTGTTTATTTGTCTAATACATTATATCACATTACTGATTTCTCTCTATATATTTCTGAGTGCACGAGAAATGATTGCATAATATTTTCATAGAAAACTTTGTTAAATATTTTGCTGTTCCAAGTAGTAATAACACTTCAAGCAGCCTCAACTTATAACTAATTGGATATTAACTGTAAGCGAATTATATGGTCGTGCTAAAAGTACGGCGAATGATTGATCACCAGAATTAGTAGAATGAATTTTTTTTTTTTTTTTTTTATTGTAGCTCGGCAAAGTGACTGTACTGTGCCTGATGGTAAGCACAGTACAACCCAAAAACAATGGCGACCGCCGAAAGACATACTATCCATCGCCGGTCGCCGCTGTCATGCCGGCCTGAAAGCGTCCCAGTTAGGGACAGCCGCCCCCCCCCCCCCCTGGTTGCTGGATATACACCGGCTGATCCCGGAACGCGACACGCCCAAACGTGCCACTATGGCGGGTGTTCCACCTGGTGTACGGTGGTCGCGATCCAGTCGGGTACAGACACCCTACCACCCCGATGAATTGATTTGTTAAGAGTTTTTTTTTTTGGCAACCAATCTTCTACTAGATTATTACTACCATTGTCGAGTAGGTAATGATATTAGCTTATACTGAATAATAAATTATCTAAAAGTATTAGCTTCTGCCAGCAACTTCACCCGCCTGAAATTGTTACTTTGGGCTAACGCTAACACGCAGCGGAAGCTCTCAATAGGAAAACGATTTTGAAACAATCTTCATTAATGTTCCGCTCCTATCGGTCTTAGTGTGATGATATATATATATATATAGCCTTCCTCGATAAATGAGCTATCTAACACTGAAAGAATTTTTGAAATCACACCAGTAGTTCCTGAGATTAGCGTGTTCAAGCAAACAAACTCTTCTGTTTCATAATATTAGTATAGATTACTAGCTTAGGCCTTGCAAAATTGTATTTATGTGTTATCTATAAAGAATTTTCAAAAACTAATCTGTTTCTGACCCTCGTAAGACATAATAGTTTCTATGTGCGCGATTGATTGCTAAACACAATGAGAGTAGCCCGCCTAGTATGATTTGTCACCGACAAACCGTGTTGCGGGTGTCGAGACCGCGGGGGAGTAGGTTCGAAGACCGGCCACACTGTTCATATTTGCGTACAGTACTAAGATCTGTGTGGGCGACATTTTGACACGACTTATCAATAAGTGAATGTTATAATTGGTCATGTATCATTTTTCAATTAAGCATTGTTATTCGATCGAATTACTTCAAATTATTTATATATAAAATTGAATGTATGTATGTAAGTCTGAGATCGATAAAATACAACAACACATGGAGAAGGTTATGTTGACTACGTTACTACTACAAAATTTTCGGAATTTGCATACATTTTCTGATTTAAATTGGTAACAGTATCGGCTGACGGTGGAGGAAAACATCGTGAGGAAACCTGAACCGGAGATATGTTCTGCTATAGCATTCTATAGAATAGGACCGTGTTTGTAATCGCTAATACGTTGAGCTGGCGCAGTGTTTAAAGCCGTACCTTCCTTTAGGAAGAGGCCAACAGTGGAACTTTTTCAGGTTGTCGCTATTCATTTTATTTATTTTTATAATTCGCCACTAGAGGGCTATATTTTATCATTATTAAACTTTTTTTTGCAATTTAACGTGTACGTGCGTTTTTTTTTACATTAGGTTCCACGCGGACGGAGTCGCAGGCACAGCTAGTATAATATAAAATTATAATTGCTTATGGTTGATTTATTAGTTGTAATAACGAATTTTCAATAATGGATTAAATTATATAAGAATTATATGTAATTCAAATATTATAATTACACTAATGATACTTACGCCTGTTCACTGTAATGAGGAGGGTATAGATGCGAATCCTCAATTCTGAAGGAATGCGTGTATGGAATATAAGTACTACAAGTAGAACTATAATATCATACTACGATACTATCTGGTGCCCGCCTGAATGATTCTGATATTGCGCCAAATTGTGTTCAGACACAAGGACAGTTATTTTTCAATCTGTGCACAGATTAAAAGTATGACAAGAAACCATATCGAGATTCGCTGACAGTATCATCATCTATTATGTGAGGTCCGCAAAAACGAGTAAACCGATATTAGATGCAAACGATTAATCAATAGAATCGCAGGTCAACAATCTTAGATGACAACGCGGGCGGAGTCCTTCAGTTATTTGAGACTAGCATTCGCATATGCCTCCGCTTGCTTCGATAATAGTTTTATCAATACAATTATTTTTTAATTTTTAATAGGTATGCCATAAGCAATACACAATTTATGAGACTCTGAACAGAGTCTTCTGTATTCTGATAATTGTTCAACCTATTTTTTTTTCACGCTGTCGTTCCTTTTGATAATAATATTTCAAGAGGAGAAAAGAGTGAACAAAATAAATATCTGCCTTTGTTTCCTTCTATATGCGTATTCGTCAAATTTTGTCAATTTAACTTCACAACAGCCCTAGTACAATAATGAAGACAGATATATACGATGGTTCTTTCCTGAAACGTTGGATATAGATAGTTGTATACCTAATGCTGCGATATAATGGGGCATTTTATTTTTGTTACAACTTCGATTAAGTTCTTCTTCAATTATATCTAATCCCTTAATTAAACTAAGGAGCTAGTATTAGTAAGTTTTATTGTAAGATATTAGTAATTTGTTTATATTTATCTAAAGGATCCTGGTTGTCTCTTGAATTATGAAGGTCAGAGCCGGAGGATAAAAAGAAAGACAAATTACTTCAAGGTTAATTTATTTTTAATTACGAAAGAGTCTAAAACTAATAAAATGACTATGTCACCGATTGTGGACTAACACTCTCCTTAAACTCATAATATATGAACGCTACCGATGCTAGGTTACCACTGTCGAATTACCATCTCATTTAATCTATACTATCTATACTAATATTATAAAGAGGTAAAGTTTGTGAGGCTGTAGGGGGTAATATCTGGGGAGTCAGAGAAAAATGGTCGAACGAAAACGGTTCTTACGTACGCTGCCTTAATTATGAGATATATATATGATTGAGTTCTAGAGAAAAGTTGTAGCTAGATAATGCCTATTACTGCCCAACGAAGTGTGCACGGGTCGGCTAATAGTTTATACAAGAACAATATGGTAACGGAGGAATCAGAATGCCGTACGTTTCCACTGAAATTGCTGACTCGATGCCTCGTACACCTGGGACTGGGAACTCGAGCTTCATATCCACTATTGGTCAGCAATTATGATGTATTGCGATGGCGTACTTGTGAATAAATAAATAATAAAAATACGGACTCTATTGTTTAATACTTAAGGAATTTATTTAAATTAATTATTTATCTTCTTTATATTGTGGGAAAGCGGTGATATCCTTCTGTGACAAATCTGTGAGCTGCATCAAAACTTATCTATGCGATATTATACAATTTTAATAGAGATAAACATTTGATAAATATTTCGGTGCTGTACCTGTTAAATTAGCTAGGTATATATGAATGTTATTTTTAGAGGTAATAAAAATAATAAAGCAATATCAGTGAATAATCTGTAGCGTGTCGCTGAGTTGATTACACGCTCGGTGTACTCGCTTACAGTGAAAACTTTGTTGTATTAGGATTACACCGATTTTGTAATTGTCTCGATGTTCAGTTTGGATATTGTGTTGCAATGTTCTTGATATTTGCATTTTTTTAAATACTAATATTATTTTTTGCGTCCAGCAGCCGGTGGCTATGCCCGCAATGTTATAAAATATATTGTTCTTATAATTCTATGTTTATATATTTACCTGTTCTGATAATCTGTAACACTGGTATACATTCCTGTATTCATTACGCGTCTGTCAGGTTTTTAAAAATTTAAATGGTCTTGAACAAGTAACACAGGTTTGTTTGAGCATGGACCCGTCAAGCCATAACATGAAAATTTGATTATTACATGTTTTAATTAATATTTCCAATAAAACTAATAATTATTTCTCAATATTTTTGTGTCATTTTGAAAGCTTAAAATAGGAAATATATTACTTAATTTAAATCTAGGGAGAAATTTATAGAAGCTCCAAAAATAATAACAGTATTTACCCATGTAGGTGGTAGAGCCAAGTTGAAGCTATTACTGATTTTGGCATGAATGAGTCGGCTCGCCCGGGGTAGTACCACTCTCTCATAGAAAACCGACGTGAAGTAACAGTGCTTGGATTGTTGCGTTTCGTTCGGTCAGTGAGAGCGCCGGAGGCCCACTTCCCTACCCCCTCCCCCGCCCCTCTCCCCCTCCCCCCAAACGCAGGCTGGCAACGTACTTGCGAATGTGCTGATGTTGCAAGTGTCTATGGACGGGGGTGTTCACTAAAACATCAGGTGACCCGCCTGTTCACTTGGCTCCTATGATATGAAAAATGAGTGACGTTCTTAACCAGGCTTAGCACTATATTATTTATTATTCCACACCCGTGACTTCAACCATACGAAAATGATTTTGAAATTCTTTAGGAGCCACATGTCTTATCTGGATTAAAGTCGGTAGCTTTGTTTTAATAATTTTAATGTTACGATTTAGAATTTATACTAACACCTAATGATTATGGCCAGGATTATTTTACGAATGAATTCCTATGATCATTAAAAAAACTATAGCCCATTCAAATTAGTAACTCACATTTAGAAAAAATCATCTATAATATGTAGGCATTAATCTTTATCTATCATTGAACCACATCTTATCCTAGGCTATATGACACACGTGAATATAAAAAGTTGTTTACTTTTCTAAGCCTCTAGGTCTGATAGTCAACTATTTGACTATCAATTGCATTTGCGTATTTATTAATATTAGTCTCGATATGGTATAAACAAACAGTCGGAACTGGTCACAGGTTCGCCCACTCGGGTTATGTTTGACCTGAATCCCTGTGCGCGGCATAGAGCAGGGCGGTACGAGTTACGCTATCTATTCCGTACGTATACGTATACGTATTAATGAATTCATTATACTCATGACAAGTGTTTGACACTGATGTAATTTTTATTGAATTCATTATATGAACTTTTGAGATTTTAGTAATAAAATTCAAAAAGTTTAAATGTGAAATTATTTTAGAAAAATTATTTGTACAGGTAATTTTATCACTACGTATTAAGTTTGTATCCATAGGCTGTGATCACATATTTAAAATTTGTATGTATTTTATAAATCTAAGTTACAAAAATGGAGTCTTAAAGGCAGTGAATACGGTGTTATTATTTTTCATACATTATCACAGGAGTATTTACTAGTAATAACAGTGTTTTCGCCAAAGATATTAATAACTAATTTTGTTTGATATTGTACTTAGTGTATGTTATACTAGTAGTTTATAAGCGTCTAATTCATTCAATTTATTATCTATCTATACATATAATAAAAATGAAGTATCTGTATGTAGTATCAAAATAAGAGTTTTTTACTAATTGTATATGAACATATACACGCTACTGTTAACAAAAATTCAATTTTAAAATTTTTGTCGGTCTGTCTGTCTGTCTGTTCCGGGTAATCTCCGAAACGGCTGGACCGGTTTTGACGGCAGATAACAAACATATAATGCAAAAGTAATTTAGCCTATTTCAATTTAGACTAGCTGTTAACCGTGGCTTAACCCGCAGTGCTATCTCCAAAACAGTTGGACCAATTTTTACGGGGCTTTCACCGGCAGATAACTGACCTTATTGGAAGTAATTTAGGTTATACTATTTTAGACTAGCTGTTATCCGCGACTTCGTCCGCATGAAATTTAGCAAAAATATTTTTTTTTTTTTTTTTTTTTTTTTTTTTTTTTTTTTTTTTTTTTTTTTTTTTTTTTTTTTTTTTTTTTTTTTTTTTTTTTTTTTTTTTTTTTTTTTTTTTTTTTTTTTTTTTTTTTTTGTTGTTCACTGTAAACATGTGCGCAAGACGTGCGTTGTACTGAACTCCTCATTTAACTATTAGTACTATATATTTTATGACTATTAGTACTATTAGTATTTATATATTTAATGTATATATTACATGTTACTGTAAGTGACGTGCGTGTCGTATTTACAATGGTTTAGGGAGCATTTCTATAATTGTACATTGTGATCTCACAATTTTATATTTCTCTTATACAATTTAAAAAAAACGCATGCGGAGCTGCGGGTACAGTTAGTAGATAATAAATGTGACATTACTCTTGATTTAAAAACTTTTGCGGAAAAATATTACAACTTAAAATTTACTTTTAAGTTTACAATAATAGAGATGCGGTTTATATTTTAAGAAAAACTGTTTATTAACTAAATTCATCGTTTGTTCTATCAGCGTCCGCAATTTACGTTTCAAGCTAAAAAATAATTTTCAACCATTTCCATGACGCGCTAAAAAAATATATTAATTTCATGAAAATACAGCATCAGAAACATCAATAAAAATGTAATCATTTATTGAGTTAATTACAATTAAGATTATTGTATTTATAATTTGTGGATTCCTTATAATTTTCGTGAAATAGGCAAACATGACCAAGATTACTCGGTCGCGTTAGGAGCGCTGCAGAACGGCTCGTCACACCGTCCGCGTCACACGCACGAAAATGTGATGCGTGCAGCTAACGGGAACTGTTTGCAACAGAGCTATTAGATCACTCTTATTTAGAACGTTTTCTCAATCCGATCGGGACGGACGGAAATAGATCTAATGCGATAATTTATTCAAAGCTTTTTATTGCGCTCGATTCTTACAAATACATACAAATCTAATTTTGTCTTATAGCTAACATCGTCAGTGAAATGGAAATCAGTTCAATTGTTGTATAGTAAGGCTCTGTTTTATATGTCTGTGAGGAAATGCCATATAAGGAATTACGGTCTCGACGCGCTGGTAATGCATCCTCGGCGATTATAGCGCAACGGAAGCGGCTGAAATAGCGCGCATCGCGGCCGGCGCGCTGGCACACGGACCGAAACTAAATACCCAAAAGCGTTTGTGATCGCGCGCGAACGGTTGCCAAATATGGCACGAATCTCGGGTTTCGCGGGGCGCGTGCGCGTCGCTGGCACACCACCAGCTGCGAAAACGCTCTCTGTTCCCGTCTGAAAACACGTAAAAAACGTTTTTATTTCTGTAGCGAGCGGCCTCTAAATTTAGGCCGTATGGAAACCGAAAGTAATACGAGTGATTTTGGTCGGGGCCGTGTTGTCTGTATTTAGATTAGAGCGGCGCGGCGCAGGCGCAGCGACCGACGCGACGTCGAGCGACTCTTCGCGACCTCGAGCACGCAGCCGCGAGCACAGCCGCGCACCCGCAGCGAGCGCACGCGCGCCCTGCTGCTGCCCACAGTGCGTTATCAGCCGGCCCTCCGCCCTCGCCCCCGCCCCCGCCCCCGCCCCCGCCCTGCACGCACCGCCGCGCCGCGCCACAGTGCATTGTGATTTAGTGATACATGCGCGCACGTCTGCGCCACCTGTTTATCAATGAACACTTTCGTGCTCAGTGCGATCACACTGTACCATTAGAGGATTTGGATGTCACAAATGTTGCCCGAAGGCGGAGGTGATTATACCACAATAATAATTATAACTCAAAAATTTTTTAATTGTTTTGATATTTGTTAGGAAAATGTGGATTGTTTTTGAATATTCTCTACTACACTGTAATGTAAAATGTATTTAAATTAATTATGTCACATAACTTTTAACCTTCCCATTTCCATTTATTTTATATTAATAATAATAATATGTCGAGAAATTTGCAAGAACAAAGTGTTATTTATTTGTTTTGGTACTTGTTATCTATACGAGCGCTTATCAAAGTAAATACATTAATACAAATGTGTTTCAAGTAAACATTTCTCTATACGACAACACGCTTACTATGTTTATCAATGTAGGGCAGCGCAGAGTTCCCGCGCTCGGTCACTCATCACACAAAGCGTTATCTATCACGTTATCACTACACGGATACTCTGTATTGATTTATCACTCAATTTGAAATTTTTAATTATGGATTCAATTTAAAAAGTTAATTTCAGTGCAACGTTTTCTATCAGATGTGTTCTTATTTATTAACTTTTAATGAATACGCATATTAATTACAAATTATATTTTTTATCATTAAATTTAACGATATATTATAATAAGATTATAGTCAAATTTAGGATTCAGTTGTTATTCATTCAATGAATTGAAGTCCATCGTTCAACAATTGCAAGATTTATTAATTAAAATAATCAGAATCGTCTATGTTAATAATAACAAGTTTATATAAGCACGTTATATATTTTAAAATAAAACCATTGTTTTAATAAGGAATAATAAAAACAGATCGAGTTTCTCGCCCAACTCTTTTCGATAACTGGGTTATTTTTCTAATTGGTGCTAGTGTTTTCACGTTCGTTATCTTCTCAGAACCTAAACTGAATAAAATATGTTTGATGTCATTTAAAGATTACTAGTAATAAATACAATTATTATGTCTATGGATCTGTACATGAGAATAGTATCTTAATATTTTATACACTTACACGTTCCCATAACTATATGTATAGATTACCACAGGGACAGCAAAGAGGAGACAACACGGAAATAATCGGCCGTGTATTTTCTGAAAAAATAGTAATATATACAAACATTATAAGAAGACAGAGAACCTTTTTCTGAAGTCGGTTTAATATAAGTTATTTATTTTATTCCTAGAAATGTATATTTAAAATGATTTGATGATGACGCGGATAAGTTCAGAAGCGAATGGATCGAAATGGAACGGGATAGTTTTAACTTATCTTTTTACATACCTATTTCTTATATAAGAATAGATATATATATATATATATATATATATGTACAATAACAAGCATAATGCCATAAACTATTTTCTGAAGCAGTTCTTTTCAGTGATGTTAACGGAATTACTTTGGTATTCATTTTATTTTGCAACTTTACGTACACACGTAGCCTCTAATTAGCTTATTTTTATAGCTTATACTTTATTTATTTTAAATTCTATATTGTAATTCATGAGTAGTGTGAGTGAGAGAGATTACTAGTTAAAATAAATTATAAATCTCCCTCACATATATTGAACACATTATATTGCTAATTTATGATTATGACTCAGAAGTGTTGAAATTTATAAAACCTAAATGTTTTACGTTGCTAATACAATACCAACGTTTATTAAACAAATTTAATATATTGTCAATGAATTAATAGTTCAACACATTTATTTCCTTATTAATAATAACGAATAGCCATGATAACTTCGTTATTGAGTACCTAGTTTTTATTTATGACACACTGTAAGTTGCGTTTGAATATAGGTACAAGTCTAAACTGTATTATACGTTTGTCAAAGTGTATTCGTACTTACCGCGTATGGAATACGATATTATTGGTGTTAAATAGTTAATATTATATGCATATAACCTAACTGTGTTTTAAAAATGTAAAAACCGGCCACATTTGATTTGGACCGGGAGCGAACGAGGCCATCCTCTATTTAATGTCATTTTATAAATAGTGTTTCTCAGCAATTGATATCTACATATACGTGAATGTGTGTCATGTTTGCTGTAAATATGAATGTGTTTGCGCATCTCGTTACCGCAGGAAAGCTTCAGCGGACCAGCTCGTATGAGCGCTGTCAGTTTGCCCGTACATGGGCAGTGTCAAATTGTCTCCGCGGTGGGCGCCAATAGCGAAATAAATGATTCACGTATCGACGGACCGTTGTACAAACATTACCGAGGTACTTTCTGTTATCACTTGCTTGTTCAGGCTCTTCTGCGAGTGATTCGGCCATGTCCGTCTGAACTGTGAAATTTGCTATCGCCTATTCAATGTTTCAGTATGTTTGTTCGTTTTCATACGTAATGATTGCAAATTGTTCGGTATGGGCATCACCTAAATAAGACGCAATATATTTGTATTAAGATTATTTTGGGTTGAGGTATCGAGTGTCTAAGTTAAGCCGTGAAGGAAATCTAGGTAGGCAGCCTGAATTGATATGTAAACAAGATGAGTGATGTGTTTGCAACTAATATGGAACTTAAAGGATGGGACAAACAAAGGATTTTAGTTACATGACGAATTCAATATGAAACTATTGAGACAGTATTAATTTTATTGTGACATACGACATACATAACATCTAAAACATGATCAGCACTTTAATTATGTCCTCTTAATATAATCTTGATAATGTATGTCAACAGAAACTTAGATAAGCTAGATTTTGTTAAAGAGCTAAGAAAGAAATATCCGTCTCATACACTACACTCAGTACAGTGAGTAATAGCTATTTAGACGATAGTGTTAGGTTCTACAATAAGATCCTCAAGCTCATTAACAATTTGCTGGAGAGTAAGCTTAAATACCATGTCCGGCAGGTTTTATTGTTACATAGCTATTATTTTTTATTTGCATTTATTTTTCTATTATAATTATCATATTTTATATTATTATAATGTCTTATTGTATCTAATTTTATATGAATACCCCGAAAGGTATCAACTTTATAAATTTAACTAATATACACCGATTTACGTGATACAAAATCCCGAATCCACGCAGCCGAATTCTGGTATGACAGTCACCAACTTTGAACAAAAACCAGTGAGTAATTAACCTGAAAAGTTTGTACGAAAACAGTGGCACAATAGCATGCGGAGTTGGAAGTGCTGTGAAAACTCTGAAACAATGAATCCTAAAAAAAATAAACCAAAAGTGCAGTCGTCGGGAACAGTCTAAAGTTGACTAGTTTTCTGTTACCTAAAAATGAAAATATCGCAAGTAAACTATATATCCGAACAACTTCGTTTTTAACCGGAACGGCAGTGCCGCTCAAACAGAAACTATAAATATCCTACCAAAGCTAAAGCCTACAGAAAAATTGTAAAGCTAAAAGATCCTATCAAACTTCGTAATTATATATTAGGTCTTTACCTACGAAATTGCCGTTTTGTATGAAAAAATTGAAACGAATTTTTTTCATGTATTTTTTATTTTGTATTAATCGAAGTAATCACCCATGCAATCAATGCATCTTTGCCAACGCAGTGGCAGTTTATTGATGCCCTTCTTAAAGAAATCAGCTAGACGGGAGGCAACAAATTCTTCAAAGGCATTTTGTACTGCCTCTCGGGTATTGAATTTTTTTCCCGCAAAGGAATTATAAATTATAAAAATTATAAAAATAATATAAAAATATAAAAATTATAAAAAAGTAGTAGTCTGTAGGCGCAAGGTCTGCTGAGTAGGGCAGATGACGGAGAACTTCCAACCCCAGTTCTTGCAACTTGGAGACCGTCTGCTATGCAGTATGAGGTCGCGCGTTGTCGTGCAGGAGCAACGGAGACGAGCGATTGACCAATGCTGGTTGGAGATGTGCCAGCTTCTCCATCATTGTGTTCAGTTCTTCACAGTACATATCTGCAGTAATGCTCACCCTGTTTGGTAAGAAGCTGTGATGAATCACACCGGCGCTAGACCACCAAACAGTGACCATCACTTTTCTAGAGGTAAGTTTTCGTTTAGGGCATTGTTTAGGTGCTGAACCAGGATCCAACCAACTTGCTGAGCGCTTGCGGTTATCAAACAGAATCTATTTTTCATCGCAGGTAACAATGCGGTTCAAAATTCCTTCATTTGTGTGTTTGTTGAGCAGTGCAAGGCACGTCTCGACGCGTACTTCGCGCTGGCGATCATTGAGTTCGTGGGGCATCCATTTGTCAAGCTTTTTTACCTTGCCAATTTGACGCAAATGGACCAATATTGTTTTGACGCTAACGTCGAAAGCTGCTGCTAATTCAGCAGTAGATTGTGTATCATCAACTTCCACAATCGCCTTTAATTCGTCATTGTCGACCAAAGTCTTCGGATGACCGCGAGGTTCATTTTTCAAGTCGAAATTCCCAGAATGGAAGCGAGCAAACCAATAACAGGTAGTGCGTTGGCTTGTAGTGTTAGCTCCGTAAACGTCGTTGATGTTGCGTGGCGCTTGTGCCGCGTTGCTGCCACGACGGTACTCATATTCCATAATTACTCGAATTTTTAACGTATCCATGATGACAAAAAAGATTGAAATGCGATGAAAATGTAGCACTAATCAATAAACAAATGACTACTTTTGGAAAAAGAATTCCATGTTATCACGCTTTTATTAGCTTCACCTGTATGTATGTATGTAACCGACCCCTTTGAGCTCGATTTTGTCCTACTTTGAACGATCAGATTTAATTCAAACTTTGCACACCTGTCAAAGGCCGATGACAATGCAATAATCCGAAAACAAAGGTTAAAAAAATTAACTAAAAAATTAAAAATAAATAATAGTTTAAAAAAACTAAAAAAAACACGCTTTCATAAAAAATCCAACTAAAAAACAGAAAATAAAATTTAATAAATTTGTTTTTTAGTTTGATTTTTTATGAAAGCGTGTTTTTTTAGTTTTTTTAAACTATTATTTATTTTTAAAATAAAATTAATTTGAAATTAGAATTCTTAGCCAAACAAAAATTATTTTGATTCGAAATGGCGAGTACTGCACACCGGCAATTTCATAGGTAAAGACCTATTATAAGGGAATAGCTTCTTTGTCATAGAGACAGTCAGTATTATGTGGGATAATTATCAGGACTTGGTCTTAAGACCATGTGGAATTTATATTGTTTGTTCTACTAGCAATGTCTGCAACTTCATCGGAGTTAAATCTCAACATAAAAATAACGTAAAACATACCCAACCGCTACCTCGTGATGAGTTATAGTAAAATCAGTTGTAGATCACTATATATAAATATTATATCACATAATTACGGTGATGGCTTGTAAATTTGATCAATTTATTTAGACAAATGTTTATATTGACAAACTAATGTATAAAAGTGTCATAATTCAGTACATAATTATCCAATAATCTAATGAGAAGGCACTTTATCCACATCTGTCAAAAGCGTCAACGCTATTAAGGAACGTGTATGTATTCACACATCCCAATCTTTCATCTGGTTTATTACAATAATAAAAACAATATAATCTATTTAATAATCACATAACAGCGTAAAATGGTAATATATTAGTATAATAAAGAAAATAAATCATAACATTATAATTTTATAACCGGTGTTTATGGCCGCGTAGTAATATGGCCATATCAGTTGACCGCGCGGCGAGCTGCGTTGTTCAACGCGCAATACTCGCGAACATCGGAATCACCTACGCGCATCGCATTATGATTCATTCCCAAACATAATACCGATCACTCTATACCCTACATGGAACCTATTAAAGTTCCCTTTAAGATTATCATATTTAATTAATTGCTAATTTGTACGTCGTGGGTTTGTTTAGGTTTTGGAAAGTTTGCACAATAAAATTCTTTAAATATTTCTTTGTTAAGACGCGACTAATACGTAGTAATAGTAATATCGATATTATGTATATCATATCGATTACATTATATCATCGTCTTCTTACACTTATCCCACCTAAGTAGGGTCGACAGAATATGTTTTCTTTTTCCACTTTCCCTTATCAGATGTCATCTCAGTATTCACCTCTCATACAGATATTATTTTTCACTTAATCTATCCACACGTTTTTCCGTCTTCCTCTACTCCTATATCCATACTTTTATACTCAAAACTTTTCTACTTACATGACTTGCATCTCTTCTGATGATATGCCCGTAACATGCTAATCTATCACTGCTTAACTTCTCTATCACTGGTGTTATTTTCAAACTTCCTCTGATGTACTATTATAATTCTTAATCTTATACATTCTGGTTACACCACACATCCATCTTAACATTCGCATCTCTGCCACATGTAATCTTTTCTCATTTGTCTCTTTTGTATTCGGATTCATATAACACGACAGGTCTTATTATAGTTATTGTTATATTATTGTATGTTGTAGTTGTAGATTATAATTTGTTTATTGTCTTAACAATAGCAGCGCTTCGTGAATTACCCCCGATCGATAAGAACAGACGAGAAACTACACAGATATTATTTGTCTTTTATTCATTTACATTCAGTTTTGACATATTTCCTACCAGCTGCGCCGGCTTCTGTTCGCGTAGAACCTGATGAAAAAAAAACATGACTAATAAAATCATCTGAGTGTATTAAATCCTTTTACTTAACTACTTTTCTCTCGTAGTTAAGTCGCGTCGTCATTAAAATTACAATAACTTTTGATGAATTGAACCGATTTAATGAAACCAGGAATAAATATTACTCGACGATATGCTTTATAATTTTATCGTGAACGTAGTACTTTATTAATACTTTATGCGTGTTTAAAAAAAGGACAGACAGACAGACATTCCTAAAAATGATTGAAATGTATTCTATTACTTATTCCTAGATACCTGCAACATTTTTTTTCATAAATATCTAAAAAGTACAGCCAAGTTAGATTATTTGCACTTTTATTATATGTATAGAAGATTATATGTGTAATGTGTTTTTGAAATAGTTATATTGATAATCAGTTTGTATGTATAAACTCGCGCCGACTTTACGGGAGCTCGAAATGTTTTCAGATTTTGGCACAGAATTTATTATGAAGAGCGCAGGAAATGGTAGATTACGTTAAATATACTGCATTCGTTTTATTTTCAGAAAGTTACTACATCGATCAGTAAATAAAACGTGAGCATCTTTGTATAGACGATGCCAAACTCCATAGAATAAACCTCTTGCTATTCATCGATGTATCTACTATTAATTTTGTATATAATAATTATCATTTTTGCCTATAAATGACATCTTTGCCATTAAATTTGTTTATGTTTCAGGGAAAATAAGTAGGTATTTAAAAACATGATTTACTAGAAAACGAACTTAGATTGAAAAAAACTGTATTTTGCTTCTCACGGGTTTCCATCTAAAGGAGAATTTTTAGGGGGCGTTCTTAGGGAAGTTATAAACGACTTGCAACTGACTCGGGTACAAATACCTACAGCCCCACTTAGATACCAAACTACTAATATACACTAAAGGATTTCAGGATGAGACATACTTATAGGTAACAATATATGCAATATAATACTGTAGTCGCAATCCTGTCAGACACAATTGCCATGTCTTATAATGTAGATTATTACGAACTTCAACGTTGTTCTCAGAAATGGGATGTTACTTAAAATATTAAAACAATATTGTGATATATTCACGTTATCGGAATTGCCATTTGTATTGATATAGACTTATCTGAAAGAATATAGAATTGTATAGAAAAGGAACACACTTGTACAAAAACAATTCACCTATTAGCCCAATTCCAGTACGCTACGCACTCGAATGACGTGTTCGGACAAGTCTGTCCAATACTGAGCTATACTGCGCTGCGCCGTCGTAACTCTGGCGTAACGCCAAACGATGTAATAACCCACGTAACGCATCCCAATGGTTCTGTTTTTATAGGTTAACATGCTTGTTGATTCGAGGCGAACCCTACTTTATACAATTGTTAATTATAATACCTTAATATGATTTTATGGATAGTTTTTTTTAACTGGCGTCTGTTCGCGAAGCTCACGGGAGTTACACGGTCTGAAAGATTAACATGTATTTCTTTATAGCATCATCATTCAACACGCATAACCCTTTTGCAAATTTTAAGTTACCTTTGTTAAACTGTATCATTGTTGTTTAGCCCCAATTTATCTTCTATACATATAATAAAAATGAAGTGTCGGTATGTAATATCATTTTTTGCTGATTGGGTATGATAGTATGCACGCTACTGATAACAAAAACGCAATTTTTGTCTGTCTGACTGTCTTTCTGCTTATTCCGAGTAATCTCCGAAACGGCTGGACCGATTTTGACGGGAATTTCACTGGGAGGTAGCTAAAATTACAGCGGGTTACTTAGCCTGCAGTGCTATCTCCAAAACGGTTTGACGGATCTTCATGAAACTTTCACTGACAGATAGCTGACCTTATAAAAAGTAATTTAGGCAATTCTAATTTATACTAGCTGTTATCCGCGACTACGTCCGCATGAAATTTAGCAAAAATATGTTGTTCACTGAATAATAAATATAATTAAAATTCATATATCTATGTATGTAATTTTAATTTTTAGTTATTTTGGTGGGTATTTTTTTTAATTACCGCTCTTTCGTCTACATAGCTCAATAACCATAGGAACATATAAGAATATTCTATCGAGTTCAGTGAGCACTATTTAAATTGTCGAATATTAAAAACTGCTTAGAGAGATATAAAGTTTTATACCTTGATTTATATTTATGCTAAATTTCAAGAAGTCAGCTCATTCATTGTTTTCAATTCAATATATTAATAGTAATTTTGAACGTAGAAGCAATATATAAAATGGGAATATTATATCACTATAATAACATCTTTAAGTCATTGTTTCATTAGTTCCTTATACAGTATAAGTGATCACTGAGGTAGTTACATGGTGGGTTAAGGTTCCAAATATGTGGCTGATGATAGACCTCATTTCACACACTGTTAGTATTTATATATCTAATGTATACGTTACATGTTACTGTAAGTGGCGTGCCTGTCGTACTTACAATTGTTTTTAAAGAGCATTTCTATAATTGTACATTAGATTATATACATTATAGACATACATTAGACAGCGGGGTTATAATATTAATAATTTTTAATTTTTTAAAGATTAAATATTTAAGGTTCATTTCGATTATTATTTATTGTTTTTTTAAAGTTACAGTCGCCGCTATCCTATAATAAAATGTATATTTAACGTGTCTGTATTTTTAGATTTTTGTGAAAAAAAATTGTTGCAGGTTTCTTAGAATAAGTAATAAAATAGATTTCAAACATTTTTAGAAATCTCTGTCTGTCTGTTTGTTTGAACACGCATCACTGCTAAAGTACTGCATTCACGATAAAACCTTATCAAGAAAATCATAAATTATCCTCGAGTAACATTTAGTCTTGGTTTCATAAAAATCGGTTCATTCTATCGAAACTTATTGTAATTTTAACGGCATTAACATAAGTACTAGAGGAAAATAGATAAGTAAATGGACTTAATACATTCGTATGATTTTAGTAGTCACTGTTTTTTGTACATTACGTTTCACGTGGACGGTGTCGCGGGCACAGCTAGGATATAATAAATAAATAAATATATAGAAAAACAAATCCTTATATTTATATCTAAGAATGATAAACTCCAAAACAGATCCATTAATCATAATAAAAGTTTGTTTTTTCATAGTAAACGTTTATTTTACAATAACTCGCTAGCAGGTAGCGCTGCAGCACATCAAAGGCTATTTTTCACATATCTATGGAGATTATCGTAATTCTATATCGACGAACTGGAATAAACAAGTCTGTGTATGATTTGATGTCAGATTTAAATTGTAATGTTGGCATAACACGTGGTTTGCGGTTTTGTAGAACATAACGAATTTTATACGAACCGTCGCGTCACGACCACAGACTACATATTTTGTTGAGGTTACGACGTCATTCGACATGTAAACATGTTGAATGATGTAATGTATAACACTCTGCCAATATTAGTCAGGAAATAGGATAGTTTATTTTCATATACACATGTATACATGCCGTAGTTATACCAGTTGCAAAATAGTAACAAAACATTTCGCTATCGCATATAGCATAGCGTTTAATATTTTTTTCTAGCGATTTAAGTCTCTTCACGGAGTTTTTTGTGGGATCTTAGTCTGTCATGTAGCGAATTTTATATTTAACTCCTAATCTTCTGCTATTTGACTCTATATTTTGTAATATTGGGGATGTATTATTTTGTACAAGTGAATTGGATGGGAAATAATACCTACCAAGGAGTATGAATTCTCAGATACCACAAAAACTCCATGGAAAGTTCTAACAAGGAGGCCACTATTTTGTTAGAACATGAAAGTTATGACAAGAAACTTGTAATATTATTATTATTATACCTACTCGACAATAGTAAATAACTCTAGAAGATTAGTTACCAAAAATAAAATTTAAAAAAGTCTCTGCACTCTTGCTATATTTGCTGTTAAATACTATTTTTTGAAGTAAAAACTTCTGTAGGCGCGTTGAAAGGGATTTTTGGCAGGAGATAAATTTATAATTTCGCGTCATGACATGCTAGTAAGCATGACCGATCGTATTGCGCTTGCGCAGCTTGCGTCAGATTAGCGACGCGTAGTATAGGGGCCTGTGTACACCTCATATTGATATTTTGTATCGAGACTGTGAGCCCATCATGTTATGTTAATTATAAACTGTAAAAAATATACATGATTACTAGCGGGCCGGGCGGATGTTGTCCTGCCTTGATAATAAAAAAAACTATAATTCAACCGCAGCGCCACCCACCGGATCCAACTGTGAATCTAAACCATTCTCGGATCCACTGGAACACGCACACAAAATTTGATCAAAATCGATCCAGTCGTTTAGGAGAAGTTCAGTGACATAAACACGTACAGAAGAAATATATATATTAAGATTGTTTGGAGTGCTAATAGATGTGAAAATCAGACTGTAGGTGGTAGAGCCACGCTGAAGCTATTAGTGGTTTCAGCATGAACGGGTCGGCTCGCTCGGGATAGTACCACCCTCTCATAGAAAACCGACGTGCGGTAACAATGTTTGCATTGTTTGCGTTTCGTTCGGTCAGTGAGAGCGCCAGAGGCCCAACTCCCTTCCACTTCCTCCTCTACCTTTCCCCTTCTCTTCGTCCTTCCCCCAACATAGGCTGACAACGCACTTGCGACTCCCCTGGTGTTGCCAGTCCAGTATCTATGGACGGTGGTGATCACTTAACATTAGGTGACCCACCTGTCCGATTGCCTCCTATGACATAAAAATAGACTACTGATAATAATTTCCATTTACAAATTATGAAATTTAAGGAATTTACAATATAATTAGATTAAAAATTCAATACAGAACACAGTTATTCTATTGTATTGAGTTTTCACTTCAGTTGGAGGTCCTTATGACTGCCTGGATTTTTTTTATCACATTAAATTCCAAATACAACGACAGCAACAAAGTCAACCACAATCTATTGTTACTCATCGTTGTTGTAGAAAGTTATTATGATGTGTCTGTTGCCATGTGTTACCTGCTAATTCCTGAACGAGACACCGTGCCATAATATCGGTTATTCTAGACTCAAATCTAGTGTCATGTCACACATATACAAAACTTGATGGTAATAATATAATAGTAGTGAGGATTCTTATGAATTTGACTAATTCGTTCATGATGAATACGTGGTTACTATATAAAACAATTGGCCCACTATTATGTTCGCAAAATCCAATTTCGTCTATTTTGTTGCGTTGAGTTTTTTGTTGTATTTCACACAATTTCCTTGAAACAAGTTACATATTATGTCATTATTGAAATATCAAAATAATGTAAGAACGTTACAAACATTTCAAAAGAAATCATTAAACTATTTCTGCGAAAATAACTTTCTGTTGCGAACGCGATTACAAATGTAATTTCAACGTAAATTTATTATTTATGTAATAGTCTTTTACAACATCGCTTTTGTGTTTGCATTAGAGTGTTCGTTTCATATTTATTTGATGTAAAAAGTTGTATGGATTTAAACTACAAACACAATTTAATTATTTACACTTTTGCCACTTAAAGTTACGTAAATGATACCAGTGAAACTTTGAAACAGAGAGATAAGGTTAGATATTTGAATCCTTATGGCTTCAAGAAAACATTCTTATGAATCTGAGCATGATTTTGTTATACATTCTGATGTGCATTCACTCACTTTGGAAATAATGTATAATCAACAACAAAATTTCCAAAAAACAAAAGCAACTTTGCCCCATTTCTTACCAGGATCAAAATGTCTTTGAAACCCAGTAAAGTTCTAGTTAGAAATGTTGGTAATCGTAAGAAACTTAATAGTATAAATCACCTAATTATATTTATTGTAGCCGAGATGTAACTTGCCCTGCATTGTTTGTATAGGATTAGGTAACTTGTATAAGGTGAATGAATGTTTAATGTTGACTTTATTAAATGAAAATAAAACATGTAAGCGTGGTATGATTTACCGACGCGACGGTGCGGTGCGGCGTGCGTGTGACTCCACGTGACGCAGCGCGTGCACTCGTCCGAACATAATGAGCAATGGATCGTTTGTTGCGTGTTTTTACACAGAAACGTGTAATTACATGTCATAATAACTCTTGAGTATTATTATTATTACGTGGCTAGCGGTGAATAGTAATGGAGAAATCTCAGTGGATTTGATCGTTGCAACTATATGAAGTCTTGCTTCATTCAATTAATCTTATATAATTTTTTATAAAGCATATGGAATCTGGCGGTAGTGATTTGATCATCTGTAAATGACTTAAATTATGATATCACAACAAAATAAAGACAATGTATTTGATTGCAAGCGCATTGTAATCCTAAAACAACACTGGTCACCACTAAATCCACAAGTTATCACCTATCACCGCTGATATGTGGTTCTGTTCGAGAATATTTTCTCGTCATATTTAAAGGGCCTTATGATGTAGGAAAGAGGAAGCACACAGGCCAGGAAACCATTCCACAGCTTCGCAGTTTGATCAACTTCGGTTCTTTGTTGTCCAACTGGTTCTATTGTGAGAATATTCACCACGACACAGACGTCTGAATAAATCATATTCACTTGTTATTATAAATCTTAGTTATATATTAAATGGTGGAGAAAATATTGCATTTTCCACTAATATCTAGGAAAAATGTCCCTGTCATAAAATTACGATCCTGTTTACATATTGTATACAATCCCCTCCCCTCTGTGCTTTTTCTTTCCCGATAAATAAAAACTACTAACGTTTTTCATCGTTTCCCCAATGATAGGGTGATTCATGAGGAACGTTTTAGTATATAATTTGTCACGGATTTTTTAATAATCAGGGCGGGACAACGTCGGCCGGGCCCGCTATTTTTACTTATAATTTTAAAATCAGTCATTCAATTTACATAATTCTTTTTATATCACAATTAACTGGGTGGCTTCTACTATATGTTTTATTACACAAGGTAAATAGAAGTATATAGAACGAGTTAGAAACATAATAGTTAATTAAGTCGACAAAACATAACTACCGGCTTATAATTTACAATAGAAATAACTAGAAATAGCTGTGTGGTCACATTGTATGAAATGGAAGTGGAAGCGAAAAGCAAAATCTCTAACTTTCTAAAAGATCTTAGATTGTCACAAGCAATTATAAGCTCCTTTTTATAGACAATCTTTAAAGCGCTCCCGCTAGGTTTTGATCAGATTTGGCAAGGCAGACAGAGGAGTGTGGGTACTGAAGGCAGGCGTTGCTGTACATCGGTAACGGCCCATATATTTGCACTAGGGGTTACAAGCTCTAAGCACTAGTCTGAAATCCTTGCCCTACAAAACGATAGACTCGACACTCGCGTGCAGTGAATGCATCATATGCAAAGAACTTATCTCTAAAAAATCGGTAATACTGTAAGTCTAACTTTTATCTTTGAACCACCGTGACCATCTTTTTCTTGATGATGAATTATTTATTATTATTTTTATATTATTTATGATTATTTAATATTATTATTGATCAAGTTAAAAATGTTAAAACACAACATATAAAATATGAATGCACATTAAAACAAATACGTCTCTTACAATAATTAAGTAGGTTTGTACAAAGAGGTTTTGTTATTAATATTTTGCTATAAAAACCTTGCAATATTTAGTTTTATTAAAAAACACCAAAAATTAAAAACTGCACATGAGCTGAACTGCTTGACCAAACCATTAGACATATAAATTAAACGCCCAATTCTCTAAAATACACCATAAAATATTGATTCTGTAAGTATTCAATTTTTTATTTATTAGAGTTATAAATCTTCTTATTCTTATACCACCCTAAGTAGGGTCGGCACAACATGTTTTCCTTTCCCACTCTCTCCTCTCAGATGTCATATCAGTATTCACACTTTTTATACACATATCATTTTGCGGTCTATTTCTATTCCTATATCCGTTCACCTTAATACTCAAAACTTTTTTAGTTACATGACTTTCATATCTTCTCATAACATGCCTGTATCATGCTAACCTAGTACTCCTTAACTTCTCTATCACTGGTGCTATTAAATTTTCTCTGATATACTGATTCTAATCCTATCTATTCTAGTCACACCATACATCCACCTCAACATTTGCATCCCTGCCTCGTGTCATCTTTTCTCATCAAACCCTCTTTCGTAATCCAGCACTCGGATCCATAGAACACTACTAATCTTATTATAGACATTATTGTATGTTATATTATTGTATGAATAAATGATAATGTAATTATTTCTATTTAGGTTCGTATAAATACGAATCATTTGGAAAACGTTCCCAATCGTAAATAGTCATCCTTAAACTGCTCGATTGTAGTTACATCACACATCCATCTTAACATTCGCATCTATGCCACACTGTAATCTTAGTTATAAATAAAAAAGGAAATTCATGTGAATATTTTAGCAAAGTAGGGAGATAATATAAGATTATGATTGTGTACAAAGTCCGTTGCTTTATTGTTAGTATGAAGACAGAGCGGGAAACCCGAGCGGCTTCGAGTGGCGCTCGAAATATCGTCGGCCGCGTAAGGCGCGGTGCCGCTGCGCACTCTTACAAATTAAATGGCGAACATTTCGCAATCGCCTCGTGCGTTTTCGGAGAATTTTCCCACTGAACATAATACTATTTGACGCAGACTTACGATAACTCGGAGCCACTGTTGTATTTAACACAGTGCGGCAATTCCTCTGATGATATCCTACGGAGTCAAATGACTCATGACTCATTCTCGATATTGTTCCTATAGTGTATTTCATATCATCTTTTATTACCTTAAAAATAAAAATAGGCGACGATTTTTTAGTTATTTAAGATAACTCAATGTTTTATTAATTTCTAGTTTAAATCTCTAAACGTCTGACTGACGTCGATGACTGATACGTTTACTGAATAAATATCATGATTTTAATCTGATTGAATGTTTTTCCATCCATTAATCCATCCAATTCCATCAATTATATTATTTAGTTTTAATAATATCATTAATATTCTATTTAAAAACATTTGAATCCATTTGGAATTGAATAATTATTTATATCTATTTATAGTAAGATTTGATCAGGTGTCCATTCATATCAGATTTGGAACTAAGCATATTGTCCTAGTAAGAATATGCTGGCAAGCAGTTCAGAGGATTCTGTTGAGCTTTGTTCTAAATATTAAATGTATTATTGTTTCAGAAGTGATGAGGCGCGTGGCGTGCGCGGATGTGTGCCCGGTGCCGCCCCCAATCCTTACCAAGTGAGTATCTACGTTCACTACTTAGGTCTTAGAGAATGCTTTTAGAGTATTACATTAAAGATTTCCATAACAGTTCATCCAATACAAATTCCCAAATAAACTGCTTATGAGTTCAAATTCTCATGAACTTATGGTGATCACCAATTGGAAATGGATATAAGGTCGAAGTGCGAATATAATTCGTGCCAATATTTAAGTACCTTTAATTTGGTTTATGCATCTAGACTTACTCCTCCATAGCCGGCTAAAAGTTTTTGTTTGTTAATTAATAGCTTTGTATTGCTCTGTTATACGAATTTAATGCAATCTAGAATGTATCGTAATACCTATACAAGAGGATTTCTAAATTGATTTTTGTTTCTTCAATTTCAGGTCATCAGAGAATAAAGAATTACTTCGACAGCAACTACTCTCATCAAGTAAGGAACGCCTTGCCGAGAAAAGTGAGCATTCTAAACCGAAGCATCGAAACAGACAGAAGAACCGTTGGAAACTGAAGTTTCACCACCAAGCATTACCACAAGAGTACTTGGATCATTACGAACAGAGTTTGCAAAAAGCTAACGCCAAACAGAAACAAAAAGATAAACCGAAGGCTGAACAAAATTTTGATATCAACAACGTTACAAATGAAACATTCAAAATTTGGGCACAGAGACTAGCGGGCATTCAAAATGAGACGGGAACGCTGACTGTAACCACGGTTCCTCCAATTAACATGTCTACAAAATCTTGTAAGCTTGAAGAAAAGAAAAAGAAGAACCCTGCTATAGCACCTACCAAAATTGTCTCCTATGAGGATCTTCCCTATATGGGTGAAATGACGTTGAACAACTCCAAGCCCAGAAGAGGTAGGAAACCAAAGAAAGCTGACATTTGTCATTTAATTTATGAAAATTATGGCACTGTTGTTCCCGGCCAACCCCAACCTCAAGATAAAATTAGTTCAGTATGTCCGCCGTTTAGAGAACCAAACATGAGTAATCCGAAAACTGATTTGCAGAATAAAATTATTTCAAGTTTATTGGAAAGAAAACTATCTCAAGAAAATAAGAAGAAATTGGAAAGCTTATCGCCTCCAAGGTTTAATAGTCCTGATGAACCAATGCCCGAAGCACCGCCTACTATTGCTGGACCTTTACACAGTGATGATGAACCATTGAACCTCTGCATTAGGGATCTTCACGATTTAAAGATACAGATTCAAAAGAAATTTGGTAATATTTATTCTTCGTTGTCAGAAATTAAGACTGAAGTCGAAGCGGAATGTACAGAACAAGAATCTGCAAAGTCTGAACAACCGAACGCCATTTCCGTTATCCAGAGAAATACTAACGTCATTCCCCTTACGGCCAGCAGCTCTCCTGATTTGTCGAGACATCGAACCAATGTGTCTCCTACATTATCTGAGCCGGCTCAATCCACGTCAAATCCGGACGAGGAAGGCAAGTTCCCAGGTTACGTTTATTGGCCCAATGCTGGGATATATATGCATCCCCTTGCATTACAGACTCAGTTATTGTACTACCAAAGGTTAGCTGGCCAGATGTCTATAGATGAACAGAATCCACCGACACCTAACAGCATCAGTGAAGTTTCCGATAATTCTTCACTGGACGAGAGTAAAAATAAGCTAGTCCTTAAACAAATATCAGAATTATTAGATCCTAAAGTCATTAAACAGGTAGAAGAAGCGAAACAGTGTCCAGAACATAAAATGAAAAGAGTATCACCCAATTCACTGCAAGGTCCAGCGAAACGAAAGAGATCTGCGATATTTATCCCTCCAATACCGACGAAAACAAATTCAACAACACCAACGACGGAGGTTAGTATTTGCAAATTTAAATTCACTGGAGGGTCGAAGCCCTCGCTTCAAGAGAAAAAAATGTTGTCTGTCGATTCCGGTGGAAACTTTAGATATTACAGTGGCACTGGAAACAAAGGCAACAAAGGTTACGAGTACCTCCAAAGAGACTCCAACCAAGGAAGAAGTCAAGACGCAGGAGAATCCTCGTCCAGTACACCGAAAGAAGGTATGTCTTCGAAGGAAGATTTGAGTAAAAAGAAGAGAAAATCAAGGAAGAGTTTACAAAGAGAAAAGCTTGAACAGACATTTAAAGAGAAGGGGTTTTTGATACAAACGCAACAGTTGCAATCGGCTGAAGGCGCCACTTATTGCAAATTCAGGCAGCTAAGGAAGTTCACTAGGTATTTATTTAGGAGTTGGAAGGACTACTTGCCCGGGGAGTTAGAGGAGAGACCGGCCGAGGCTGTTGAACAGACGCACGAAGGAACAACCCCCGGTGAGTGGGGGTGACGGGCAATGACTTTCGGTTGAAGGCCAAAGATGTTTGAAGATTCAATGTCAACGTCAACGCTTGAATGTTTGTGAAGATATATAAACTTTGGTTCGAGATGGAACTTCTTTTTTGCAAAAGTACAGGTGAAACAATAATATCGCTTTGTTTATGATAACATTTGCACTTATTTTCCTACAAGAACTGAAGTTTACTTGAAATGTGAATTGAGTTTGTCTTTTGGATAGTTTATCACTTTCAGAAAGATTGTATAATTGTTTGGAATAACATGGGATGCATGTGAAAAACTTTACAGCGAGTTTAGAGTGCAAATGGCAGCTATTAGTGTTGAGTGTATTGAGTTAATAAATTATCATGCAAAGTTCAGTTGGAGGCACTGTGACGAGGTTCTGTCACTGCATTTATAATATTCGCGTAAGTGATATTGGAAACTAATCGCCACTCCGTCCAAATAAGATTTCTCTATAGTGATTTTATATTACGAGTGAATTGTTAATTATTCTTTGTTAAATTTAATGTAAAAGATTTGTTACCCTGTGTAAGACTTTATTGATATTCATTTAATAAATCATTAATTATGACTGAATACAACTACAAATGGTAGCATTTAAGTGTGATGTATATGTTTGAGATGCCAATAATAATTATATTTAATGATTGAACTGTATTTTCAATGGTAAACTAATTTATTTCATAACGATTATAGACATTATTTAAATGCATTACAAAAATAGATAGCCTAAATAGCGTTGGTAGTTGTCCACATTTGTTTTTATACGTTAATTATCGGGTCTGGCAAGTATAAGTTTTGTCAATAGCAGACTGTTATACTTAATAATGATAGAGATTATAGTTTGACAAATATTTCGTGTGGCATGTCCGCATATCAACGAAATGAGTGGCGTTTAAAGTAAATACTAATTAACTAGTCATTTCACACCTCTAACATTAAAATAAGAAATTAAACTGTGTAAATATAACAGCGATATTTAGAAATCAGAGACGAATTAGTCTTGAGACGATACTATTATCATTTTTAACACGAGTATTAATGACGATATGGAACAAGATAATGTTAATAATGTAACCTAATTCTATATAACTTTAAATATATAGTAATACAACGGATAATTAAAAACAAACTGACAGTATTGACAATTACTAAACGGCTCAGTAGAGTTGTTATCGAATTCATATCAAGTCTAATCGATCTGAGATTTCTATTCGCAATTAAGTCGAATAAAGAGACATTCTAGTCATTAATGGTTAAGTTTTATAATGTTTTTGTTAATCTAAAATATATGAAAATAATGTTATATCATTTACATTACAACAATTTTATACAGAAACGTTTATCAATAAAACATTTCGAGATAGAAACAAAGAATGAAAAAACGCAAGGAAACAGGAATGTAATACAACCAATAAAATAATTTAACCAAACTATTGTTTTTTTTATTTATATAAAAAAGTACTCAATTCAATACAACTGTAGCTCTATGACTCGTGTAAGTCATCCTATTTTGCAGACTGGCTGAAACGTTTAAGTTTATTGTAAATCGAATTTATGTCATTAAAACAATTGAAAGATCTCTTGTAACTCTAAAGACCATGTATAGAGTAAAAATTAAATAGTCTATTTTACACACTCCGAGTTTTACTATCATGCTCTCCACGTAAGTCTAGGCTCCTACACAACTCTTCGTTAGTTCTTCATTAAAATCGTTTATGATGTATATATTATATATCGTATTACCATGTGAGTGTTGTTCATTGATACAATGTAAGTACTGATGATGTATATATTAACATGACAGTTGTTCATTGATAGAATGTACTGCATACTCTGCATTCGTTAAGTAATATTACAACAACAATATCTTCGAAGTCAAACTATCGACTGAGTCAAAAATAATTATCACACTTTGGATCCATATCGATGGAAAAATATTTCAACGGTCACAATTTTGCGTTAAGAGTTGGATTAATCTTGAAGTGAACTACGTGGCTAGTTAGGTTTTTTTCGAATAGATTGATTAATATCTAATATTATTTTACTTTGCCTTTCTTTTTTAAGAAATCAAATTTTAAAGCGTACTATAGTTATTAATATTAATAAGTAATATAAATAAATTAATTAATTTTATTATACCTATACTTTATACGGTTTAGCGTTTGACCACAATCTCGCCTGATGTTAAATGATTATGTGGTCAAAGATGGTAAACACGATAAACCAAGAGGAACCGACTTTATTGCAACTGCCGGAACACATCCTTAGCTGCTTGGCAATAGACTTTCAACTTCAACGTGGAAACTAACCAGGCAGCTTAAGAAAGCATCAACCAGCATGCTGTGGCTTCATTACGATAAATTTATTGACTGCGCTCTTCAACTTATCGTATCGTATCATGATCATAAGTTTAATCCAATCAAAATATACTGTAAAATGAGGAAAACCTTTAGGTAAGATTCGCTGCCGAATGAGAGAAATAACTTAACGACCTTTACCTCTTTACCTTTACCAATATATAATTATTTAAAATGAACAATCGTCGGTCTTAAGGGGATTTTAAAAGTATTTACAAATTCTGCATTGCATCTTTTAAATCATTTGTTTAAGAAACAATAAATTAAATAGCTTTGGTTTTGATTAGAGATGCAAACGATACATGATCGACCCTGATATCGCCGACACATAGTAGTACCATCTAACGTCTTTTTTTCGTTTTAATTCAGTTTATGTTATAGCATGAAATTTTCTTCACTTTTAATTAATGTGTACTATGCAAGTTGTGTTTACTTAAAAATTTATTAAAGTAATAATTTTTGTTTAGAATAAGCCGATGTAACAATTATTGTTGTAAACCTATTAAATAAGTAAATAAACGTTCATGCATCTAACCCACTCTTTTTTTTCTCGAACTGACTACGCTATTAACTGGCAAGCTCTTAACAGCTTCATCGAACTACAGCATCTAACCCACTCGCTTCCTCAGTCACACATAAGGATACATCAATGTTTTAAGACACCGATCTCTCGTTCATAAACATCGATGCTTTAATATTTATGTTGAAACCCTTTACATTGGCGCTGCATTGCTCTTTATAAAAGATGTTTCTTCATATATGTAGCGCCATCTATTGCTATTATTTACGGTTGATTTTAGAAACGGGCTACGATTAACCAAGACAGGAATCGCTTACGGGGTTAAAGTTGAAAAAAATATTGTTTTTAAATTCTATTTCGGGAAATAAACCTTACTCACCTTGTTTTAAATTTACATTTTCATCATATTTATCTTTTTTTCAATGCTTTCTAATACATGGAAACAGATAGACGTTAAAGATCGATGTTTTTTATGAACGATTTAATTGCAAACACCTCAATTAATTGTCTTAACCGTAGATTCACAACTCTGAACCCTATTCCAAGACTCAACAATACTATATATAACTTACCTTGTTTTAAATATAAATTTTCATCAAATTTATCTGTTTCATTCTTTTATAAAACATCGATATATCGTTCATAAACATCGATGTTTTCATCAGAAACTAAATTACATTTCTTTTTACGCAATACTTGAAGGGCCCACGAGTATCTAGTCAATAGCACGAACATTAGGTCAATAGTATGGGTTTAAAAATTAAAAAGACAATTTTATATAGATTTTTTTTAATACAGAAAAATCCATTAAAGTAAAAAATAAAAAAAAGGATTGTGTGGTTTTATGAAACCACGGTAAAAGTGAAACTTTTTTTCACACTATAGACATTTAACTAATGATAGTCTATACACGGTCAGCTGCTGCGAACTATAGGCGCCGCCATATTAGCCCTGGCTGCTCTGACGAGCGCCTTTCACATTATCCCTACTCCACGGCCGACCATCACGCGACATGCAACACACAGACGAAAAAGTTTGTGACGATGTAATAAAAGTTTCACTTTAAAATGCAATGAAACAGGAATGTTATAACTACCAATTAATAAATTTAACTAAACTATTGCAGGAAGACTTACGACATTCTTCACTGGTTCTTTCATTATGATTTATACAGAAACGAATAATCCAATTAGTAGAAGTCGAAAATACTATAACTCCTTGTGTATGGACTTTTTGAGTATGCGTATTATTTGATTTTTTTAAATCTGCCCTTTAATTATCACAACAAATTAAGGATTTTAGTAAAATTTTCTACATGCCCTATATTGGCTTCGTCCGCTTCCGTATTTACTGTATAGTGTATAGTGTTGTGCTTCGATTGTATATTTTCAATGTTAAACTTATAGAAACTATGTAATTCAAATTTTAAACAATAAACAACGACCCATCAAATTAATAATACACCTAAACCTATAGGAAATTAGTATAAAAACTGTGGCCCATAAAAACAATGAAAACCGACACAAATATATTCAATATAAATGGGATAACACGTCCCCGACATGGTTTTGTATATATTTGTATAATAAAACATCTCTTAAACGCTAACACATGGAAAATCCATCAAAAAACCTTCAGCCTTACAACCTTTCTACCTATAATAATATAAAGGCACCGATTTTTTTAATATAAGAAGCATTCTAACACGAAATATTGCTCACAATTCTCAAATAAATGTATTAGACAACTGTTAAAGTTGTGAATTACTCAGTTATACTTGATGTTTTAGAAATGGACGTGTCAAAATACTTCTTTTTTTTAAATAACTTTACAGAAAGATCTAGATGAAAACGTATGACAATCAATGTGCGTGAATGTCTTTTCTTTAGAGATTAGATTCATCAAATTACTGGACCCTGGATGCTGGATCCAAGATGGAAGGTGCAATACGATATGAACGTATCGGAATGTCATCGCAGACGGTTTTAACATCTATGCGATCTCAGTTGTAATGAATCATTTGCTATATAACACTGGAAATTATATTTATATAAACAATACAGACTATTATAAATATGTCTTGGAACCAATCAAAAATAAATCACTAGCAACAATTAACAGAAACTACGAATCTCGTTTTTAACGCCATCTATTGAGAATTGACTGCACTATCAAAGTATTACCAGCGCCATTTAAACTCAAATAACGTGTTTTTAAGTTCATACTTCATAGCATTTATTCATTACATCTATAAGATGGTGTAACTTGTCATATAGAAATATATTTCAAATATTAATTAAAGTATATTTGTGCGTACGATTATATGATTTTTAAAATGTAATCAATTGAGACAATTACAATTAGTATTGAATCTCTAATATATGTGGGGGAGAAGATAAAATGGCGTCCATGTAAAAGTATGACGTCACGGTTATGATTTGATCGATCATTCTACCAAGACCAATCGAACACAAACCAGTCAATAGTAACTCCCCGATATAGTCAATAGTACGGACACAGGTCATTAGTAACTCCGCCTACATAGATATAAACATAAACTTTTTTTTGATGCGTATGGGTAATTGTATATAGCAAATGATTCAGTCAGTGTTTGTGTATGTTCAAGCTTGCAGGAGTTGCAGGGCGGCTTGCAGGATGTGTGGAGCAGAGATGCCAAACTTGTCCAGCAAGGCATCGGGAGGCCCTGAACGGGGTACTTCCTTTACGTAGAGGTGCTTCACGACCACATCGCGCTGCAGGGCCACGGCAGAGAGCACTGCTTCACCGATACCACCTATATCACCATAAAAGAACACGCATTTTAAATTTAAGAAAATTGATCTCAAAGTAATTAAAAAAAATTATATGGCAAGTTTTAAATATTTATTTTCTTAAGTTTTTGTCGGGATCTTGGAATGTCATGTAGTGAATTTTATATTCTATTCATAATCTTGTGTTATTTAACTCTATATTTTGTAATATTGGTGGTGTTTTATGTAATACAGTTTGGTTATTGTAGATAAGTAAAGTGGATGAGAAATAATACGACGGAGCATGCTTTAGCAGTTATTGATTTACTTATTTTTGATGACATAGGGAATGGGATGGTCTGGGTGGTGATTACGTCAGCAATATTTTTTTAAATATTTTTTCTAACTTTCTGTAAAATTTTGTAGTTACCTATAAATATTTACGCATGAGAGGGGGAGGGGGATGGAGAGTAAGAATATTGCTTACTTTTGCTGATCAAGGCGGGAGGGGCGGCTCAGAAATTACAAAAAATATGCTAAGGTTATACTTAAATGGTCCCTTTAATTTTCTGTATTAGCAATTGATTGGTAACACGGTTAACAGAGATATATTTATGAGTGGTGTACCTACCGGCTTGGTAGTGGTCCTCCACGACGAGCACCCTGCCCCCCGCGGCCCTCGCGTTGCGCAGCACGGCTGCCTCGTCCAGCGGCTTGATGGTGAACGGATCCAGCACTCGGGCGCTCACACCTGCAACGTGTATACAGCTGCTTATTAACTCTTATACATAATATTAGCTTTCGTCAGCGGATTCGTTCGCGTCACCGTACTTAGATACAGATCGGGTACCAAATATACATAAGCACGAGTGAAACCGCGGTCAAAAGCTAGTTAACTATATTTGTTATAATATTATTACGATATTAGACATTATTTTGTAAAATTATATCGTATTTACATAGTATAAAACAAAGTCCCCTCCCCCTCTGTCTGTCTTCTTTCCAATAAATTCAAAAACTAAACGGATTTTATGCGGGTTCATGTGGTTCATTTTTTTTATTTTAAATTTTTTTTTTTAATCAGCACAACTCTCCACCACTATTACTAACTAAATTCAATAAGGAGTTATAACGAATTTATATAAATAGTTATAACTAATTTCATTAAAAATATATATATATTTGAAAAGAGATATTTTCAAAATCCAATCAAGTGCAAACACCGTACCACCAAGCAAATGGCTGTTTCATAATATTTTTCTACTTCCACATAAGAAGTTGTGGTTACTCATCTGCCACATTCAGAGAAGTATAGTAATTATAAAGAGAGCTCACAAAATACCAGTTTGAATGGAACATAAATAGATACGCATCTATATTAAAATTCCCATTATACATATCTATACATATATAAAGAGATTTTTTTTTTTTTTTTGTTTTATTTTTTTTTTAAATATTATTTTTATTTTATATAATTATAATGTTTTTTTTTATATCTTTTATTTAGAAAGGTTTTATTTTATATATATTATCTCTAAAATAAATATAATAAAAAAAAACCCCTTTTAAAATTTTTTAAATTCGGGCATTTTTTCCTTTTAAAGATTTCATTAGCGTTAGTATTATATACGTTGCCATGTAACATGGTAAGTTTCTATAGCAAACATTTTCAAAGTTTTTTTGTTTTCTATTCAAAAAGTTTATATATATATATATATATTTCATTTGTTCTCTAATGACTTTTTTTTTTTTTTTTTTTTTTTTTTATTTTTTTTTTTGTCTGGGTGTAGTAGTATACCAAAATGAGTAAACGTATACTTAAGTATTTACACTACGGGATTTCGTATAAAACATGGTTTACAAGCATTCTGATATATGTATAGTTGAATACATACAAGCCAAAGAAGTTTCACTTCCTCTGTGTGTACACATAGATACAAGCACTATTCTTACATGCACGTAAAAATCTGTATTCGTCTCAATGTTTATAGGTTATGTTTTATTATCATTAATGGTTGTACATAGTAGGTTAAAGTGTCCGAAGTATGCTGCGATGATATCCCATCCCATTCGATATACTATTCGTATTCAGATATCTAATTACACGTAACATAATACATAGAGGCGGCGTGTGGTAGTTCTTTTTTGCATTTTTTAATTACACACCTAATTACATTTTACATTTCTTTAATCATTAAACGCAGCGGAGCCGCGGGGGACAGCAAAATATATTCCAACCTACGTATACTTATTTATTTATACCCCGGGATTTCGTATAATACATGGTTTCCAAGCATTCTGATATATGTATAGTTGAATACATACAAGCCAAAGAAATTTCACTTCCTCTGTGTGTACACATAGATACACGCACTGTTTTTACATGCACGTAAAAATCTGTATTTGTCTCAATGGTTATAGTTTATGTTTTATTATCATTAATTTGTACAGTGTAATAAAAGCGTACGAAGTCGCGGGCAGAAATTAGTACAATAAAAGTCATTAAAAGCATATTTATCATAGAAGAGTACTGGATCCTCAAGCCTTGGCTTTTAAAATAACATTAATAGCAGTTCGCTACGAAAAAAGTTATATGGTTATAACTTACCCTGGTCTTTGAGTTTGTCTGCTGCTGCGAGAGCCTCGTGCAGAGTGATTCCCGCTCCGATCAGCAGCACCTGGTCCTTGTCGGACTGCCGGACCACCTTCGCCTCACCGACCTACAGGTGGATATAGGAATTGCACTATGGAGCTAAATGCGGCTTCCTACAGTATTGGCAGACCTAATCACCACAGAAGTCCACAACGTAATAACTACATATTTGGAACAAACAAACCCACAACTTCTATATTTTTTCCACATACAGCTGTACATAAGAACATATTTTGGGTTTAATTAATAAATATACATGAATTTTGAGTAATTCCTTAGTACAAATTGAGTAGCGTACCAGATACATCGGATTTATATTTTCTTGACCAGACCACACCAATCACTACCAATTTCTTCAAATACATCAGATTGGTTATTTTGGTGATTATTTAAGTGATATTTTTAAACCTTTTCAGAATCCTGGGGCAATAATATATAACTGTGGGATTAAACTGAGTTTTTTTTAATATTACTACAGCGGTTTGCTCAAATAAATACAATACCACTTGACACGATTCTCCATCATCGATTTCTTCCAAAACTGGTTACAGTTTACAGAAACAAGCAAAGAAAATGTAAATGAAATTATATTATAATATTAATAACCTTTCTTGTGGTTTCGTTGTTATCTTCTACAGCCATTTTGAACTTGTAATCCCCAACATGTAGATGACATTTAAACATAGAATATAAACCTGGATTTGCTCGATTATTAAAATAATATATTACAATATTCCTGCAGGGGGATATTGTAGAGAGATGGGTGTGAGGGATACCTTGAACAGTTCATCGTTGGGATAGAGTATGTCGGTGTTGGGCCTGGAGGTGCGGATGTAGCAGATGCCCTTGGTGTTGGCCGCGAGCTCCACTGCACGTTCGGTCGACACCGCGTCTCTGAAACACACATTCATTATTTATAACTTATTCATAAATATGTTCATACTATTTTTTCTCACTTGTCTTACAAGAGTAATGTTATAAAGTAGTCTTAGTCTATGGAACACTACAGAATTCTGCCAGTGTCGTATAGATTTCTATCAGATCAAACAATATAAACCAACAATGTTTTTTAAAATCCATTACTTACTCTACATAATCTACAATATTTGAACATTACAACAGACAACAATACAGGTATATTAACATGTGAAGGAAATGTTTGTACATCTTATTATGGTCGAATTTCGATCATTCAAAATACACTGGTTTATAATATTTCGAAAAAAAAAAATTGAATTAGTTCACTCAGAGAGGTGGTAAAAGTTGGAATGAGTACTAACGATGGATAGAAGACTGTGGCCGTGGGGACCGAACGGAACATGCCGAGGTCCTCCAAACCCATCTGCGAGGGTCCATCTTCTCCAATGCTGACTCCGCAGTGGGACCCCACCAGGTTCATGTTGGACTGGCTGATGGCGCCCATACGGATCTGAGTTATTAACAATTATTATCATTTAGGCGACCTCCCAATATATTCTTGATAATCTAATGTATGTCCGATGTGAGGTAAAGAAATACTTGAACAACTCCTATATTGTGATGGCAACACTGCTTTTGGTTACCAAAACTATGAAACCGCAGCAATCTCTTCTCATATGAAAATCGTTTTCTGTCATGCCGGGAGAGTCAGATACAAATTAATATATTCCTTGATATTTTGCATGCTTCATCTTTTTTTCTTTTCTTTATAGATAATTGAAAAGCAAATACGACAGGACTTGATTTGGTTCCTGTGGTATTTGTTTTATCATTTAAAAAAAAAAAAATACAGTCGAATTGATAACCTCCTCCTTTTTTTGAAGTCGGTTAAAAATGGTCACAGAACACTTTTAGCTCATCCACTGCAATTTTTTCTAAAAACACTAATGTGCAATCTCAACACGTTACTTACATTTAAAATACATTTTAAAAAGTTTCTATTAACATCACAACATTTGTAAAATTAAACATCTAAATTTTTCGCATATATTTTATCTACGCCTGCAATTGCTCCTTTTGTATATTTACTTATATACTACTTTTACCTTATTTATTTCCCCTATATACGTTATGTACCAGTGTTATCAATTTAGATTATTAAATGTACACAAATTTCGCAAAATTAGGTGGTGCACGATTCTATCACTGGTTAAACCAGACATTATGGTGAATAGAGCAATAGGATCTGACCTGGTCGAAGGTCCTGGTGAAGAAGGCGGCGAAGGTTGAAACGAACACAACGGCTCGGTCCCTGCAGGCCGCGCCCGTCGCCACTCCCACCAGGTTCTGTTCTGCGATGAAGCATTCCACGTACCTACACACAAACATACATACAGACACACCGTTCAACCACAATATCTATTAACGGGTGCAACTGACATAAATTCACACATTACTCACTCGCGCACACACACAGACACAATTTACTATTCTATTATTATTATTCAGTACGTTCTTAATACCATTGTTGATTTTAAAATTATGTTACAGAAATATCTTGGCTAAACCAAAATCGGATACATACGTAAAATGTGAATTAACTAGCTGTTGATTTCTTTACGAATAAATAACAAAACACTTTTTTTATTTACTTTATTTTTGGCAACCAATCTTCTAATAGATTGTTACTGCCACTGTCAAGTACCTAATCACACTACAAGTTTCTGGCAATCATTTCAATGAACTAACAAGACGGTGGCCGTCTTGTTAAAACTTTCCAGGGAGTTATCATGGCAAGTTCGAATCCAATCCACCCAAATTCAAACAGTGCTATAAAATGATGCAAATAAAAAAAAAATACAAAGTTACAGATTTAATTTACAATAGTGGAAATCATTTTCATTGAATAAACAATATAGAAGAATAGCAATTATGCTATGAATAGCAAAAATGATGTACAATATATTTGAATCCAATCTCAATAACAAGATTAGTAAGGTTTTGTTAAAAGTTGGTTTACCTGTCCGGGTACGCATTGCGTAGTTTGTCACTGAATGTAGAGTTCTTGGTGTCACCGTCCAAAGCGATCACTCTGAAATACAAAACTATGATTAACATTACATACAATAAAAATAATATATTTTATTTATTTAAAAACATATAAAAAATAGTTATATACTCAAACGAGCTGTGCCCGCGATTTCGTCCGCATGGAATCTTATTTAAAAAACAGTTATTGATAAAATCATCTGAAAGTATTACGTCTATTTACATATTTACTTGTCTCTGGTACTTAAGTCGCGTCGTCATTAAATTTACAATAATTTTATATGGAAAACCAATTTTAATGAAACCAAGATTAAATGTTACTCAAGGCCCTGCAACAATTTTTTCGACAAAAATCTAAATAGTACAGACACGTTACATGCACATTCTTAGTATATGTATGGAATAGTATAATCAACATTTTGATAATTAACTCCTTTTATAATTAAAGTAATTATAAATCAATTGCATGCTTTTATGAATGTTGTCTGTGTATATTTTTGCATGATTACATGAATGTGTATACTCCGGTGTACAACACATGATTATGCTATAGGTAACTTATTTTAGTGATAAATGTGAATCATTATAAATATCTAGACGAAGTAAAATTTAATGTCCTAAGAAGAATCATCCAAATCATTGGCTAAATCAATGTCCAAGCAGAAATAATTTCAAAAATAGAATTCATTAACCCTCTACCGCATACGGACCCATATATGGTTCGTCAAATTCAATTATTTTTATCGCGTATTAATGCATAAGCAATTGCTAAACTTGTTGCTTACATTCCCTTTAGTGCGTTGGTAGTACGAAAATGTTTTTTTAGTATTATGGTATAGTATTTATGGTGTAAAGTCAATTTAGCTGTAACCTCACTTTTCTAAGCACGGGTGTAAAGGTCAACACGGTGGCTGTAAATTACTTTTTCAAAAAGCTTTTTAACATGAAACAGGTTATATAGCTTAATTAAAAATTAAAATATAGTGCTTCTATTAGAAGAATAATTTATTTGTTTTTATCTTTTTTACTAATTTGTATTATTTTGAGGTTTTTTTTTCTATGAAACCATACATAGTTTCGTATGCATTCTAACCTAACAACAACTATCTGTTGTGGGTACTAGATATAGTTTTGTATTCGCTTTTGCGATAGGTATGGAATTGTGTAGTCGTTGATGACATGTTAATCCTATACCCTGTGATGCCTTACTAAGTGCTAATGAATTAGCTTCTGGCCCTAACAGTGAATGTTTCTCCTAGACAATGTCACAGAAGATCTGTTCTATACCCGAAACAGATAATAATTCCTCTGATGACGCAGAAAAAAGCAAAGTAAAAAAACATGAAGCCCACCAAAATTAAATGGGAACCAAAAAAATTAGAGGCTTTTGATGAGCATAATTTAAAATTTACACAAGTCACGCAGGCACCAGAGTTTATTGAAAAGTTTGAAGCACCAGCTGATTATTTTTTATTTTTATTTTTTGAAGATCTATTACATATTGTAACAAATACATCTAATTCGAAATCTGTACAAGATAATGTATAAAACATTTGTAGGTAATGATCAAATACTTAAAAAACGAAGACATTTCAGAAAAGTAAACCAATACCAAAAGATCATCTGTCCTCAAGTTATTGAAATATATGTATAACCGGTGCATGAGGGGCGTTGTTTTACTGGCCTCTGCGCTGGGCCTGTAAAGAATTCACTGGATATCCAAAAAATGGTACAAGCGAATATTTTTTTCATATGGTCAATACAATACACATGTGTAAATACTTGGATACTTTGGTACAGGAAAAATTGCAAACATTTGTATGTGCCTATTTGATATGAAATTATTGGAATCCTCTATTTTATTAGTAAAAAATAAAAGTTCTAATTCTTTCTTTATTTCATACGAAACCATATATATTTGTAGTAATTTTGATTAAGAGTTGTTTGGATGCGTACAAATCCATATATGAGCTCATTTTTTTCAATAACTGCAAGTGCTTTTTTAAAATTTTGTTTTTGTTTCAAATCGTGTCCTGAAATAAAGCCTAAATAACCATCAAAATGTTTTTAAAGCAATTACTTCATAATTCATGAGGTAGAGGGTTAAGTAATATCGATTAGTAATTGAGGCCGAAAACAGAGATTTTACATAATCTTTTCAGAATAAAAAACACAGAAAACCAGTCTTTTTATTACACTGTGCAACACAGTGTAAGACTCTATAGTGGTGAGCTCGATGTTCCTACTAAGACTATGCTGAAATGACTTATTTGTGCAGACAATTTTGTTATCTGTTTGAGAGTGTATAAAATTAGTATTTTGCCTTTAAATAACTGTAACTAAGACATGACTCAGTGTATTCAAATATATATATAAACGATGACTTATCAGTTGTTTGTCCGAATGCTACTGCCCACATCGGCTGAGAGCAGCCGCGTGAGTACGACACACGCGTCACTCTAGCACTCTTCTCTCCGTAATGTAATTTCAACTACATCACGGTATTACGAGTTATGAGTGCATAAATCTCACGGAATACTAGCATGTATATCAGGGTAATAACAACAATACGTTTATAAAAGTACGAGCTGAACCGGTCACATGTTGCTGTCACTTAGTTGTTACGTGTTGGATTCAAATTATAATTAAGTATTCGGTATTATGGGGTAAGGGGTTATTCAAGTATTATGTAAGCACTGATGTGGGGAGAGGGGTCTTTAATTTGCTTATTTTTGATGACATAGGGGTTGGAGGTCTGATGGTGATTACGTCAGCAATATTTATTTTCTGAATTAAAAGATTTAAATTTATAAAAATTTTGATTCTTTTTTTTATTTTTTTTTTTTTTTTTTTTTTTTTTTTTTTTTTTTTTTTTGGATTTTGTTATATTTTTTTTTTATTTTTTTTTTTTTTTTTTTTTTTTTATTATTTTAATTTTAAAAAATTTTCAATTTTTAAAGATTTTTTAATTTTTTAAAATATTTTTTTCCTCTTCTTCCTATTTTTTTTTTCCCCCCCCATACTTTTTTTATTCTTTTTTTTCCTTTCTTTTTTTTAAGTAATTTATTGTATTTTAAAAAAATATTTTAGGATTTTAAAGTTTTTTTTTTTTTTTTTTTTTTTTTTTTTTTTTTTTTTTTTTTTCTTTTTTTGATTTTGGAGGATTTTTTTTTTTTTTAGTTTTTCTTTTTTTTTTTTTTTTTTTTTTTAAAAAAAAAAAAAAATTTTTATTTTTAAAGATAGAATTTTATTCATAATATATATATTTTCTCCTTCTCCCTTACATTTTTTTTCCCCCACCCAAATTCCCATTTTAATTCTCCTTCTCCCCCCTTTCTCGTTTTTTTCTTCCTCTGGATTTATTCCTATTTTTTTTTTTTTTTTTTTTTTTATATTAATATATAATATAATTTTTTTTTTATTTTTGTGTTTTTTTTTTTTTTTTTAAATTATTTATTTATTTTTTTTTTTTTTTTTTTTTTTTTTTTTATAAAATTATTTTTTATAAAAAATATTTTTAATTTTTTTTTTTTTTTTTTATTTTTTTTTTTTTTTTTTTTTTTTTTTTTTGATTAATTTTTTTTATAATTTTTATAAATTTTTAAAAATATTTAGATTAAAAAAAAAAAAAAAAAAAAAAATTTTCAAAAATCAATTTAAAATGTTTTTTTTTTTAAAAAAAATTTTAAAATTTTTGTTGATGATTTTTTTTTTTATTTTTTTTGAAAAAAAAAATTAATTTTAAATTTTTATTTATAAGTTAATCGAAGATATGAAATATAAGCCTCAAAATTATTCCCTGCGCTTCTTGATCTCGTATTTTTAATTGGTGGGATGAGTGGGAGGAGTCTCAAGGGTATGAGAAGAATTTTCCCATTATGTAGGTTATTTTTTTTTTTATTGCCCGGTAGGTATGCTCGACGGGTTCTCTGGTATTTTAAAAAAATTCTCCTCCACGGTGTTTGAGTTAGTCTCTAGTAGTTTGGATTCCAATTGAAAGGTAGGTATACTCATTGGTGATTAGGTTTTTTTTAAATGCGTTTAAAATACAATTAAACCGTAATAACCGATTTCTCAAACAAGTTCACGTATAATATACTTATATAGATGTTTACGTACTTATGGGGGGGGCGGAGGGTTAATAGCATTGCTTACTTATGCTGACCACGGTGAGGGTCCACACAGAAATTTCAAAAATTCTGCTTACTTAATACTTGAATGGCCCCTAATGAGTCTGCCTAAAAACTGTCGGAGTAAAGAACATAAAATTAAGTTAAAATCCCTACAGAAAATCAAAATTAAAGCGTGCCGCCATCTATGAGATATTTATAACAGTCTGCCTACAATTGTGAACGACACAACAACACAAATATGTGAACGATTGTGACCTCTAGAAATGATGCTCTTCTCTGTGCATCCACTAAAAGCAATGTAACTATTTATGTTTTGTAAAAATATATAACATGAAAAGATTAACCAGATCGACTTTGCTGCCGGTGTTCCAGTGAAGCTTATAAGACTTTGCTAGGACAATAGCGTAGTCAGTTCGAGAAAAAAAAAAAAGAATTTTTCAATGACTGGGTTGCTTTCCGAACCGGTGGCAGCATTGACTTTCATAAGCGCATAAATTGTATCATTACATAGTATAAAACAAAGTCCCCTACCACGTCTGTCTGTCTGTCTGTTCGCGATAAACTCAAAAACTACCGAACGGATTTTCATGCGGTTTTCCCCAGTGGATAGAGCGATTGATGAGGAACGTTTTAGTATATAGTTTGTCAAGGATTTTTTTCATAATCAGGGCGGGACAACGTCCGCCGGGCCCGCTAGTAAAGAATATTTTGATTAGATTTTTTGAATTTTCTATCAACAACCTGATTTAAAGCTCCATCCATTCGAGACTAATGAAACTTGCGATTAATAACAATGATAATCATTTAGTTTGTAATTAGTAAATACCGAGAGCATTAATTAAAATATAAATTGTTCTATTTCTCAAGTTGGAAAAAGTTATAGATAAATGCCAAATTTTATGACGATTGGTTGAGCAGTTTTGGAGTTCATCATGGGCAAAAATCATGCCACTGGATTTTTAAACATAAAGGTGAGGTTCTCATGGATGACACCAGCTATGTAACTTTATCGGCTAGTTGATCAAGATCAATCTAGTATTAATTATAAAGGCATTCATTATAAATCATAGAAACATGAATATTATATATGTATATGCAAATATATCAACAATTTTATGAAACATAGATATATAGAAGTACAATTATTGAAACCATACTATTGACCATGTAATGTGACTCTTGACACAGTGTTCCGTACACCAATGTCAATAGTCACATTGCATGGTTTCAATAATTATACTTATGGGCTATTTTCTGGGAGGTTTGTAATCTAAATTTTTTTTTCGATAAATTATTTGTTAAGTATTCCTAAATAAACGTGCAAAATATTGGAGTGGGAAATGAAAAGCTAAAAAAAAAATTAGACTATAAATCTTCCATGAAATGGTTCTTATATATCTATGTTGAACATAGACCATGTAATGTGACTACTGATCTAGTGTATGTACTATTGACTATGTAATGAGGCTATTGACTAAATGTTTTAAAATATAGGTAGTGTTTCGTTTATTTTTCTCCCCCTTGAAAACTGAGATTACAGTTGACAAGACGGAAGTTTTTTTTGTTATTTTGTTGGTTTCACACACATAATTTGGAATTAGAAATATAAAGGGAGAAAGGGGTGGTCACAATTTGATATGAGCCACTTCTCTTTCCTTTGACGCGTTGCATGAGCATTATAGCAGGTAACTCTTTAGACACTCGTAGTATTCTAGGATATGACACTTCATGGTCACATTTAACATATAAAATAATAATATTAAAACAAATAGTAATAAACAACCAAGAAAACCTAAATTAAAATTTGTTCTATGACCTTCGAAAGTATAGCTACAAACGTGTAAATAAAATAATAAATCTTAGTGCTATGACTGGTGGCAATAGCTACAATGCGCGACCGGGAGTTAATAACTTTCGATGGTAAAACGGGCCATAAACCTTTGTTATGTTCCCACGTTCTCTTTCAAATGACAGTGAAATCACCCGACGGTCATGCAAACTGTGCTTTAACATAGACGCGTAGAGGATTGTGTATAATTTTTATAGATAATTAGATGAAATATTAAGCACCTATTTTTATTAATTGATTTAGAACGAGAATCAAGTGCAGAATGTGCTCCAGAAATATTGCTATTGTCTAAACAGTCACCAAGATTTCTCAATCCAGATTTAGATGCAAGTCAGAGACTCATGGTAATTTTAGAGTCCGTTAAATATCTTGAGATTAACAATCACATGCTTGACAAGATTATCGAACGATGCGATAGCAGACTCGTTCTCCGTGAGAGCCAAAAGATCGAATCGGAGAAGAGGGTTAGAGTGGGTACCTGAGGTTGGTGTCGGCGATCTTCTTGAGTGCGGTCCCGTAGGCGAGCCGAGTGGCGACGAGCTGCCCGCGCGAGTACGCGGGCGGCTCCGACAGCGTGACGTCAGCGATGTGCACGCGCGGCGCCTCCGCCAGCGGAGCTTCCGCACGCAGCGTTATCGCCTTCGTCTTTATCAACGACTCCAGGTGCTGCCATATCACATTATATATTACTACTATATGCCACAGTAATGTACATTTCAACTAACCCTCGGGAACAGTGCTTTTCTCGTCTGAATTCATTTCATGTATTATATATAAATAACATGTAAAAATTTTCAAACTATGACTCTGTTTTGTACCAATCTCTAATAATACTATACACAGAAACAATCAATACAAAATGATATACTAAAATGTCACAAACTAACACATGTACATAATACATTAAAAGGTTTTGTTCTCACATATAATGAAGGAATATGATAACAAACAATGTCACCGATCATCCACTTACTATCTCACAGACTATTGTTGACCACTTGTATCGTGAATCTGAATTCTGCTAATAATTCAGTTTGAAAAGGTTGAGGCCCACCTCTCCTCACCCGTTCCCCCCTCTCACAGACATAGTTTAACAACGCACTTGTGACCCCCTAGTGTCGCTAGTGTCTATGGACGGTGGTGATCACTTAACATCAGGTGACCCAACTGTTGGTTTGCCTCCTATGACATAAAAAAAAACACTAGAAACCTCGAGCATAATCTCAACCCAATTCATTGCATTGCTCCCCAAGCTTTGGTTTTTATTTTAGTACACTGTTAAATGCTCTTGCAAATTCAATTATTCTTTTAAAAAAAAACATAGAAATCCATCCAAAAGGGCAAACTTTTGGAAACCTTAAGGATGTTGAAACCTTGCATGACAACTCACAATATAGTACAAAGGATAGGCAACAGATGGTGTTAATACAAATTTGGCGACTTCGTTACTTCTGACAACATGTATGCTTGATATTATTCCCAACCGCACTATTCAACGTTTCACATGAAAAATATTGTTCACATGCACCCACTCTTTATATATTCATACCATTTAAAAAACAATGTTACTATTTCTATACAAGCAACAGCTTATACATATATCGTATTGCTAGCTTATAATCGTAATTCCTATGTTCTAATGTGTGGATGCTACTGCCCGCATCGACCGACATCAGTCGCGTGAGTACGACAAACAATTTCATATAGCACCAACTGTTCAGTTGCGTACAATGTTACACACAACAAATCATATATGTAAAGTGCATTTCAATTTTATTTCTAACTATAGTTAACCATAATTTCTACAGTATATCCAACTGTTGAAGTGTGTTGTTGTTCGCCACAAAATGGCATATTAGTTTTTTTCTGTATTTGTGTAGACTCTTGATTGGCATCTTTTTTCAGTTCATTTATTTTTATTCATTTTATGTGAGCATTTATTGGCACATTATGTTACCATGGCAATAAAGTCGTTAGAAAAATATGACATGTGATCCGGATTAAAGAATTGGCTTCTGTAACATTTATGAGTATTTCTATTTCAATTACAAAAAGTATAGATTGGTTAAGAATCGTATACAGATTAACATCACTGAATCCACAAGATATTTTTTAACTAAAACTTGTTATATCTGCTAAGCCCCCCATATACATATATTCTGTACTTACTTTAATAATTTTGTCCCCCTCAGCACCGAGAGCCTTTCCATGCCAGTTGTCTTTGTCCTCAATACCAGGGAATCCTTTCCCTTTGAATGTCTTAGCGACAATGGCAGTGGGCTTGCCGGACACTGACGCAGCCTCATCAAACGCTTTCACCAGCTCCGAGACGTCGTGGCCATCAACAACCAATGAGTGGAAGCCGAATGCTTTCAATCGAGAGTCGTATACCTCCAACTGTTAATGTATAATATAAATATTAATCTTTAAAACATAATATGTGTTATATTGGATATGGGCTATGGTACTTTATATAGAAGTATGATGCCACTGTACATTCCTATGGTTTACTTGGTAGGTGAATGGGGAGCAGGTCTTATTTAATAAGCAGAAGAGCCTCGTGCTATTTGAACATACCTTTAATTTATTGCTATACTAGCGGGCCCTGCAGACGCTGTCCCGCCTTGATTATAAAAAAAACCTGGACAAATTATATACCAAAACGTTCCTCGTGCATCACTTTATCCACTGGTGAAAACTGCATAAAAATCCGGTCAGTAGTTTTTGAGTTTATCGCGAACAGACAGACAGACGCGGTAGGGGACTTTGTTTTATACTATGTAATGATTATGTTCATAAATAGTTCATAATTTTATTTACACATATTCATCCAAAAATATATTGTAAATGAAGGTGTTAAATGTGGTGTTAGATTGATGTCACATCATTATTAATCACTAATTTTTCTTCCTTATTTTTTATTTAAAGAGTGAAAATATATTTTAATGATGTAGAGAAAATTATATTAAAATCAGTTAAAGTATGTTATAAAGAATAATGTTGTACCTATTTCGTTTTGTACAAGTAACTAAACAAAAGTGTTAAATACACCTATAAAGAGCCTTCTAAAAGTATAAAAGAGATGCATTGTGAGTTTAGAGCATTACCTAGCTATGCCCATCAATATTAAATTTTGTTACAGTTGTCGTACTTCAAAGCCAAATTCCTAATTTTTAGTGATTCTCTGTCTGCCATCACAGTAGCTAATATCATTCAGACCGTATTTTGACCAATATACATCAGTCTCAAAAGGACTACTGATCAGATATACCATATTATTAATGATATCAAAGTAAAGAAAATTACACTTGTTTTAGATTGGTTTGGAATGTTTTCATGCACAACTTGAGCCAGTTAATTATAGCAGATTTCAAGGCATCACTGACATGATCTCACAGTATAGTCTCGCACAAGTTGTCTACAACGTACAAATAATGTGCAACTGCTTTTTTCTTGTGCAATGATAATTAAACATTTATATCTGTGATACATATCTCTATTGAAACAAGGTCTGCCTTTGATCAAACGACTTAATACTGATGGAATATTACTCTGATGTTTGATAGGTCACAAAACGAATTTTAAACTGTTAGTTTAGAGCCATTGCTTTGACCAATATGTCGTGCCATTTCTTAATTACACCAATATTATAGAGAAATTATCTTCATTGATTCAATGGATGAAGTGCAGACAGAATTATAATATTTGGGCATTTAGGCTCTATATACAGAAATCACAGAAGAGAATGTGAATAGCTTTAAGACTTGATTCAGGGCCCTATCCATTTGAAATTTAGGCATATCACATGGAAAAAACGGCATCTCCCAATGGTAATTTATGTCGAAAGGTAGATGATGTGCATCATTTGTTATTAGTCATTAGTGTGTTAAGATATGGCCAAAAGAGAGACTGATGAATAGTGTGAATTTAAACTGTAAAAATTGTAATGATGTAATTTATGTCATAATATACGCCACTTTTATTATTCTTGGCCTTGTAATATTAGGAAAGTTATGGAATATCAAGATATACATGAAAAATATAGGCACAACTACATTTTGGCAGATCCCGCATTGAATTATGTCATGATGTTGTATGACATAATAGTATTATCTAATCAGTGATTTTCATGATAAAAAAAACAGGGTATAATGAAAATAAATAAATTAGGATATGGAAAAATTTGTACACTTAGTTTGGATGTTATTATATTCTAATTCTAACCTTATGTTGAAGAGAAGTAGGTTCAGATTGGCCGAGCCTGTTCACGTCGAAGATGACGACCAGATTGTCAAGGTTGTAGTGGCTGGCGAAGTGTAGTGACTCCCATATGCTACCCTCAGCTGCCTCACCATCACCCACCAAGCAGTACACTCTGTGCAGTAACCATATTGTGTTGACCTATACATATTCTTAAAAGCACTATCCTGATAAAGAGTTGGTCTACTATCATGTAAATTATAGTTCACAGGTACTGGTACGGGTTTGATCGCAGTTCCAAATGTCAAGAGATTTTTCAACTTGAGGATGGTGGCTAGGCAGGTGGGCCTTAAAAAGATGATAATGTTTTCCTTCACCAATAGCTTACGCTCATTGCAGGAATTCAAATCTATAATGATTGGTATAGTGTCCAATGCTAGTACTGAGCCAATATTGCTGTAATATAAAATTATATAGTAGAATGTCTTATGTGGCCCAGAATAATATGATAATGAATGAAACGAATAAAAAAAAAATGGAATAAAAACTCATCCCAAACCTGTAAGGCGCCTGGTCGAAGTATTTCCCAACGTAAGCCATACCGGCGGCGACTGCCAGACCCTGGCCCAGGGAACCGGTGCCAACATCCACAAAGTTCAGTCTAGGAGTGGGGTGACCTTCCAAATCTGAATCCAATTTGCGGAGGTTCTTCAGCTCTTCGACAGGGAAGAGGCCGGCTTCTGCCCAAGCGGCATACAGGATCGGCGCAGCATGACCCTTGAGTAATAGTTATAGTAGTCAACCAATTTGGATTCCTAAGGTTAAGTGAGATCTTTATGCTTAGCAAGTCCCGTGCCAAGCTATTTGATATATTGACAATTTTGATTATACTTTTTCATCAAACTATCTATGCTATTGACCTGACGGGCCTTCACAGCTTCACGACTACATGACGTATCATCATACAATATTACGTTACAACATCATACGTAACATGACATACATAATTATTTCTTTATCAATAGTTATCAAATTGTGTGCTACTGTGTTGCACAAGGCCTGAAGACTAAGTTTAACGATACCACTGGTGGTACATGTGGCCAAAAGATTAAGTTTAACATGTATCACAGTGGAACCCGTGGCATAAACCGTGTTAACTGTATATAGAATAGATACTGTGAAGTATAGACAGTAGTGTCATTTGGGTTGCTATAAAACAGTAAACCACTAAACCCTGTCATTGTTTTTGTAGAATTTTATATGACCACAACTCTCTAATGTTATGTACATTGTACAAATTAAAATCAGATGAAGAGATAGTGTTAGAAGAAATAACACGAGGAAAGTGTTAGTACCTTGGAGAGAATAAATCGGTCTGCGGATGGGTCTCGTGGTGCAGAGATTTTGTACCTCATCGTGTGGAAGAACAGCACGGACATGATTTCTGCCATGGACGCACATGATGTCGGGTGTCTGTACATAATAATATAGGAATGTTAAGCTTTCTCAATAAACATATTACAATATTTATTGAAGATAAATCATTTTATAATACAGTTTCCAGTACCTATGACTTGGTTCTAGTGAAAATATTTTATTGTTTAATGATAAATAAGGATTTTATTTTGATTATCCACTAACAATGGTTTTTTTATTATATCTAATTAACCCTATAATTATTTTATGCATCTTAAGATATTTCTGTTCACTTTTATCATTACTTGTTATATCATAATTACTTAAAATTTAGATAATACTTGGATAGGTGTCTGTTTATCTGTGAATAAGTTTCGCCAAAATTGGTTTAGTTGTAACATGAATTAGCATGGAGAAATAACAGACACTTCAATTTGCCAATATTTAAGTTTTTTATAAATAAATAAATCATCATATCAGTACCTAAATAACAAGTGAAATTTATTATATAGTGTAGTTTAATTAAAATAAACAAATGGTAATCAGCTTAGAGTTTGTTCATATAAAGATTAAAAATACATAATTACATACACAAGTTAAATAATAAAATATAATGGATATTATAAAAACAATGTGTGAATGCTACTGCCCACGCACGACATGGTGTTGTACGGCGTGAGTACGACAAACACGATAATTATTTTCGCACAAAGACAGTACACAGGTTCATTAGGGACCTGTTAATTTTAATGGCTTTGTGCAACCACATACATTACTATAGTCTTATACTTATACTAGGGGGCCCGGCGGACATTACCCCGCCATGATAATAAAAAAAAATTGACATATTATATACCTGAACCTTGCTCGTGAATCGCTTTATCCACTAGTGAAAGCCGCATGAAAATCTGTTGAGTAGTTTTTGAGTTTATCGCAAACAGACAGATAGAAGTGGAAGAGGACTTTATTTTATAATATGTAATGATGAAGGTAAAACATGTTTATGGGCCGTCCGTATCCGTTGATAACCAAAGATTATAAAGAACCTGAACTGTGAATGCCTATGTCAGTGAGGTTTCATTTCAAATGATAATATGCTTCAGCACTATTATATTCTGGTTGCATACATATACAGTACAACAATGCCTTCAGGACATTGTAGGAGTAGCCATGTTGTAGTGCATCAGGAATGTTTGCTGAAGCTTCTGGAGATGATATTTACGCAATAATTCGTAAAAAGCAAACTCTCTGATGGATTGATTGTGTCAAACCTGAAATAGTATATTGAGAATGTTGTTGGGCAGACCTGATAGTCGTTCTTTGGAACTGGATGAATTTTTTAAAAAGTATGTGCACCTACACAAGTTAATGACTTTGCTTGTGTGGGTGTAGACTGTAAATATATAAGTGTTTAAAGCATATAGTATATCTTTACTAAAATAGGCTAAGTTTACTAATAAAATTGTATGTAATATCTGAATGAAATAAATTATTATTATAATATTTAAACATAATCTACCTGAATTATGCCTTGATGCCAATTCAAAATTATAAAAGAAATCTGGCGCCACTAAAAATGTGTAAACTGTATATTTTTGTAAGTAAAATATTTCTTATATCAACTACACAGTTTAACAGTGTAGGGTTATCAAAGTCAATATGTTGTAAGAATTTCTGTGATATCAATGTATGTGCTTTGGGGACTTATGAGGACATGGAGTGATATAAAAATAAATATATGTATATAAAATGTGTATTTCTTTTTTTTTTTTAAGATTTGGAAGGTAGATCTTGATTTATTTCCAATTTTATTACAATTGATAATTAGTATTTAATTCTTTTATAGATCGGCTGGAACAAAACAATTATTTATATAATCAATATTTAGTAACATTAATGTTATCAATAAAATAATTTGGAAATTTTAATTTTTTTCTTTGCTAATACTGAAACTTAGTAAACTGATTAACTATAGTCGAATATGACCACTAGTTCTATAAAACTACTGTATCTAATTGTTAATATAAAAAAGGATATCACAAATTAGGTCTTACTGCATAAGATCTAGATTTCACTATATAAGACACATTCATCTATAAATTGAAATAATTTGCAGACAAAGCTGCTAACTTGCAAAATAGTAATAAAATAAATAAAGATTACACAGAATATATCAAATAAATGAGTATTATATTTAAAAATACATATACTTAATCATTATCGGTGCTTGTTCTCATGAACAATTGTGATAATGGAAAATTATGCAATCAACTGTGCAGACAGAGTTCAAGGATATAAATACAAATGACAAATAAAGGTTGTCTTACAATACTGAACTTTTTGTTGTTAGAATTATTTTTTTGTAGTAGAGGCCTGTTATGGGTCATGGTTGTAATGCACAATCATCTAGTAAGATTAAATATGGTTATAATTATCACTCCCTTTATACATGTTTTATGTATATTTGTTGACATTCATAAAATTTATGTGTAATATACTATATTGGTAATATTTAATTGTGTTTATAGTATGTTGGTTTGGTTTAGCTAATTAAACTGAGATATGATTTACATTAGTCAACTTTAGTAGCACAGACCTGTATTCTATAAGCAAAAGATTCTTCTTTGTTTAAATTATGTATATTTCAGAGTACTGAATTTGTGCAATTTACATGATTTACTGTGCCTTAACAACTTAAGGGCATGCTAGAAACCTTAATGTGAGTTCTTTTAGGATACTGCATATAAATTGGATGGTTGAATGTTGGCCATCAGTAGATCTGTATCTACCAGCAGTCTAGACTGTTCTTACAAAGAACATATAATCAAACACACTTCACAGATTGTATTAAAAAAAAAAATATACAATAAACATGCTACCAGTTGTTTGCATGGTTATTTTTTCCTACATGACTGTCTTGCGATCAGTATCAAGACAATAATTTTGTAATTGGCTCTAGTATTTTTAAGGCTTGCTAATTTGTTACCATTCATATCCAAATTAGCCACAAATGTATAGAGGTATCTAATAACGGTCTGTAATATTTAGGCTAATAGATGAGTTTCCAAAGAGGAGGGATATAATAATTCAGTAACTGTAATGGCATTTACATTAAAATATATATATATATATATAGGTTTATTATACTTTAAATTCAGTGTTTAAAATTATAGAATGTATCAAATTACTAGTATACAATTACTATTGGTAAATGTGCATTGAAATTCTAGTATTGTAGTGAAAACTATGCTTATTTAAGGTCCAAAAAAATGAGTTCAATGATCAAAAATTGACTTGAACCCCATTAGATGTGAATACAACATGTACAAAATATGTGTTTCACACCAATGGAAAGAATATGTTGAATTTGAAACATAAACTATTATGAAAAGAAAATATGGGCTACAAAGGCCAATGTTGCTTAAAAGTATGTCGAAACCTTATTTATGTATTGTATTATGAATAAAATTAATCAACATCATCTCCTTAACCTTATCCCACCTAAGTAGGGTCGGCACAACATATTTTATTTTTCCACGCTCGCCTCTCAGATGTCATCTAAGTATTCACACCTTTTATATACATATTCTTTTTCACACAATTCATCCATACCTATATCAGTCTTCCTCTACATAAAATTAAAATAAATATGTTAATTCTTCTATACAAAAAAAAATATGGTTAGTAATATTAATAATCTTTATTTGGTTATTACATTACATTTCTACAATAAAACTCATCCTTCTTCGTTAGTGTACACTGTGTTGTAGGAGACAGTTCTAAATTCATAACACATAACTAATTAAATAAAAATTCAAAATAAAGAAGAGACATTTCGAAAACTAACATAATGTTTTGTAGCTAACTCTTTTTTGTAAATAATAATATGTGTATAATGGATTATAAATAAAGGTATTAAATAATTTGGGAATCATTTTAAACTCCTATATAGAGCTTTAGAAATTGAATGCAAATATAATAGATAAATATTTTTTCAAATAACACCAATTTTTATATGATTCTAATAATTTATGTACACAAACTTATAAACGATTCCAATAGAAGAGGTCATAATAACAATACTTATTGACATAAATATAATTCAACATTAGTGAAATCACTTGCATATATCAATTATAAGCCATCGTAATGGTGAGAAGTGATATTATTGGTAAAAAATTCGATAACCTTGGAAATAGGCCATCACGTGGGTATAACGTCATAACCTAAAAAAAATGTCATCTCATCCAGATATAAGCCTTTTATTTTTACTAGTAGCAGAAATTAATAGTTCGACCTTTTAATATTAAAGAATATCTGCACTAACTTGTATATTTATTAAAAAAAAAGAGAGAACAAGAACCTGCTTACCGTCAAATAACACTTACTAATTTTTATACAAGTAATAATTAATTCGCACCTGTTACACCGAAATTGGACTGATAACAGTTTCGATCTATCGATAATTTATACGTTAACCTTCAAAAGACCTCTATCTAACCGGCAAAGATTCCATAACAAATAGGTTATGCTTACCCCGATTTCGATGCATTTGTTGCAACAATACTGTCGATTCTTAGTTTATTGGCGATGTCCTTGAGTTGCTCAATGTCTACGTTCTTGTTGCCTTTCATTATTAAAATACTTTATGCACAGATTACTAAAGAAAACAAAACCACGTTGATTACAACCGGCAACTTTACCGCCGCGCGATCAAGTGGAAAATGTCAAGTTGACGTTGAGTAGTAATGATATTCGTCTTATAGGACAGGCGAAGGAATTAATCCATACTGCCAATTCTGAAGTTGTTTAATATACGTAGTTCTTATATATTATTTAAACAAATTTCTTCTGTGTCCAAGTTAATATAGAGACGTAAGGCCAAGATCTTCTATTTAATTTATTACATTTATTCATATTACATTACTATTATACATTACATTATATATACATTACATTAAGATAAGTTTAAAATTATCAGAACTAGTTAGGAGATCCTGTAGGGAAGGGGGGATGTTTCGATATTTTTCCAATAATTTATTTATGAGCAATAAGCGCTGTATATTAAAAGCAGGACAAATGAAAAATATATGTTCTAATGTCTAATTCTCTTGAAGACTGCACTGCATTCAGTGCACTTACATGATGAAATTATATAAAGCGATGTAAATGCGAATAATTAAAACGGCGATGTCCAAATCTCAGTATCATAATTTATGTATAAAATTTTCTCGACATATATTACACCGGTCAACACGATTTTTGGGTCTAACTTCTACATGTTAAATTTTGGTTTCTCCTACGACAAAAATAAGGAATTTTTTTTTTCCGATTTAAGTTTGCTTTTGTAGAAACTAGAACAATTTTTCAATTTTTCAGCAAAAATTATTGATTTTTATATTTTTTCTACACTTCCACTGTAAATTATAATTAGGAAACATTTTTCTAGATACAAGAGTCTTTTTTATTCAAGATTTGTGATAAACAATAACATATAGATGTAAAATAACAAGAAACTAATGTCTAAAAATAATATTTTTCGTATTTCTTTTATGCTCGTATGAGCTCTCTCGTATTAAACCCCAAATGTAATCTCCCATCATATTCTCGTTGTACTGCCCTTTATATCGCCGTTCAAAGTCCATCACATCTTGGTGAAAACGTTCTCCTTGTTCCTCGGAGTAGGCCCCCATGTTGTCTTTAAATTCGTTCAGATGTAGTCGTAATCTTTTGTTTATGAAATAAATTAAATCATACTTATCGTCGTAAATCAGACCAAAGCAAACTTTATGAGCTAAATATGAATATTTAAGTGTTTTTCAATGTCTAGAATCAGAATTTAAGCAAGAGAACAGAAACCCAAAAAAAAAATTTATTTGTAAGCTGCAAACCAAAGTTTTTTGTGCCCACCTCCTTGTTAATAGTATCATAACCCCTTCCTTTTGCAAATTGACATTGATTATTCTGCAATATGGTATGAAAAAAGATTTTTTAAGTATTGTGATTGTTGGTTATATGTATTTTAAGCGTAAGTTAACCCCAATACAAATACCTACTTTTCTTGAAGTAAAATGAATTCTTAAATACAGTACTGCTATATCTATACTAATATTATAAAGAAGGAAAGTTTGTGACGTTGTGAGTTTGTGGGTTTGTGAGTTTGTGACGTTGTGACGTTGTAAGGGGTAATCTCAGGAACTACTGGTCCGATTTGAATAGTTCTTTCAGTGTTATATAGCTCATTCATCGAGAATGGTTATAGGCTATATATCATCACGCTAAGGCCAATAGGAGCGGAGCACAGATGAAAAATGTTTCAAAATCGAGATGTTTTTTTTTTCTTTTTGAGAGCTTCTGCCGTGTGTCAGCGTTAGCCCAGAGTAGTAACTATTACTACGCGGACGAAGTCGTGAGCAGGGGCTATAATCTATATACTAATATTATAAACAGGCAAAGTTTGTGAGTTTGTGACATTGTAGGGGGTAATCTCAGGAACTACTAAACCGATTTTGAAAAAAAAGCCACGTTATTTGTGAGTATCATAAACTATATATCATCACGCTAAGACCAATAGGAGCGGAGCAACAATGAAAAATGTTTTAAAATCGGGGTTTTTTTTTCTTTTGAGAGCTTCCGCTGCGTTTTAGCCCAAAATAACTATTCCACGCGTGCAAAGTCGCGGGCAGAAGCTATTAACTAATTATATTATCTATAATCTCTACTAATATTATAAAGAGGTAAAGTTTGTGAGGTTGTAGGGGGTAATATCTGGGGAGTCGGAGAAAAATGGTCGAACGAAAACGTTTCTTACGAACGCTGCCTTAATTATGAGATATATATGATTGAGTTCTAGAGAAAAGTTGTAGCTTGATAATGCCTATTACCGCCCAACGAAGTGGGCACGGGTCGGCTAGTTTTGTGTAATCTCAAAATTTATGTTATTTATGATTGAAAACTAATACTATATTGAATGCATAGATGAATGTATTTTACAAATATTTTTATAAAAGAACATAATAATTTTCATGATTTTGCTTTTGTAATATTTGGATTGAATGTTTATAAAGAAAAATATTTATTATTTAGTGAGACAACATATGGTGAGGAGTTTTTGCCGGGATCTTGGAATACCATGTAGTGGTCTTTATATTTTATCCATAATCTTGTGTTATTTGGCTCTATATTGTGTAATGTTGGTGGTGCTTTATGTAATACAGTTTGGTTATTGTGCACAAGTGAAGTGGATCGGAAATAATACCACGGAGCATGGATTCTGACTTGCCACAAAAACTGCCAGGAAATTTCTAACAAGATGGCTACCATCTTGTTAGTTCATTGAAATTATATCAAGAAACTTGTAATATCGTTACTCTTTTGACAATGCAGCAATAGTCTACTAGATGACTGGTTGCCAAAAATAAAATAGAAGAAGAAGAAGACATATGGTAAGAAATCTGTCACATGCACTATAGGTACTTTTTATAATAGGACGAGTTGCGGCAATTACATTAGACGTATAAAGGTGACTTATAACATTATTGCGTTGCGTGATCAACCAATGGTATTATAATTTTACTTATAATATCATTGGGATTAACGTATTTCCAGCTGTCAAAAAAAATCCTGGCCAGTACAAAAGCAATAGACTGGATGAATTATAGATTTTTCGGTGGTTATTTTTTTGCTTTTGATTTGAAGAGTTTACTTGCTCCAATATTTGTCGGCTAATTTGGCTAATTCTTTGATTGCAGTTTATTTACTAATGGTCTCCACGAACATGTGAGGGCAGTAAATTCATCACATGAAACGTAGTGTATTATCGGGAACTTTATTTCTTGCCAGATTTGCATACACTGTAATAGTTATGTTAGTTTTTGGTCTCCGAATTCCATATCTGATAAAAGTTTCTACAAATGTTTCCTTTCAGGCTCTTCATAAATCGATATTAGTTGTTCCTTACTGAGCGTGTACTGGTTATCGGTTGGCTGGTTTGTTTGTTTATGAGGCAGCCCTGTCAATATATATAAATATATATGTATAAAATATTCGTTTGGAGGTTATAAGGTAGTAGGTATCCTTATAGGTAACCTTCAAAATATAAAAATTCGAAGGTTGATATTCGAATTATTGAAGTGAAAACTTCTTTAGGCGCATCGAGTGGTATTTTTTGGCAGGACATAAATTTATAGCTTTGCGTCATGACATGCTAATAAGCGTGACCGACCGTATTGCGCTTGCGCGGCCCGCGATGGAGTAGCAGAACGTAATATAAGAGCCTGTGTATAATCTAATATTAATATTTTGTATTGAGATTGTGCAGCCCATCATATGTTTGATGAGTTAATAAACTGTATAAAAAGTAGGTATGTAATTATTATTCGGAGTGCCAATAGAAGTGAAAGAGACAATGGCAATAATAATAATTTACAAATTATGAAATTTAAATAATTCACACTATAATTAATTAAAAAATTCAAAAGAGAACACAGTTTAAATTGCATTGTTTTGAGTTTTCACTTCTGACAGCAGTCCTTATGACTGCGCTCCACTTTTTTTTTTATTACAATTAGTCATTAAATGGTTCTCCATGCGGATTAGTGTAATACAATTTGAAACTAGATCATATAATTATCACCTTAAATGAAATATCCATATAACTCATTAATAAAATAAACTAATAAAATTTTACTTAAAATAAATGTCACTTAGATACGTTTTAATGACTTGTTGGTTCATTAAATATTTATCTAATATGGACAAACTATGTTGGCTGTTAGTGCAGCCAGGCATGGATGCTGCAAAAACTAAATTACTAAAGTTTACCCGGTAGCAAAAAGGCATAACCGTAAAGTTATAGCAAATTTTGAGTTCATAGCGTGTTGTTTATTTAATCACGTCGCATAGATTAAACAGAATAGATTTTTGATTTATTTCAATGTTGCATATACATAAACATATCAGCATTTTGTTAGGTTTTTAACATGCATTTGATTAATTAACTTATATGCAAAATATTATCAAAATTTAATTGGTTTTATAAATTAAACATCAGTCTGAATTTTATCTGAATGTTAATTATATTTATATGTATGCTGTATCATCTGTAGATATACATATTATGAATTATAGTCCAATCAATAGGTACTTAGTTTAAATGGCCATATTATGTAAAACTATTATAGTATACCGTACTTAAAAAAAGTTAAAATATATTTGTATACTATCTTACTGCAAACCATCACTTGTATTCTTTTTCAAAAGTTAAACTTTGATATCTTGTATGTAAACGCGAAATTCTTTTTTATATTCATATTTTTTTGTTATGTAAATCTGATGAACGAATGTTTTGAATAATTGTTTTTACAACTTGTATTTTAAAATACATTACATTTTAATTGACAGTATATAGAATAACCCAAAAACGGCAATAACCAGCTTTGTGATTTAGTGATCCTAAAGATGTACCTAAAACCTATGATTAGAAAAGAAAATAAAGAATTTAAACATTGTGTCGTCCGTAACGAGCCGATCAAACGACTGATATTGGATTGATTTCATACAAACTGTGGTATAAATAGACGATATAAGTACTCGTGCTAACAATATTCCGAACTTTATTACTTTATAAATAAAGTATATGTTTCAATGTATGATTGTTGGGGGTAAAATATCAGGGGGTGTAAAACGCGACGGCTATTTCTGAATCTCGCTGACTTATCATATCTGGGGTTCACCTGGACCCGTTATCAACTATGGATACGCCTAAGAATTACTATATATATTACACTTATATTGCTTATTTTTGCCGACCACTTTTTAAACAAATCTAATTTAGATGTAGATAATATGTTGTAAAGGAAGGTCATAACTGTGATATCTTAATTTTGTTGAATAGCTTTTTAAACTGGCGTAATTTGTGTGTTGCTTCATGGAGAAGGTTTTACATATATTATAATGGACGTTATTTTGCACTTCCGCTTGGAATTTAATAAACACTACTACGTCTAACTGCAACAAAACGCAAATCAATTGATCAATATATATGTATATATTAATTATACAATATATCATTAACCATACAATATATCATTAATTATACAATATATTAATAATTGTACAATATACAATTAATATAAATATACTAATTATCAATGAATTAATTAAAAATATGTTGCAGATTGATGTGTCATCAGGACAATCGATTACACGTGTTTCGCTCCATCACGGAGCATCTTCAGATCGATGTTGACTCTTCCGATGCGAGCGGGCGAGTGAACGCGGCGATTTATGCGTCTTTTATTACAAGTTTCTTGAGATCATTTCAATGAACCAACAAAATGGTGGCTGTCTTTTTAGAACTTTCCAGGGAGTTTTTGTGGTAAGTTAAAATTTATGCTCCGTGGTATTACTTCCCATCCACTTCACTTGTTCACAATAACCAAACTATATTACGTAAAACCCTACCAATATTACAAATTATAGAGCCAGATAACACAATATTATGAAGAAAATATAAAATCCACTACATGACATCCCAATATCCTGCCAAAACCTCTAGGTATATGTAAGTTATTCATTTTTGAAAATCAAGATATAATTGTATACTTTTACATAATAAACGACATAAGTATTTCTATATTAATTTATGAACAAAAAACTACGCTTATTGTTTTAAAGATTCACCAACAGTCACATCATGATAATTCTGTCCCCGGGCTATCGTCCCATAGCTACGTCATAAAGGTACACGCCAAAAACTATACGCGGCAGAATAACACAAAAACACCCGTCTCGAATAAATAAATATAAAAACAATAAAACTGTTGTCTATGGGCGGGAAAATGGCCGCGACGGGCAGAGGGCAGCTGCGGTGACCATGCTTCTAGTGATTATAAATATAAATATCTCGTAACATTATAACCTTCAAAGGATTATTTGCATTATTTTGTAACATTTTTTTTGAGTCCATGATGGGAGATTATATGGATTTGTAGTGGACATGGACATTTGTAGTGGATTTTACATTTTGTTCATAATCTTGTGTTATTTGGCTCTATATTTTGTAATATTAGTAGAGTTTTACGTAATATAATTTGGTTATAGTATTGCACAAGTAAAGTGAATGGGAAATAATACAACGCAACATGGATTCTGACTTGTCACAAAAACTTCCTGGAAAGTTTTAACAAGAGGGTCACTATCTTGTTAGTTCATTGAAATGATCGCAAGAAACTTGTAATATCATCATTACCTACTCAACGATGGCAACAATAATCTACTAGAAGATTGGTTGCCAAAAAAGTCGAGGCAGTCAAAAGGACTGCCGACAGAAATGAAAACTCAAAATTATGAAATAATTGTATTCTCTTTGGAATTTTTAAATCAATTATAATGTGAATGACAATATTTAAATATCATAATCTGTTAATTGAAATTATTAACATTAGTATGGTTTTCACACCAATTGGTACTCGGAGCAATAATGATATACATTTTAACAAAATTTATTAATCAATCAAACTTATGATGATGTATAAAATATGAATATTAGATGTACACATGCCGCTACACTACGCGTCGCTAGCCTGGTGCAAGTGGAATACATCACGAGCATGTCGAGGCCATCGATGGTGCCAACCTATAAGTTTGTTTCCCACCAAAAATCGCTCAATGCACCTAAAGAAGTTTTCACTCGTAAATATAAAATTGATTTTCACTTATATAAATGAAAACTTTATTTTATCCCTATGCTTAAAGGCAGTTCATGATATTTTTAATGTAAATATACTGCGGGACTTTGCTTTAATTTTATAAGTATATATCGGCGTGCGAGCGAGCGTGCTCCAGATAACTCTCACCAGGATCCATCACAAAAACGACACTACTAGTCAGAATTACAATATATTTTCCTTCTCCACAACGTCACCTTACAATAATCGTACAAAGAATGTCCTTTTAACTGAATCTAACTTACTTTTATATTGCTCATTTGTAACTCACTTTTTATATTGCTCATTTGTAACTCACTTTTTATATTGCTCATTTGTAACTCACTAAACTACCCTATATCTCTTTTTCTTTGACAATAATAGAACATATTTTCTTTATTACAAACATTGCTAATATTAACGGTTTGCAAAACAATCACTATTTTAATTCTTAATTGTACGTCGAAATATATCTGAATTCGTTTAATTATCTAGAAATAATTATAATAAATATATACCGGAAATATCCCATTTTACTCTTCGTGACAAAAACAAATTATATTTATTATTTAAAATTGTTAAAACTATTATAATGAAATATATCCAAAACTTCTATTAAAAGTTGAAATATATCTTAATTCGCTTAATTATTTAGTAATAATATTTATAATAAAACTAGCGGGCCCGGCAGACGTTGTCCTGCCCTGATTATGAAAAAATCCTTGACAAATTATATACTAAAACGTTCCTCATTAATCACTCTATCCACCGGTGAAAACCGCATGACAATCCGTTCGGTAGTTTTTGAGTTTATCGCGAACAGACAGACAGACAGACGCGGTAGGGGACTTTGTTTTATACTATGTAATGATAGACCGGAAATATATTTTCCACGTTTGTGACAATCATTTATAGTTTAACGTCGTATTATCTAAAATTGATTCTAAATTGTGAATTACAATTTGTTATTCTATATTACAATTTATTATTCTATATTTCATTTTATAACAATAATAATATTTCTCGTGTTTATTTAAGTTCCGACTTAGCTGATAGATGGCACTACAGATGCTTTGATTTTATTTGTTAGTTAATCTTACTTACATTGAAACCAGATGGCAGTACAGTCGGGCCCATATATACGTATCATGTATATATACTGGACTATCTAAAAAGCTATATCCTTTGTTGGTCACATATTCACTGAGAAAACTACCTGTTTAGAACGATAAGACTGTTTGATAATATAATATAATGATGCTAGTTATTATCAGAATCAAAAATAACAAATTAATAAATGCTGTGAGAGTTTCACCAAGATTTTTTCGAGAAACAGATTTATTGTGAAATATGTATAAACTATATAAGAGTGTGTTAAAACTTAGCCATGTTTGCTTTATATTAAATCAATCTAAAAAAATACCTATCCATTTTTCGTCATATAACTTGGCGTCCCTAGCTATGGCAGTCGTAGGGAGGGGGCGGCGACGTCCGCGCCGGTGGGGGGCAATGTTCTGTTTTCAAATTCAATTGGCCGATGTCCCGGGGCGATCTTTCTCCGCGCTACTTGGAATTGAATATCAATTGGAAGAATGTATGAACAACGGTTTTATAAGGATATGGCATCTCAGAGTATTTTTAAATATTTTTAAAATTTCTATATTTTTTTTGTTCTTTATCAGAAATTTTAATACAGAATTATAACGTACGTAATCGATATCTTGACGTCCGAAAACGAAAGGAAATATTTTCCGATAAAATAATATTTCTGACTTTCTGAAGTCATTAGCTTTCAATTTACATTTGAGAGTTGAATATTAAATGGTATACTGTGTAAATGAGTCATGGGATTTGTTATTTACAACAGACGTCATGGTCTATGGACCACAATTTAGAAATACAAACAAAAGTACCTATCTTCCGATGTGTTTGGTGGATTTGTGTGAATGAATACAAGTAAATCGTAGCTTGTAGGGCCTGCGCTAAATCCGTAACTTATTTATTATTGCATTAAATCGAATACGAATAGTTCAGGGTTGTTTTAGTAATATAGCTTCGTGTCTAAATGAGACATTTCTATTATGTTGATATTTCTTTAGGTAACTTAGTTTAACCCCAACAAGAAGTCAGAAATATGTCTGTTGAAAATTGACGCTTTACAATTCGGATATAAACTTATTTCTACGTCTTTTATTTTTGCAATAAAATCTTTATGTGAAAATAATTTGAATTGTAGGCGTTTATAGGTGACATATTTGTAAAAGACAGACGGACGCGACGTAGAACTTTGTTTTATAACATGTAGTGATTTAGACGTAGGTATGCCAGAATGATTATTAAATCCTTAGGTATTTGGACGACTTAAAATTTCAAACATGAGTTTATGTTTTCCATTGACTCTACTATAAATCGTATGGAGACAAAGTATTTTCAATCTAATTCGACAATTATGAAAATTAATATACGAGACGTAAACTAATAACGTGTAGAAAAGCGCTAACGTAATCAATATTATAAATTTGAAACTGAGTTTATGGGTTTGTTACGCTTTCACACCTTAATAGCTTACCCTTTGTTATAGAATTTTTCATAGACATTAAAGGGGCAAAGAGAAGGGTATAGGGTACATTTCATTCCGAAAAAAATACTGTACCCAAGGATAGACCAAAACTACATGAATGCGAGCGAAGACGCGAGTAAAAGCTGGTCTAATATGTATATTTCGCGATCAAAATGATCATTTGAATAGTGACTACCATACATCCCGTTGAATAACTTTCTTAGTCTTTAAGGTGGACACCATATCAACTACAAAAACGGGCAGTTCGAGCAATTTGTAATATGGGGCCTCGCGAATCATGAAATAAGTAGTAAGTTTCAGGAATTCGGTATCTTAACTCTGCTCTCCCAATATATTAGGTCCTTTATAATATATTAGTATCTTTACCTATGAAATTGCCGTTTTGTATGAAAAAATTTAAACGATTTTTTTTCATGTATTTTTTATTTGTATTAATCGAAGTAATCACCCATGCAATCAATACATCTTTGCCAACGCAGTGGCAATTTATTGATGCCCTTCTTAAAGAAATCAGTTGGACGGGAGGCAACAAATTCTTCAAAGGTATTTTGTACTGCCTCTCGGGTATTGAATTTTTTTCCCGCCAAGGAGTTATCCAAATTCTGGAAAAAGTAGTAGTCTGTAGGCGCAAGGTCTGGTGAGTAGAGCGGATGGTGGAGAACTTCCAACCCCAGTTCTTGCAACTTGGAGACCGTCTGCAGTGCAGTATGACGTCGCGCGTTGTCGTGCAGGAGCAGCGGAGACGAGCGATTGACCAATGCTGATTGGAGATGTGCCAGCTTCTCCATCATTGTGTTCAGTTCTTCACAGTACACATCTGCAGTAATGCTCACCCCGTTTGGTAAGAAGCTGTGATGAATCACACCGGCGCTAGACCACCAAACAGTGACCATCACTTTTCTAGGGGTAAGTTTTCGTTTAGGGCATTGTTTAGATGCTGAACCAGGATCCAACCAACTTGCTGAGCGCTTGCGGTTATCAAACAGAATACATTTTTCATCGCAGGTAACAATGCGGTTCAAAATTCCTTCATTTGTGTGTCTGTTGATCAGTGCAAGGCACGTCTCGACGCGTATTTCGCGCTGGCGATCATTGAGTTCGTGGGGCACCCATTTGTCAAGCTTTTTTACCTTGCCAATTTGACGCAAATGGACCAATATTGTTTTGACGCTAACGTCGAAAGCTGCTGCTAATTCAGCCGTAGATTGTGTATCATTTCCACAATCGCCTTTAATTCGTCATTGTCGACCAAACTCTTCGGACGACCGCGAGGTTCATTTTTCAGGTCGAAATTCCCAGAACGGAAGCGAGCAAACCAATAACAGGTGGTGCGTTGGTTTGTAGTGTTAGCTCCGTAAACGTCGTTGACGTTGCGTGCCGCTTGTGCCGCGTTGCTGCCACGACGGTACTCGTATTCCATAATTACTCGAATTTTTAACGTATCCATGATGACAAAAAAGATTGAAATGCGATGAAAATGTAACACTAATCAATAAACAAATGACTACTTTTGGAAAAAGAATTCCATGTTTTTAAAATAAAATTAATTTGAAATTAGAATTCTTAGCCAAACAAAAATTATTTTGATTTGAAATGGTCAGTAGTCTAGTTTAATGTATGTCTGCAAAAACAGAGATAAGCTGGATTTAGTAAAAGACCAACATAATTTAAATACTAGAAGCAGCAAGAAATTGGTAATTCCATGTTTCAGACTCGCTAAGACAAACAGTTTTTTAGGTAATAGGTCAGAGGTCTTATCTGTAACTCGGATACTCTGTAACAATGATACAAATCAAACAGCACAACTACAGCCCTAATCAAGCTTAACACTTGAAATAATGGAACGCATAGGGGTGTCGCGTTGCAGGATCAACCGGGTGAATATTTAGTAACCATGTGGCTGGGCTGTTTGATGGCTGTACCCGACTGAATTACTTCCTCTATGCATATGGTGATATACACAGCGAAGTGACATTTTTCGGTATCAGAGAGTATATATCTAACTGCTTAGAGGCTTTCAGAGGTTTAGAGCCTATAGCGGTGACCGTCGATTTCTTAGTGGTCATTTTTGTTTTGTAAGAGAGTTTTGTGTTGTCACAAAAAAAATTGTGGACTTCACACGCAATAGAAGTGGAAGTTTCAAAAATGATAAATATTCATATAAACCATACACCATGTTGGTTGTGACGTCTTTTTCAAGGGCTTTGTAATACGCCAGCGCACAAACGTACTAATAAGTATTAAGTAGTGTAATATACAATGGGGAGATCGCGAATACTAGAAACACTGTATAATGTATTTTATCTCATTCTCTCGCGTCTTAAATCATATAGATGTATATTTTGTCTCTTTGTCGTTTCATCGAGTTTCAAATCACAACGGTGGCCCCGTTTGCACTACAAAAACGAAACGCAATCTTTCTTTTATAATTTGATTCGCCTAAATAAGTCTCAGGCGGTTCTGGCTTTTACTTCCATAAAAAAAGAGTTATAATATTTCTAATCTCGGTAACATAATTACTGTATATTTACAATCAACATTGTGGGTGGAAGTGTTTGGAGCGCGTGCGTGCCGTGTGCGCGGCGTGTGCGTGACACGTGTGTCACGGTGCTGGTTTTAACAGCTCGTGAAGGGGTTACTTATTGGATTAGTGTTGTACATACGTTTTCGATCTCGTTTTATTGTGTTTTCATGTTGAAAATTTGTGTTCTATTAAAAGAAACTCGTGTGTGTTATAATAATCAGTCATGCAGTTCGAGAGAGTACATAACGTAACAGTTTTTTAATCTTTGAAGGTAACCTAATGGAAGAGCTAATATAAATATTCATGTAACTTTATTTTTATGGAGTAATTTAATATAATCATGAAATAAATTAAACACTGTTTTGTGTATAAATGTGTATTGCCTACTTGATAAATATATATCTTTAGATGCACTGATGGAAATCACAAATTGATGAGTTTAGAAGGACAACATTTTGTACAGGTGTTTCTTAGACGATGCAGGTGAGAACTAAAGAAGAATATTTATAAATTCATCCTCCATGAGGTTTGTATTGGGAGTTAATAAGTAAAACTATTATTGAAAAAATCTCGGTAAACAAAACACTGAACTATTTTTATATTATATAGATAAACCAGTTATTCAGTAAGGTATTCAGTCAGTATTCAGTGAGTAAAAATTATCTGTTGTCTATTGTAAATACTTATATATATCGTAGTAAAGAAGGCGTGCAGGAGACGAGTTAATACTTTTAAATACACCTGAAACAATAAATCCAAATGTTAAAATTAATTTATTATATTAATCAAGTGCAAAACATTATCTCGATGTTTAGTAGTCAGTTGTAAGCAATAGATATTAAAATATACTTATGAAAATTTGAAAAATTGAAGAATATAGTGATTCTTGTTCTAGTATTCTTTGGGTAGAACTACCTTGATGACAGTTATTGGAGTCTCAACGCTCACCGATGACTATTGATCTTGGAGTAATATGTTCAACGAAGACTCTGTATTACTCGGAAAACCTATTAAGAACAAACAATTCTTTTAAAACTAGGAAAATAAACGGAGTCACGGCCTCTAATTAGTAAATAAGGGTGTATTTTCGTTCATATAACATACATATTAGTTATATTTAAATGTGAGACCATTACAGCGTCCGCGTCGCTTCGCATCCCTCCACCGATCGTGTTGCGCACATCAATTCTCTATCAATGACATCCGTCTCCTTGTACAGTCGACCTAATATAAGCTAACGATTATTTTACAACTATTATATGAAATAGACATTTTTATAAAAAATCTAAGAAGTAAATATCACCCTTCAAGTATGCTGTAACGGGACTGTTTACATAAAATTATTTTTCACTCGCGTTAGTGTAGGTCTGACCTATCCATCGGGAATTATTCTTTTCTTCTGGATGAAGGGTACCCTATGTACTTTCCTCTACCCCTTACAACATGTATGCGAAATAACATAATAATCAGTTGAGTAGTTAAGGCATGAGAGTGAATCAAGCCAACAAACTCACAATCGCATTAATAATATTAGTAAGTAAGGATTGTTCTATATACGGACTATTGGAAATTAATAATGCCTTATGATATAAGTTTATAATACTCTATATTATAAAGATATTCTAGAGAATACCTTTACCATAGAGTAAAGGTTTTTTTTCGAATTGACAACGCTATTGGCCTATTAGGGTCTTAACAGCTTCACAGGATTACTAAGGCGAGCGCTTAAGGCACTCAGCTGATTTAACTTTGACAACTATCTCAAGAGTGCACAGCACACCTCGGCTAGGGTCTATGGTAAAGGTTCTCGTGTCTACGTTTTTGTAACTCATAACTTGCTTGAATAAATTATTATATGTATCAGCAAGAACTCTTATGAATATTACCTAATACTTTAAAATCGACAGGAGCTTTGTTTGAATAAACGTAAAGGAGTGAGTAACATTTATCAGCTAACCTAAATCAATTTACCTAAATTATTTTATTCGTATTATAATTATCATCGAATGATATATTTTTAATACTCTATAGACTTTAGCGTTTGTCCACAGCCTCATTTGATGTTAAATAATAATGAGATTATAAATGCGCTAAACCTAAAGGGGACTGGCTCTCAAGTGCAGCTATCTAAACACACCGTCATGTGCTTAAAGATAGATTTTCAACTTAATGGTGATAGCTAATAAGGCGGACTTAAAAAAAACCGTACCACCGTTTTGCTTTATGGTTTCTTTATCACGATGTTTTCTTTCACTGAAAGATCGGACTCGGTCGTAAGGATTTGAACCTACGTCGATTGACGCGGTGTCAATTGTCAATATTTTTGAAGTGAAACTTTTTATGGCATGGTAGTGAAAAATTTCGCGTCAAACGAAGCGTCTGTCTGTGTTTTGTAGTATAATAAAATTAGTCAATGTATATTTAAGTATTGATACTATGGGGCTTCGTATAGTTTATGTTTATGGTTGTTATTGTTTACGGCCATTCTCATATCTATATATAAATAGTCAGTGGGAAAAGGGTTAAGAACACCTACCTACTTTATTTGTCAGCCGATTATTTTCATTAATTTATTGTTTTGTAGTTACTGAGGAGCTTTAGTATCAAGAAAAAAATTGGAAAGAGTTTTGTTTTGTCTATGGTTGAAGTTCGACCACCAGACGAGCACTCATATATATAATTTGGTACATGTAAGCCAAATAAGTTTCACTTTCTCCGCACGTACATTCTGGTACACGCACTATTTTTCTACCAAAAGTTTTACTATTTTTAAATATTTACTTTTTTTCTACGTTCACAATTTCTAATACATAATCTAAAGTGAATAATATTTTTACATATATATGTAGTTACTTAAAGAGACAATCATTATAATAGTCTGACTGTACTCAAAATATTATTCGAATAACTAGTGAACCGAAGATTGTGGGAGGGTGTTACGCTTGTCGGCCGTCACAAAAACTTAGCGCAACTTGAACAAACTTGTTCCCACTAAAGTGAACTGAAAACCAAACTTACACGAAGCATTAAGCTCCTTAACTCACTTAATTTATTACTTACCGCAATTACATATACATTAAGAACAAATTCGGCCGGTTCTCTAAAATAATACTATCGTATATATTATAATGCTTGTATTACACAGCAACTTACAAGTAACATTCTCACGATCAATACCCAATTTTACTGTAAATAGTAGTTTGAGACGAAAGTATTGGTGTTCGAATGGTTAAGGTCGCCAGAATATTGATTCAGGAGCCCGCAAGATCATATCCTGGTATGCATCTATAAAGTTTTACGCATTCCATGTATACTTTTAACCGTTTGTGATACGTACGTACATAACATTAACAGATGTCGGTAAAGGAAAAACACAAAACAGCGCAGGGAACTTGGTTTCTTAAATTCTTGAAATGTTTTTATTATTTATTTTTTTTATATCATAGGAGGCAAACGGACGGGTGGTTCACCTGATGTTAAGTGATCACCACCGTCCATAGACACTTGCAACACCAGGGAGGGGAGTCGCAAGTGCGTTGCCAACCTGTCTTGGAGGAGAGAGGGAGTAAGGGAAGAGGGAAGAGGAGGGGAGGTGGGCCTCCGGCGTTCTCACTGACCGAACAAAACGCAACAATGCAAGCACTCTTACTTCACGTCGATTTTCTGTGAGAGGGTGGTACTACCCCGGACGAGCCGGCCCATTCATGCTGTAACAATTAATAGCTTCAGCGTAGCTCTACCACCTATCACCATATATGAAGAAAAAAAATTAATTTTCAGTGTTTGAAATCTCAAATACGTTGATAACTGAGGTGGTAGATAACCCGGTGACGTTTTTTAGAAAAATAACCCTTACCCAATAGTGGGAAACTTCATCTCATCGTTACAATACTTACTGAATGAGTTGTGGGATCTACTGTTATGAAATTATGATATTTCCAGCGCACGCTTGTTATCGGTGTAGTCAGGCAGCTGCCTTTGAAAGTTTAATTTTAGTTTTCGTGGTGGAAAACAAGCGTGTGGACCACCTGATAGTAAGCGTCCACAGCCTATAGACTCTTCTAACACCAAAAGTATCACACGTTGCCGACCCTTGAAAAGCCGAAACTGTAAATTAAAAAAAGATTTTATTTATGTCGTTGAAAGATCTGATCCCTGATACTAAGATCAATATACCAAAAAATAACGCTGGAAAGCGACAATGAGTCATCCATGTTCAATAACTATGAAGGAAATATATAGATTTCTTTTATTTAGCCTCTTACGAAATTATGATGTTTAATGTAAATTTGTATCAAGAGATATCTAAAAACTGGAGGGAATGTTATTAAGATTGTATGTACTAAGGCAAGGTAAATAAGTACAGGTGTAAAATTAACCTCGGCGCGGGTTACGACCTAACCCATAACCCGCGTTATGCCTTGTATTATTATAACTCAAACATGAATATAGTCAGTGCTGGATACGCTTGCTTTATTCGGGCTTACTTTGTAACATTTTAGTAACAGTTGATTGATCTATAGCTTGATCTTTAGAATCGAAATAGCTATTTCAAGGAATTGTAATATAAAAGAATGATATTTTAAAATTTAGCGTATTAGGAAAAAAGAGAGCAACTATGATTAGCAGCTATTTTTCTTACTAAACACAGTTCCTCAACTGATTTGATGATCTCTGATGGAGGCTAACATTTAATTTATTAATTAGATGCGTTAACTGAAATATCTTGACAGTTATTAACACCCCACTTAGATATAGATAGTTATAACAGTGGTTGGATTATATCGACCATTTGAGTTACGATACAGACTTCAATTAACAGACGGCTACTAAATCGAAAATAAATTAACGTATAATATTGAGAAAATGCATGTTAAATATATGAGATTCATAAACTTCAACACTGTTTGACTGATCATCGTGAATGCTAGTAACACCAAAATATTTTATAATAGAGAAGATTCAAAAAGATCAAACTTCTTTACCGTTAAATCGATCATCGTGAAAGTTGGTATGCGTCGTATATCTATATAAATAAAATGATAGAGGTCTGCGATTGTAAGCGCATCACTTAAAAATCACTCTCTATAACTAAGAAAACTTCTTAGACACTTGACCTTATTTAAAAGAAAAAACCTACAACAGCTTCATTTAATATTATAGGGATCGGGTAAATAATACAGCGGATGCTGATACGACACTGACTTTATTACAATAGATCAGGGATTAATATACTCACTCACAATATTAAGTTGTTAAAGTTTCAAGAAACCAGGTTTTTTTATTTTTTGTTTTTTTGTACATATGATATATTGTTAAGGTAATAAACGATACAAACGAAGTTGCGGGTATCAGCTAGTTACTATATATAAATAGTCTTAAAATGTAAGGAAATAATGCACTCGTTCCAATATTATTTTCATTTGGTTTAAAAAAAGTGTGTGTGTACTTATGTAAACGCGGTAGAAATTATACTTCTTTGGCGTAATAAGATAAAAATATTTTCAAAAATTTTATTTTTCGCCTTATTCTACGTTGGTAGAAAAACGACACTAACAATAGAAAAAAGGTATTTAATACATTGAAAGTTTTAATACAAAGAAATAAAAAGAAACAAAATGTTGACTATAGCTAACTTCAGGTTGTCGGTTTTTCGTGACGCTGTGCGCGCGCATCGTAAAGATTTACTCTCATCATTTCTCCCTAACGCGCCAAAAGAAGTATAACTTCAAAATTACGATTATGTTATCAACGACATCTGTTAGTTATTTTTTTAAACAGTTATATTTTATCAGTAATTGTACCAAGGGAGAACGTTAGCTCGAGATAATGCACTATCCAGTGAGCGTAGTGTCAGTGTACGAGAGGTTATATGTTACAGAGGTCCGATATTTATTCGTACGGTTCGATTGTAGTTTTATGGTCGACCGTAAATGCTATGTTATTGGTACACATTTGAATAATACGAGCACCACAACATGTTACTTGTAAAAATATTTATCTACGTACATTGCGGTTTGCAGGAGCTGTTATGCGCCCTGTAAATATCATTGTGTGGCAAGACTGGCTATTGTGTCTGACAAAGTCACTACCACTATACACTTGGTCACAGTGTCTGTTTTTGATATATCTCGTTTTGGAATAAGCCGGTTTGAGCAGGCATGATAGCGCTGACTGGAGATTAGTTGTAGATCATTCGTTGGTGGAAATTGCGCTATACTAAAGCATTTAGATAAAGTGTAGACACTTTGTCGTGTTATAATATAGAAGAAAGAGTTTAAATGATTTAAAATAATAATAGGTCTTTACCTATGAAATTGCCGTTTTGCAGTAATTTTTGTTTGGCTAAGAATTCTAATTTCAAATTAATTTTATTTTAAAAACATGGAATTCTTTTTCCAAAAGTAGTCATTTGTTTATTGATTAGTGTTACATTTTCATCGCATTTCAATCTTTTTTGTCATCATGGATACGTTAAAAATTCGAGTAATTATGGAATATGAGTACCGTCGTGGCAGCAACGCGGCAAAAGCGCCACGCAACATCAACGACGTTTACGCAGCTAACACTACAAACCAACCCACCACCTGTTATTGGTTTGCTCGCTTCCGTTCTGGGAATTTCAACCTAAAAAATGAACCTCGCGGTCGTCCGAAGATTTTGGTCGACGATGACGAATTAAAGGCGATTGTGGAAGCTGATGATACATAATCTACAGCTGAATTAGCAGCAGCTTTCGACGTTAGCGTCAAAACAATATTGGTCCATTTGCGTGAAATTGGCAAGGTAAAAAAGCTTGACAAATGGGTGCCCCATGAACTCAATGATCGCCAGCGCGAAGTACGCGTCGAGACGTGCCCTGCACTGCTCAACAGACACACAAATGAAGGAATTTTGAACCGCATTGTTACCTGCGATGAAAAATGGATTCTGTTTGATAACCGCAAGCGCTCAGCAAGTTGGTTGGATCCTGGTTCAGCACCTAAACAATGCCCTAAACGAAAACTTACCCCTAGAAAAGTGATAGTCACTGTTTGGTGGTCTAGCGCCGGTGTGATTCATCACAGCTTCTTACCAAACGGGATGAGCATTACTGCAGATGTGTACTGTGAAGAACTGAACACAATGATGGAGAAGCTGGCACATCTCCAACCAGCATTGGTCAATCGTTCGTATTCGCTGCTCCTGCACGACAACGCGCGACCTCATACTGCACAGCAGACGGTCTCCAAGTTGCAAGAACTGGGGTTGGAAGTTCTCTGTCATCCGCGCTACTCACCAGACCTTGCGCCTACAGACTACTACTTCTTCCAGAATTTGGATAACTCCTTGGCGGGAAAAAAATTCAATACCCGAGAGGCAGTACAAAATGCTTTTGAAGAATTTGTTGCCTCCCGTCCAGCTGATTTCTTTAAGAAGGGTATCAATAGACTGCCACTGCGTTGGCAAAGATGCAATGATTGCATGGGTGATTACTTCGATTAATACAAATAAAAAATACATGAAAAAAATTCGTTTAAATTTTTTCATACAAAACGGCAATTTCATAGGTAAAGACCTAATATTTAGGTGAGTTTTTGTAATACCAATATAAGCATTTAAACGATTTTAGTTAAACAATTAATGCCACGTCTTTTCATTGTTATATGTTGATTAATATTAATATGCCATATAAATGTTTTGTTTTCCATAGTTTAACTATGAACATAAAACATGTAAAATATTTTAAAGTCCTATAATGTATTCAGACACGTTTTCTATTTGCAAACTTTCTAATTAAATACAGCATGTAATAATTGAGCCACAACGACGCGTTGCCGGGTTACCTAGTAAAATATATTTATGAAAATTGGCTTCAATTCTGTAGGTACACGAAAGTAATTACAGAATTAACACTAAAATAATTGAATTATTAAGTGGACATTGAACTTCGTAGCGACAAGAACTATAGGACACAAAAGAACAGGTATAATAGGCCATTGGGATAGCAAAGTCTTCGTGTTAAAAAACCCGTCCATTCTCTAATATTGGGCTGGTGCATGGATAAAATTTGTATTCGGTGTGGACATGGACATCTGCAAGCTGCAATTAATTGTTTATTGTGATAAGATTTAAATAGTTACAGTCGAAAACTTTAATTGACATCAAATCAAAATTGGTACGTATTATATAATTTGTAAAAAAAAATCGAATATACGTAAATTACTTGAATTCGATATATATTATGAATTGCGTTCGGTACCTGTTATATGACGTCAAAGAAATTATATTTACATGATTATATACATATTTGAATGATGATAGCTTACTTACTAGCGTTTTCATACACCACGTCAAGTGGCCGGTAAATTAGCATAACTATTTTTTTAGTCAAATTCGTGAAAATTGTTTCATTTCATCGGAAAATCAATACGGAAGATCATCATTGTCATATCAGTCTACAGCTACCCCAACTACAGACACTACCTAATAACGAAACGCTAAGCGATGCAACGAGTCACTGTGACAAGTTGTTATCTTCCAAATACAACATACGAGATATATCTGACATGACTGTGGCAATAAACATAACAATGTCCAGTTTCGCGACAATACAAAATCAGTGTTTACTGAATCATACAATGTTTGGATTAACAACAATAACCGTAAGCTATCACGATGTTATGTCTGTTTGTTTGCTCACGTTTGATGGTGAGTCGTGTGGCCGCGGGACACTCGTCCCCTCGCCTCTCTCGAATCAAAACACGCAGGTACAAATATCAAACTTACCCAACAATAACATTATATGTAGGGTGCCCACAATAACTCATTACCAACTTATTCTTTTAAATTATTTTATTGAAATGCGTTTGTGGAAATCCAATATATGTTATAGTGGACGTTACTTTACACTTCCGCCTGGAATTGATTGGCCACTAGCACGTCTTACTGCAACAAGAAACGTTTGATTTTATCTGTACGAGGTGTACGTGAAAAGGTTAAATCTGAAACTAGCAATAGAAAGAGCAACATATTAGTAACTAAAACGACAAAAATAATTTAAAACGCGCTTCTCGATTGACGGTTGAACCTGACGTCGGTTGACACTGTTGGTATGTAACTGTATAGATAAAAAAAGTATATTTATTCAAAATAAGTTGCAGATACGTGTAATAACCACAATCGATTACATGTGTTTCGTTCCTTCAAGAAGCATCTCCAGACCGATGTTGTGAAAAGTTATGCAAATGGCTCACAGTTGATATTTTGATTGTTTCTGATACTTAGCATTGGTAGTAGGCATAATAATACGAAATATTTTATGGTTTATTTTAAATTGATTTCAAATACAATTCATTTGTGTACGATAGATAAACCATATTCAGCAGGTTGCCATACATAGAATATCTACTACTGAAAAGAATTATACACTGACAAACAGTGATTAATGAATTTGTTTGATGTAATATTTACGTACCTATAGATCAGTTTTCCCGTGATTCATTTTCTGTGTTTTTCGGTGTATCAGTATAAAAAATACGCTATCTCTACGTCAAATTTAGTTGTGATTGGTTAAGAAGTTCATTCATGAACAGATAATGTATAGACTGAACTCGTGTCTATCGTTAGTCTATAACGATATGATGAAAATGGTATGTATCAAGGGTAGTTCGGTGAAGCTATAAAAGCCGTAAGGCTAATAGCATAGTCAGTTCGAGAAAAAAAAGGAAAAAAAGGTATGTATCAAGGTATTTTGTATTTTTGTTATTTTTAACATTGGTCACCCTATTATCCAGATTCAAACGGCCTCGTTCTAAATAAAAACATTGCTCCCAAATCGCTTCTATTTCTCCAGCATCTGTATCTTGGACAAACTTTAATTTGCAGTACAATTTATTCTAAAATGAACCTAAAGATCTGCCCTGTAGAGCAAAATCATTTTTCCATACCGCGTGTATAATTTTGTAATGTATTAGGTATGAGATTGCAAGCACTCCTGTGTGTGGCAACATTAAGGCGAATAAAATTTAAATATGGCAACACGCGCGCTGGCTATAAAAGAAACGAAACAATATATAGAGAAATAGAAATAATACAAAAATTGTAGAGCATTACCTTGACATAAAATGTGAATGCACACTTAAGTTTTGCTTTTTAGATAACCCAATATTTATCGTCATTCCCTGAAATAGGGACGAATTAACTGAAATAAATAAAAAAGCAATAGAAATTATACTAATATAAACACTAACTGAATTCAGAAGTTTAAGAGTAATAGTTTCATCATCAGGAGGAGAATACATATTAATCAACGTAATTCTGTCGCAAATTTTTACATATTTCATAAATAGCATTTGTTCAATGACATCAATTAAAATATATTGATTTACCATCTTAGATCGCATCATAGTTTTCAGTTATCAGATCATAAGTTAATCTGATGTTATCAGATGAGATCTAGGAAACTTTAATAAATCCTCTTAAAATAATTTACATATTTAGTATAAATGAGTGAGCCCCTGGATAGTTTGGATTCATAATTGGAAACTATAGGTTTCTGCAATCGGGTTTTAGGTTTTTTTAAGATTTTTGTGTTTAATAAAGTAAATTTTCAAAAAAAGTATTAACCGACTTCAATATCAATCAAAAACCCGTAAGGCACTAAAAAGCGGAAAATAAATAGTTTATCAAATTAACCAAATTAAATAAAACATATGAATATGTGTGCTACCTAGAGATGTATTGGAAGTCGGTGCCAACCGAAATTTCAAATTTGTTCCAGGTAGAAATGTATTACAGAGACGCGAGAGTGGACTTAAACTTTGTACCAATGTAGATGATATGATTTTCGGTTCGCACCGACTTCCAATACATCTGTAGGTAGCACACATATTCATATGTTTTATTTAATTTGGTTAATTTGATAAACTATTTATTTTCCGCTTTTTAGTGCCTTATGGGTTTTTGATTGATATTGAAGTCGGTTAATACTTTTTTTTGAAAATTTACTTTATTTTTCTATTTTTAGTGTACATAAATATATTTTACTAGCAGTGCCCGCGAACTCCGTTCCGCCTTAAGTATATTAAAATATGCATATTTTTGCGGTATGGTATCTATCGGTATGGTATGCGATATGGTTTCAATTGGTTGTACAATAAGTAACGTTTGGTACAAACGCAACCTTATCAATAATCCGCGATAGTTTCTACCACCAACTCGGCTACCATCGCTTAATACACACATAATACACCTTAAGTAATGTAATTACAATGCTTGCGTCATGTTGCAACACAGCAACGAACATAAGCACAATAGGCTCCTAAGAATAGAAGAGTTTTTTTATAATATTGGTGGCAAACGAACATACGGGTCACCTGATGGTAAGTGATCACGGCCGCCCATGGACACCTGCGACACGAGAGGAAACACAGATGCGTTGCCGGCCCTTAAGAAAGGAGTAGGCTCGTTTCATGAAAGTTTTCGTACTTTGTCACGGATCCCATGATCAGAACCTAACCAAATTCTCATCAAACTACCCTTGAAGTACATCCTTTCCAATAAAAAATGAATCATGAAAATCGGTTAGCGTGATATTGAGTTATTCCTCTATTTGTCGTTTACATAATTAATGCAAATTTAAAACTTATACGGTTTTGCACTGGATGCCGTTGTCAGAACTGGACCAAATTGAAATGGGACCACACGGGAAGTACCAGCTTTCAAATAAAAAAAGAATAATCAAAATCGGTTCACCCAGTCCAAAGTTATGAGGTAACAAACATAAAAAAAATACAGTCGAATTGATAACCTCCTCCTTTTTTGAAGTCGGTTAAAAATACAATTCAAACCGGTAGTAACTGATTTGGTGCCGACGAAGTTGCACGGGAAAGCTAGTGTAATATAAATATAGAAACGAAATTACATGTCAATATGTTTAAGCTAATTAAGTAAAAATATACCTTAACTACCAGCTTTTAAGTACAATATTAAGGAAATCTAGTATAGAGATATTAAAAAGGTGAAAATACACCTTACAATATAAGATTTAAGAGCGATAATCTTGAAGTGATTGTGTAACTCGGGTATTTTTGGTAGAGGAAAACACACCTTATGAGATCGGTTGTAAAACTTATTTTTGAGGAAGGATAACAATCGTCTCAGAGGTTGGATTCGACGGTTTTAATAAGTGCAAATGATTTACGGTCCGACAGCCACACGCGGCGCTAGACACCCCCCCTAATTAAAGATGAAAAAAAATCACAATTCACATCTCATTCACAGTTCAGAGAAATGAGCTATCTCATTTACTCCTAACCATATTGTACCATTTTACTATGTTCTTTTCTCCCACATGTTACAGAATATAAATACAACAATCAATTAATTATATGTTGCAAATTTTATTTAATGAACTAAATGATGAATCCTCTAATGCTCTTGTTTAATTAATTCATTATCATCTTCTTACCCTTATCACACCTAAGTAGGGTCGGCACAACATGTTTTCCTTTTCAACTCTCTCCAGTCAGATGTTATCTCAGTATTCACACCTTTTATATTCATGTCATTTTTCACACAATCCATCCATACCTTTTTTGGCCTTCCTCTACTCCTATATCCGTCCACTTTCATATTGAAAAGTTTTCTAGTTACATGGTTTTCATCTTTATTCCTGACATGCACGTACCATGCTAACCTATTATATGTCAACTTCACTGTCACTGGTACTATTTTGAAACTGTCAATATCAATAATGACTTATATCCCGTAAAATGAACAGGTGCCGTGTACACCGTGATGTAAGGCGAGAAAACCAGGACAGCGTCTAGGACAAACCAAGTGTAATAGATTAGCGCTAAGCATTATTGGGATGAACGATTGGTGGCACTGGGAAGGTTTTTAATTATTAATTTTGCAATCTTTCAAGGGATGCGCTTTTTTCCAATTTCCAATTCGATCAAACACAAGTATGAACAGTGAGTTTTCACTAGTTACTTCCCTACTATGTGTGTAAATACTCATCGATTCGCCGCTTCAAAACAACTTCTAAAAGCGTTTCAACATCGTAACAGAACTGGCTGTCTTCTGTCCTCAGTGAGTAACTTTAGTTTCTCTAATTGTTTTACATTAATAAGTGTTTTGTGTCTCAGCCATTACGTGCTATCGCACTACCCTTACAATTGTCCTTCTACCCGCCGCCTCTTATTCACACGTCTCTGGTTTAACTATTATGTAACTTTAAAGGATCCTTACCAGTGACCATCGACGCTTAACTCTATTGCCCACACTCGTCCTTCTGACTTACCTAACAGGACAAGAACTTACTAAGGCTACTTTAGATATTCTTTCCAAATCTATATTACCGTTCTGTAAACAGAAAACTACGTGTAAATTCTAAAATCAAATTAAACAAGGAAATTCCTTTATACTATAAAATTTGAACTTAAAATAATAAAAATATTTGACTTAATTTAGTCTACAATAAGTTATAAGTCATAACAAAGTGAATTAATGGGGAAAGAAAACATTGTAAGTAAACGTGACCGAAACAATTAAAGTGGTTTGGTGGTAATATGTTTGAACACAGCATTGATCGACGTAGGTTCGCATCTTTGCGAAAAGCAGAGCTTTCGGTAGCATATCGATTGTAACATAACTTTTATTAACACATTATTTATACCAAATACACAGATGTATCATACTTGTTTACGCATTAAAAAAGGTAACATCTTTCACTGTTTATCGGCCTGTCTGTTTGTTAGTATGCTTATATTGAACTCATTTACGTGCTCTTTTATTTAAATCATAGGTGCTGTATACTCTGGCCTTGATTGAGTATATGTTTTGTTTCATTAAAGGTATAAATAAACAATTATGACATTTTAAATGTAACAATCTATAGATTAGGTAGCGTCTGAACAGAATTTTAACTGATTTAAATTATCATATGAGAGAAGACAGTACCTAACAGCCTTGTCCATATGAATGAAGTTACCTCGTAAGTGGGCCTGCCGAGACGCATCAATCATTTGTTGATAGATATTCAAGAACCATTAAATTTCTTCATCGGAACCTCTTGTTCCAAATAGGATTTCATATCATCTGTCATAATGGAGTTTAAACGCTGTATCTAGTGAAGATTATGATGGAAAAATACCGGAATATAGTCTGTAGTATAGAGTGTACCTTCTGATCTCTATTGTTTGTGTTTCCAAACGTTCAATTGTCACGGATGTTGAAAAAATCTGGTAATTAGTGAAATAGCTGCGTAAAAAAGTTTATCATTTAATTCTCATAACTTTTCTGTAGGCACATATAATTTTTTTTCTCGAGTCACTGAATATCACTACTTTAGAATAATTTTTATACCAGTGCATGTTTTCTAACACATACATAGGAACAGTAAAACGACGTGACCACAGTTATGATATAGGTATATTATGTTTCCCGCATGCGAATGTTATACATGTCCTACTGTACTGTAACTCTCACCTTAGAAATAACTAGCGGGCCCGGCAGACGTTGTCCCGCCCTGATTTAAAAAAAATCATAGACAAATTATATATAAAAACGTTCCTCGTGAATCACTTTATCCACTGGTGAAACCCGCATAAAGATCCGTTCAGTAGTTTGTGAGTTTATCGCGAACAGACAGACAGACAGACGTGGTAGTGGACTTTGTATTATACTATGCAATGATATGGTTAGGCGTGTTGTGTTCTCAGATGCTTTAGTGTATTATACGGTACTAGCTATGCTCGCGACTTCGTCTGAGTGGAACCTAATGTAAAAAAACAGGGACTAATAAAATCATCTAAATGTATTAAGTCCATTTACTTTTCTCTCGTACTTAAGTTATACTTTAGTAGTGATGCATGTTCAAACTAACAGACAGATAGACATTTCTAAGAATGATTGAAATGTTTTTTATTACTTATTCCAAGACAACTACATTTTTTTTTTCAAATAAATTTAAAATGTACAGACACGTTAGATTTACATTCTTATTATATGTATAGATAGTAAACCAGTAACAGTGACTCTTTTTTGATTTTGTCCCATTTCGGGCTCAACAACTATACGACCAGCCGACAAGAAGCTTGTAGGCAGTTATGACAGCGATGACTACCTATGATTATCAGATCTGAAAATGGTGGCTGTTGATTTTCCATTGCTTACCATCAGGAACAGTGCAGACACTGTGTCTTGCTTGGATAGAAAACAACCACTACCATTTCAACACAATATATGAGGATACAATCTCGCTCACGGGTATTTAACTTTAAACGATTTATTTCTTGTATTATGATAAATACGATACGTATATATATTTACCACGCAGATACAAAACTAATTATTATATTCCCCGGATAAAATATAATTATGTCCTGGTATCGAGCCCTAGACCTCTCCGCTTTAGGTCTTAGTAACACAGCTCCACGAGACCTAACTTATAGGAGTTCTATATGAGTTTCAAATTATTTTTCAAGTACGAATAAACATTTCATATTCCATACTGACAATTTTAATTCCATAGCTTTTCCGCTAGTAGCGCTGCTATATGTACAAGTATGAAAGGATAAAAATACATTAATGTATTTGAAAAATCAGCCCGCTTATATGGATTGTTCATTGTTAGAAATTATTAGAATAGTTGATAAATCTGAAAAGGCCGTTGCAGAATTATAAAAGTATGGGTATATTATAACTAGATTAGCAAATAATACAATTTTAGTAATTAGACGGTTATAAAAAAATGAATTATTGTGAGAGGTAGGCAGAAAGGTGATGCGAGGCGGCGGGACGGCACGGCGGGGAGGGAGTTGTGCCGGGGTGGTACATTATTAGCCTCCGTTTGATCCGGTATAAATTACACCCTGTGATCGGAACCGATTGCTCGTATATACAGGCTGATCTAAAAATAACAAATAAATGTATTAGTTGATCGCATATGATACGTATCAAAAGTCAACAAGGAGCAAAAAAACTAAATGCTTCAGTAGCACAACACTCGGTATTCAAGTTAAATGATCTGAGATTAAATTTTATATTTAAATTTCGATATAAGTAAATCTTGTTACATTTTGTAAAGGTCTGGATATCCGGTAACCTCTAAACGTAAATTTATCGTACAGGACTTATAGTATGTTTAAGCAGTTGCATTTTAATTCAAACCACTGAATAAAGTCTCTTTATACTTTGTAGGTTGTTGAGTTTGACCACAATCGTACCTGATGCTAAATAACATGTGCTCTACCACCGAGATGGGGAATGGCTTTCAAATGCAGCTACCAAAACACAGTTACAAATGCTTGGCGAATCATTTTCAACTCGAAGGTGGTAGCTGGTCAGACGTGCTTAGAAAGAGCGCTACCATCATGCTAAGGCTTATCACTACTTTTTCCTTTACCATCTCCGGTTCATTTGCAATGATTCGAATCTACGTGCATCGACGCGATATCCGAACACGCTAACCACTGCTCCATCAACACTTTAAATTGTCATTAAACATCAGATGAGATTACTGTTGTCTACAATTTGGTTTATATATGTGTTAAAGTTTTACCACGATGGTAACAAATAGGTACCTATGTAGTCCAGTTACTGACAAACGGACACCGCAGCCTATGGAAGCTTACAACAAATGAAACATGGGTATTACTAACCTTTTCATCGCCCTTTTGAAGATTTCCTTTACTACTTTACTTTCCTTTATTTTTAGAGAAAACCACAGCAGTGAAATTATTCCACAAGACTCGTCTGAGATAGGTTTACTCGTGAACATTTTGCTTCTAAGGTTTGAGGATAAACTTCCCCAACTCAGGCACCCTTGAGCTTGTTGTTAAGCGGCGAAGTGCCTTAAGTATTCGTCTTAGTAGTCCGGTGAAGCTGTGAAGGCCCATCAGGCTAATAGCAGTTAGAAAAAAAGGATAAACTTCCTGCCAATGGTTAATAATGGGGTTTTACAAAAAACCTATTTTACAAGCCGTAGAAAACTCACAAGGAGCTGACTCGTCACAGTTTCTCATGATATGTCATACTTAAAGGTCATGTAATGTATTATTTGGAAGAACAGCCTGTAAAGATTTCCTCGTTCCATTTTGATTCGAGCATATTTTCATAAATGCAAACATTCAAAAAGAATTTCCTTCGAAAGCTCATAAATATTTCCCACTTTTACTACTTTCATAGTAACCGTTGGATTATAAAATTTCAACCTTATTCGTTGATATTCATAAAGTAGAAATCGGGATGATGGTATGAAATCATAAGCGCGCTTTAAAACCGATCGCGGGAGGGCGGATTAAAGATTAATCCAGAATCATAAATATCGAAGCGGAGTCGATACGAAATTGGAATCGAAGAATTCGAACTTATTCGTTTGCATCCCATTTGTAGATGAGGTGTTTTTTTTGACCCTCGTTGTTTTTTTTTTCTAGTTACGTTCATACCGTGAGTTATTAGTCACTTAGTGTTAGTGACTGGAACTCCGTTTAATCTGATTGTCAACCGTGGTAATTAATAACATTTTTTATACTAATATCTTAATTGGCCAATTAGGAAAAATGTTTTGAAAGGTTCGTAATCGCCGAAGGGGTTTATTTGGAGCATTCTTCTTAATTATTTATTGACTAAATACATTATCTTGTAACTCTAGCTCTTGTAAGTCTAACGGTCTACGTAAGTCATGTCTAATGTCTAACGGTCAAGCAGAGGTACTTCTCAGGTGGTAGGATTTTTAAATTGAATTCGAAATTTAAATAATGACATTATCGGTTATAGCTTACGTGTAGTTCTGAAGTATAAGTTATATTATTATAAAATTTTATCATAAACAGTTGAGTAGCTTCGGCGTGAAAAAGATTAAAAAACAAAATTGGAAATAAACTTAAATAATTATCAGTAACATAGCTCAAATAAAATTATCATTATTTATATTACCCGGGTAGTGTAAATGGTGCCCTGATTAACCACTTAGTCCATATACATTCATTGCGATCTGATATAATATATAACGTACTCGATTGTAAGTACAAAGTGACAGAGTGCTGGAGGAAAATGGGGAGGATTGGAAGGGTAGAAACGTTGAATTAGCGAATATTGTAAGACTACAGTTAACCTGATATGTTTTCAGAGTTAAAAGCGAATCGCGTAGAGTTAGGAATTGAATTTATTGTATATTTTAATTTATAATTTTGTAGTTATAGATATTGTAATGCAGTATTAGCGTATTCAGACACCATGTTTTAATCAGAAATACTTGATTCCGTTTAGATTCTGAGAAGGTGCTTATGAACGTCAAATCTACCACCGGTTCATAAAATAACCGGCACTTGGCAAGAAACTCGATCTAGTTTATCTTTTCTATCTATCTATCTAAGTCAATTAACCTAGTTTAGAATCATACAATAAACCGAAGTTATTGGTGAAGTAAAACGTTGAAATGAAAACAGCATACTAGGATTTTTTTTCATAATATCTGCATGGTTCGTTAAGTATCGTCCTTTATTTGAGATACCATTACTGAGCTGATATTACACTTGTTGTACGTTACTTGCGATGCCTTTTGATACAGTTCCTACATACTAGCATCCTCCATTAATTTCGCAGGGATTTTTTTACAGATTTGAATACGCTAATGAATCAGTAGTTAGCATCTTCGGAAATGGCGTTAATCGACATAGGTTCGAATGTCTTGCGAAAGAGTTGAAGCTTTCGATAAAGAAAAACATCGTGACAAAACTATATTATAGAGAATTTTCTAAGCCCGTCTGGTTAGCTCTCACCCTCGAGCTGGAAATCGGTATTTAAGTACTGTGTTCAATTTCAAGCGTGTTTACCATCTTAGACGAGGTCGCCATTTAACATCAGATGGGACTGTCGAGAAACGCTAAACCTAATAAAATATTTATTTTATTTATTTCTTTAGGTTACCAACAGACCCAACATCAATATATTGTTATTAGAATAAAATGCATGGTTCAACGTTTTTGCTAGATATGACCCCATTTACAGGCAACAACGGCATACATGTCAAATATTACCACTGTACCCATTTAATGTATATAAAAACCCTGTACCTATAATATAATTTTAATAATTCAGAAGTTAAAAATTAATATATGAAATAAAACAATTGTAAACTAATGCGTGAAGCATTGAGAAATTATATAATATTAAAATTGTTAATAATTATTCTGAAACATGAAAAAAGTTTATATTAAAAACCATATATTGCTAAGAGCATCATATGCTTTCTTAATAGTGATAATGGTTTCGAAGAAAATATCAACCTTACTTGTAGTATTTGTAGTATTCTTAGATGCAACGTTATAGAGTTTCATTGAAATCGATCTTAAGAAATGACCCAGATTCGTGGGAGATCGTTTTTCATAAAATAATTTATATGCCCCTGATCGCGGTATTCGAGAAAGTAACGTAATACTCACTTGCGAAGTAGTGGCACATTCAAATTGCCATTTACTAATTTAAATATAATATAGTCTAAATATATAAAAACCCAGTGTCATGATGTTTGTCCACGATGAACTCCGAAACTACTCAACCGATCTTCATGAAATATTGCCATTTATCTATCATTTGGTCCAACTTAAGAGATCATTTATATTTCGATTAATGGCCTCAATATTTTTTAATTACACATTACATAATTGTCAATGTTCATTATTGCTATTATTGTAAGTTTCGTCAGTCTCGAACAGTTGGCGGTTTACATTATTTTGTATTAGAAAACTGTAGGACTGACTGTTATAGATACCTCATAATTGGCGCCACGTTTAAATTTTGAATTTCTTTTTCCATAACTGAGCCACAGCAACGTGTGGCCGTGTCAACTAGTGGAATAAAAAAAAGGTTCTTGTTTAAGTCAAGTCTAAAACATATGTAACTCTAGATTACAGGAAGCATCGATCTTAGGTAAAGTCCAGGCGACAAACTGCGATTTATGAGTGAGCGCGGCTTGCCTCGCGTCGACGCGGCGCCGCGCGGTTTCAGCGCCCCCCTTCTGATTTACACCAACATCGTTCAGATGTCTTGGACGTGTTCCATACTAGAGTGGCTTTTAATTTAGTTAGCGTGAGAGCTTAACCGCTTCCTTATTTTACTGTCACTATATATTTCAATATCAAAATCCTTTTTACGTATTTCATTGCTTTCGTATTTGTCGAGATCAGAGACGAGATACAAGATACATGTTTGAATTCGTGTGGCTTACAAGCCAGTACGTGTATCTTACGAATTCTCATACATATATATGATTAGTTAGCTTAGTTTAACTTAGACAGATGCACGGTGTTGAATTCAAGACGACAACTCAAGCTGAGGTTTGGTCGTTCTAGCACCCTAGAGCTTGTTTCCAAGCGGCGAAGTGCCTTAAGCGCTCGCCTTAGTAGCCCGGTGAATAGCGATAGCGAAAGCCAATAGCGTAGTCAGTTCGAAAAAAAAAATGATTCGATAATCGATATATTAGGTCTTTACCTATGAAATTGCCGTTTTGTATGAAAAAATTTAAACGAATTTTTTTCATGTATTTTTTATTTGTATTGATCGAAGTAATCACCCATGCAATCAATGCATCTTTGCCAACGCAGTGGCAGTTTATTGATGCCCTTCTTAAAGAAATCAGCTGGACGGGAGGCAACAAATTCTTCAAAGGCATTTTGTACTGCCTCTCGGGTATTGAATTTTTTCCCTCCAAGGAGTTATCCGAATTTTTTTCATGTATTTTTTATTTGTATTGATCGAAGTAATCACCCATGCAATCAATGCATCTTTGCCAACGCAGTGGCAGTTTATTGATGCCCTTCTTAAAGAAATCAGCTGGACGGGAGGCAACAAATTCTTCAAAGGCATTTTGTACTGCCTCTCGGGTATTGAATTTTTTCCCTCCAAGGAGTTATCCAAATTCTGGAAAAAGTAGTAGTCTGTAGGCGCAAGGTCTGGTGAGTAGGGCGGATGACGGAGAACTTCCAACCCCAGTTCTTGCAACTTGGAGACCGTCTGCTGTGCAGTATGAGGTCGCGTGTTGTCGTGCAGGAGCAGCGGAGACGAGCGATTGACCAATGCTGGTTGGAGATGTGCCAGCTTCTCCATCATTGTGTTCAGTTCTTCACAGTACACATCTGCAGTAATGCTCACCCCGTTTGGTAAGAAACTGCGATGAATCACACCGGCGCTAGACCACCAAACAGTGACCATCACTTTTCTAGGGGTAAATTTTCGTTTAGGGCATAGCTTAGTTGCTGAACCAGGATTCAACCAACTTGCTGAGAGCTTGCGGTTATCAAACAGAATCCATTTTTCATCGCAGGTAACAATGCGGTTCAAAATTCCTTCATTTGTGTGTCTGTTGAGCAGTGCAAGGCACGTCTCGACGCGCACTTCGCGCTGGCGATCATTAAGTTCGTGGGGCACTCATTTGTCAAGCTTCGTAGTAGCAAGTAATTCGTCATTGTCGACCAAAGTCTTCGAACGACCGCGAGGTTCATTTTTCAGGTCGAAATTCCCAGAACGGAAGCGAGCAAACCAATAACAGGTGGTGCGTTGGTTTGTAGTGTTAGCTCCGTAAACGTCGTTGATGTTGCGTGCCGCTTGTGCCGCGTTGCTGCCACGACGGCACTCATATTCCATAATTACTCGAATTTTTAACGTATCCATGATGACAAAAAAGATTGAAATGCGATGAAAATGTAACACTAATCAATAAACAAATGACTACTTTTGGAAAAAGAATTCCATGTTTTTAAAATAAAATTAATTTGAAATTAGAATACTTAGCCAAACAAAAATTATTTTGATTTGAAATGGCCAGTACTGCAGAACGGTAATTTCATAGGTAAAGACCTATTATTAGATAACTATTCATTCATAGGTGCTTCAGTATATGTGCACGATTTATTCTTTATTTGTGTCGGTGAAGGAAAACGTCGTGAGGGAACGTCCTAATAATGTATTTTGTAAGAGCGAAAAGATAGCAGATGTGATTGAATATCGGCTGAAAACTGCCACAATCTCAGTATTTATCAGCTATAGTAAGTAGTCTTACAAAGAAGCGACTATACTGCCTCACAGAGTATGTACGTAATAACAGAAATACATATGTAATATGAATATGGGTGGGTTTTTTTCTGTCAGTTAAAATTTTAAAGAACGAAAAAACACTTTAAGCGATGCTGTACATTTTTTTCCCTGTCCCTCTAGGTTAATAAAGTATTACTTCATCTATTTATTTAGTGTATCATTACATAGTATAAAACAAAGTCCCCTGCCGCGTCTGTCTGTCTGTCTGTTCGCGATAAACTCAAAAACTACTGAACGGATTTTCATGCGGTTTTCACCAGTAGATAAAGTGATTCATGAGGAAGATTTTGGTATATCATTTGTCAAGGTTTTTTTTTATTATCAGGGTGGGACAGCGTCCGCCAGGACAATAAAATGAATAAGATTTGTTGTACTTATAACTGAAAAAAGATTTTAATGTGAGTTATGACTGACCGAAGATGAAGCCATGTCAACGGCAGCGCTCACCGCTCATATTATCGTATCAATTGTGTATTATAAAAGATTAAAATGAAAGAAAACTGTATTTATTGTTACCTATCGAGTTTTGTGATGTAATTTAATGCGGGGTGGAGTCAAGTACTTATTGTTTGTGAGTCAGTTTAATTATAACAATTCAGTTAACCTAGATAAATCCATCAGAAGAAGACGTCGGTTAGCAAATGACTGGATCATAAAAGTTATTCCTAAAATTGGATATCTTCCACACCAACTTGCCAATAACCATAAAGCACATCTCTTCTATAATTACTCTCTGAGATAGTTAACTGTTGATTACTAGTTTTTACCGGTGACTTCACTCGCCTTCATACAGATTCGACAAATTCTTTTGGTAAAAGTATTTTTCTCCTGGATAAAACCACTGTGAAGTACGAAGTAGTTTTAATGTTTGTCCCCCTTCCCCCCCCCCCTCCCCTAGCCAAAAGTTTGAATATGTGCTTGTGCGAAGGTGTAACAAACGAACAAACTCACATTTGTATTCTTGACGTATCTAGGTTTATTTCGCAAAGGGATCTAGGCAACAAAATGGCTGATGCGTTCGGGGTTCAATTTTGGGTCAGCAACTAAAACATATTGGGGCTTGCACGAGATTATTTTTATTATGCTATATATCATATACGAATTCACGAAAACAAAAATTACATAAAACAATAGTAGAGCCTCGACATCACAAACCTCGATATAGTAAAAACCTCTGGAATGTCAAAAAATAATTTGCGCCCTACCCCCAGAGCCCAAAACCTCTATTATTTAAAATACACACTCTCTATAACTTAAATTAATAATTTCACTATTAGCCATCAGTTACTCAAAGAAATATTTGGATGAGCTCTGTAACATAAACTGTCTGCTAATGAGCCATTTCGAATGAATGTACAAAACAAAAAGTTGTTCAAAATTTATTGATCGCTCGTGTTTACAAGTTAAATTGTTAACATAAACAACAAGTATACGATCACCTATTGTTTCTTTGAAATTCCTTTAAGCTGTATTTGCGGTGGTTAGCACAGCGGCTTACTGCGATCATTAGTTTTAAATCACTGTCCAGAAAACTGTGATGTGTGATAAAAGTTACTTAGGTAAAATGAGTTCAAAGTGAAAATTGACAACACTAAGATTACGCTTATAAATTAAAAGCGATATAAGCAGTGAATAGTCCTCTATTTATCATAGAAAATCAAATCGATGTACAAACCGCGAACTAAAACAAAAAGAAATCACAGCCTTTTTTCAGTAGAATAAACTTTAAATAAAGTTTTATTTTTATGTAACATGCGTATGTATTTTGTTTTACTACCTACTTCTTCTGGCGCATTCCGGTAAAAATAGAAACTATATATTAACTCATCAATTACTTTCTAACATAAACCCTTGATAAATTAAAAACTCTATAACTTAAAATATTTCGTGTTTGTTGTTAACTTAACGAGCTTCTTCTGTATAACAATCTTTGAAACTATCATATGGTTACTGTGAAGGTTGTAAGTTTTTTTAAAGACTTATCTTGTATTAAGCGTCAGAACCCGTGTCACGGGGGACTTTACATACATATTGGTATAAAATAATTTACCTATATGGGATTCGAACCACAACAAGCGGCCGCATGAACGTGACTGTTGTTAACCATAGCACCATTCGTGCTATAGAGTCATAATGCAATGCTTGATGGAATTTTATCCTAAGCTAAATTAAATAAGTTAAAATGATCACGGGTTCATACATTTTATCAATTTATTCAAAAACGTAACAGTAGTGTCAAATTTTTATATAAAAAATATTTTGGCTACTAATTTACATCAAACAGGTAAAATAAAGAGAAGTCATTATAAAAAAACATCTCCCCGGCGGGGAATCGAACCCCGGTCTCCCGCGTGACAGGCGGGGATACTTACCACTATACTACCGAGGACTGTGTACGTAAATCCGAAATTATCAAACACTTACTGATAAAAACTTAAATACAGAGGTTTTACTAAAATAGCATTACGCTTAATTATTGTTTATTTATATTACGATAGATTTAAATATACACATGTCTGTCATTATTTACCATATCATCTGTATGGAAATTTGTATCATATTTTCTCAATCATGATAAGCGAATGACTTAAGAAAGAAATGTCAAGGTGGGTTATAAAATATAATCACATATTGAATAGCATATTCAATGTGGCTGGTCTTTACCTACCCTAAAAGAAACATCGTTTCTATTATTATGAATATCAGTTTTTACGTCACTAATGTTCATTTAGTTGGATTAGTTGAATATAGGTAGTCCGCGCCAAACTTTTTGACCGCTCTAAATATAATTGCGCAGAACACAAATTTAGGTATGAAATATATATTTCATTATATGTATAACATCGATTCAGCTTAAAAATAAACAAATGTCAATTTTGGATTCGTATAATAGTGTTTTAACTTTGTTTTCTATGAACCTCTTGACTATATTACGCGTAAGCACGTAATCACGACTATGTTCAGAACGGCCAATAAGATTGACGATCTCTCACAACTATTCTGCTCTGGCCAGTTACTGTTACATAGATATCATTAACTAAATTACAAACTGGATATTTATGGAAATATTCCTTAATCAATTCTTAACTACTAATAAAGCAAGCCGTCGGAATCGAATGTATTGTAAATTACTAGCGCCTCTAGCGGAAAATTTTATGAACTTTTTTTAAATGTATTTTATTTTTAAGGGCTTCGAAAAACACCGAACCTATTAGCCCCATTATTGCCCATTCTTTCTAGGTTCATCAAGAGAGGAGCTGAAGAGGTATCGTTACTAAGACATACAGCATCTTAGCTCCACCTTCAGGCTTCTGCCAAAGTGCTGTAACAAATACTTGTTTTGGTAACTACTTCTTATCTACAACTCCTTTTCGATGATGTTCGGCACACTCCATTATCAAGTGATGCACATCATCAATTTTTCTACATACATTGCAGTTGGGAGATGCTGCTTTCCTCATTAAGTATGCAAAATTTCCCGACAGATAGTGCCCCGAACGGAGTCTCACAGAATCGTATGAACTAATTTTGATAAATTCCTCGGTGTAATTTGCTATTTTTGGAAAAGATAATTAATTCTTCCGACATTCGACGTAGATAGATATAATTCGCAATTATCTCATACCTGACTATCGAATCGTTATATATATACTTATATAATCTCATTGATAATTTAGTTAGACATAAAGGTGACTGCATTGTCAGAAGGTAAATTTTCCTTCCAGTAAATTTTACCAGATCGTTTTCATATTAGATATGGAAAATTCAGACTAATTATACGATTAAATTCCATCAAATACGTTACAAATGGGCCACAAATAAGTTTGAGATTTGTACAAAGATTGGTAATTTCGGCTGAATTTTCTATAACAATAATATATGTAGTTAACAAATAACAGTTATATAACAATAACGAATTAAACTGTTATGTTCACGGAATAAACAATAGAATTGAGTGCGTATTTGGAATGTTACTCAAATGCATGAGTCACGTGCCACGCATACTTAGCACTTCCACTTTCCTCTTTAGTCCGTGGTTGTGTTAATTTACCACAGTTATTTTTAATTTTCTCACCTATTGGTAGTTGCACAATACTTCCTTATTCGCACGTTGCAATAATACCGACTGACCAACACCCAGCTGTATAAAACAAATCAATATGCCGATTGTATGCAGGTGTATCACATCAGGGTGGCTTTTTGTTACGTTTTTAATTGTCAGGACAAGTTTAGTAAGACACATACAAAAATTTTGTAAATATTTTCTTATGTTTAAAAATCTTCGGAAAAAATGAAAATTTGGAATAAAAATCTGCATATAATAAGTGAGTGGGTGAGTGAGACGGTAAAGTGATCTTAGTAAAATATTGACAGCATTGATGTTCAACTGTTCAATTGCTATTTTGTTTCATTATTTGTTCGTAACGGGAAGATTAGAACTCTTTTTTTTCAATAGTGCATCTGTGAGTGACACTAATAATAACAAGTAATTAATAAAAAAAACAGCAGAATAGAGTTTTAGGCAGGATCTTGGAATCTTATGTATTGGATTTTCTATTTTACTAGTATCTGCCTTCGAGTTCGTCGTGTGATATAGTTACATTGGGCTAACACTAACACACAGCGGAAGCTCCAAAAGGAAAAATACCCGATTTTGAAACAGTCTTCATTGGTGCTCCAATCCTATTGATCTTAGCTGTGTGTGTTTGTGTCTTAGTGATGACATATAACCTATAAAGTAGCCATTAAGCCTTTCTCGATTAATGAGCTATCTAACACTGAAAGAATTTTTCAAATCGGACCAGTAATTTCTTCTGATCAATGCGTTCAAGCAAACAAACTCTTCAGTTTTATAATATTAAGTATAGAGCCATTATCTTGTGTTATGTGGGTGTATATTTTTTAATATTGGTGGGGTTTTACGTAATATAATTTGGTTGTTGTGCACAAGTGAAGTTGATGTGAAATAGTACCACAGTGCATGGATTCTGACTTGCCACAAAAACTCCCTGGAAAGTTCTAACAAGACGGCTACCATCTTGTTAGTTCATTGATATGATTGTAAGAAATGTGTTATATCATTACCTAGTCCATAATGGCAGGAATAATTTATTGGAAGATTGGTTGTCAAAAAAAAACAGCAGAATGATGATTTTAATATAATTTGTTGTCCATTGCGTAGACATAGTCCGTAACATTACTGATTATTTTAATAATGATCGTTTCCAGTAATTAATGTGTTGTGGACTGGCCTCTACAATAATTCGTCCCAAGTTTGTGTGAGCGCGATACAAATGCTATGGGGACGCGATAAACAATGGTCCGCGGTCGAACAGTTAACATTTAGTGTTGGAAACAAGTCCGGGCGAGCTACCACTCCGCTGATTTAATACTTTCTACCCCAACTCGTTGTAACTTTCGTTTGTGTTAATTGCTATTTCTTATTACAAGGCGTTTTTTGATAAATGTATGTTTTATTAATTTATTATTATAATATTTTGTTTCTTTAAAGTGAATCGTGTTTTTCCATCACATGAAATATTTTCGTACATCTACCGGGGTAAAGTGAAAGGCTCTCGGCAGAACAGCCAATGCCGATATGTGTATCATCTGAATTATTGTATTTTTTATGTATAAAAAATAATCATAGAACTGAATTCATGTCTGTGTATAAATAATGGCAGAAAAAAATTCAAAATTATTAAGACAATAAATTTGAAATGGATAATTTAAAAATAAATATAACCAATAAATAATAAACAGGTTGAACTTTTTTAATCGCGAACTTGAACGATTCATTTGTATCGGGGGTGGCAGAATTTATTGTTTTTAATTCGGTCCGTTCGGCTACATGGCACAAGGCGCGACGCGATGCCGAAAGCCGAAGGTGTTTCACGATCATTCGACACGGCATCAAATAAATGTTTACCTATTGCAGCAAGCAATAGTAAGAGATGGGATACGTGCAGATATCGATAATATTTGCCGAAATGTTGGACTCAGACTTTTATATAGGTATTTAAGTTTTACAATGAGTTCCAAAAGCACATCACCATCTGTATATAAGGTAATTTAAAATAAGATAAATTATATGGTGAATAATTCCGTGAGCGATAGCCAAGTCTGGAAACTACTCCGTACATCGACTAAAAGTAATAATAAACAAGTTTCTACAACACCTATATTGTAGTAGGAATAAATCCTATTGAGTGTATTGCCGGTTCGTCTAGAGGACTAATATTTTTCGAGTAGTCTTGATATCCATATGTGCCTTCTGATAATCATTCTCATATTTAAAAGAATATTTTATGATTTTGTTTAAAAACCCACAATTCTCTCTAAAAATGTAAATACTCACAAAACTCTAAAATGCACATTTGTAAAGTGCTTTCTGCATCTTACAGTTTATCGAGGAAGACTATAGGTTCTCTAAGAACATGTTATGCCCTCTGAAAGTGAAGCAGTTACTATACAAAACTGTAGGTCAGAATGTAATGCGTGCACAAACAGACAGACAGACGGACATTTCCAAAAATGATTGAAATTATTAATTACTTATTGTTAGTGTCTTGCGATAATTTAATTACATATATCTGAAAAATACAGACACATTTAATTTACATGTTTATTATATGTACAAATTTTATCAATATATCACTCGCTTCTGTGTGCTTTACCACATGCTCTCTAGTACGAATATATTTTGTCTTTCTCTATTCATAAATATATTGAATGCCTTTATTATGCCTTTGAACAAATGAAATTTACTTTTCAATTAATCAGTAGAGAGTGTTATAAACATAACTTTAACTGACTTGTATATATTTTTATTACACTATCGATATTGAAGCAAATTCGCACTGTGTTTGTCCGGCCTAGCACGTTCGTTAAGTGAGCAAGTTTTCCAATACCGGTACACCTGGGGCGCCGTGTTTATTGTACTCGCCGCGGCTGTTCCACGTCACTTTACCGCTCTCTGCCTTTATTGCACTTAATTACACTCTACTTACATCAAATACAACCTGACTCAAGTTATTTTGATTATCACCTTCTCTTCTTACGTCTGGTCTTGCATTTTTTTTTCTTCTAGTTATACGACAACCTTATAAAGGTTATATATTCTACATTATAAGGTGAGTTGTATCATGAGAAGATCTTTTAGGCAGATTAGTACATTTCTCATGCACCTGATTTTAAATAACGACGTGAGCTAAAATGGTAAATGAGCTAAACTTTGAAGGGGACTGGCACTCAAGTATAGCTACCGGAACAGACATAAAATTATTATTTTTTAATGAAAGTAAACTCACCGTATGCTGTTTTCAATATTTCGAGTATTTTGGAGAGCTAACTACATTCCTTAAACAAAATTTGATGCAAGCTCTCTGATCAATTTTATCTCAACAGCACAAAATCGCCGAGCAATTTAACCTTTTTACCTCTCACAAACAACCAAAGAATTCTATATTGTTGAATTTGAGAACATATGATGATGACGAGTGTACAAATGGAAATGTTATGTATATGTTAGGAATTTGAAAAGTCAACTTACTTTTTGAACAGACCACGTATTTAACGTAATGCTGAAACATGTCACTAGGTGCGCTCTTTTTTATACTAAAGGGCAACAAACGAAGTAGACGGCAGCAGCTCAAACCTAGGTCTAATCCCCTGAAGTGTAGCCCTCGAGCACGTTAATATCGTGATACAGTGACAATGTGACAGTGAAAATTTTCAATCATTAGTTGAACAACACAACACAGATAACCCCCACATACGTGCACACACAAACACAGGTACACATATGGTGGAAGGGTTTTTATTTTATCTCTTAATTTCGAACAGGTTAGTATAGATTAGCCTAGTTGTCAAACACGATGCACTCGACCGGTTGCTCCCTAACATAGGAGGGCCGAGCGCTGGGTGCCGCCGATTCTATATGGGAGTAGTGTGGGCAATGGCCGTCTATGGGGCTCCGGTGTGGGCCGACGCTCTCTGCGCCACCAACGTGCGGGAGTTGCGTAGAGCGCAGCGCATTGTGCCGTAGAGGGCCGTTAGGGGGCCTTCGTGCTCGCCGGTTCCCTACCTTGGGAGCTAGAAGCGGGAGTTCTTGTCGCCGTGTATGAGTTCACGGCGACAAGAAAGAGAAATGGGGAGCCTACGGCTCCCAGGGAGATAGAAGAGAGGCGGCGAATCCTGAAGGAGGAGGCAATAGGGCGGTGGAGGCAGGACCTGGCGGACGCGCGTTACGGGCGTTACACAATTGACGCCGTCCGCCCGGTCCTGCCGGAATGGATAAACAGGGAGTGGGGCTCCCTGTCGTTTCAGCTGGTGCAGGTGCCTACGGACATGAATGTTTCGAATGGTACCTGCACCAGATCGCTCGCAGGGAGCCGACTGCCGTATGCCACGAGTGCGGCGCTGATGAGAACACGACTCAGCACACTCTGTCCGAACGTGCTGCGTGGGAGGGATAACGCCGCATTCTGGCTGCGACGGTAGGGCAAGACTTATCGCTGCCGAGTGTGGTTTTGGCCATGTTTGGCAGCGAACAGGCATGGAAAGCTATGGCCTCCTTCTGCGAGGTCATCTTGCAGAAGGAGGCGGCGGAGAGGGCCCGGGAAGAGGATCCACGGAGCGGCCCTCTCCGCCAATGGAGGGTCGGTAGGAGGAGGCGGCAGTTCACCCGCCTCCTTCCGCCACCGTAGCCGTACCTGAGAGGATGGACCGGGGTTCCGTCTCCTCATTGCACAGGTCTGGCTGACGAGAGGAGACAGCTGGAGTGTACTCAGTTTGTCTCCTACATTGAAAGTTAATACAAAGAAATACAAACAACAAATACAAAGAAAGAAAATGTTGACTAAAGCTAACTTCCGGGTGTCGGTTTTTTGTGACGGTGTGCGCGCGCATCATAATAACTTCAGGGTGTCGGTTTTTCGTGACGGTGTGCGCGCGCATCGTAAAAATTTACTCATCACTTTTCCTTAACGCGCCAAAAGAGGTATAACTTCAAAAAACACGAAATACACGTTTGAATTCATGAGGCTCACATGCCGATACACATGTGTGTCGCAGGAATGCTTATATGTATGAATAACTAGCGGAGCTTAGACAGATCCATGAAGTTGCATCCAAGCCGAGGTTCGGCCACTCTGGCACCCTTAAGCTTGTTGCCAAGCGGCGCAGTGCCTTAAGCACTCAACATACTAGTCCGGTGAAGCTGTGAAGTCTCATCATGCCAATAGCGTAGTCAGTAGGAAAAAAAAAAATGACGGAAAAAAACAAGACCAGAGGTATTATTGTTGCTGATCTTGAAGTTACAGACTTAGAGATAAACCGGAAAACCATACTATGTGGCCTGCTCCACACGTGGTATGTATATGGCAGGAAAGTTCTAAGAAGATTCTAATGTTGACTCGATTTTGCTAGGTTTTTAAGGTTGCGCTGAGCAACCATCCAGCACAGGAATCTACGAGTCCGGAACGGATTGGTGGTTTAAACGACAAATTAACTATTTTAGTATAGCGACTCTAGGGTGAGTACTAAAAACTCTTTAAATTTCGATTTAAGGTCGAAAACACTGTTATTCTATGAACAAAAAACCATAAATAATCAAATCATAGATCAGAATAGCCGCGGCACTCTCTAATAATCAAATAAACAATTTAATTTAGTTGATGTTTTCAAAACGGAAAGTAAATGGCGCGTTATAATTACGTTTAGCTGACAATAGATGGGGTGAGTGTCGCTTACATCTCACGCGGGACCCTAAATAATTGAATTACGGATCCCTTTAGCGAGGGCTGCGGGACCTTTCGATTGCACTTTGTTTAGCATTATTAAAGGCATAACTATTTATTTAATAATTTTATTTAAATATTGCAAGATAATATAATCAACTAAATAAGAATTGTAGGAATATTCGATTGAAGAAGGCGTTACTTTGTGCTAATCCACCATTAAATATTAAATTGGGCGTTACTTTGCATTTTCGCCTGGAGTTGATTGGCCGCTACCATGTCTCACTTCAACAAAAAACATTTGATATTATTTGCACGAGGTGAACCTGAAAAAATTTAATCTTAAACTAGTAATAGAGAGAGAGTGAAATATTAGTAACTAAAACAAAAAAAAATTAAAAACTCGTTCCTTGGTTGACGGTTGAACCTGACGGCGGTTGATACTGTTGGTATGTAACTATATATAAAAAAAAACTATAAAATTAATTAAAATATGTTGCAGATTGACGTGTAGTAACCACAATCGATTATACGTGTTTCACAGTTTCACAGATCATTTTAAGACCGATATTCACAAACGTTGCTTTTTGTTGCAGTGTGACGTATTAACGGCCAATCAATTCCAGGCGGAAGTGCAAAGTAACGTCCTCTATAATATTGAATTGTAGGAACTTATACTTTGACTACGATGTGGCTTTTGGTGGAAGGACTGCCTCTTAAATACAGCTGTCGGAATACCTATAGGGTGCTTGTCTATAGAGTTTCGTCTAGAGTATGGTAGGTAGTCAGGCAGGCACTAGAGAAAGCCTATCATCCTGATATAATTTCATGATGATTTTTCTTTTATAAAGACACACCGGTTCATCGCAGAAGCCAAAGTTAGTTTATTTTATTTGTTTCTAAATTAAAAAAAAAATGAAAACATCTAGATGTAGGTCATTCAATCACAGCTGTATTTGGAGCATTTTCGAGGGAGGTGGACAAGGAAATTGGGTTACTATGTTTGTTAGTCAGTTACTTTACACCTTTTTAAAGATAATACATGCTAGAAACGTATGACTTACAAATATTCAGCTCCAGGTGTAGGTATTAAGGACAGTACTGAAAACAATAATCTATCTGTATCTTTACATATTATAAAAGAAATCGTCTATTTGTCTGTTTGACCGTCAATGTGCTTATAACTTAACACCAATAAGCCAATATATTTGATAGATTTCATTTATTGATTGTGCCGAACACTGTTTGAAAAACTATATCACCTGCGTTAACATTTATCTCACATATTTTAAAATGAGATAGTAGTAAATATGTATTAGTATTGGTATCTGGTAATCTTTATTGATACACGCTCAAAATTGCTTTAATTAACCAATTGCTCCTAATAACTCATTTACTCTTCTCAGACAATCATGCGAGTTATCACTTTGTCTGCAAATTACACTTATCTCGTAACATATGCTTCGGGCAATATCTTACTTATATCTCACTTGTGTGTACTTAATCACAGCAAAAATCAACGAATTTGTTCCTTAGAACACTTATTTAGAATTGTTGCATTTAAAAAACTCTGTAACGTAACTATAAAAACAGTAAATTGCTTAAGGTTATTTGTATTTTTTAAATAAAAATATTAATAGTGAATGTTAGTAATAAAGTTTACAAATAACCGGACGCGGATTTTACAAGGAATTCGAATAACCTCATATCGACCGACTTCCAAATATCCTTGATAGTCGAACCAATAACCTGGATAATCATAAAAATATAAACACTTTTACAATCTAGTTCATACGAAATGTTTATAACCAATAAATTCTTCACTAAAATCTTTTAATGTTATTCGAATGATCCTTATTGTGTAGGTAGTAGAGTTCAGTAGAGTATATATTCGAAATCAACAGTCAAATGTGCATAATAAGCTGATAAAATCCGTACAAAGCAGAGGTGTCGGGCTAATTGATGTGGGGATGAATGGCCGGTCGTCGTTCAAGGGAAGTGGGGTGTGGTCTCAGTGCTAGCGGCGAAGATATGTACGTCGCTATTATAATGCGCCATTATCCATTTCATGTACGTCGTCTATTCTTTAAAGTGATAATCCTAGTAGAATTTTATAATTCAATAAGATAAAAAGAGCTTCATTTACATTATGCCAATATATATTTTTAATTATTATGGTAGTCGAATATAGTTTGCGGTGAAAAGATTTTACCATCTTTAAGATGGTACATGGTACATGGTTCTACATGTTTTTTTAAGTACAATTGTTTGGTGCCCTTAATAAAGAGAAAAAAAAAGACATTTGAAAACTAGTGAAATATTTTGAATATAAAAATATGCAATGAATGGTTTACAATTTTTAAATGTTAAAATGGTTTACAATACGAATAAACTCGTTTATGGTTAATTAAGTGATAGATAATGTTTTAACAATTTTAAATGGGCTGAACAATTGTGATACATACATAATAAATAGGATGGTATGGTATTTTTCAGAATTCGACACACTAGCCACTACTCTTAAGATTAGATCTCATGCTAAATATCTTTTGATTATTAATAGCCAAACATAGAATGAAGATTAGTTGTCAAGAGCTGATCATTGTGAATATATTCAAGGGACTTGATAAACACTACACTTGGATTAACACATTTTTAAAATTACTTTAATAAAGTTATCGAATACGAGGTCACAGTCAGAGAAATTGTAATCTATCGCGTTACCTACAAATTCACATTTCTATAGTTTAGTAGAAACCATATCAACAATTTTATATTATAACTTGCCGATTCCCGCCCGTTTCGTTAGGAATTAAAACATAATGTAGAAGGTTAATTGAATCCAAAACATAAGTAATGAAAAATTTCAAATCGAATGGTTGTAGTTCTATGTCGATACATTAAGTAGTATTAACGGCATTGAGCCTCAAAGGAACTGTATTTTCATTAGATACATAAAGATAGCTAGTACCTAGATGTTAGATTATTGTAGCATTTTTTCTCGTTTATGCGTCAAAAAGAAAAACAAATATTAGACTGAAATGAGACTGTTTTAAAATTAGCTGTGTAAGCTTTTCTTTTTCTTGTATACCACGGCGGCAGCAAAGAAGCATGCGGGCCGCGTGATGTAAAGCATGCTGCATCTATTCTGGGTACATTCTAAGTTTTAATGTATGTTCTTTTAACACAATTTCCCTCATATTATATGACGGTGTGAACTAGAATAACTAGTTCTGCAGTGTAACTACTCGAACATATCTATAGGTGCTTGACAACAAATTTTCTAAAGGTAGTCATATCAGGAGAGTATTAGTATAGTAGTAGTATTAGTATCCCAGTCACTGTACAATCATTTAATTACAACATTTTCTTGTACCGAAAATGCCAGTTCCTTTGCAGGATTGATCGTCAAATACGGTATCCGGACCGGCTAACACCGAATCATCATTACCTTGAAATTGTTTACGTTTTAGAAATCACCCAAAGACATATCGTTAAATGACGTAAACAGGTGCTAACCTTTAACTTTACACATTTTGCTAAATTTAAATAAAAGAAAAGCATTTAGCGACGCTAACAGTGCGACCACACGTTTTCAGTTTACCGTGTACACAGACCGCACCGCGTATTATGTTACATCCGGTCTGAGGCACAAAGCGACGCGCTGGAGCGACCTCTGTCGTGTTTGCGCATTTCTTTTATTATCCGTTTCAACATTTCGACAAATGGATATAATTGATCTCATTTTAGATAAATATCTATGTATTTTATTTCGGTTATTTGTAACGGTATTAAAAATGAAAATGTTATTGTAATTTGTGTGTTAGAGAACAGAAACATTTCGTACTATTTAAAATAACAATGTAATTAAAATCAGAGGTTCTTATATTAAACGCACACAAATGTATATATGCACATATAGATGCAAAGATTTGGTTTTTATAATACGTATAGAAGAAATAATCCTTGTGGCGTAGTACGCAATATTATTAACTTTAATGCTAAGACTAGCAGTTTAAGCATTTAAGAGTGATAAACATGTTTACGCGTAGTATTTATTTACTAGCACGAGGATGTGTCAAATTAAAGTGCACTAAAAAGTCAATACAGTCATAAGAACTGCCGACATAAGTGAAAACTCAAAATACTGGACTAACTGTGTTGTTTTTTGAATTATTAAGTTACTTATAGTCTACATTATTTAAATTTCATAATTTGCATTATATTGAAATTGTTAACATTAGTCTGGTTTTCACATGTATTGGCGCACAGAGCAGTAATTATATACCTTTCTGTAAAGCTTATGAAGTAATCAAACATATGATAGGCTGCACAATATCAATACAAAATATAAATATTGGATGTACACAGACTGCTACTACGCGTCGCTAGTCTGACGCAAGCCACGCAAGCACAATACGAGCGGTCATGCTTACTAGTATGTTATGACGTGAAATCAGAAGTTTATATCCTGCCAAGAAAATACCGTTCTATGCGCCTGTAAGAGTTTTCACCTCAAAAAAATTATAAGTGACTCTATAAAATATACCTTTTACAAAAAGCTAGATATTCGAAATACTAATATTAGTTTTTGGGTGCGTCACACTATTTTTGCCTACCGCAATTGAGATAGGTCGTGAAGAGAGATGATCCAAAACATTACCACAAATTATATTTTTATTACCTGTTTCCCAATTCCCCAATATAAAAGCATTAACCTTAAATTAAATCCCACTTCCCCTAATAAAAATGGCGGTATAATATACGACAATAAACACATTCGGAATAGTTGGAAGAAGTTTTTATTAAAATAAAATATCAATAAAAAAAGTTATTTGTTCCGTTTTGAATGACGAAAATGTCGGTTTTAGAGTTATGTTTCTCAGTTAACCCCTAGCAAATAGTTCGAGGCACGTATTTATAATCGGCTATTTTTTGGTTTTTAGAAGGAAGATTAGGTAAATTAAATTGAATAATGCTTATTATTATGTGAGAATATATTTATTCAAATAATAAGTTCTTTTTTGTGTGAGTTTATTTATTTTTATGTATATGTGTATACAATAAACTTCGGTATACAATGATAGGTACTCGTATATCCCAATGATACTAGTTTTATGCTGAGATATTGTATGCACAATGGGAAATACTACAATGGGCCCACTCGTGGCTAGCGGCTGATAAATTGACAGATAATGCTTCTTCTAATGTCTCTTCGATCATCAAAGGAGGGTTGGGAAGGAACAAAGATGTTTTCGGCCAAAAATTAATCCTTTTGTCGGACTAGCAATGAGAAACTTACTCTTCTCCCCTGTCGATGAACTCATAAACTGAAATGCCTGTTTGCCCACTCCGACGGTTTTTTTTCTCTCGAACTGACTATGCTATTGACCTGTTAAGGTCTTTATAGCTTCACCGAACTCACTCCGACGGAGTCCGAGCATCTTAGTTTTATCATGTAAGTACGCCACGAGGAAAATACTTCTATAAAAATCTTCTATTTAATGAATGAATTCTTTGTTGCACTTCTAATTTGTACACTGGCGAGCTTAATGCCATAAAGAATTTTCTTTCAGCTAACCAGCAGTATTAATGTTATTCAAAAACATTTGTAGGTAGTGCCTATATAAACAAAACAAAAGAAAATGGATAAATAAATATATACATGTATACAATATTATAATAAAATAAATATATATTTAACATATACATGCATACATAATTACATACATACATACGTACACATATATAACAATGACAAAGCAAGTAATAAAGATGTATACACAGCAAAAGTTAATTATACATGCAAACTGTAAAATCACGAACACTCGGCCTCCTTTTTTAAAAGACTTCAAAAAAAGGAGGAGGTTCTCAATTCGACTGTATTTTTGTTTTTCGAATAAATACTGGTGTAATTGAATTTTAAACTTATTGATAGTTTCAAAATCTTGAAGTCGATGCAGTAATGTATTCCATAATCGTATGGCAGTTATTGTGAATGAGTTTAAATATAAATTAAATCTGTGCTGAGGTACCTCCAGAGTTTTAGTGTATGCCGAACGAAGATCACGACCGTGAGCCGTTCGGAAAATCAATCGTTCCTGGAGATATTGTGAACATCTAGGGTCGAATAGAACACCTTAAAGAAAATGCAATATGGGAGCGTTTCGCCGAGACCAGTTTAGTTGCGAACGAAATTGAGAAATGTGATCGTACTTACGCAGCCCGAAAATGTAACAAATGCACAAGTTTAGGAGGCGATCGAGTTTATTGAGTAACTCCTCTTTAAGGTCTGAATAAGTTACATCGGCGTAATCAATTATGGGGAGTAACAGCGAGTTGACAAGTGTTTTCTTGGTCGTAAGTAGTAAAAAATTTTGCATTCTTTTAAGGGAATGCATTACTCCGTACACCTTTTTACTGACTGTATTGATATGTTGAGCCCATGATAGGTCTTGGAAAATGTGCAGACCTAAATCCTTGTCTTGAGAATAACATTCTAGTCTAAAGTTATTGTACGTAACTTAGCGGTTTAGGGCAGCTCGACGACCGATAATTATGACTTGTGTTTTTATTGGAATAGTAAGGAGACTGTATTCCTCAGTCCAAGAGTGAACGCGGTGCAGGTCATCGTTCATCCTTTGTATGCACTCTGAAACGGCATCAAGTTCCAAATGTTGGTAGAGCTGAACATCATCTGCGATAGATAGATCGTAACTACTGTGGTTTTTTTTTTGTAACCAGACTATTAATAATAATAGAAAAAAGCAGAGGTGACAATACAACGCCTTGAGTTACGCCAATAACCATATCGCACCAATCAAAAAATAATTCATTAAACCTTGACACGTTGTCGACACCCTTTCATGTATGAAGAAAACCACTCAATAGCTGATTGTGACATATTTAGAGATGAAAGAAGAAATAATAAAATATCATGATCTACACAGTTAAAAGCATTGCTAAAATCGATTAGTGTTTAGTGTTACATAATTTATTTTTTTTATATTATTTTATATAATTAAAGCGTTGTAAGTGTTCATTCTTGTATGCTCTTTCTTATTGTGGTTGCAAGCACTGCCATGTACGGTCTAATTTATGCCTTATAAAGAAATTTTAGCTGGCCGGGCTTGGAAAGCCGACGCACTCTATTTAGCATGCCCAGTTTGTTAGATGTTGCGGAGATAACATTTCCAATGTAGTCCCTTAGATAAAGGGCACAGTGGATATCCACCTCTAGGATACTTAGGCTGTTACGCTTTACGACCAAGTCATTTTCAAGAGCGAGGAGAAGAGAAAACGTGAATTTTTACCTGTGCTTTGCTAAAATTTAACTCAATCAAGTTTCTTGCTTCCTATAGAAATACGAGTTCCAAGGACCGGCTAGGCTCAGATGGCAACAAGATGCCTTATGGTATAGTAAAATCAAATCCAAAAGCATCGGCGACTACCAAAAGAAATATAATCCGTCCACAGTCACTGTTAGTTTGGCGACCAGCTATGCTTTGGCTAATCACGAATCTCAACTAATTAAAAGGGAATCACTTATCGATTGGGGGCCTGGTGCTACTCGCGGCACTAGAAGTGTATCTCTTATTCTCCTCCACGTGTTTCTCGGGTGATGCTCAAAACTTAACTAATATTTGGCCGCTACACTGTTCCACAAAAATTTAACCTCGCGGAGACATATAGAGTAATCAATCGATCGACGATAATAAAAGGTGGGTACTCTATTTAGCTATATGATTAAAAAATATCTGTAATGGATTAAAGTGTAGCCGTGCTCAAATCAATTGTAGATTACTACCACCCTCTTAGTCACTGGATATATGCCGTATGATTTCGTAACCCAAAACACCTTAGTGTCCCACTATGGCACTATTATATCTGGTGTATAGTAGTCTTAATCAAGTGAGACAATTGGCATGGACTCACAGCTGAAATTCGATTTTAATTCAACATTTTATTAAGTTTTTCAATATTAATGAAGAAAATAAACTATTGGGAAAAAATATTGAAACACTGAAACTTATAAATATTTCCTAAACAAATAAAAATAAAAGCAATCGATGGCGAAACAGAGAAGGAAGATATTCTTAAGAGTTTTACCTCTGTTTATTTTATGTAAATCATTGGCAGTAATTCAAATTAATTGTATCAATTCATTACAATCAATTAAATAAATTATTTATAAACATTCGGAAATTTATTGTTAAATTATGTATTAAATTGAATAATAAAAAAGGAATGAATAAATGAAACTGATTATCCATAAACGAGGCAAACAATAAAATTTGGACCGTTTAACAACATCTTTTGGGCCCCACCGGCAGATGTAGCAGTTAATTCTATGGGTGTTTTATTTCCTCGGCGCATCGAGTGCCATTCACATGGCAATGTCAATTAATAAAATATTTGTCACATAAATTATGTAACGACAAACGACTCGGTCCTTCCGGACTATTGTGCTTCACTTACTCAGCGGAATGGGGAACGCTTAGAGATATATTTACGGGTTATTTTAACTTTGTAGCATCATCGGACCTTTATGATTTTATGAACACTTTCTACTCTTGATATATATTATTAATGTAACGTATTTTTTCAATAGTCTAGACATTAATTAGTTTCTTAATGTAAATGATAAAAAAAAATATTTTTATAGAGAATAATTAATTCAAATACACTACAAATAGTAAGTTTTCATAAAACTTGCAATTTGTATGTTTTATGTTAATAATATTTTTATTCTACAATAATTAATATACTAAAAATAGAAGTACGTTAATCAATTTCAATATTGAAGACATTCTAATGATATGGTTTTGTAAATTATAGATTCTAACTTTTCGTTAAATTATTACTTTTGGATTTAATAAAGTATCGTGAAAGTCAACAAATTCGTAGACATCCGTTCGGCCACGTTGCTTTATTATTCGGTACACAATAGTTAAGCACAATTGCGGACGACGGCGGAAAGAGGCGGGCGGTGCGACGCAGGGGGCGAGGGGGTCGAGAGCACCGCAAAAACTGCACCCGACTTAATTATAAAGAGACAAGAAGCGCCATTAAATAGCGATTCGTTAAATCTACGCTCTCGTGTTAACACCACACGTCTCCCATCCTTATCACTCTTTCTCGGTTCAGAGAGAGACAGATATGCTTCGACTGTAACGTTTGTAAAGGGGCGGTGTCACAGATATAAGGTTTAGATTGACTGGGCGGCGCGCGGCTCGCTCTATTCTACAGTTTTTTTTTGTTTGCGCTCAAAAGCAACGCTTACGAAGCTTTTCATTTGGTGTCGGGTCGCGGGAGCGGCCGCTCGTCCGGAGTTACTATGTCCGTGTGAGATAAATGTTTTGACTTTTGTATATACGGGGTGTTGTGATTTGATAATGTCTGAACTGCGTGGTTCGCCGCCGCTCTCGAGAATCGCTTTGGAGAATGGTTTCGGAGCGCCACTAGCCGCTCTAAGTTCGCTGGCGGAGGCACCTCCACCGGCACCCAACCCTCACGGCATCGACCACATATTGTCCCGGCCGGCCGTCGGGACTAATGTTGGTGCCGGGCTGTTAACCCCAAGGTTGTCGCTCGCGGCTGCAGCGGCGGGTATGGCGCATTACCTACAACACAAGCCATTATATTGGCCAGGATTCCAGGGCCTCGTATCAAACCCTATGGCTTGGCGGGATCGATTACAATCCAGTAAGTTTATTTCACAAACATACAATTTATTTGTTAGTATTATAATTAACGTACTCGTAAATATCTCTTTAGATTGATTTCCATGTTTAATAGAGTCTTGAATATTTGTTGTTCATAATACAATGGCATTTGAATTAGAGAAATTACTAATAAGGACATCATATGACAGTTTCTATTTGTAAGACAGACTCTCATTACAATTGCTGGTGCCTAGAGAATAACTGAAGAGTCTTAAAAAAACGATATTTATATAACGTATTTAATATAATATACCCAGTACAAAGAAGAAACTGATTCTCTTTAAATTAATTGAAATAACAGAACTGTCATGTTTTAAATGCAGGGAGATTGTAAAGAAGCTACAAAAAAGTATACGTTTTTTATGGATGTAAGAGTTGTAGGCAAAAACCAGGTTGATCTTAGATATACATTAAACAGATGTGGAAGGACATAAATCAATATCCACAATCAAAATTCTTTCTCAAATATCCCATCACTAAATGTACTGTTAAAGTTCTTAATAAAAGTAATTTATTAAATAAATAGTCACTTTTAGTATACGATACTGTTGCACTTATACCAACCCATTAAATACTTATAACATGTAAAACAATTTTCTGCTATAAAAGATTTCAACGCGCTATTACTATATTTGTAAAATTAGATATTTAAGTAAAAATATTATTCGATGCAATTATCTTTAAGTAGGCATTAAATATTATTAAAAATGTATAACTGTAATGATTAATGACTTTCATACATTATTAGTAAATTTATTGATTTTGAAATAATATTTCGTATTAATGTGGGACATGAATTAATTAGAGATGATTTCAATTTGTACCTTCTATTTGCTTTGGTACATGCTTATAATAAGGAAAACATATAATTATACTTATTTAAAAGGTACATTTGCAATATTTAATGTTTCCAGTTATTATTTCTATTATTGATAGCTATTGTTATAGTCTAATTTTTATTAAAAATTGTTTATTTGGATGTCGCTTCAATGAACTGACTGCATTATAAAACTTGGTAATAAAAAAATAGATTTTACTACAACGAACTTTTAATAATACATAATTTTAAGGTATTATTGGTCTTCCAAAATATTTTAATATAAATATACAACATTGCAAGAAAAAAAATTATTAGTTTCTATTCAATGGAAGACCGATATCCCGTCGGGTCGACTTCCGGCGGATTCGCGCCGTCGGAGCCTTCCCCGCGTCGAGTTATAGCCTACGTAACGATCGTTTGCGGCTCGATTACGGTACGATACGGCATGTTACACGTACAAACTACGTTCAATAGTCGTTTATATAAATATTTATTGAGCCTTTCACTTGAAGGGGTTGAAATGAAACTGTTCAGAAAGGTACAGGAGAAAATCTGCTGAACAAAAGACGTTTAATTGTTATTATTACAATATTATATTTTTTTTTAATTTACATATTAATATAATCGTAAAATAAAATGACTCAATTTGTAACATTATATCGGCGTGTAAAAAGCTATGGGCATAATAACCACGCCGCGCCAATCACAATGTATTGGCGATTTTAAACTCTGAGAAATTTTTTCACATACGGTGATAGTACAAGAACATTCCTCAGGTTCAAGTTTCCTCACGATGTTTAATTTAATTCTCAAATAAAATCAGAATTACGTCTGTATACTTTTTGAAAACATGGGTTATATATTCTTTACTAGATTTGATCGTGTCTTTGCTGGCGTAAAATTTATTTATTTGTTGTTCTTATTAGACATCCGTTGTAATTTCTTAAATGGTTAGTATAATTTTTCACGAGGATAGGTTGAACTGTATAGAATTCAATGCACTATAACGCCATCTAGTGCAGAGTTATAGTAAAATGTATAAGATGATGATATTTCCTCAAAACGTACCTATATGAGTAAACGTTCATGGTGACTAGTCTAAAGATTTTAGATTTTATCAATCACATATGTAAACACCAACATTCATTTTTATATATGTGTATAAAAATAATTCAATATGTGTAAATACCACTATGATTTTATTATATGAACTTATCACTGTTGTTTTATAGATTTTTTATTATAGTTTTATAGATTAAAGATCACGCTGTATAATTTATATAGAATATTTCTTTATAACTATGGAAATGAAACGACTTGTACATAATAATGACATGTTATATGTGTTCTATTCAAAAATAACTTATATCCGTGACTTGATCCTTTTAAATATACATAGAAGTCGATTGTAGTCACTTGTAACTTTATAAACTAGATATAATATGTAAATTTGTTCATGTACGAGTATATTTTCTGTCTATTTATTTATATATTTCGAATATATCATATATTTATATTTCAATGTTAATTTGTTTTTATATCCTTGTTTCGATTGAAGAACTTTCCCTGTTGGTACAATCTCACCAATATATGCACCAAAAACTACAATAAAATATTCGTCCGTGAAATATATTACCACCGTCTACTCCATTCAAAATGTCCCAATGGTGTACTAGTTAGTTACCTCGTAGGAGCGAAAAGAATTGTACGAAAATCAAGTATAACTAAGTTACAAGTTGGACAAGAATATTTCCCACAAAATTAGTCCATCTTCAGTAGTTACTAATAGAATATTAACTCAACTACAATGGATATTGTGGAAAATCAGGCACTGTGGCTTATTTTGTTATATTATGCTGCAGTTTACTCAACATATAAAAACGGTTAGAGAATTCAACAATTTTTAACCACGGTCAAATGTCTTTTTAAGGGCAACTATTAGAACATTGGAGGTGGAAAAAAAATGAGACATATTTCTTTGAGTCATGTTAAAGACGAAATACCTAGCGCTTGATGAATTCACTGTGTAGATGCTGTTTTATAGTGTTGCAGGGCGTATAGTCCGGAGTAGTGCCTGGAACTTGCGACTCAAGTGTACGATTAACAGTGCCTATCGATGCTCGTTATCGCTTAACTTGTACTGCTCATATTAATCTATAAGACGTATCAAAATTCGTATATACTTGTTAAAGCCGTTCTGAATATTTTCCTAAGAAAATATTTATGGTAAGAGTTTTTATATGATACTTTACCAGATTATGAGTGAAGTTGGAAGAACAGCAAATACTGTTGTAAGAAGAGAAGATATCGTCAGAGGTCATAAACCCACCAATGTATAATCCAAAAGGTTCGATACACTGGTTCGATACTGGATGATTTCAAAATGTGACCTACTAATGCGAATCACTAGATTGGAACTTTCAGTATATATTCGACGACTGTTAATCGGCATGGATACAATTACCGTATTATATGGATAATAGTTTAATTTATTTACGCCATTGTTTCTGGGTTTTAATTAAACTTTCCGATATAGTTCGCCTTTATAAGATACACAAATTAGTAGGCTCTTATTACGCTGGGTGTATTTTTATTTCTATGTCGTTATTAAAAGAGTATCCTATGTCCTATTTATATTCTAGTGTCATTGCAATGCGTTAGAAGCTTACTCAAAAAAAAAGTAACAACGGACTTTCTTTCATATTTGTAATATTAGTGTGGATTGTAAAAACTAAACCAGAGGAACGTATCACTGACGTAGCTTACGTTGCCCTAAGTTTCTATTTAGGTTTGATTATAAACCATTAAAGTTTACATATACTATAAATGTTACAGCTTCGTCACCACATACATCTAAGTGTCTCCCAAATTAGCGGTGTTTTGTTACAATCTACTGTGATTAAAAATAAAAATTAAATATTAAACCACTAGCTATCACAACTCAGATCTCAATTAGGTACATACTGTATTGTGTGAGATATTTTATAGCCTGTAGATACCGATTAAACTCAGGTTGACTGCATATCTCTCCATTACCTAAAAACCACGCAAGCATGAGTACAAACTATGAAACCCAATTAACTGGAGTCGAGTAGGTACGCTTCGCGTCACTATCTCAAGTGTTGGATTATATCAATTAATGTTGCCGAGGTATCGATTCTTGTTATCGATATCAAAATCAATTAATTCGCGCTATTATAATAAATGTTTTATCTTTATTTTTCTGTTTTTAACGTAATTTACTTGAACGAATGAAATAAGCGTGCTTAGCTTAAAATAATAATTACTGTATTTTCGTTAATAGATTTAACGCTTAATTTACATGTTCATATAGCATGATATGACAACGGCATTTACGACTAAGGACTTTCAGGAATTCGGTATTTAAACTCTGCCCTTCCAATACATTCTTGATAATGTAATGTATGTCTGCACTTCGATAAGTTGGATTTAGTAAAATAACAACATAATTTAAAATACTAGAAACAATAACAAATTTGTAATTCCATGTTTCAGGCTCACAAAGGCTAATAACAGTTTATTAACTAATAGTGTTAGGTCTTAGAACAAAGTAAGTTCAAACAACGTGTCAAGCGGGTTTCAATGTCTAAAGGCTATTAAGGGTGAATCAATGAGTGAACGATGGTGACGACTCGAAATAACACCAGAGAGAAAACGAATGTAACTATTTATATTTGTAAAAATATGTATCATTAAAAGATGAACCAGATCGAGTTACTTGCCGATTCTTCTCGATGAGTAGGTTGGTTTCCGAACCGGTGGTAACTTTGACGTTCATAAGCATCTTCGAAGGGGTCAAATTGAATAAAGTATTCTTGATTCTGATGTTGACAACTTTGTTTGTCGTTATCGACTCCTGGGGGTCGACATAGACAATTTTGGGAATCACAGACATATGCTTTCAACGATCCTTTAAGGCCTTAATTACGTCTGTTTCCAACATACTCAATATACAGTTTTATTATTTATATCTTTGTATAAATATGGATATCTAAACTGGTGCGTATATTCTGTAAACTTTTGGTATTTTACGTCATAAAATTTCGCTGTATAACATAATTCAATTTAATTCAGAATAACAATACAGGGTGTTAATTTAGAATTAACTTAAGATTTCATTTAAAACACTTATCAACTTAGCCACTACTTTATAAGGCATATTGCCCATGTTAAGCACACTTGAATTTATTAAGTGAGCTAACTCGAATAGGGACGGTATTGAAGTGAATTCGAATTAGAACCCTAATAAAAATAAAACTGTTGACACTGGCGAATATTTCAGCGACGTTGTTTGAAGAATTACAAAAAAATATATACAGCTTAGTTAAAATATCGAATTGTGTAACGAAAGTTAATAACATCGCTGTATAGTGAGTGTTTAGTCACGGACCGACGGAGATTTTAATAAAACGGTATTATCCAACGAATACACATTACTTATTAACCGTTATCAATAATAAACATTGTTATCAGAACGATAAGTGATCAAGTAATGAACAATAATCCCGTGTCGACGATGTACTATCAGCTGTAATTGCATCAAGACAATTTATATTATGTTTATATTATATTTTTAATACAAATATTTATTATGTTTTCGTAATAAACTTGTTATGCTATCTGTGTTTGTAATGATACGGTTATTGGATGACTCTTACCCTTCGTTATTCAATTTGAAATATAAAAAAAAAACAGCGGTCCTGTTGCGAAGGAAATAAATGCAACGTATAAAGAGATATAGTTATTTGATTTTTTATGTGACGTTGTAAAAATATAAACTAATCGGGGCGAAGAGACACGAATATAAAAGTATGACGTCATCAATAGTGACGTCATTTTTATGATTTCAAATATCAGTCCACTACGAACAATCGAGTATGCAATACTAAATTTAATTACGGCTTATTTCTGGATGTCAATAATCCATCGATTCGGGTGAGAATGCCCAGTTTCTAGTCGTCGGTCATCTTTCAAAACTATCAGCCAAAGCAGATACCAATAATAACCAAGATGCTTATTAACAACTGATCCAAAAAAGCCAAATATATACAATACACAATGGGAATTTATTCAAAGAGCCTTTTTTAAACTTAGGCTATGGTTTAGTAGATCAATTTTTAAAAAGATAATTAGGATTAAAAGTACAAGAAGAGAAGCAGGAGTGCCTTGCCTTGGCGCAATATGTTTTTTTTTGTGAGCGACTAACCGTGCTATTGTTGCTTTCTAAAAATATGCCTCTTTTCTGTAGGCTTGCTTTTCATAAATGTTTACTCGTCTCTTACAAGGCAGATACATAACAATGGATAATATTCCGTGTTAATACTAAAAATTGTGGAAGAGCCACATCCCTCCCACAAGCCCTCAAGCCGCGATTTATCGGCTACTTTTCCAGCCAAAATATTATAGAAAGGGTAAATAGTAGCCAATAATTAGTACGAGTCAATAGTAGTCATTAGTACAGATACAGTTAGTAGTAATTCCTCTGAAATATAGTTACGACTAAAAACCAATATCTTACGTTTTACTAGTAAATTTTAAAATTTGTAAATATAAGTCTTAATTTTCGGCCTACTACCATTTGAGTATAACAAGTGATGTTAAATCTGGGAATTAAACATTTGTTACTGTGGATATCCGAACGCGTTGTATTCTCGGTTAAACTGAGTGAACTGTATCTATATATTGTGACAAATAACTTTGAAATCAATTGTAAAACATATGCTGAACAAAAAGAGTACAATAGTGATATTACTAAATGTATAGGTTATGTAAAAATCAAAGACATGCGACATAGAGTAACTTTTATAAAAAAACACAGTATCGTTGCCGAAGCAGAGGTACATAAACAAAAGCTAGTAATGCAATATATATTTGTTCCATACTAGTTGTGCACTCGGCTCTGAACAGGTTTTTATTATTTTTCATACTCATTGTATTCTAATATCCACGTATATCAAGTTTCATAGCGATACATGTACATTGAAGCACTGTGACATGACTTAGTAGCAAGTTATTGTTAAGTAGATAGTACAAAAACTTCTCTATAAAATAATACTTAGGCGTTTATTTATTAATACTTCGTTGTAACTTTCATTGTGATAGATTAAACGGTATTGGACTTTATTCATGTTATATTAACATTCATTTTGTTTCCAGCTTACCAGACAGTCGTTGTCGTGTCTAACATTTATTAAAAAGCGTTATGATAGTTTTGTGACAATTCCAAGTTTTAATTTCGAGAGTATAATAAACAAAACAAAAGAAGTCAACCAAATATGTCATTCGAGATTGTATACAAAAGTTATGATTATTACAGTTTGTCAAAATCTTAACGCTTCCTTTTCTAATTATCCCATTTTTTTCCAAGTCAATAATGGATAAAATAAATATAAAAGAATAACAATAATATACATCGTTCGAAACGTGAGTTATGTTCTTCTGTTTATACAAAAATCCCCATAGAAAAAAGGATTTAACATTTTTCTCAACTTCCCGGACATATTTTCCACTTTTTTAAATTTCGATTACAATCTAATGCTGATTATTGTGGACTTAAAAAAATAGCCAAATGTGTTTACTCATTAACGCAATTAAAGTTCTGTCCATATAGACAAATGTATAGAATTAAAATAGCTTTACATATTTAAAAGCTTCTTTTTGCGTGTAAAAGTATACCAGTAATGGCATATTTGTATAGCATATAAATAAATAAAAAATACATAAAAATATTCTTAAAAATTCCAAACAGGCAACGGAAAAAAAATCTACGTGAAACTATTCACATTTCACAACTTCCGTGAACGTCTCATAACGCGAGACACACGTTCGCAATCGAAACTGCATCCCTTGTAACCGGAATTTTAATTCCCCGGAACATATGCCACCGCTCGGACCACCTCCTCCCTCCCTCGATACACCCGCCTTACGGGGTGGGCAGTAATTAAAAAAATATGTCTCCCTATAAAACGCCTGTGTGACCGCATTGCACTCTACCGTTCCCTTATGTAGCTCCATTATAATTTAGTTCATTATTTATCTAATACTAACGGCCACTCGCGACTTCATCTGCATTTGTATTATTATAAATGATAATACGATACAGTTACCGGGCTTTTGATTTGACACGTCGGGCAGAAGACCGAGATAGTCCGCTAAGTTCGGTTTCGTATAGCGTTATCTTTGTCTATCGTAGTCATTGTGCTGTGCGATAGAGAGAACGCTTTACAAAACCGAAGCAAGTCGATCTTAGTAAAACGTCTCGCTCATCTTCCCGATGTGCCAAATCAAAAGCCGGGTACTGTATATTATAATCTTGAAACTTTAACGGTTTATGGAGCAAACACCGAAATAGTCGTCATTATCTCATATAATATATTTTTTACAAAGTTATTTGAAGCTTATCGTTATATTTTGGTCAATTTAAAGAGAATCTTCATAAATAACTCCTGTGATGTTGTTATGTATACGTTCGTATATATAAATTCATACATTCTTGCGTGAAATTATGCCAAACATACATCCGTCCTCATATACTTTGAGTTTTAACATATTAATAGGATTGTTGTCTAACATCACGCTACGAGCCGTAAAAATGAAGTTAGGTTGAAGATAGTAACGTGTTAATTAATTTATCGTCTAATGATACTAATCATAATCCTAATTAATATTATAAATTCCAATATGAGTTTGTTCGTTTTCAACACTTTCACATCCAAAAAAAAACTGATGATACTAAAGCTGCCAAAAGGCAATAATCTCAATTAAAAATCCGAAGTATAATAGTTAAATAAAATAATAATAATAGTTACTCATATTTAAAACGATTTTTAACATAATTAACAAAGTAAACGAAAGCAGAAAAATGTGCGGACCTAGAGTCTGCAGAATAAAAAAAATGCCTACAGATTTGGTCCGGCTGTTGCTTCTGAAAGCCAGTCACCCTTTAAGTTTAGCGTGTTCACCATATTATACCACATTTAACATCAGATGAAACTGTGATCAAATATTGATACTTATAAAAACTAAAAAACCACACCTTGGGATAATGATAAAGCTTATGAAAAGTTCGGCTGAGGGAGATCCACTGTCACTTTTATTACTGTCACACAAAGAGTATAGTTTTCAAGATATACTGGCACATGAGGTAACCCAACTGAATCCTCAGTGTGGACTGAATCCTCAATCCTCCACTGTAGTTCTATTCTAGTCGATTGTGCATAAATATAAGTTACAAACACTGTATTATCTGTTAGTACAGATGTACTATACATCTATTAAATACATTGTAGTATAAATAAAGTAAATCGTTGATAAAACCATCTACCATAATAAAGAGTAAAATAAATGAATCTGAAACGTCAATTCGCCAACAATTATAAAGGCAGTTTAAATGGGGTTATTAAATTACTGCTCAAACCATCGCAATCTCGAGCCTAATGAAATTAAATTAAGAATAACATAATTCCGTCGGCACCGCACAGCGCTGGGTCCCGGGGGACGTTGGGGGGTCGCCGGGGGGTCGCTCATTCCCCGGCCCAGCGGTGGGGTGTGACTCCATCTTTGTTTTTCGCGATGAGGTGACGGTTATTACTGTCGATGTTTTGGTCGGCTTTGTTTGAAAGTTTTCAGAGAGAGATAAACTGTCATTGGTCTCTCTATTTAAACATTTTATTTCAATTTAGTTTCCTAACTAATAATATAAATGGAAATGAGTATTTGTTTGTTACGCTTTCATGGCTTAACTAGTTACTTAGTTATCGTGTAATTTTGCATATACATTGTCAAGGGTCCAAAAGAGAATAACCTCTTTCCAACCAGAAATAAAGTAGGGCTAAATCAAATCTGCATTAACGCGAGCGAAGCCGCGGCCAAATGCTATTATCTAATAAGAGAAGAATGCTAATTGTATTTGTAATTATATAATTATGTGTATTATCATAATTAAAAAGAGATATGAGTTAACCAGCAGCCACCCGTGACTTCGCCTGAGTTTTATATCATACATCATTTTCGTATAAATCTACTGTATACTTACTTGAAACTTATTGTTATATTTTGTCCAATATAAACAACATCTTTATTTAAAAAAAGTTAATATTGAAAGTATAGCCTCTCTGTTACTCTGATATATAAGCTATATCACTGTAAAATTTCATAAAATTCCATTAGGTATATAAGAAAATAAAAAGCATTTCTTCATTCTTAAAAAAACTTTCTTGTTTATAATTTGATTATAAATATAATGGAGGTGTAAGGAATGTTAATAACAATATATTCTCATTTAGTAAATCTTATACGGTGGTATAAAAAAATATATTGCGTTACTAGTTCGTGCCCGCGAATTAATTCCCTTAAAAATAATCTATTGTTTTATGAGAAACTACTTGTTTTAACTACGTAATTGTGGGTTGTGGCTTTTCATTATGATCATTATGATCGTTACTACGTAACCCCTTTAAGTTAAGAGAGTAAATGTTTTATATTATTACTGCTTAGACTGTGTAAAAAAGCGCGATGATATGACTACATTTGAAAAAAATACTTGGTGACTCTTGGCCACTTTTAGATCTGATGAAAAGTGAGAAGAAGGCCGAAGATATAAGTCGTTCACTCAGTAAAATCCTATTCACTCTTCTTCTTTAGGAAAAACAGATGGAAGCAGCGCGTTCCATTCTTTTGTGGTTTGCATGAAAAATTACGATACAAACAACCTGAGATGTAAAGAGACAGCAGAACTATCCTTTGCAGATCTTGTGCACACTCCTCAAAGTACAGCCGACAGAACACTATAAGACATGTGGCCCTATATCGATGTTCTAATGTTTGCTTTTATGTTCCTGTCAGTGCACGACAATAATATTTAGTCGATCCTAACCAAAAGCTAGAAGCAGTTTATACTAATACTTATACTTTGAAAAATCACATCAGAATCAGTTTAGCCATCTCGCAGATCAACACAGTCAGACAACAGACACTTCTATTTTATTGATATGTATTTATAAATAAAAGCAAAGATAATATTCAGTCGTGAATATAATACACAAGCTCCAAGAGGACGCTGGGCAGATACGAGACGCATAATGGAGGGCGGATTAATACAAAAGCTTACTAAATACATATGGGATACGATTTCAATTGGTCAATACTACTTACATTATTATCTGCTTGGCGTTATTATAGTGGATGTAATTACATCAATATTATTACCTTCACTTTTACTTTATAAATGATATTTAAATACTGAGTCTTAAAAAAAATAATTTTCGACGCCGCCTATAATTTCATTCTCTAGTTTATTTTCATCTTCTAGTAAATCATGTTTTTTGAAATTTTCCATGATAATCATTATTTTGCTTGAACTATAAAAAGTTATGTAAAAAACAAAATTGTAACAATTGAAAATATCTGCACTACATGAAAAAATTGACTTGAATTGTTTTTTAAACAAAGAATAATTCGTCCGCCTTCACGTTTGCATATTAAAATAATTCCTGAAAAAATAACATTCGTTGGATGTAAAAAGAGTGGATGTGTGACCAAACGGTAGATGTGAAAACTTTAAAATAATGTACAACAAGTATACACAATTCGGTAAGTCAATGACTCGAGCGCTCTGGATATCGAGTGGAACCAAATAAACCTGAATCAGAATCACCGACCCTGCCTGTTCACTTTTGTTTACTGTTCAATACGCCAAAAGAAGTTTTCACTTCAAATATTATTATCTTATAATCAGCATCCTTACCGTACCATAAGAAGTTTCACATCCATTAGTAATTATATTAAAAAAATGTAAAAGAGACACATCGCATTTCTGTCATCTATATGTTCATGAGATGTTTGACAAAACGTTGACACAGCGTATAAGACATTTATCCCTTTGAGGAGGACGCGACGCGCCGCTACGGTGTGCTACGACATATGTTGAGTAGCGCTACCGTTTGCTACGTCGCCGTAGGCTGCCTACACATCTACAATTTATCTACAACTCAAAGTATTTGAGCAGAATTTTCATTATTTTCTATTTTGGCTAACCATGAAGCACAATTTAAAAAGTTTATTTATGTTACTAATTTTATTAAATACTAGCTTTGCTCATGGTTTCGCTCGTGTTGATCTAGATTTTGAAAGTAAAATACAGCCCACGGTACTCGCTAATAATGCATTATTATTGCACTGTCCGTAGGTGAGAAGATTTCTACAATCGGTTAAGTATTTTTTTAGTTTATTCTCTACAACAAAAATAATCTTTTCTTTATATAATATTAATATATATTTTATTTGCAAATTACTTCATACACAATTTTAGAAAATATAATAAGATTTTTTTTAAAAACAAAACTGAATAAATAAATATGTAAAAAAACATTTACAGTAAAACTAATATTATATATTTAACTTTTTATATTACTTTACTGTAAATATGACTATCAATAAAATAAAAATCTATTTCTGTGAATTAGAATTGTTTCGGTTAGTACACAATACAGTTACATTAATTATACTAGTAAATTATGACAGAAGTGAACTAAGTCAGTAATTACATAGGAAGCTACATTTCATGTGACGTTTCTAATCACACTTGATAAGAATATAATAAGATTGAATAAACTTGTTTCCTTCATAAAATATGTTTAAAATGGCGCGCCTAGTAGTATTTTCGCGCATTGTGTTTCTGGTTGAATTGGATGGGCGCACAGGTAAAACGAACACAGCACAGGTAAAACAGACAAAGCCACCAAACAGCCTAATATTAGGTCTTTACCTATGAAATTGCCGTTTTGTATGAAAAAATTTAAGCGAATTTTTTTCATGTATTTTTATTTGTATTAATCGAAGTAATCACCCATGCAATCAATGCATCTTTGCCAACGCAGTGGCATTTTATTGATGTCCTTCTTAAAGAAATCAGCTGGACAAATTCTTCAAAGGCATTTTGTACTGCCTCTCGGGTATTGAATTTTTTTCCCACCAAGGAGTTATCCAAATTCTGGAAAAAGTAGTAGTCTGTAGGTGCAAGGTCTGGTGAGTAGGGGGGATGACGGAGAACTTCCAACCCCAGTTCTTGCATCTTAGAGACCGTCTGCTGTGCAGTATGAGGTCGCGCGTTGTCATGCAGGAGCAGCGGAGACGAGCGATTGACCAATGCTGGTTGGAGATGTGCCAGCTTCTCCATCATTGTGTTCAGTTCTTCACAATACACATCTGCAGTAATGCTCACCCCGTTTGGTAAGAAGCTGTGATGAATCACACCGGCGCTAGACCACCAAACAGTGACCATCACTTTTCTAGGGGTAAGTTTTCGTTTAGGGCATTGTTTAGGTGCTGAACCAGGATCAAACCAACTTGCTGAGCACTTGCGGTTATCAAACACAATCCATTTTTCATCGCAGATAACAATGCGGTTCAAAATTCCCTCATTTGTGTGTCTGTTGAGCAGCGCAAGGCACGTCTCAACGCGTACTTCGCGCTGGCGATCATTGAGTTCGTGGGGCACCCATTTGTCAAGCTTTTTTACCTTGCCAATTTGACGCAAATGGACCAATATTGTTTTGACGCTAACGTCGAAAGCTGCTGCTAATTCAGCCGTAGATTGTGTATCATCAGCTTCCACAATTGCATTTAATTCGTCATTGTGGACCAAAGTCTTCGGACGACCGCGAGGTTCATTTTTCAGGTCGAAATTCCCAGAACGGAAGCGAGCAAACCAATAACAGGTGGTTCGTTGGTTTGTAGTGTTAGCTCCGTAAACGCCGTTGATGTTGCGTGCCGCTTGTGCCGCGTTGCTGCCACGACGGTAATCATATTCCATAATTACTCGAATTTATAACGTATCCATGATGACAAAAAAGATTGAAATGCGATGAAAATGTAACACTAATCAAGAAACAAATGACTACTTTTGGAAAAATAGTTCCATTTTTATAAAATAAAATTAATTTGAAATTAGAATTCTTAGCCAAACAAAAATTATTTTGATGTGAAATGGCCAGTACTGCAGAACGGCAATTTCATAGGTAAAGACCTATTATTAAAAATTTAATAAATTCAATATTTTGTGTTTATAACACGAATTAATATTAATTTATGAACGGAAATAAATAATCTGATAATATTTTTAAATGTAGTATTTTAATTAACATAGTTTATTTACGCATAGCTATATTTCCAATTTTTTAGACTAAAAAGTACGGTAATGTATGGTAAATATCAAAGTATTTTATTAAGTGCATTATAGACTTAAACACGGTGCAATATACAAATATAAATATCTTTATTTTCTAAGATCCTTTACAAAATATTTACCTTGACTATGGCTCCAAACTAGGCAACGCCTGTCTCATGGAAGCTTAATGCCTAATTACAGATTGCCTTTTTTTGCCTCCGACACGAAATACACATAAGAGTTATTGAGGTAAATATGCTTGGTACATATATATATATATATCTCTAACCTATGTGGCTTAGCTTAGGTTAACTCAATTAGGTCGCGAATTGCATGAACTAGGCAACAGCTCAAGCCGAGGTGTACCGTGCACCCTTGAGCTAGTTGTCAAAATTAAATCGGCTGAGTGCCTTAAGTGCTCGCCTTAGTAGTCCGGTGAAGCTGTTAAGGCCTTCCTAGGCCTAACGCGTAGACAGTTCGAAAAAAAAACTTTTTTGCCTTTTAGAGGAAATTACATTTTATAATAATTAAAGTTAAGATAAAAAAGAAACAAAAATCGTATAATAACTAAATAAATGTTAGAGTGTGAGAGAGTGTGTCTGTAGTTATGATGAGTGTGTATGTAGAAGTGAGTGAGTGTATGTGTACGTGCTCGTATAACAGATATGTATAATCATTTGGATGCTAATAGAGTATTTTGAGTAGATCTTCTGTCTGTTTATAGGAAATGCTATGAAGCCATCGTTTGTTGGCAGTTGTCACATGGTAGCGTGAGCAACGTACGTACCAATTTTATTGTACATGTGTCGACTTAGAAATCTAGGCATTCTTTGAGCAAACGATGGTTTATCAGCCGGAATAGGTACGTTAAAGATGCGTTTTTGTAGCAAAGAGCTGAGTTTATTAATTTTTGTTATCTGCCTGTGCCGTATAATAGTGGTTTTTAACATAAATAAAAGTCACTTCTTATTCAAAAATATATATTTTTAATTCAATTAAGTGATAACACAACTTACTAATAATATATTGTGTAGGGATACGTGAGGCCTTATTTGAGTTATCTTGCAGACAGGTGTAGTTGGTGTACGGGGTCGATAACGGGCGGGTACCATTGAATATATTGTTGTAGAACGTGTCGCCTCGTGTCGCATTATGTACCTCTGTATACATGCAATAGAACTATGAGGATTACGCGGTTTTAGTACTTTAAATTTGGGGCTGGTGCTACAATATCGGTGATTTCTATTTACATGGTGACTTTTGTAGTCAACCAAGATGCTTATATGAATTTTGGTAGTTTAAGACTACGGTCAGAATGATTTTTACAATCAAGTTTTTTAAAACAGCTGTCAGTAGCATTTAACTTGTAAAAACCGTCACATAAGGAAACTGCGCTATTCTCCTCCGTGCAATTTTCTCTCTCTGTCTTTTTCTATTTTATAATGTGTGTGTGTGTAGAACCTCAATGTTGAACGCATGGATACTTCATTAGAAGTTGTTATTTTTTTTAATTTCGAATTTATTATATGATTATATAAAGAATTATAAAATTCTGTTTTATTTATTTTTTAAGAAAATATAATATTTTCTAAAATATAAAATAAAGCGTTTTTAATTTAATTTCTTACTATATTATATTCGCATTTAAAAATGATAGAAAAATATGGAATACGTAAATGTACAAATATAAATGTTGAATAACTTTCAGATTTGAAGCAAGAGCCTAAAAAAATTCGTTCCTGGCGGGACTTCCACCTTACACACACGTTTTTATTATCATCCTAACTAACATTATAAATGCGAAATTATGTTTGTTTGTTTGTTTCTTCTCAACCAATCATTATGACATTTTGCATACCCACACGTTATCAGGGTAGGTACCTTTTTTACTTTGCTTTGACCACAATATCATCTGATCTGATCATCTGATCATTCAACATGACGTTGTGCTCTAAGATGGTAAACACGCTAAACCTAAAGAGGGAATGGCTCGCAAGTACGTGTGCTGAAACACATCAACAGGTGCTTGGTGATAAGTCTTTAACTTGAGAGTGGTAACAAGTCAGGCGGATTTAGTAAAATTTCTACCATCGCTTCATCGCGGTATTTTTCTTCAACAAAAACTCCGAATTCGTTGCTAGAATTTGCACCTACGTTCATCGATACTATTATCAACTAAGTCATCATCGCTTCAAAGAACTTTACCTATCTAAAGAACAAGTACTGTCCCTAGCGATTGGTCAAATCTTCATTAACACGAGCGAAACCGCGGGATAAAGCTATTTACTATATAATTTACTTTGTTAATAATTTGTCTTTGTTGAAACGTATTATTAAACGTAGTATTTAGCGGTTATGCAAAAGCGTGATGATTATAAATACGAACATATTTGATTTTAGTGATTGGGGTGTTAGTATAGATATTATTTGGAGCTTGTAGTGAGGCGTGTTATCGATGGAACAGGTGTGTTAGGTGTAGAGAGCAGACGGTGCGCGGTTTCACTACACCGACACTCGCTTCATTACGCGCGATAGTGCCCGATTGCGAGCGTATGCTTTGAATATCTTGTATCTACATCATATTTTGTCATCAAATATTTATCATACAACTATTCGTAGAACCCGATGCCTCTTATTATGTATGTACCCTGTAGTACGTAAACTTTATGATAAAAGCGAAAACTTATAAATACACATTAAAAATCATACAGATCTCTCAATAAAAACAAATAATAGTATAATTTAAATACGCACAAAGTATACGCTTTTAATACTACACAGAATATATACAAAACGTACTAAAGTTATTTTATTATTATAATAGATAATAATAAAAGCATAATTATTGGAACGATGCACTCCTTTTTTAGTTTTATTTTTGGCAACTAGACGATTGGTCTAGTTTATTACTGCTATTGTAGAGTAGGTAATAATCTTGTGATAATTTAAATATTCTAACAGATGGTGGCTCCCTTGGTAGAACTTTCGATGAAGTTTTGTGGTATCTTAGAATTCATGCTCCGTAGTATTATTTCCCATCCACTTCATCGATAACCGTACTCTATTACGTAAAATACAACCAATATTACAAAAGTCAAATAATACAAGATTATGAATAGACTATAAAATCCACTACACGGCAAACTCCCGGCAAATACTCGATGGACTCCTTATGAATCAGTAAACGTGGCTAATGGTGAATGGAGCCGAGTAAGCCCAATTCAGCGTCACCAACCCGAACGTGATGATTTCCTTTTTTCACTATCCAATATGCTTACAGGAATTTTCACTTCATTAAAATCTAGATTTTGACAATAAGGCACCTACCTGATCCAACTACAGCTAAGAATCATAAAGAAGATCTCGATTGTATAAAAAATAGCCTGAAATTTGTTAAATGAAAAATCAAGTTGTTACGGAAGAATAACAAAAGCATATATAAACAACTGTTTGAATAATTATAATCTAACCGACATATTTGAGAACATGTTTAAATATCATAGCAAACAGTTCTCAGTCCGTTCTCTCGCAATCTACCGGGTTACAACGACATCTTAACAGCGAGCGCACGTACTCCCGCCCAATTCATTCCAACGTCTACACAACAAACACGCAGTGCCGCAGAAAATCTGTGCTCTATCATCCGCAAATAAATCCTGCTCTCATTTACTCCCCCGTAAAGGGGGATGGGGGTATTATACCCACCATCGGTATAAGGGTGAAATAAAGTTTGTTAAGGCCGTGTATGGTTTTAATTGTCGAGTTACTTTGGGAGTCGCTCGAGTACGTTTTAGAGTTGTGGTTTGCGTCGTTTACGAGTTGTTTGAAGTTGTTTTGAGACAACGGGTCCCGTTGTTTAACGAATTAATATTATTATGGTCTTATTTTAGCATATCTTTTTAGGAGGGGTTAGGAGCAGTTCACAATTGAAGAATCATTTTATTTTAATTTTAAAACGCATTCAGAAAAATATTACATATGCATATACTAACATTATAAAAGTTAAAATATTGTCTGTTCTTTTTTTAATTTATCTGTACACTCTAATATTTGCATTATATCTATATATTTGTATACATTAAAAATCATGCTATGACTTTTGGGAGCATAACATATAGTAACATACAAAATATAGGTCAGGAAATAAGCTAAAGGATAACGAAGTAATAGTAATAGAGTGATTTTAAAGTAAAATGCGGTTAATTTCAGTCAATACATAATTGCAATATTATTGTTTTCATGTAAAAAAAATATATGACGCATAGAAAATGTATTCTGTATTGTTTCGTTACGTGGGCAAGTAAGAGTGACATGAAAATCAAGTAATTGTAAGTTTTTCGTATCTTTACTTTGAGTTCAACGACGTTAAATACTCTTCTTTTCACACCTATTGGTTGATGTATAATGCTTGTTTATTTGCACGTTGCTATAACACAAACCGGCCAATGAAATTGTAAACAATAATACAAGGAATAACCAACAGCAGAATAGTTCTAGTTCGGTGAAGCTGTTAAGACCTTACTATGTCAATAGCGTAGTCAGTTCGAAGAAAAAAAACAGCAGAATAGTGACGCTTTCATTAATTTGTTATCAATTTCTCCAAAAAAAAAGATTACTTGTTGTGATAATATTATTTGTAAAACGTACAGACGTTGCATCGATTTAAGGTATTAAAACAAAATCAGTACGTTCATATACGGGTGGGTAGGACAACCCCTTCGTGTCCAGAGCGCCCCATGCCGCGCTAACGGGCGCATCTCAATCTGTAGGGGCCTAACGAGGAGCGAACGGCGCGACTTTACCATTACCCCGAGGCTTTTCGTGTTTCAGGGTTTGTGGGGTGGAAACGACCGCCCCGCGCCGTGCGAGCTATTAAAATGAATTATTCCTGTTTTGTCATCTCCTTTATGTTCACGAAATGCTATGTATATTCGTATATCTTTGACTAACTTGTAAATTATTTTTTTAAGAATGGATTGTATTTTTTATTCACGAAATTACACGTGTGAAGTTACCAACTTTAAACATCCAAATCATCTAGGAATATAATGGATGAAAAAATGTGAAACGTTAAATTCGTGATGAACACCCTATTAAATAGTTATCACAAAATCTGAAAAAAGAAACACGTACGAACAAAACTATGCTTCTATTTATCATCGCTATCATTATTATTATCATTACATAGTATACAACAAAGTCCTCTGCCACGTCTGTCTGTCTGTTCGCGATAAACTCACAAACTACTGAACGGATTTTCATACGGTTAACCAGTAGATAAAGTGATTCATGAGGAAGATTTTGGTATATAATTTGTCAAGGTTTTTTTATTATTAGAGCGGGACAACCTCCGCTAGGCCCGCTAGTTTAGTTGTAAAGATACCATAAACAACGCTGTAATACTTTTATTATCACTTTGCACAAGAAGGATACATTTTCATGTCTCTAGAATTAATCGCCTTGTGATAACAATACAGTCTGTTTCATATTCCCTCTTAAATAAAGATATTAAATGAAGATAATGAAATTTTCTTATAATAGCTAGAATATCGTATTAGTTGTGATCTTATGAAAACGTACTTCAAATTTTAAAAAAAACATAATTAATTGTTGTTATCACGTAAAGAAAAATATCAATCATATCTCATGACGTCATTACTTCCAAAACGTCCAAACGTCTGTTATTTGCACGTTGTCACATCTATTTCATAAAAAAATATTGTTTGAAATGTCATATAGAATTCTTAGTTCCAGGCCGAATTTAAATTCAGTTTTCTAACTATATTTACATGTTATCGCGTCTGTCACGGAGGAAAACTGCGAACCAAAACCCGATATGTCGTATTTGTTGCCAAAGTGTGCCGGTCTGATTCGAGTAGCTTCGGCCGCAATATTGACACACCGGACTGCATAATGCATGACGCGCCCGCAGCCCTGCAATATGGCCGCCCCAATGACTGCGCTCGTAACACACTCTTATATTGCTTGACAGATGGACTTTTCTTCGTTGCTAGCTGTTTAAAAAATAACAATGTCAACAACCTAAGGCAATCCTACTTTAAAAGAACTGTGATAATAAAACATGTAAACCTTATATTAGGTATGTTTACAATAACCATTAGTAAATAAACATAAGGAAACAATTTCACAATTGCTAACGAATAATATCATATATATTATATCAACTAAATAACTAATACATATATCATTACATAGTCAAAAACAAAGGCCTCTGCCACATCTGTTTGTTCGCGATAAACTCAAAAACTACTGAACGGATTTTTCATGCGGTTTAGAGTGGTTCATAAGGAAGGTTTAAGTATATAATTTGACAAGGTTCATTATCAGGGTGGGACAACGTCCGCCGGGCCCGCTGTTTATTTATATTAGCAATCTCGGAAGCCTCATCGAAAAGGTGTGTTTAACCATAAACTTATTTAAACTTCTACCGGCAAATATTTATTGCTGTATTGATTAAATAGAAATAACAGAAAAACGTGTGTAGTTCACATGTGATAGCAATGAAACTTAGTATTCTTATTTTTTTTTGATAATGAAATAAATACTATAGAGGTACACTTTAGTTTTCGACATTATTTTCTAATATTTTAATATATATCATCAATGTTAATAATACACTGCACAGAATATTATTTAAAAGCGAGCGATAGTCACTACGATACCACAAAAAATAATGTGCTGTAGATTTCAACGTTTCTTTCTCTCTCCCTCCCTCTTCAAGTACATTAAGAATATACTATCTGATTCTCTCTCAACCTAAAACCAATATGTACATTTATAGCTATATCTTGTTCGTTACACATTTTCGTTTCACATAATACATTTCACACCGTCCCAAAATAAGTTTCACTTCAATAACTCATCAAGATTTTCCAAGTCCCTACCAATATGATAAATACCTATTTGATTATTATAGCAGGATCTATAAATTCTCTCTACTTAAAAATATCCACTACTAAATATAACCTTCGTTTAAAGAATTACAACGATCAGTCTTACGCTGATTGTATCTGACACGTTCCCGTAATCTTCATTAGGTTGTCGGTCTAACTTCAATTAGCACGCTGCGTTTTTGAAAGCGCGTGTGACGTAGCACTATATTGCAAGCTATGCTTATTTTTTATTGAAATTACCTTGACTGAATTTGACTTTGAATTATTATTTTATTTATGCTGAAAATAGACATAACCCTAAAACATTATTCACTACATCATATTATAAATAATTCAATACATGCCCACAATAATATCGAATATTATAATTCACGTAAAACAAACATGTTTATATAAAGCATTTATATTTATATGTATGCATGTATATCGTAAATATTCTACCTTCGTAATAAATCTATTAATATTAATATCTCGATTTTCTTGTATATCTTTTTAGGGTAATATAGAATGTTACAAAATATTTGGGTATATATGTAAATAATATTGAAATATGGGTTCTGTTCTTATTTTAGTAAACGAAAAAATCTAGTTGGCTGTTATTTTATTTTACTACTGCCACTGTCAAGTAGGTAATGATATCATAAGTTTCTTCCGATCATTTCAATAAACTAACAAGGTGGTGGCCGTCTTGTTAGAACTTTTCAGAGAGTTTTTGTGGCAAATGGGAATCCATACTCCGTGGTATCCATCCACTTCACTTATGCACAATAATCAAACTATATTATGTAAAACACTTATATATATTCTTAATCTTGATAATTTAGTACCACTGTTTTACCGGTAGGGGCGTTGCTAAGGAAATAAATTAGGCCGTATTCAAATCGCTTCTTGTTCAATATTTTTGCCTGACGTATCTGAACACAAATACATTTTCAATAGAACAGTGTGCCAGGGTGCCAGGGTGCCAGTTAGTTACTACCTAGAACTAAGAAAATAATATATTTAATTTGTAATAAGGTTCTATAGCAATTAATGTTTTTTTTTTATGAAATGACAAATTGTAATCGAAAACAAAACCTTTCATATATAGCCTGAAACGTGTTTTATTACGTGCAATATTTGATGGAGCGCGGTGAGTAGAGGCAGTGACGTCCCGCGGGGTTTTACCCCCTCCGCGATGTGGGGCAGAAAAATGAAATGAAAATGATAAAAAACACGACAAAGGGAGCGTCCGTTGATGGTAGAGATGACGTTCGAGTATTATTATACGTTTTTTGTGTTTTGTTCGATATATTAATACATACATTATAGACAATTGTTATTTGATCCAGCGCTGTCGATTTAAATTAAAGAAGTGTACCCTGTGACTTCAATAATAAAATAGAAGTGCTATTCGCTATTTAAGAAATGGTTACCAGATTACAAATTTAATCTACAAACCTGTAATTTAAATAGCGAGTTCAAAGTGTGCGCAGTAGTAAATCTAATGTTATGACAATAAGTACTTTCCAACCGAAAGGACAATACTGATTTGTTTGATCTACATTATATATATATATTTACTTAGATTAACGTACTTTTCTATGATTTTAACTTTATTTTTGTAAGTAGCGTGTTTTTACTAGCCGCTTTCCGCGACTTTTTCTATGTTAATATTCAATTTTCGTATTATATTACCTAATTAAAATATTACTTGCAATAGTAAATAAAATACTGTTATAAATATTCGAGGTAAAGAGGAGTGTATATTTTTCAACATCCTGGGCTATCTCGATGAAAAATTTCATTGCAATTACTTTATAAATTCAATCGTAACAAAGATAGAATTACTGTCACTTTTATAGTATTAGTATGGATTTAATTATGGACTATTATTTATTGTAATTAAAAACCCATAGGCATTTTGATATATTTATCTTGCTTATTATAATTATAGCATTCTCAGTGAATAGTAGTACCATTGAATAATCTATGTTATGACGTCCACGCAGCCATATTACGTATTTTGTAAGAGCAAAACGATAGCATAAACGATTAAATATCGGTTTTAGAATGACAGATTCAGTTTGTGCATCATATATAATCAAGCTTTCACAAAACAATGTTAATTCTACTTTTATAAACGCCACACCAAAAATTTCCAAGGAAAAAATCTATAGAGAAGAAGCCATAACCGAGCACCTGGCAACACTTTATATTACTTGTCTAGTGAATGGCTATAGGTTACAAATAGATTTTTTTTTCGCAGTGAGCAATGGCGCCTTAAGCGCTTGCGCAGCGCAATCAGGAGGCTTAGACAAGGATGGCAAGAAGAAACACACGAGACCGACGTTCAGCGGTCAACAGATTTTCGCGCTAGAGAAAACCTTTGAACAGACGAAGTATTTAGCGGGGCCGGAGCGAGCGAAACTTGCGTATGCGCTCGGCATGACAGAATCACAAGTTAAGGTCGGTATCTTTTTTAATATGATATTAACTTGCTTGTACTAAATCGTACGGTGTAGTTACAGTTAGAAGCTGCCGCTCGTAATGTTTAACTGATATATTTTAATACTATCACGAAATATGTATAAACGAACTTCTGACCGCAACTTCGTCCACGTGGAATAGTTACTTTGGGCTACCGCTAAGAAACCCCGATTTTGATACATTATTCATTGGTGCTCCGCTCCTATTGCTCTTATATAGCCTTCCTCGATAAACGAGCTATCTAAGAGTGAAAAAATTTTTCAAATCGGACCAGTAGTACCTGAGATTAGTGCGTTCATGCAAACAAACTCTTCAGCTTTATAACATTGTATCAATTATTATAGTAGTAGTGATTCATATTAGTATAGATTCGACGTATGTTAATAGTAACCGCTATAATATATCCTTCTGTATGAAGCTTCCTCTACGCCCCATAGTCTTCGGACTAACTTCAAAATAACAGTTTTTGGGTAGTAGTGTCAGGTTTTATAACAAAGTCTCAAAACACATTACCGATTTGCCGGATAGTGAGCTCAAGCACCATGCCAGACGGGTTTTAATGTCTAATATCTCTATTATTATATTATATAATATAAATATACTGTATATGTAAACGACGTTGACGTCTGGAAATGACGCCAATCTCTGTTCATCTGTCAAAACCGAATGTAACTATGTATGTTTGTAAAAAAGTGTATCATGGGAAGATAAACCAGATCGAGTATGTTGCCGATTCTTCTCGATGAGTGGGTTTGTCCGAACTGGTGGTAGCTTTGAAGTTCATAAATGCCTTCTCAGGGACTAAATTGAATAAAGAATTTTTGACTATTATTTTTTGATTTATAATTGACTCTTGGTTTGGGTTTAACCAGAGTATATCCAGTTGCAGTGTATATGCAGGCCGGCATGGCATCGGTGCCCACTGAAGGAATGTGGATCGGTGGTTGCCGTTGTTAATAGATTTCATTGTACTCAAATCAGTAATGTTGTCGTGCTTGGATAAAAAAAAGGTTACATGAGAAATTATTTTGTATCTATATGTATATAATAGCAGTGCGCGTGACTTTGTTCGCGTGAAACCTTATATAAAAAAATACCGATTAATAAGTTCATCTGAATGTATGAAGTTCATTTCATTAACTACTGTTCTCACGCACTTCAGTCGCGTCGTTGTTAAAAGTAAAATAACTTTTGATAGACCGAACCAATGTTAATCAAACAAAGACTAAATGTTACTCGAAAATATGCCTCATAATTTTCTTGAAAAGGTTTTATCTTGAACGAAGTATTTTAGCAGTGACACGTGTTCCTACAAGAAAACAGACTGACAGATAGACAGACAATGATATTTCTTTCACTTTTACACAGACTCATCATAACTACACACGCCCTCTCTTACACTTTAACATTTATTTAGTTATTGTATGATTTTTGTCTCTTCTTTGTCTTAACTTTAATTCTCTTAAAATGTAGTTTTCTCTAAATGTTGTCAAGTCAATACGCACCATTATCAATTTAAGGCAATCTGTAATCAGGCATTAGGCTTCCATGAGACAGGCATTGCCTAGCTTGGGGTCATAGTGAAGACTAATATTATAAAGATATTTGTATTTAACCCAGTCAATATATTAATTGTTTCACATCGCCCTCTTTCGTCTGTTGTACATTTATGCACACAATTTTAAAGTTTTAAGATAATATTAACAACAGCAGGTCAATAATATAATATGCTAATGATAATTACATTTTCATTTCGAAATCAATTACAATAAGCTGGACGCAGCTACCATAATACGTAGAGACAATTAACCCGACGCGAGGCTAGTACAGTGACGTAGGGTAAAAGCGGCAATGCGCGACACTCGGTCCGCGCGACATAATCCGATTACACAGATTGAAAAGTCAATCACTTAGTCGCATCGCGCGGCGTACTCAAACGATACGCTCTATTACCGGGAATTAATCGTGCGCGGACGTACCCGAGTATAGAATTTGTTTTTGTTGTGATAGTTTATCCGTTATCAAAACGAGTGAGTCATGTTGTAAATTTTTATGGATTCGACTCGTGATTGATTGTTTTTAGTAATAGTTTATTAAAAATTTACACGTGATAATTATATTTTTCCTTTTGGCAAAAATATTTTCTAGCTCATTCCTGATCAGTTTATATCTCTAGTACTATTACAAAGAGAAAATATATGATTTTTTGTTTGTAATGTATACACAAAAAAAAAAATATTTTAGAAAGGTACTTAAAATGATAAATTTGATAACAGTAAAGAGATTATAACGTGCAATTAAAGGTCATGACATTCACGTTATCGATAATTTCATTAAGCATATCATATTTGTTGCTTATGATATGTTATCTCTATTACTTGATGCTGTTGCACTCCTATGATAAATTAAACAAATTAATTACTCATTTTATGATACCGTATTAGCCTATAAACATGCCGAATAATAACTATAAGATAAAACTATAACACATTTATTTCTATGTAATAGTTTATTTCGATGGTTCAGTTGTCTCATGGTAAACATATTTGTTTGGTTTATATGTAGGGTTCAATCTAATTTTAAAAAATAATTATAGTTATACATCATCATGTGTATAAAAAAGGCGAAATTATTTTTGACCTAATCTGGAATACCACACATCAGGTAGTACACTTAGACATCCAGCCTTCCGGAGTAAGACGATGTAAGTAAATTCAGTACTTAAAGGATTTGAAATTCTATCAGTAATTATCATTGTTTTTTAATGGTACCTTTAAGAACAGCGTGGTCGCTTTGTCTTGTATTGATACAAAAATACAGTTGATTATACCCAAAAGTTTTGGTGGTCTAGTAGTTTGACCGGGGGAATATTATGCTGATGTCCGTAAGTTCGAACCCCGGGATATACCCAAGAATTTTTCAAAATACACGTACCTTTATTAATTTACATTAGTAGCACTATCTGCTGATGGTGAAGAAAAACATGGTGAGGAAACCTAAAACTAAGATATATTCTTGTAGTACTACTGTATGTGGGAGAACATACTAACTATGGATTTCTCAGAGTTTGGAAAATCAACGATACGACGTAGGCTGGCGTGGTGATTATGCCCATTCGGAAAGAGGCCTATGGTCCTGCAGTGGTTCTCTGACAGTCTGATGACAGTATCTTACTGACTAGCCCAACAGTATCTTAACATAACAAAAATATTACTGCACTCTACACTCTCAATACAAAAGTATTCATAAGGCAATGTTAATCACATTTCTTTTAAAACACCATAATAATAAACTATACTGATGATAATAACTACTGTACAGTCAACTAAACACGAGTGCGTATTTCAATTAAGCCAAACACATAAAATAGGCGTAAAAAGGCACAGTTTTATATCGAACTAATTAGGGTGCGTGGCCCCTCGGGTAAGCGGTCGCTAAACGTCGGGGGCGCCGGTTGTGGGGCGCATGTCACGCCGCGCACCGGGGACCCACAACAGCGGCGCTCGCCCTGCCAAACTTGCGGTCATGGGTGCTTAGCGATATTTTAGTCAAAGTATATTGAATTTTTTTTTTACTCAATCCTATTATTTATTATACGCGAATAATAGAACTGTGGTATTAATCGAATTCACGTTTGAAGTCACATCTGTGTCTTAATCTGTCTACTTAGATAAATATGACTTTGATTATGTTTTTTTTTTCATTTTTCCATCATGTCAATATATTCAAAATAATAGTATATTCATATTTATAATAATATATAGTAGTATTTATTCTTCATTTATTGCTAAAGTCAGAATAGCCCTAAAAGTAATAAACAGTTTAACAATCTTCCTCCATCACTTCGCGTGTACTTTAACGATGTGACATATAAAAGCAACAAATATAAGTCATAGTGAATGCTCCCGATACATCACATCCATTTATATCATTATGTTCGCTTGATTTCCTTCGCGAAGTTTTACCATTTGCTTGCGCAATGACTCCTCGCAGCTTGTTAGGCTGACTGCATATAAATACACTGATCTTCTCGTAATGTTATTACATTAATAAATATCATTATTATTTATTTACAGATATAATAATATTAATTGGAAAATGGATATAATAAAATGATTACATTAATAATAAAAAGTCTATATATAATAGATAATAAAATGTTTTTTTCAATTAGTTTTTATTCTTGATTTTTATAAAGTGTCAACGGAAACATTGAAACAGTACGAATATGAAATGTATATATACTACGACACTAGTATTGCATCTAATTCAAATACATAAATATATATGTTATATATTTACAGTCCCTGTTACTTGCACTCTACCATATGTTTGTTTTAAAGTTAAGTTGCTTTAAAAAGTTATATTAAATACTTTATTGCATATATCTTCTATAATTACATAGTATAAAACAAAGTCCCCTACCGCGTCTGTCTGTCTGTCTGTTCGCGATAAACTCAAAAACTACTGAACAGATTTTTATGCGGTTTTCACCAGTTTTAAAGTGATTCATGAGGAAGGTTTTGGTATATAATTTGTCAAGGATTTTTTTTTATATTCAGGGCGGGACAGCGTCTGCCGGGCCCACTAGTACTATAATAAAACTGTAACAAAGCCAAATCTGTACATTAAATATTTTTTGAAAATTTTGATCGGAATAGACTTTGTTATCGATATAGAAGCCAAAAATATATATCTGTCTGTCTGTCTGTCTTTCTGTCCCTGTGAACATGCATCACGCTGAAAGTACTGAAGCGATTTTAACGAAAGTTGACACAGTAATAACTAATATTACAAGGTTACATTTAGGATACTTTTTGTCCCATAAAACGCAAGTAGTTCTCCAGGATAACGAAAGACAAAAAATTGTAGTTACTATAACTAGACTTTTTGCGACACCTTAGTACAAGAGCCAGCAACGTTGGAAGAACGAGAATTTTAGAAAAGCTCGTTCTTTAATATGAAGATATATTATGCCCTTCCAAACAGGATTCAGGATACCTGGTAGCCGGTTAACGTTGTGTTTTTTAATACGCATCACACCTTTACAGGTCAAAATTTTGATATTATAAATTTTCGGTAACTTTTTAACGCTATTAAAAACATGAATTTATCACTGCCAGACAATTTTGTTATTGACAATAATGTGCCCGATGATATTCTTTATAAATAAAATAATTCATTTCAAACCATTTCATTTTTTCCATTGCAAAGAACATATTTCATTTTATTAACCATCAAGATATTGAAATTTCACCGTAACCAATGAAAAACAACGATAAATGTAGACATATGACTTGGGACTAACGCCATCTTGAATACATGGGTCTATAATAGGCGATTCCACAATTATCGCTGTCTTTATCATACAACCAGTGTTGCGCTAAACCATAGCTAAGTTATTCTATACATATTAGTTTTAATTTACTCTCTTTTATGTCTACATAAAATAATATTAAAGTTACAGCTATCTTAACATGGTATGAACATACTTTTTTTATTTACAAAAAATAGCATCGGGCACATTATTGTTAATAAAAAAATGCCTGGCAATAATAATTTCATGTTTTTGTAGCGTTTCAAAGTTAGTAAAAAACAAAACATTCTAAATTATATAAAAATCAATATTTTTGCCTGTAAAGGTGCGATATTCACCAATAAACGCAACGTTTACCGGCAGCCAAGTAGCCCGCAAGCTGTTTGGAAGAACATAAAGATATATAAAAAATTTTCTTACTGGAATTCGCTGTCGAAGCGGTTGCTAGCTCTTCGACAAATAGTTACAGCAAGTGATAGTTGACGCGCCGTGCTCATATCTTTTTAATATTTATATTTTTCTTCAATACAATGGAGTGTGAAAAAGTTTTAATACAAGTTGAAAATAGTTATGATATCATTCAGTGTTTAATTTATCATTATTTATTTTATGAATATATTTCATCGTTTAATTTACAATTCAACTCTATCAACTTGATATTTTATAATGTAAACTATACTGACTGTATAGTAAATGTTTACAAAAAAGGAAAAGGAACTTCGGTCCAACTGGGGATCAATAGATATCTCAAGCTTTTTTTACATTACTGCCAATATATGTAGGTTAGTTTTTATTTTAATTGAACCGGTAGATGATGCTACGAACGGGTTGTAGGCTTATTTTAAAAGATTTCTCACATACCATCTGGGTATATGTTTGAGTGAGTCCTTTGATAGTTTGGATTTACAATTAGAAACTGTAGGTGTGGCTGCAATCGGGTTTTAGGTTTATTAAATTTTTCGCATTTAAAAATACAATTGAAACCGGTGATAACCGATTCGATGCAGACGAAGTTGCACGGGTCAGCTAGTTGTTAATAATAAATAATATGTTATTGATTAACTTATATTTTAAAGTAATACCATATCAATTATATGATCTTCTTATCTTATGATGATTATGATGATGGAAAATGGTGTCCATGATTTTTTCACATCTAAGTGTCTCACGGAAACTGCGTACTGTACTTGAATTTTAATGTGTTTTTATTTCAATGCTACAATTTATTTATCACTATTTTACTTCTACAACCTTTTACCGATTCTAAGCTATCTGTATTAACTTTTATCATTGCTGTTAAGATCCCTATGAAAAAACAAAACAATACGTAGTCTATGTATGAAAAGTCACCTATCTGTCAGTAAAACTAACCAGAATGTAACCTTTTCTGGAGATTAAACCATATAAATAAAAATAAAAATTACTTTATATAATGTAATGTCTGAGAAGGCACTCATGAACGTCAAAGCTACTACCGCTTCGGAAAACAAGTATCACATCGAGAAGAAACTCGATGTGGTTTATCTTTTTATGATACATTTTTTTACATAAATATGTTAGTTTTTGGTGAATGTAATAAACAATGTATATATCATTTTTTTATACGTATAGAATAATCACATATGTCAATAAAATTATGAAATTAGTATAATTGGACAACAAGTTAGTTGCGTAGTATGTAGTCAGCCTATATTATTTAATGTAACGCGTCACTTAGTGTAATACGATTCAGACCCCAACGTTAAACGGTTCCACGTTCCTAATGTACGATTCGAGACAGTTTCACATCTGAAGGGTGGATGTGGATTTCACGCTTCACCGGACATCGGTTTGACAATGTTTCACTTATTATTACTGGGGTACTTAATACTTCATAACGTTAATGGAGTAGGCAGATATGGTAATTACGTTAGATTTTAGTTGTGCTTTCATCATCCTATAAAGCTGGGAGTTGCCTGACATGTCAGATGATCTCACTGACGACTGTGTAATGTTAAAGAATAAGATCCTCTAGTCTACCTTGAATTAGGTTGCCAAGCAAGCAAATAAGAAACCTGAAGCTATTACTACTTATGCAAACACTGGAAAATATAGATAAACTACCCACTCCGGCTTTTCATGGCTGCTTTTTTTCGATCTGACTACGCTATTGGCCTGACGGGCCTTCACAGCTTCACCGGACTAAAATTGCACATGCAGTGCATTATACTAATATAAGTAACTTAAATCTATCTTTTGGCTATTGATATTTACAGTTCATCATAGAAGCTACCTACGTAAAGATCTTCACAAAAGCGTATTTTATTATGTTTTGACCGACGTGTTGGTGCGTAAATACTCATTAAAATGATTTGCTATGATAAGTAATTTTGATCTACATTAGATGCTAAATGTAGATTAGTCAAGATAGTGTCGCGACTAACAGGTTATTTTCTAATAATATTTAAAAGATACAAATAATTACAGTTACTAATTATCCTTAGCAGATAGACATATTCGTACACTATCATGGACTTTTTACAGGCATTAATGATATGCACAATTTTGTAATAACTAGATTATTTTTATGGATCTCATAATATTTAACCAGCGCTTAAATTGATTAGTTGTTGCAACTTAATTAGAATACATCAACTTTTCACATTATAAATATATAAGAAATTCTATAAAGAATAGTAAAAACTTTATTAAATGTAGTTGTATAGTTTAGAAGAACTATAGCAATATGCGAACATACAGGAAAAGCGATTTTCTTTTATAATATTAATACATATAGGTTTATCAATATGTTTATCCGAAATTAACTCTCAGCTGCACTAGAAACCTTTAGTTGGAGTAAATATAAAAGAAAAATTAACGTATCAATACCAAAGCTTTAGTGGGTATACCAACAAATCCTTCTATACAAAATGCGTACTAATCTTAACAATACTAAATACGCGTCGACCAACAAATGAGGCCTTCAACAAAGCTCAAAACCCATACTGCTAAGGGGCTCAATTACCCAACAAACTGACAAATTACAATCAAACAAGCGATTGTCAACTTTACTCGTTGGAATTAAACGACAAATGGAATGTATACGTAACTTTGTACTGCTCTTTCAATTCCCCTGTATGGGTGTCATACCTCGTTTGGCATTCGATAGAATTAATCCATAGGGAAGATTAACTTTGGGAGGGTTGTGTATTTGCACGCTGTGTATAGGGTTGTCGAATAGTAGAAAAAATGTTTCAAAAATTTTACATCTGTATATAAACAAAAAGAATTCTTTATAGAACCTTCACTTATCTCAAAAGGAGAAATGTAGCGGAATCAATTCAACGCGCTCGTTATTTTAGTTTTTGATCTAGTTCCAATGCAACCAGTATAATTAGGCTCTTGCAAGCGCAATACAAATTGAAGTAAGTAAATAGTAAAATGTATAACAAAATAGATTCGGTCTTAGCACTAAAACAACAAGCAACAAGAGCTTAACACGAGTTTTACTAAGCAGTGCTTAAAATTTTAAATTAACTTAAATAATAAACACGTTGTTAAAATACTTCATTACAAAAGCGTGTCCAAGCGGTCTCTAGCTCAGCTGGTTTAAGTTTCTTATGCAAGCAACTCTGAATAGCATTCGTTCAATTCAATCTCATCATTCAAAAACGTTCCATTACATACAGATATTTTGCAAACAACTTCACTTTATGAATAATATTTTTATTCAGATCTTCATTAAGAAAATTTACTTATTTTAAGTTAAATTATATATAAATCATTATAGTGACATTTTACTTAAAAGAAAATGACATAGTTGTTAAAATAAGCAATTTATAAAATGATTATATTACATCAAAGTGTGTGAGGTGGAACAACAGTATAATTTCTGATTAAATACATTGTCAAATGTCAATAATGTCATATAGTAGTAGGTATGTTTTACTGATTCTGGATAAATGGGACAATGAAATAAAATTGTTGCAAGTGACAACCCTGTATATTAATTTTTGTATAACGCATATGCAGCGCTCCATCGTGTCTGTACTTACAGAACTCCTAATGCAATTAATTGTTCACTTACAATTATTTACTTAATAAATATATACTATAAATTATTAGAACTGAGCTGTTTATTGAATTACATTACATTAAACGAAACTACATGCCCGTATACTATACATATGTTATCGTCAAATGATAAAGCTAGATTCCTATTCATAAAAACCTATATTAGATTCAATGTCGTCATGTAATTAATTTCAATTATCTTTCTAAGAAAATAAGTAATAGAACAAAAGCCAGTGTAGTTTCATAATTTAATTAGCTTCTGCCCGCGACTTCGTCCGCGTGGAATAGTTACGTTGGGCTAACGCTAACACGCAGCAGAAGCTCTCATAAGGAAAAAAATACGATTTTAAAACTTAGCCTATAATCTTTCTCGATAAATGAGTTATCGAACACTGAATGAATTTTTCAAATCGGATCAGTAGTCCCTGAGATTAGCGCGTTCAAGCAAACAAACTCTTCAGTTCTGTAATATTAGTATACATTTCCATCTATTTTATGTTCAAGTGTATTTGAATTAATCTATTCGGTAATAGCTTAGATTTTGCTTTGGGATAACCAAAGTCGAATTCTGGTTAGGAGGTAAATTTGTCAACAGATATTTTTATTACACACAAAGTTTGCAGTTTGATAACTGAGCAAACGTGTAATTTACCGAGCGATACTACTGAGCGGATGTGTACAATCGCTGGCCTTATTTTCATTGTCCATTTAGTGTGATAGAGGCCAAGCGTTGAGCAGCAAGATTTATAGAAAACTCAAATTTTATACACTTTATCTTTTTAATTTTATTATGATTGACTGTATTCCAATTTTAACTCAGACGTTATAAGAATACGTGGTTGAGAGTTGTAGATGAGACTAGTTCTTAAGTACAATTTAATTTAGTAAAGATTTTTCCATTCAAACTTTAGTTATTAAGTTGCTTTAACTAAATTATGTTATTCTATCTCAGGTAAGAATTGACCAATACATTCTGGTATAAATTTACCAAGAAAAAAAATACTATTGTTCCTGTGAGGATGGACTTACTATACACAGGTTGATAGACACGTTATGTAGCATAATATGTATTTTTATCAAAATTTTAGTCTCATTTTAACATAGCATTTTTAACGTAGCATTCGAGCTTATTAGTACTTTTTGAAAACTTTACCGAGGCCGTCGTATATAGATGATATAAAATAATATTGTGATATAGCTAAGCCGATAATCCGTCCTGCGTCGAACTATCCCAACTTTTACTGCCAATATTAACTATGATATATTGATGGTCATAATATAAGTAAAGATACTGTCGTATCGCATACGATATACTACAGAATATAAGTAATATTATTATATTTTGCACGTTTCTGTTTACCAGGTTTCACAAACTTTTCTTATACTGACAAAATTTCTATGTAAAAATATATTCTATTACAAATACCTACTGAAGTTTCTGTTTTGTTTTGTTCTTCTCTTATACCTTACCACATTTGACCACAATGTCACCTGATATTAAATGTCGAAGTGGTCCAAGATGCTAGACATGAAAAACCTAGAGGGGGCTAACTTTCAAGTCCAGCTGTCGGAACTACCAAGCGTTTGGCGACAGATTTTCAACTTAAGGGTGGTAGGTAGCGGGCAGTGGACTTAGAAAAACTCCTAGTACTATGCTATGGTTTCATCACGGTGTTTTCCTTCACCGCGCGCTCCGACTCCGTTGCAAGGATTCGAACCTTCGTCCATCGACGCTGTGTCCGAACACGCTATCAACTAAGCCATCATCGCTTCAACTAAGCTATAATCTTCGTAAGTTTTAACGTTTAATCAAATACTTAGTTGATATTGAAATACGATGTGGTCTAGGATAGTAAAAGAAGGACTGACTTTTACAAATATCTCTACAACCAAGCTATGATTTTATCATGATACTTTACTTCACCGAATGCTCATTGCAGGATTCGAACGTACCTTGATGGTTACAATGACCGAACCTGTCATTCATTCAACCAGTCACCAACAACCAGTCAACCTGTCATTTTTTCTAACTTATGGTCTGGCAGGTAATCATAAAATATTTGTATCTTTCGAATATGCTAATAAAGCAATCCTAAAAGAAGGACTAGTAATAAAAACTGTCGAAACATACAATACATGCCAGACTATAGATCTGTAATACATATAACTGAGTGGTCAGTCGTTTTATATGGATCCGGACGCTGGGCCACAAAAGAGATGTATGAGAAAAGACTACGTGTGGTAGAGATGCGAATGTTAAGACGGACATGTGGTGTAACTAGAATGGATAAAATTAAGAATGAGTATATCAGAGGAAGTTTGAAAATAACACTAGCGACAGAGAGTTGAGGAGTAATAGGTTAGCATGGTACGGGCATTTTATGAGAAGAGATGAAAGGCATGTAACTAGAAAAGTCTTGAGTATGAAGGTGACCGGATATACGACTAGAGGAAGAACGAAAAAGGTACGGATGGATTGTGTGAAAAATGTTATGTGTATAAAAGGTGTGAAATCTGACAGGGAAGAATGGAAAAGAAAAACATATTGTATCGACCCTATTTAGGTGGGATAAGGGTAACAAGAAGATAACTGAGCAGTCAGGTGATCATTAGAAATTATCCAATCTCTCTGTGTACAAAACTTTAAGTCGCCAAGTCTCATCGATATCGATATCTAAAAACAACAAATCAAACACGAGCCCTGCTTATTTTCAGCGAAAATCGGCTTTAATCAGTTATAAATTGTTTTTCTTTTTGAAATAAAATCTTCGTTTATCTTTTACGATATGATATATATCCCAACATAGAATCAAGAATTTATTGCCCCTCATATTTCCACCATGATATTAAAATGCTAACCAACGTATAGTTACCATTACGTTTTACAACCGTTGTTAACAATAATACAGTCGTTTCGGGCCAGAGTTGGATTATTCCCACATCGGAGTCAACGTTCAGATACGACTGTAATATAAAATCGAATTAATAATCATATCTTATATAGAAGTAAAAAAGGATTAGTTGAATTACTTGTTTCGTGTGAGTTAGTTATCCTTACTAGGCATCTGAAATTAAGCGTTTTCTTCCCTTGAAATATAGCAATAAAAAAAGAGGCCGTCATAAGGACTGCCGACAGAAGTGAAAACCCAAAACAATGAAATAGCTGTGTTCTCTTTTGAAATTTTAAATGAATTGTAGTGTGAATGAACAATATTTAAATTTTAGAATTTGTTTATTAAAATTATTATCATTGGTGTTGTTTTCATATCTATTGGCACTCGGAGCAATAATTATATACATTTTTATAAAGTCTATTAATCAATCAAACAGGCCCCTATACTACGCGTTGCTAGTCTGACGCAAGCCACGCAAGCGCAATACGGCCGGTCACGCTTACTAACATGTCATGACGCGAAATTATAAATCTATCCCTTGCCAAAAATACCGCTCAACGCGCCCAAAGAAGTTTTTACTTTAAAACAACAAAGCTATTTCAATTCACCAACAGTGTCCCAAAATTGTCCAAAAAGCTACGTATTATATTTAATTGGTAACACGAAATTCAAAAATGGAGCGTCAAAATCGTTAAAGCGAAATCCTATTACGTCGCATAATCTGCTACTCAATAAAACCTATTTTGTTTACAGCCCCTAAATAAAAGGAGAGAGGGTCCTTAATGACGTCAAAGATAAGATAAACGACAGTTTAAAATCATGTAGATGACTATTTATTGTAAACCGACGAGAGTGAATCAGGGTTGCCACTTAAAAATATTTCTGTTAACTCGTAGTTTTTAATATAACCTATTAATAATATGTTCTCTATATGTTCTAGTATTAATTAATTCATGTGTACAACAAAATTGCGGTAATTAATTATAACATTCGTCATAATGACCGGCATAATATAATAGGTCTTTACCTATGAAATTGCCGTTCTGCAGTACTGGCCATTTCAAATCAAAATAATTTTTGTTTGGCTAAGAATTCTAATTTCAAATTAATTTTATTTTAAAAACATGGAATTCTTTTTCCAAAAGTAGTCATTTGTTTATTGATTAGTGTTACATTTTTGTCGCATCTCAATCTTTTTTGTCATCATGGATACGTTAAAAATTCGAGTAATTATGGAATATGAGTACCGTCGTGGCAGTAATGCGACACAAGCGGCACGCAACATTAACGACGTTTACGGAGCTAACACTACAAACCAACGCACCATCTGTTATTGGTTTGATCGCTTCCGTTCTTGGAATTTCGACCTGAAAAATGAACCTCGCGATCGTCCGAAGACTTTGGTCGACAATGACGAATTAAAGGTGATTGTGGATGCTGACGATACACACTCTACGGCTGAATTAGCAGCAGCTTTCGACGTTAGCGTCAAAACAATATTGGTCCATTTGCGTCAAATTGGCAAGGTAAAAAAGCTTGACAAATGGGTGCCCCACGAACTCAATGATCGCCAGCGCGAAGTACGCGTCGAGACGTGTCTTGCACTGCTCAACAGATACACAAATGAAGGAATTTTGAACCGCATTGTTACCTGCGATGAAAAATGGATTCTGTTTGATAACCGCAAGCACTCAGCAAGTTGGTTGGATCCTGGTTCAGCACCTAACCAATGCAATAAACGAAAACTTACCCCTAGAAAAGTGATGGTCACTGTTTGGTGGTCTAGCGCCGGTGTGATTCATCGCAGCTTCTTACCAAACGGGGTGAGCATTACTGCAGATGTGTACTGTGAAGAACTGAACACAATGATGGAGAAGCTGGCACATCTCCAACCAGCATTGGTCAATCGCTCGTCTCCGCTGCTCCTGCACGACAACGCGCGACCTCATACTGCACAGCAGACGGTCTCCAAGTTGCAAGAACTGGCGTTGGAAGTTCTCCTTCATCCGCCCTACTCACCAGACCTTGCGCCTACAGACTACTACTTTTTCCGGAATTTGGATAACTCCTTGGCGGGAAAAAAATTCAATACCCGAGAGGCAGTACAAAGTGCCTTTGAAGAATTTGTTGCCTCCCGTCCAGCTGATTTCTTTAAGAAGGGCATCAATAAACTGCCACTGCGTTGGCAAAGATGCATTGATTGCATGGGTGATTACTTCAATTAATACAAATAAAAAATACATGAAAAAAATTCGTTTAATTTTTTTCATACAAAACGGCAAAATGATGACAAAAAAGATTGAAATGCGATGAAAATGTAACACTAATCAATAAACAAATGACTACTTTTGGAAAAAGAATTCCATGTTTTTAAAATAACATTAATTTGAAATTAGAATTCTTAGCCAAACAAAAATTATTTTGATTTGAAATGGCCAGTACTGCAGAACGGCAATTTCATAGGTAAAGACCTATTATCAATATTAGATTTTGGCTAGACTGACGTAAGCTGCGTAAGCGCAATGCGGTCAGTCGCGTTTACGACGCGAAATTATAAATTTATCTCTTGCCAAAAAATATCGTTTAACGTACCTAAAAAAGTTTTCACTACAAAAAATTCTGTGTATTTTTCAACACAATGCTGGCAACCCCACAATGCTCCAGAATATCGCGTGGGGTAAGTGAACACACTGGAGCATATTAAGTTATTTTGATTGATGACACTATAATTTAATTTTAATGTCTTTTGATAAAATGATTTTATGAACGCAAATTTTTTATACTTGATATTTTTAATTCATTTTTTATTATAATTGATATTGTATTTACGAGTCGAGATCGAGCGTGAATAATATATTTTCAGGGGGATTTAAATGTGTTTTGATTTTTTGACACAATTAATTATACAGGGAATATTCAAATTTTATATTACGTTATCAGCTCTCCCATTAGTCAAATCCACCAGAACCGCATTCTAAATTTATCCAGTAATTTTCAGAAGATCGTAATTTTACTATGACAAAATTTTATAACTGTACTTGATAATAAGTATAATGCAATCCGTCAGCAGTCTTTGCTATCATGCCACCCTGCCAACCTGTCCACAGCTGAACATGCAGTACATATACATAAGAGAATCATAGAGGTTCATTACCATCCACTCTATCTAATTATACACCGGCTGATTCTAAAATGTGTCACGCCTAAGTTTGCCACTATAGATTTTTATACACCTTGTATATACGTCTTGTCATCACTCAGGTCACAACCAGCCATCTTTACAATAATTAAAGGGTCAGTGAGAAATATGAGCTTTCTTTTCATATTCTATAATAAAATCATATTATTCCTAGACTGATAGTTTGTTATTAATTAATGTAATTTAAAAATATAGGTATCTAAAGTAGCAAATAAGATTTCACTATCATTCCATTACAAATGTATGTAATTAAACACTGTTGAAAAAAGGTTATTAAAATAAAGCTAAAATACACTTATACATATTTGACCACCAAGCTCTTAAGTAGTAGAAAGGGTAGTTAAAAGCATTTGTTTTGATCGAAGGTATATGCGTATAGGAGTGTAGTAGAGATGAATAAATCCATTTTAAAGCATATTTTCGTGTAATAAAGCATATGATAATGCAAGTTGCATTTCCCGTACGTTAAAATTTTAATCCATTCATTCGGAACAGGTCGACTTTTAATGTTGCCAGTTTATTTAAACGACATTCTAGATTGACGACATCATTAAATACATTATTAAAGTAAATAATATTTCAACATTCTTTCAAGAAATTTATTTTTCGTTTTCTATTTTATAATTTTTATTGTTTGATTGCTTCCTGTTCATTGTTAGTTTTCACTTTTCAATTTGTTTTTTTTTCTGCATTTTAATTTTTTTTTAAGTTTCCGTTAATTAACTTTTTAATAATACAAGTAGAATTAGCTTTATCTGTGATATTAACATTCTATTGGTCTTCAGTCTAGTAAGGTTTTCACTATTTTGGATTTTGTCCCCTTGATTTTTGTCTCTTGTTTTATATACATACGAATAGATAAGTAAATAATTCTACCGGAAAACAAATTAACCAGACGATAGAGAAGTTCGCAATATTATTGTTAGTCTAAAACAAATTTCAATCCGTATAAAATGTATACTAACTTTCACTAATGTTACAATTCATTGGTAATAAATAAGGCGATTGTTAAGATTACTACTGTACCCCTAAACTGGTCGTTAACGCGGGCCAATCAATTAGGGTTCTGTACACGGGGGTGGGGAGCCGCCCACACAACGTACTGCTTCATCCACGTATGAGACGTAATAAGTAGGAATTTACTTACATTCTTTATATATATATATATATATGTACATATATATAATTCTCCTGTCCCTTTTCTACTCTTTTGCAGATTCAATAAATAGTACATAAAATTCAGTATTAGTGATAGCGTTTGCACTTAGTTCGTCTAAGTTAGACCGCGGTTTTGACTGTTGTGCGTTGTTGCGGTTTTGTTGACTTGGATTTTATTAAATTTTCTAGTTTAAGGTCTGATATTTTTTTAAATGTAAATTAAGGAATAATGAGCTTGGTGTAGTAATTAGGGTTGTTATAGTTCTAAGAAACATCTGTATTTAGTGACAGTAACGAATAATTAACTAGGACATACACAGATGGCTTTATCCGCCGAATTGGTTCAGTTGAACCGGCGTCGAACTAATGACCGGCAATTAACGGCCGATCTCGCCTGTCATCGGTTCAATCGATTGATAACTCACAAATAAACCCTCGGGTGTATGTAAAATGAACTCTGCGTTTACAATTCTAAAGTTGAAATTCGATTTGATTGTTTGAACGAGTCCCGCGTTACGGCCGCCTGTCGGATAGATTTAGCCAGGGATTCCAGGCGGATATGTCGCCCGCTTTTCTGTCAATACGACATCGAATTTGTCGCTAAACAAAACAGTTTCGACTTGTTTGATAAATATCAATAGCGTTGGTAAAATATTAGAGGTTTTACGGTATAACACTTATTTGTCTAGATTATAATCTATTTGTTGGTTAGTGTGGACTCGTTCAAAAATTTTGAGAATTTTTGGAGTGAAAACTTCTTTACTTGCGTTAGGTGGTATTTCTGGCAGGAAATAAATTTATAATTTCGCGTCGTAACATGTTACGTAAGCATGACCGGGTGTATTGCGCTTGCGCGGCTTGCGTCAGACTAGCGACACATAGTAGGTATAAAGGCCTGTGTACATGTAGTATTGATAATTTGTGGCGCATCATATGTTTGCTTGACTTTATATATATTATAATAATAATAAAATTAAATATGATAATTATATAAATTATAATAAATAGACTTTAAAAAAATTATATATAATTATTGCTCCGAGTGCTAACAGATACGAAAACCACACTAATGTTAATCATTTCAATAAACATATTTTGAAATTTAAATATTGTCATTCACACTATAATTAATATGAAAATCCAAAAGAGAACACATTTATTTAATTGTTTTGAGTTTTCACTTCTGTCGGCAGTCCTTATGCCTGCCTCGACGTTTTTGTAATTTAGTATCGCTCTCTCCATCTAGTCAGTAAAAGTAAGCCATGCTCTTATCCGTATGCTTACCTATACATTTATATAAGTATTTTTAGGTTCGTTTGGTTTACATAAATAAATTTTACTGGTGTTATTACCGCCCAGACCGCCCAGACCCCCAGACCCTATGCCATCAAAATAAGCCAATCAAGGAAATCAGGGCTTACGTAACACTGAATGACCCCTATGTATAATTCTTGAATTATAGTTTTAAATACTAAAGAGACTAGTTTACTATATAAGCAAAATATTGATTACTGGCACTAAATAAAATTTATTACACTAGTAACGGAAATGAATAGACGAACTAGAAGCTTCACTATGAACGTGAAGGTAATCTATGCGAAAACAAGTTGACTGAATTATATGATATTATAAAAAAGAATTTGCTTGCCACAGTGTTTACATATTATTGATCTACAGATCTTACTTCTTTAACTTGTAACTTAAGAAATATCAAATTTTCCGATAAGGGCCCGACGAAATGTTTTTTTTTAATTTTCCTGAAAGCATAGCATTAATATCGTCAATTTATTCTGTTAATTCTTTAAAAAGAAGTGACGACGTAATCATTCGCCGTGGGTTAACTGGCGACATGTGTCCGTCAGGGGGATGAAGGCTTTTATCCCTTTTAAATCTTACTCTGTGAATGAAGAGTTATGTAACATTAATTTCTTTATTATGACTATTAGTATCAAAAGCCTTTATCTCCGATATTAAAATAAAATGATCTTTAATAGTACCTAATTTAGACTGAAAAATGGGTTTGAATCAATGATATTATAAGTAAAAAGTACTAGTAAAGGATAACAATTAAGATATTCTCATTAATACAATGTAACTTTATTTAACTAATAAACAGTATAAATTTTGAAAGCACTAGTTGTTGCTCTGCATCGAAATTATACATTTTACAGAACTTCAAATACATTTTTAATCTTTAAGATCTAAATTGCTAAAGTATTAATTTCAATATACAAGTAGGTACGCTTCAAAAAGTACGTACACTTTATATGTACCATACATACCATACAATTCTAAACAATATTAAAAATGCAAATGTGAGTTTTTTTATTTCTTACAACAATTAATATTATAACTCATTATTCCTACGCAATAGGAAAAAACATAATTATTGTGTTATTAATTATATATTATCCATTATAATAGGCATTTACAATTACAAAGGTCGCTAGAGGTGTTGGTAATTTGCGACGTTCTTGCAGAACTTGCAAGTAAGCATTCTTCAACGAGAAATAGGTGTAAAAGAGAAAGAACCCTACATTACTCACATTTCATTATATTAACGTATGACTGTTACATATATTACAATATGATACAAAACAGTAAATTACTTATGAACAATGACACGATAAATTAAGACACTAATACTACGCAATTTTAATCATAGAGATCAAATATTGACAATGGGATATGCACAAACGATGCCTTGGATAAAAAAAACATATAAATCCCTAAGACACAATCAATGTGGTTATTAACTCGTAGTCGATCATACAATATGTCGTAGAAACAAATTGTACGTTGAGGTTATTGTGAAAGTATTGTTATGTTAATTCGAGGCAACAGTTGCGGCGTGTGGCTGCTTGTCGGGACACGCGTCGGCCGCACTCCCACCCCTAATTATACTGCAATTTGGAATTAACTTGGTGCTAGCAACGTCATGGCCAGCACGTTTATAATGTTGCAACGAGTGCCTCTACTAGAATTCACTTAAATTTAAAACTAAAAACTGCTCAACACAAATTGCCTATTATTCTTTAAACAAATGTGTCTAGTGTATTCGATTTGATTTGGAGTTTTATTTGAGAATGGTATTTTAAATATACATGCCGTTTTTTAATGTGAAAATGACGTGCCTTCTACATGCCTTCTGCATTAAAGGTAATGATAGCTCACAAGTTGGTGCGTTCAGACACCGCATTCATCGACGTAGGTTTGTGTATACTTACGGATGTGCCTAAGATGAAGCAACAGAGCGTGATGACACCATAGCAAGGTGGCTAGGTTTTTATCTAAGAGCTAAGAGAATTACTCAGATGGCTAGCTAACACCCTCAAGTTGACAATCTGTTGCCTAGTGCATGTTGGCGTATTAAAGCAGCAGCACTTGCTAGAATTGCTAGAATTCGTATCTACGTCATTCGACGTAGTGTCTAAACTCGCGCTACCTCTGATCCATCATCGCTACAAAATTATTATTGACTAGCTGACCCATGCAACCTCGTATACACAAATCGGTTATTACCGGTTTCAATTGTATTTATAAACTCGAAAAATCTTATAAACCTGATTCCAGCGACACCTACCGTTTCCAACTGTGAATCCTAACCATCCAGAGACTCACTCAAACATATACCCAGTTGGTATGTGAGAAATCTTTTAAAATAAGCCTAGAACCCGTTGGCAGCATCATCTACTGGGTCCAACTAAGATAAAAACTAACCTACATCTATTGGCAGCGAATTAATTTTTGCCAATTTCAAGTACATTCCTTGTGATTAACTACCTATTGAAAATATATGTTTACCAAATTAAACATTGTCTATAACACTGAGGGATAATATACATTTCTAACATTGACAAAAAAATTCAAAATCGGATCAGTGGTACCAGGGATTCCCTGAACACAATACGATCAAGATATGAAATATAGCTTAAATGTTTAGCTAATCTGCCTGCTATATAGCACAAAGAAAGTTTACCAAAATACGTCAAGAATTTCATTAATTACAAATATTTGACTGTAGCCCGTTATCCTGGAGAATCCCTTGCGTTTTATGGGACAAAAAGTATCTTAGATGTAACTTTATAATATTAGTTATCGCTGTGGCAAGTTTTGTCCAAATTAGTTCAGTACTTTCAGATTGATACGTGTTTATAGGGACAGACAAACAAAAATTGTGAATAGATTATTTTTGGCATCTATATCGAAAACAAAGTACACCGCGATTATAATTTTCAAAAAATATTTAATGTACAGATTTGGCCTAGTTACAGTTTTATTATAGTAAAAATATAGATTCTCTAATGGAAATCCCAAGCGTAATCTAATGAATTCTGCTTAACACATTGCAAACTCAAATCTATTTTTTTTTACTATGTTTTTAAGCACTTCATAACGTATCGTGGATGTTGCACTAAAAATATTAATAATTATTATAAAGAGAGAATAGAGTTCCTACTAATATAAATGAAAACAATAATAAACCAGAAATCAAAATTTAGATATGAATAGTATGTAAGAAACATTGTATTTAATTTTTCTATACGCTACGAGTGCAAGCGCGGGCGTGTTGACGGGGTAGGGCGGAGCGGAACGGCGCGTCAGGGCGGGCGGCGCCCATAAAAATGCAAATGGCGATGTCGACAGGGGATTTCATTGTTGGATCAATCACACAATCCTTATTATTGCGGGATTTGAGATGGAATCCGGCACGTTTATTGTTTTCGTGAGGGAAACGTGCCGATCTGCTTTATTATATAGGGTTTGAATAGCAGCATTTCAATGTACATATGTTTGTGGTTAAACAAACAAACAGACATGTATGATAACTTGATTAATTGGTTATCACGGTGATCAAATTGTTACATTATTGAATTGTCAGTTATATGTCTTCCATATGTAACAAACTTTTTTGTATATTTTGCAAATTAAGTAATTGGAATTTATAATGTTCTATTAATTTCGGGTTTTAACAAAAACAAGAATACACTGTCAAATATTTATTTAATTAATAACTTTCACCCGAGTCTTACCCCGAGTGTGTATAAGTTTCTTCTATCTTTCGAAAACCCCACATTTTGGATGAGTTATACATATTCCAATATGTCTTTTATTGTATCTAGGTCTATAGTCTATGTAAGCCTATATCTTTATCTAGTGCCTGCCTTGTGTACAAAATTTAATAATGATCTGTTGATTAGACGCGGCGTGAAAGCGTAACAAACAAACGAACACTTACATACGCATTTATAGTATTAGTTAAGGTAACCGAACTGTCCTTGAAATTTTTTTTACACACATTCACATATAATGGTTTAGATAATTTGACACAAATTTCTACACAAATTATATGAAAAAGATAAAGTATGCCAGACATATATAGAATATTTAAACGTATTGCAATGTGAATAAACAACTACAGCGTAATATCATTTTACAGAACATCTGTATTTACGTATTTATTCTGTAAATATTCCACCTGTCACGCGGGAGGGCGGGGTTCGATTCCCCGCCGGGGAGATGTTTTTACAGTTCATCCAATTTTTCATTTTAACATTATTAGTTGATTATTAAAGAAAATACTTCAAAACTACAGAGAAAGAGTTGACTGCGGATTAAATAAGTAGGACTTACGAATCTTCGTGTTAAGTGAACAACGTGATAAGTGTAGGTAACGTGACAACTTTTATATGCACACCGACAGTGGACACGAAATACCTAATTGCTTTTTTATTATAACATGACAAAGTGTCAGCACTGTAATTTAGGTAGGCCAGTGCATTCCATAAACAACTGCACTTATCGATAGACAATCCATTGATAACCGACGCTGTCATGCAGGTCTGTTCAAAAATCCCTTCACGATGTATTTGAACCATTCAGTGTTGTCCAAATGAGGGAACGTACTAGCTGCGAAACAGTACTACGGCCTGACAGTATATAATGATAGAATATTTAGTGACAGACATTCAACCTAGTAATACCTAGTAATTAGTCAAGGAATATTATGTGCAACGCCACCATACCATCATTTTATCTCACTGTTTCTCTAAATTAAAGGTATAGTATAAATATATTGTAATAGAATCTACTTTAGGATATAAAAGCACACACAAACATCAAAACTCTTTGTCTGAGAACGCTTACTGTGTGTTATCATCTTTTAAATTCGCTATATATTGCATACGTGTTTGAGTTCTTTGAGTACATATATTATATATATTCAATCCGTGACACGTTAGACAGACTTAACGGTTTGGTAGATTTTATTATATAGGATATTGTCAACTTCGTTTTAATTGCTCGAGTTTTAAGTTTTATAGGTATTATATTTAAATATACTGAATAAAAACAGGAAAAATATAAATAGCTTCGTACGAACAAATATTACAATGAAGGAATAACAGTAATATACACTAATTTTACCAAAAAAATTGTTGGGGTATTTTTGATTGTCTTTATTAGTAATTCTATTCGTATACCATGTCTGAACCTAATAATACCGGTGATCAATCAAGAGACACCCGTGTCCTGCGAGTTAATAACATGATATAAACCATAAAACATTCGGCAGTAGAGCTAGCCACTGAGACCTTTTTTACCAGCTAATCGGAATCTATTTAGACCTCAGTCTACAGATATTTCGCTTTACGTCTATTTGTCTTAGAATATAATTTTTGTTATATATTTTTCCCTTCGTATCATTGTCATTTACCGCGTTTTGTTTCAACTTAAAAACTCATTAGTATATCTAATGACATTAATGCAATCATCGACTGCTACCGAACGACATTCCTACACGATTTTATCGTGAGCGATTCACAACACTAAGCCTAATGTAATAAAGTTGACAAACAATTTTCAATTCTAAAACGAGTTTATACGTTTCAATGTCGTTTGTCGATAACAACGCTTTAAAATTCATAATGTTTTACGAAAGCGTGTAATAAAAAAAATGTAATTTAATTGGGCGAAGTTTAAGCTTTAATCCTTTTAAAGGTGATGGTATCGGGTGGCGTACGGTGTTTGATGGTTATCGCCGATTGACGGTTTCATTTGTAGGGTCTGAGGCGACGCGACGTTCAGGACATATTGGCCGCGACGCGACACCGACACATTGATTTATTAATTCCAGATGGTATTAAGATATACGCTTGTTATTAGCGAGTTCATTTTCTTCCTCGGCTTATTATATGCTCACGCTGAATCCCGCTGTATGGGTAGAGTGCAGTGAAGTGTTTGAAAATAATTTTTGTATTGATTATTTATAGATAAAAACTTTTCCCAGAAATATTGTTGTCGATATAAAAACTATCTGAAACGAAAGTAAAAATAGAAAGTATTATACACGCATTCATTATAGTTTTAATATCATTTACATTTTATTATCATAATTGTTGCAAATCTGTTGTAATTTATTTATTTTGTGCAAAGAAAACTAAAATTAAAAACAAATGTTAATTAGTTTATTTGCTTGTTTGTTACGCTTTAACACATTATTTAAATAGTTAACTAAGTTGAGTAGCCGATCATCATAATTTTTTGCACACACGAAAAATACGGTAAAAGGAAAAGGCATAATAGGTTCAGTGTTTCAGCCAGAAAAAATATAGTGTCTTACAGAGATAGATCAACTGTAGATAAGCACAATACAGAAATGAAAAATAATAATTTATAAGCACACATTTTTTGTACTGATAACATTTTATAATTAAATGATATAAAAAATACACAAGATATAGTACCAAATAAGTAAATGGCAAACTAAGCAAATAAGCAACGTGCTAATTTTTTACAAGTATTTTTTGTGAGAGAGTTACATAAACGAAATACATCTTTTAAAATGCATAGTATAATGATACTAATGTGCAGATTTTACAGTATGAGTAAGACCATTTATAAGTATTAGTAAATGAAACTAGTCGGAGAGCATATTAATATGTAAGTGAGGAGGCGTCGGAGTCGGAACCGATCGACCGTGTGATATTTAGATCATTCGATATCAAAGCTATGAGAACCAAATTAATCATTAGACAGGCGTCAGTGATATCTAACAGGAAACGAATTACAGTGGTTATAATTTGGGAGATTTAATAATAATATTTTAAACTGAATCTACAAATAAGACTAAAATAGTTTGAACACTTTTACGCACAAAAATTGCAAACAATTTCCTCAACAAGAGAGTGGTAGTAAATTAGAACCGATTGCCTGAAATAGTATCAGCTAATTTAGTAAATTGTTTTAAAAACAAACTCACCAACTGACTACGAACAAATAAACTTTAATAAGTGAACATTTCATAGTGATAAAAATCAAAAACTTCCACAAGCAATTATGCTTAAACAAACAATAATAATAAATAATAATTTTATCATAAAAAAAAAATCAACGGAAGTGAAAACTCAATACAATAAAATAACTGTGTTCTGTTTTGAATTTTTAAATTAAATATAGTGTGAATTATTTAAATTTCATAAGTTGTAAGTTGAAATCATTATCATTAGTTTGGTTTTCATATCTATTGGCACTCTGAACAATAATTATACATTTTTATACAGTTTATTGATTAATCAAACATATGATGTGCTGCAAAATCTCAATATAAAATAACAATATTAGATGTACTCGTTGCTAGTTATACAAGCCGCGCAAGCATAATATGGCCGTTCATGCTTGCTAGCATGTCATAACGCGAAACTATAAATTTATCTTCTGCCAAAAATACTGCTCAACGCGCCTATATAAGTTTTCACTTCAAAAAGTTACACTAACACATGAAATGTTTCACTGTAATAGCAACGTAACCATTGGACTCAGAATTGCGGTCATTTTTGAGATACATTTAATTAGACTGCATGATTTTTTGCTTTAACTTTAATAAACCATGTTTTAATTATACGCTATTGTGTAAACTAATACATCATTAAATTAAGGTTAGACAAATAGCGAATTATTTTCAGTCAAACGACAATAGTCGAATCAAATAATGCAGTCGAATATGTTAGCGACCAGCCGCCATTTTGGGACATTAATTATAAACATTAATTATTGGCTAACTCTTGTTCAAAGCTCGTGGGGCGTGATCACTTACTACGTACAGACAGGGAAACAGTTAATTTATTATATACTAGTGATCCGCTTGGCTTCGTATGGATATAATATACTAATTAAATTCGACCTTTAAATGTCGAAGCTACTTAGACAAATAATATTAAATATCCATCTTTTCACTCTTTGACATTTTTAGGAAAGTGAAAGAAGTATTGTAAACCCCATACAATGTTTATCTTGTTACGTGTAATTTTGAATCTGTTATATCTTAGACTAACATAACATATTGTAAAAAGCAGTTTTAATATGCATTAGATGCCCTAGATAATTTAACTGCATAAAGATTAATTATATATTGATGAAAATAATTTAGCAATGAATGTATTATTTTTTTAATAACATGTAAACTATAAATATGGTTACTGTGGTTATTCTTTATCCGACATACTACAATTATTTTGATGTATCCCGTAATGTTTAGCCGGTGTTAGTAAACATTTAAAAAATATTTTTTTGGTATGATTTCATTGAAATCGAATTTTGTCTACTTAATACATGAAATAATATGTATGTAGTATACAGATATACCTTCTAAAAGAAATTATTTTAATGATAGTTAAAATGGTATCAAAAATTCTTTAGTTTACAAAAGTATTTTAGAAAAGAACTACGGGAACATACAGACATAACTAGTCTCTTTTATACCAATATCTAGACTATAATATGATAAAGCTGAAGAGTTTGTTTGCTTGAACGCGCTAATCTCAGGAACTATAGGTCCGATTTGAGACAATTATTTCAATGTTAGAGATAGTTCATTTATCGAGGAAGGTTTAGGCTTGGAGGCTATAAAAGGCTATATATCATCACGCTAAGGCTTATTAGCTTAGGTTCTCCTATTCGAGCGGAGACCCAATGAAGAATATTCGAAAATCGGGGTTTTTTTCTTTTGAGAGTTTCCGCTGCGTATTAGCGTTAGCCCAAAGTAACTACTGTTCCTCTTTTTGTAGCGCGTTTTCACTATTCGCGGATTAAAAAAATGCGACCCAATTCCTATATTCGCGGCTAAAGATTTCTTTATTCGCGGATCTAATCTGTACATCGGTACATACATAATTGTCTTTAAAAAGGATTCGGTATCCTTTGTAAACGCGTCGTCAAATGGACTAATTAAAAAGTTAATTGGATCTTATTACAACTACGCAATTTGTGCAAATTCGAATTATAACTGCAAACATTGCCGATATTGCGAATGGAGTAGGACGAGATGGGTTCGAACAGTTTGAACGAATCAAGTGACATTCAGGAGTTGCTTGAATCGCAAGATGAAGATTTGACTGAAGCCGACTTGGAGGTAATGTTAAATTCAAAACCCATTGAAGAAGAGGCTTCAACAATCACTGGAAACGTGAAATTTAAATTGAAAAATTTTAGTGAAGGTTTTAGAATGACCTTTGTGATTTCTTTATGAAAATTGATCCGTCTGTGGAACCAAGTGTTATTTGTAGAGGCAAATTGCTAATGCCACTGCCGAATATCAGTCTGAATTGAAGGAGCTTTTAAAAACTGCCAAGTAAGAAAAAAAAATACAAATTCTTTAAGCAATTGCCTAAGCCTGAAGATAATAATTAATCAATATGGTCAAAAACTTAATTGAGGTTTTTATACATTTGTTTTTATTTTGTCATCTAGGAACGTATCCCCTATAAATTACCATTCCTTATTCACGGTTCCTGTATTCGCGGCATATTTACGGAACATATAGCCCGCGAATAAAGAGCTTTTACTGCGTAAACGTAATGTTATGTCTTCTGTACACTGTTTGAGGTTTCACGCTAATTATTTAAATGACATTACAACATTAGATCCAATGATAGAGAATAGAATCCATTAGATATCTTTATATTACGGACGACAAAAAATATACACAAGCGAATTTATTGTATATAATTGCAAAAAATAATCGACTCTACGTATTTCGCTTTCGTACTTCTTCCGTGTATTCTCAAATTGTGAGTAATCTACAGATTTTTCAGCAAATATGTTATTAAGACAAAGATAATAGGGTTTGTTGGTATATATGAAGTATTCTCTGAATTATTACTCAATTATGAAAGACATTAGAAATCGAAATGAAAATTATGGTGGCTATGTGTAAATTAAATTACTTAATTTTTCTATTATAAAGTTTTATATTGTTATAAATGCGAAGAAAACTGCGGATGGGCTAACATATATTAAAAACGATTGCGACTTAGAAACGTTTACGAAATTAATTTGCCTTATGCTGCTCTGTACAAATAAATAAATATCAAAATAAACATAACATTTTTGAAGAATAATGTTGAAAATAAATAAATTCTTAATTATATTGTAACAAAAATCCCTCAATGAAATGTTTCGATCATCAGTAATTGCTTCGCGGACTGTACTTTAAAATGGCGCGTAAGCCCTGAAGACGCGGGCGACATCTGTCGACGTAATTGAGGGATTACGCAGATAATTGAAAGTGCGCGAACAAGACGAACGTATAGAATACGGGCGGGTGCGAAAAGGTCGAATTGGTATCCAAAAAGACCGTGCTTAAATTGAACGGTTAACAGCGTGTCTTCTTGTATATTCGTATTATCTTACGCTTTTATGTCCGATTAATCTTGCCAGCGAGTGTATAGGTTTATTATGCGAATCGAAGCATTCGGACGGAGGTATAAGGTATGTTTTTGCTTGTCACCTTTGTGTTGTATAAATAATTGTTTGCTCGCGTAAAACTAGAGTGATGTCGTTTATTCGGTTGTCAAGCAAGGACGCTCGTCGTTTTGGCTTGTTTGAAGAGTAAGGTAATCTGAGATAACGAGGAGTTCGCGAAGTTTAGATTTGTTACCGGTAAACACGTTCTCAACTGCTGACAAAAGCGTTCCGCCACTTTAAGACATAAATATGACAATTAGGCTCGGCCGCGTGGGATTATTATGATGATCGATTCGATGCGCCACGTTTGTTTGTAATACTTCTTATCAAATTTGATTTATTTATGAAAGGCATTAAGAATCTGATGTTTTTATCTCTACTTTTTGTTATAATGCTTGCTCAAAGTTGTTAATGACAAAATCCAAAGACTGCCTTTCAGAATCAAAATATACCTAAAGCTGGTAAAAAAGTTCATATTGCTCAAATACCGCATGCGACTAAATATTGGGTTTCTTTACTAACATTTTTTGTATTGGAACGTTTTCACTAATTATATTATAGGTAAAGGAAAGAAAGAATACTAATTATATTAACGGATTTATTATACTACTGATATACCATTTCAAAGTTACTTTCATGACTCCTCTTCATTAAGCGATTGATTCATAGTTGAAAACCTTTTAGGTTTTAAGGTTTGACTATAATCTGGCCTGTTTTTAAATGATAATATATTCTACGACAGTAATACGCTACACCTGCAAGAGGACTGACACTCGAAAGCAGTGGGCGAAACACTTCTATAAGTCATTGGCGTCAGGTTTTGAACTTTAAGATGTTAACTATTCAAGCGGGGATTAAGAGAAAAGCCAATTTAATTTGATATATATACCTAATGCATCGCATTTATACTTTAAAATTCTTTTTTGTCTTATGTTGATTAAATAAAAAATACTACATATTCGAAACGTAATTTAAATTATATAAGTATTAAAAACCTTGATATTCAATGATTTAACAAAACATGCACATCTGTATAACTCTACCAACTTGTGATAGGTAAGACGATTCATTGAGTTAATAATCTATGATATATAGGTTATAAGGGTATCAATTTAACAGATGGTTTATCGATCAGAGATATAATTAATTTGATCGATAACCTAATAACACGGGCCGTCAGTCCGATGTAATTATTACAATCAAATCTAATGCCACTGAGCCGGAAGCTGCGCTTCACGCTTGACATATCGAAATTAGTCGCCTTTGATGATATGAAAAGAATTAGTTCACTATATTAAATGGAATATACTGAAATAAATTTGTTGTCAATTTGAAAAAAAATTCAACTGAGGCGTTTGTTTCACTATTATTTTGTTTTAGACTCATGCAGTAATTTAAACGAAATATTTTAAGTACATCATTGATAATAAAATATTTTGCTATCCTATAGATATAACCCTTCTGATAACGTATTTATATCAAAGTTCCACACAAAATTGTTCAATTGAAAAAAGTAGTGGGAAGAAAATCATTACCTTTATTAGTCACCGTAAGTTCTTATAAATTTTACATTAATTGATATTGCATTATTAACACTTTTGAAATATCACGACAATTATTATCATACGCAATCAGTGGGTAGGTTTGTTATGTTTGTTTTAAATTATTATAAGGCCAGTAAACCATAAAATATCATAATAGTTGTGCGAGGTGCATTATCGCAATGAGTGTAAGTATAACCGTACTGATGGCAACAATATCATCATTGTCATCAAGCAAAAGTAAAAAATAATCATAATAATTCTAATTATAATTTCGAAATCAGCGAATGCATATCCAACAGAGTACGGACTTTCGCAATGGTATCTATTTATTTGTCACGTATACACCAAGTTCTCAGTAATGGACATTTGTCATTGGACTATTATTTTACCAGTCACGAATAACAAAAATGAAGGATTGCTTAATGCGTAGTTGTTATGCAATGTATAGGTTAACTTTTAAAGTAATATAACATATGTGTACACAAAACACACAGAAGATGAGAAAACAAAAGGAGGAAAACACAATTATACCTAATTGTTTTTCGTGTTACTTGAACTTCATTATTTGTGTGAAAATAGTATATAGTTGTAAATATGAAGCTTAATTATTTATTTAGGTTTATCAATATGTTTTGATAATTGGCGAACGTTATCGGTCTGTATAATTATTCTAATATTTTACCAAACAAAGTTTTTCTCTATATCTGACTTCCTCATGTAGTGAACAACGTATATTCGCTCAGTCAGAGAAACCAATTAACACTAACATTGCAGTCACTATGACTATTTATCCGAGCAGAGCTTCGCCATACAATAACCTCATCATAGAACTGAACCCCGATTAACGACAATTTGCTCTTTATAGGCCAAAATTTCTAATAGGGTGGCGCTAGTGTTCATGCTCTGGTCATGTCCCCGATGTGTTGTAATAATACCGGAAGTAAGTCCGTTTAAATCATTTGAATATAGTTTCAGTCAATAGAAATATTATAAGGCCATTTTAAATCATTAAAATTAATTACATAAATAGATATCATGACACTCGTTTCAAACAAAGGTCTTACATGTAATAACCTTATCTTAAGAGATATAATAATAACTGTTCGGTAATCAGGCATACTACAAATAAATCTAATATATTGTCGCCCCTCATATGGTCGTTCCGTAATATAACATGAAAGATTATTCAAAAACAAAATTAATAAAATCCCGAACCGGTACAAGCTTTAATCTACCCGACACATTGTACATAGCCAATCCTTAATGCATTAGACCGGATCGATTCACCGCTACATGTGTCTACTTCGCGACTACATCTTCGCCCACCGCTTCACCTCCCACATGGAGTGGGAAAGAGGAGGGAGGAGGCGATAGACAACGCAAAGTCAATATGTGGAAATAATAATAAAGGAGCGCGCGTCCCGCATACGTATCGGCGTATTATCGTCGTATTATCGTTCTAACATCGATGTTTGCCATAGCACTTTAAGTTACTATCGTTTCTGTATTGCTTATTCTGTGTAGAATACGGGCGGCGATTTATGTTATTGTTGTATTCAGTGTTTTATGAGCTTGGGTTTGCTGAAGTATTGTGAGAGAGTGCTAGACATACCCAGTGTAATACGAGTAAAGAGGACAGAGATATCGTTTAGTTAGGTATAATGAAAATGGGAAGAAATCGTGTTTATTTAAATTGTATTGCGACAAAATGAAAAAGAGTTGCTAACGGAATAAAGATAAAGATGTTAGAACACAACTTATGATGACTTTTGCTACATTTGAAAAATGAGGTTTTTGATTCGTATACCTAAAATACCTCCACCAAATATATATATTTCTATCATTAAACAGCAGACAGCAATGCTCAGTGGCTCATGAGGCGTTCTGACTTAGTATTCAAGAGTAACTTATTTGACCCACAATGACTTTTGAGTCATACTTTCATGGCTGCACTCCTATTATACCTAGTAAAACATAGATATAGGCTGCAAAAATAAACACTTAACATCAGATGGACTTCCTGATCCTCTTACTTCATAATATAAATATAAATAAAGCTACAAAGTAAAATAATGGGGAAACTTAATAATACTCTTGATATTCTACCGGAAAGTAACCTGTAATATTTAGTCACGTAAGATACATTTTTAAAATATAGCTTTTCTAGAAAATGTCCGAAAAGGGAAGGAAAAAATCTCTGAATTCGTTTTGAGATCTAGTGTTTTCTGAATGATCTGTAAACGTCAGATTACCTAATATAAACAGCATTACTGGTTGCACAATGCACAATCTAGGGATCTGAGTTTCTGGCTTCAGCTACTAAAATGTATGGTTTATGGATAATAACTGAGTAAAATAAATTAACGTGCCTTTAACAATCAAGCCAAAGCAAACAATGTCAATTAGGAATTTACATGACGAGGTGAGCTTTTTTCATAATGAAATATGAAATGAGTAGATACGTAAAAAGATAAAAATATTTAAAAATGAAACTAGTGAGCCTAAATCTACACGAATATTATAAATACGACGATAGTTATTCCTCTTTGTTATATTTTTATAACAAAATCTCTGAATGGATAGAGATTAAATTTGGTACAAAGATTTACCACGCAAACATAGTCACGGGAAAAACTTGTAATAGATAAGATCTAAAGGATCAAATTACACAAGATAATATAGGAGCGTACAAATCTCATGCGGCAATAATATCGTTATTACAAGATCTCGACTCGATATCGTCGGATTCCACTTCGATCCTTACCGATTCATGAATACAAATCGAACCTTTGTACTACTGATCACTAGGAATAATGAATTATGAATTATTTTCTTTCTACGTGAAATTATTCTATACTTTTTATATCTTGTGATTTAGTTATATTTTGTGGTTTATTTATGTATATATTTTTAAATAAATATATTTTAACCGATTGTCGTGAATATGATGCAAAATAGTTCAAAGTTGTCAGTTGTTGGTTAAAATAAATATTATAGTCAGGAGTGTGCGTGAAATTCTCTTCAACATAGCTCCTTAACATTGCGTATTGTAAGCTTTAATTGTGAGATTTAATGTACGAGACATTTGTTTCATAGAAATACACATAAATTCTGAGTTAATTTTAATAGTAAGTGATAGATCGATACTTTACTAACATCTCACGATAGCTGTGTCGCTTTTTTAATACTGTTTTCATTTTTTAAGTGAAACTTCTTATAAAAGGACTTTAAATTTTGATCAGTAATCTCTTTGTGAGACGAAAAGTGATGAAAGTAAACATTGTGACGAGTAGACTATTGAAAACACCGATTCTCGTCCGATCATCGAAGTTAAACAACGCCGGGTGCGGTCACTACTTGGATGGATGACCGCTCTGGAACACCTCCTGATGTTGGTTTATTGTTATATTTTTTTAATTAAAACACTTCCTTGAATTACAAAGTTTTACTCTCAATATGTGTCTTTACGACAATCTTCAGTTGTTTTTTAAATACTGAAACTAAGAATTTATTGCACTATGTGTGTCATCGCGATGCAGTCGGACATAATTGTCGCATCCTGTAACATCAAAACGAAGCATAAAACCAGGTCAATGACACGAAGTACAACTTTAAGAAAAATAGATAATAGTACACACCAGTTTCCATGTCCTCAAGTGTATAAAAGGGATTGTAGCTACAGATATTGTTATAGGAAAACTTTCACGTTCAGTGTTCGTAACGATGTACCTACAGCGTTCAAGCGCTTGACGCTTCACATCGTTTATACTTTAACGATTTCTATGTCATCTTTATGAGCGCTTTATGTTTTACCGTTTACTCGTTTTAAATATTAAATGTTAGCGTTTTTCGTTTCAAATCTATATATAGAAAAATGGATATATGAGAGTAACAGACTCCAGTGTTATTAGACCAATTATCATAAAAGTTAGCATGTCTGTTTTGTATGCTATGCATTTGACTATATCTCCCCACTTGATGGCACTCCAAGTTATGTAATGTTCAACTGATAGTATGAAGATTATGTGTACAAAGATGGATATTTCAAAGTGGAGATTATTTACGGAACATTCTTTTTTATATCATAGGAGGCAAACGCACAGGTTGGTCACCTGATGTTAAGTGCTCACTACCGTCCATAGACACTAGCAACACCAGGGAGTCGCAAGTGTGCTGCCAGCCTGTGTTTGGAGGAGGAGGGGGGAGGAGAAGGAGAGGAAGGGAGGGGGTGAAGGGAAGTGGGACTCCGGCACTCTCACTGACCGAACGAAAAGAAATAATGCAAGCACTGTTACTTGACGTCGGTTTTTTTGTGGGTCGGGTGGTAGTACCCCGGACGAGCCGACCCATTCATGCTAAAACCAGTAATAGCTTCAGCGTGGCTCTACCACCTACAATAAAATAATGTTGCTTTAACTCAAATATGTATTACAACTAAGTTTAATTACAACAAATAATAAAGATAAATCTATACATATAATAAGAATGTACATTTAACGTGTCTCTACTTTGTAGATTTTTATAAAAAGAATTGTTGCCGATGTCTAGGCATAAGTAATAAAATACATTTTAATCATTTTTAGAAATGTATGTCTGTATGTCTGATTGCTTGGACTCGCATCACTGCGAAGGCACCACGTTAATGATAAAACCTTTTCAAGAAAATCAGAAAGCATATCTTCGAGTAACATTTAGTCTTTGTTTAATTAAAATTGGTTTGGTCTGTCAAAAGTTATTGTCATTTTAATGACGACGCGATTTAAGTACGTGAGAAAAGTAGATAAATAAATGGACGTAATACATTCAGATGACTTTATTAATCACTATTTTTACATAAGGTTCCACGCGGCCAAAGCCGCGGGCAGAGCTAGGTAAACAATAAGAAACAAGCACGGACTCACAGTTACAAGTAGTACTCATATTAATAAACAATTTCTCTTTCTTTTAGCAGTTTTCTATTTGAATGAAGGTTAGATTTCTGGTCTCTATTTTTCACTTATCGTGAATCTAATATATTTAATTAAACTATAATTCAGTCATTTTATAAACATTTACTAACTATTGTAAGAAAACAAAAGTCGGTGATTAACTAGAAAATGTTACAAATGTATATACATTGGAAAACGAGTACTTAGAATCATAATAAAAGAATCGCATTCAAGTTTGTCTCCCTGACTACTGAACGACATAACTGGAATATTCTGACTCAGCGACATTTTACGGTAGTCGCGCGCGTCCGCGTCCCCCCGCCTCTATCGCATGTTAGTAGTGATGTGGGTATTTAAATCAATATAAAACCGAAATATCTTAGATGTTACGAAAAAACAGTTCCTTTGATGCTCGATTATGTCAAAACTACTAAATGAATCAAGGACTATAAGCATTCAATGCGAATATTCTCTACGTTCCTTATTTTTCGGATTTGTTAGAAATTAGCATTTGCCTCTATAGAAATAAGCATGCCAATGATATGTATATACATTATCTACATTTAAATCATACACTATATAAGAATCGCGTTCACAAAATGTAGGAAGTGGCAACATTATTAGGTCGCTACATAAAGAAGGTTTCTCTGAGATAAATAAAAGACCTGGCTCTTTATGATGATTTGTAAACTAGCATTCATAGCCTATATATACTACATAATATGAGGAATTAATAATTTTTCCTTTCGCCTTTAGTAACAAATTGGTAAGGCTGTCCCGTGATGCCAACAACCTGAACAACTCGTGATGTCATTTTATTTTTTGTTATTTTATAAGAATACTGAAATATACACATGTATGTGTGTCGGCACAAAATATATAAAAAATATTATTATAAAATGGTATAAAATATCGGTATAAATTACTCATGTAATCATAGCGAGAAATTGCTAATTGATTAACCATAAAGTTGTTAGATGGTTTATTGGATATTGTATTATATTATTGGATGATGTAAAGTAGATATTTTTAAATAATCCTTAAAAATTGAACCTATTGACATATACAAACATTTCTTACGTAGGGGTTACTGATTGGATTACATATAACTTTGCATCATACACTATTGAAAAGTATGCGCTAAAGAAGAGAGACTTGTAACTTTTTTTACTTTTTTCTTACATTTTTTCTTTTTAAATTCAATTCATATTTTCTAGAAATCAATTATAACAATTTACTTTCTTATTGCAAACGCTTTAGTGTAATCATAATCCGGTATATTATAACATATGATAATGAAAATAATAAAATAAAATAAAATATGAAGGTAAAAAGTATGAAATATGTTTTACCACGGAACTTAATCTTAGATTCGGTATAATAAGCATTACATTTGCTGAAAGCGGGCCCGGTGAACGTTGTCCCGCCCTAATAATAATAACAAAAAAAAATTCGCAAATAATATACCGTAAATCATTCAAATCAAATTCATCGCAAATCACTTTACCTGCTGCTGAAAACGGCATGAAAATCCGTTCAGTAGTTTTTGAGATTATAGCGAACAAACAGACAGACGTAGCAGAGGACTTTGTTTTATAATATGTAGTGATGAAAGGATATGTACTTCATTACATATCGAAAAATATTTGAGCAAATAATATTTTTAATTTTGGCGTCAATAATCTCGGCGAATGCGAAATGATCCCGACCCTAGCAACACTCCCTCGCCAATCACATCGTACGATTCCACATTCTGACAGACCTGCTTACTACACATATTTCATTTTTATTATATATCATAGAGATATTATTATGTGACTTTATGTCACCTAATGAAATATAAAACAAAATTCTACAACATTTATAATACGTAAAAATTAGCAAATACCAATTTTAATCTATACATATAATAAAAATGTAACGTTTATGTACTTTTTAGATTTTTGTAAAAACAATTGTTGCAGGTATCTAGGAATAAGTAATAACATATATTTCAACCATTTTTAGAACACTTCTGTCTGTCTGTTTGTATGGTTCATGATAAAACCTTTTCCAGAAAATCATAAAGCATATCTTCGAGTATATTCTCTGTTTCATTAAAAACGGTTTGGTCCATCGAAAGTTATAGTAATTTTAATGACAACGCGACTTAAGTACGATAGAAAACTATTTTTTTTTAATCGTAGCACGGCAAAATGACTGGCACTGTGCCTGATGGTAAGCACAGTACAATCCAAAAATAGTGGCGACCACCGAGAAACATACTATACATTGTCGGTCGTCATTGTCATGCCAGCCTGCGTAAGTATCTCTTCACGTTGCGCTTGGAGGACCCCATATCATAGGAAAGAGGACTTAATACTTATTAATTATACTTAATACATTCAGATGACTTTATTAGTAATTGTTTTTGTACATAAGGTTTCACGCGGATGATGTCGCGGGCAATACCTTATAATAATATATTAACTTTGTTTTAAATTATATTACGCGCGAGTCCGAATTTACGACTATATTCAAAGGCAAAAAGGCGAACTTTAGTTTGTTACTCTGAAGATGTGGAAAACGATTCTAAAATGTTATAAATGATGGAAGACCTCTACCACGGCCTTCTTATGATCATAAATACATGGAGTGAGTATTAATCAATGATCTGAATTATGGATTTCTTTTGTTTTTTATTATGGTAGTCGGATTATACTGTTAAAGGCATGCCGCCAGTTTACTAATTAGACTATAATTGTTAGTTAGATGCGCAATAGGGAAAGTTCTATCACGGTTCATCTTATCATAACGTTTACCTTCGCTGACACTTGAGGCTTATTGTAGGAATCTAACAATAAAAAAACTGTAGACAGGACCGTTGTTGCTTCAAGATAGATACGCAACAGAAATAATCCCTCGACTCCCTATAACCACAATGGTATAAGCTTCATACAAACTAATGTAGATTTTATGAGGCACAGGTTAACAGACAGTTTAGTAGTGTCAGTTCTAAAAAAAATTAAAAACTTAGTGTTCGCCATTTTGAGCTTTTAGTCTTAATTCGGAAGCCGAGCGCTTAATGAGATAAAAATGACCTATATTACTTTAGTTTAAAGCTATTGAAATAATAATAATTTAAATGTAGTGAGTTTGGACACTGGGTCGTTCGATGTAGGCTCGAATTCTTGAGATATTCTTACCTTTAGTGAATGAAAACTCAAACTCGAGTTTATAATCTACCGCCATCTGTATGTGGGTGAGATTGTGATTAAATGCTATAACCTATAAAGTATATAAGAATGTCACGCTATAACCATCAAAATCTATACAGTCAACATCGATGCCTATGACGAATTTTAAACAATGTCTCTCTAATAAATCTTCTCTGACCAATCACTCGATAGAATCAAACGAGTGATCATAAAAAAAAACGAAAAACTTAAAAAATCCGCCGCGTTGGGTCAAAACCATTCGTTATCCAATCCGCATGTATCCGCTTGTACATTAATAACGCGGATTTATCCGATCCTAATCTGCGGCTCGTTGCCGCTTTCCGCGACCGATTCTTTTAGCGGCGTGAAAAAACCGCCGCAACATTGTCTTTTTTATTTTGTCATCGCAGATTTATTGCGTATGCGGATTAAGTCTGTTTGATAAATAATACAATTGCGTCAAATCGAGTTAGGTTTAGGAAACATGAGTTATGGAGTTAAATGACATTTAAAATTCACGACTAAAATGGCCATTGTTTATCAAGTCATAGACAATTTTGCTTGATGTCACATGATAGTATGATCAAATATAACAGTAAACTAAGTTATATAGACTAGCTCTTAAGTATAGCTAGCAAAAACACCGTAGGCTCTTGCAGATCTTAAACTTCAAGGTGGTATTAGGAATGTACCCTCATGTTAATTCAGATATAGATATAAGTTATACTATTATAAAGTTTTATCAAAATCCATTAAAAAAATTTTACGAAAAAAGTCATGTGTCAACGAATTTTCCAAATTTTGCGTACGTTTAATAATTTCAGTTGGTAACAGTATCGGCTGACGGTGAAGGAAAACATCACGAGGAAACCTGAACCTCAGAAATGTTCTTGTAGTACCACTGTATGTGGGAAAACATAGAACTGTGTATTTTCTTAGAGTTGGAATCGCCAATACGTCATGGGCTGGCGTGGTGGTTATGCTGTGGTGCAGAGGCCTGTGGCAGTGCAGTGGGTTCATCAGTCTTATACACTGATGAAGATGTTGATTTATAATGCCGTAGAGTTTTTTGAAACCGCAAAAAAATAATTTCTATTAATTAATGTTTTATTTCTTATCACATGATTCTAATGAAATATACACTAAATGTATATTAATGAGACGAAATGTCAGATAGTTATTAATCATACACATATAATACGGTTCCATGGATGCATTTCTGATGAAACACTTCTACCTGAGACCTAATTGCCAAGCATTGTAATCGACATATCTTTGCCATTCCAACTGCAACCATTAACACCGTATATAACAGCTCTTTAATACGCATGGCTAGATTGTAAAATCTCGAACAAATAATAACATCGACATATTTTTGATGCATTTGAATAATTCAAGGCGCGTTTGCTTACACGTATAATTTGACGGTGTATTGCACAAATAAATTTTTGATTCTGTATGTATAGTTCTTAATTGGAATTAGTTCATTTGTCATCTACTATTGTCATGCATGCCTGTTATCGTAATTTTATTAACTGTAATTTTATGTTGTAATTGACAATATGTGATTTTATGTATGTGTAATATTTATAATGGTGTGCTATATATATAAAATAACATAAAATTATTTCTAAAATGAATGGACTATAAAAAATAATCTCTATCGCGTTTAAAAGTCCATACAGTTCTTTGAATCGTTCGTCAGTTCGACACAGTTGTTCGTACCCCTGTGGTAAACGCAGCGGATAGTACGATGGTGCGGTTTTATGGGTTATTTTCAATTTGTATGGACGCTATCCTGTCTTATCGGGATCTATGCTCCTTAGGGATCGAGGGGTACGGGATCAGTTTCAACGCTACCGTATTTGTATCGGATAGTGGATGAGTGATTGAAGTATCGTGGTTTGGATTAAAAAGTTGTTTAAATGTTAAACTGACGGCTCTTTAAAGAATGTTTATTTTAAAGGAGAAAATTTTAATTTATTTATTTATTGTGAATACTTTGTTACATGTTTATTTCGGATGCTGGCAAGTTTAATGCTCCAAGAGATTTTCTTTTACCTAACCAACAGTAATTATATAAGAAAGATTTTATGTAATAGCTAAGTAATGAAAAAATATCTTAAGATTTTATTTTTTTATATGCTAAGATTGCTGTATGATTACAATGTGTCTTAATATTAAGTTACGATGCGTTAAAAAGATAGAATTATAAACTTGGATAGAGTAACACGCCGGGAAATGCTTTCAAATTTTCATTTGGGAGGTCGTTATTGTGTCTCATCAATGTCTTTTTCTTTACTAATAGTTTAAGACTAAGAAGATTTGGATATGAGATTACACTTTACACCTTGTCTGAACTGTGATGGCTGTTTTTGTATATATACAATGATAAGTAAAAAACATTTACCTACATCAAATGATGTCCTACAGTAAATACAAGAAACACGTTAAAATCGAATATTTGAATGAACAAAACACAGTCGCGCGGGGCCGATTAAGGTTATTTTAACATTGCAAAATAATTACATACTACGTGATGCTAAGTACAGTGTAATCCAGAAATAACGGCAACCATCGATGGATTTATAATCTATCGCCAGTCTTTATGCAGCTGAGTATATACTTGTAGATTCTGAATCGGCAAAAAAAAATCTATGTACACCTAGTGCAATCCAGTCACAAATCTAGACAATATCCAAACACAATTGCTACGTCTTACCATCACGTTTAATAAAATATAACATAACAAGAAAAACGAGTTTCCTTATTTGTTTGTTATGATTTCACGACTTAGCTATTCAACCGATCATAATGAAATTCTGCTTACATGTTATCAGGATAAAAAAAGGACATAAGATCCTCTTTCATTAAAAAAAATGTACCTTTTTCGCGGGAAAAAGCCTTTAAAGCAATGTGCTAAATTAAACACGACACATATTTAGAGTCAATAAAGTAATAAACCTTCCCTCAATAGTAATCAAGCGAGAGATATCTAAATAAAAACTTGTATATTAGAGACGCAGTAGTCACGCGGTCGCCCGCCCCACGATTCGTCGCCGATAACACAGACGAACGCGTTTCAAAACGCGAATGGCTCAGTGGAAACGCTTGCGTAATACCTTAATTTAAATTTAAATGACATCTAAGCTCGGACGCGATAGAATCGGCCACATCATTACCGCACGCACCCTAATGGTTCGGAAGAATGATGTTCGCGTCGCGTCTGATCAACAGAACGTATCGCTTATAGGGTAATCAGGTTGCGTAGTAGTTTTATGTAATTGAAGTGAAAACTTCTGTAGGCACGTTGAGCGGTATTTTTAGCGGGAAATAAATTTACTGCTTTCGAGCGTACGTGCTTACGTGCTTACATGCTTATGAGTGGCCGTATTGCGCTTACGCGGCTTTGCGTCAGACTAGTGACGTGTAGTATAGGGGCCTGTGTATATCTAATATTGCTATTTTGCAGCCCATAATACGTTTGATTGATTATTTTATTATATAGACTTTATAAAAATGTATATAATTATTGCTCCGAGTGCCAATAGATATAAAAACCACACTAATATTAATAATTTCAATAAAAAATTCTCCAATTTAAATATTGTCACTCACACTATAATTAATATTCAAAAGAGAACACATCTATTTCAGTTTTGAGTCTTCGCTTCTGTCGACAGTTACTTGTATAATTAAAAAAAACTAACGAGTTGGTGCCTGCTCTTCTCAACGACTGGTATGTTTTCCGAACCGATGGTAATATTTTTTATTTTCTTGGGCAGAACCTACCATCATCTCAATAGCAATAGACTGCACTAATATAAAAAATATCAAAGTCCACGTTTAATTTGATTAATATTATATCTCTGCAGTACAGATTACCAGACGAGATAAAACATCGCCGCTATTAGAATCGCGGGCCGCAATGTAATTATGGAAATAAATTCAAAATAATGGCAACAAACACGACATAACTATCACACTATCGCACTTTGTAAATCTGAATGTATCATTAAAACTACACCCTATATAATTTATACGTTTTACACACTGTTTACAAGCCGCGTATCGGTGAATCTGGAAATTTTAAAGTAAGGGTTCGTACACACGCGGCCGCCCGCCCTCACGCCTAATCCCGCCCTTATCGTGACTAAAGCCCGTCAACTCTTAGGCTTATGTGGAACTACGCGTGTACTCATTGCACGGTCATTGCTTTGTTTATACATTAACGATGAATTAATGTGAAGTTTACATGATTATTAGTAAAAAAAAAAATGAGATACGGACATACATTTCGATTAATTTAGAAGGTCAACTCATGATAGTGATAACCTCATTTATGGCGGGGTAATTCCTCATGTTTTTCTTGTCATACATTCTATACTAATATTATAAAACTTGAAGGTTTGTTTGTTTTATTGGTTGAAAACGTTAATCTCAGGACCTACTGCTCCGATTTGAAAAATTCTTTCATTATTAGATAGCTCATTTATCAGGCTATATATCATCACGCTAAGAACAGTAGAAGCGGTGTGAGACAGTGAAACAGTGAAGAGTGTTTCAACATCGTTTTTTTTTTCTTTTGAGATCTTCTGCTACGTGTTAACGTTAGCCCAAAGTAACTATTCCACGCGGTCGTAGTCGCGGGCAGAAGCTAGTAAAATGATATAAAAAAATCATTTAATTGCTATTTTAAAAAATAGACTTATTCTGTCGAATAAATTTGATCTTCAAGTGTTTTTAATTTAATGAAAGCTATTGCTATAAAAGCTATTATATGAAAGCTATTTTTTTGTCCAACAATTATTGCTTTATTTAAATCAGAAAAAGGAAAAAAATCACCATAATTAAAATCCGTACAGTAAATCCATTTGTTAAAACAGAAAACAAAAGTTAAAAATATCAACCTCCAACTACGCCGTAGGGGCCGTTATCAAGAATCTTTGCCCAGTGGAAAAAGAAAAAAAAAGGAAACTGTCACCGAAATAGCACAGATTAAATTTTAAAGGCACTTTTTCTAAATTAATTAAAATGACGGCGGCGCGGAGAAAAAATTAAATGTCAAAATTAGAACAAGATTCGCTTTAATTATGTCCGCAGGGGAGGCCGCGCCCGCGGGGTGTGAGCCCGGCACTAATTACATTTTCTTAATTCGCAAACTTCTGACTCGTTACGTGTATTTTGACTTGTTCGGGCGTCTTTTTTTTTATTCTGTTCCACAACGGTCGCCTGGCTTAAGCGTGCTCACTGTTATTATTTTTTTATTATGTAATATCTGTTATTTCTAAAAAAATCTTAATTCACATTTTAATACTATTGTACAGGGAACATTTAGTTAATTATTATTTTATATATTTTTTAACCGACGTTAACTCAGTATCCCGTTTTTAGTATATAATTAATCAGGTAGGTAAATAATCAGGGCGGAACAACGTCTGCCGGGCCCGCTAGTATTATCACAAAAGCTACTTTTTATAGGATATTGTTTAAATTTTTCAAAATAAAACGATAAGTATGAAGTAAGCTTGCGAAAAATCCTACCAAATGACACCGGTAGAATTACACGAAGAAAATTCACATTGTTATCATTTATAACATAGTAATATATACAAATGCAGACGAAGTTGCAGGCGGCTACTAGTTGAAATAATGTTCCAATATCAGACAGTAATTTTAATCATTTTTATATTATTAATTGAAACTAGAAACGACGTCTAAGATTTTTCAAATAAATAACCACGATCTGTCACAATTCAATTGAAAAGCTGACGCTGTGAATATATTTTTATTGGACATGATATAGGTTATATTAAATACTTTTCTTATATACATATTACGGAAGATAACAAAGTGTATTGAGAGGTACATCGCGTAACATCTCTCATAATATTTTTTATTCAAAACTTGATTGTAAGCAGGAAAGGGATATTTATCCCCCAGACCCCCCAGGCCACCGGGGACCGGTCGTATCGAGGATAATTCACTTTATCGCTTTAATATCTCTTTGTCTTTCAAAATTTGCAAATGAGTTTTTTTAATAACGACAAATTTGTAGCGGCCGCGGACCCCTTTAGTAATCCTTTTTTGATTTATAGCCGTTATGCGGACAGCTATTTGGATAATGAAGTTTGTGTTTCCATTTTTTTTTGTTTATTAGATTTAACTCACAAGTTTTATTCAGTAGTTCGAGTGAAAAGTTATGAAAATTGTTTATGTTTTTACAAGTAATGTTGCTTTAGTAGATCGTATAGATTTCAGTCAGGGATTCTATAGTGCTTTGTATCAAATGTGAGTGCAGCCGGTATTATTCGTATGTGCAGTTTATTTCAATAATATTTTATATTATAATAACATTAATTATAATTAAAATAATTTGTTTGTAATACTTATTTGAATGAGTTTATGTTGCTGCACTATCAAATATATATGTTTTTTTTTAACACGACGACTACATATTAATTACATTTGCATAATATTTTATTTTATTGCATTTTCTTATATAGACTAATACTAATATACACACTATTAACTCCGAAGTCGTAGAACTGATCTAGAAGATAAAAAATACCTTTATATAAAAGACTAGCTTAGTGCGATTATAGTAAAACTTATAGAGCTCAGACTTACTTTTATGACGATTTATCAGTTGAGTGTACAGGTATTGAAAGAAAGAAACATTTATTCAATACATACAACACACACTTACAAGAATATACATAAAAAAAAATCAAGAGAGACAAGTGTTGCATAGGGGGAAAAGGTTTTTGTCTCAGCACAAGCTGCAAGCTTCCATGTGGAAGCGTTGTAGCGTTGGTTTTCAGACAAAGCCTGCTGTATATTAATATATAGACGAAATTACAAATACACGGACGCATTTACATGATAATTTCTATATAATATGTAACTTAATACTATCTAATACGATACAATCAAATTCATGGCAAAGCTGTGGAATTAGATATAATTTTCAAATGATTGCGCACTAGCTCAGAGATCATATGATCTAACCAGTTTATTCAATTTATTTATTTACTGAATTTCATGCGACGCTTGCCATATTAATAGATAGTTTTTTTTTAACTAAAACGATGACCTCATGTAAGGTTACGAATAGGAGGAGGTATGCCATTCCAACACTTAGTGACCGAGTACCTAAAAGAACCACAAAAGGTCACTGTTCTATGTCGCGGAAAAAAAATACATGTGAGCAATTCCTTTTATAGTGTTTATTATGATGTCGGGTCCACACAAATTTATTAAAAAGGTAACTAGGCGTCTCGGTTGATATTATATCAAACAGCATACTAGCCAAGCGTAGCTTCTGTCTTGCTTTCATTTTCAGAAGTTTACATTTAAATAGGAAAGGTGGGATGTATGAACGTGGTGGAACATAATAACAAAAACGGATACAGGCATTTTGTACACGTTATATTTTAATATAATATATGTATGATATATCAAATCTTCAGTTATGATATTAGAAAATGTGCTTCATTAAATGGCTGTGTATGAAATATATGTATTTTATTGTCCACTTTATTTACTTATTTAAAAAATTAGAACCAATAAATATTATCTGTAATGAAATAGGTTAATTTTAGAGAGAGAGTAAAGTTTTATAATCTCTAGTCGCACTAATGTAGCTTTATTATAGTTTAGCTCAATTATGTCAATTAGTATTCGTTCTGTGGTCCAAATTCGACCATTAATTATGTTTTTTGTTTAGTTTGAACATTTGTGAGTTTTCTTTGGCAAAGGCTATATAAATATTGTAAATTAATAAACGTAAGAGGACTTGAATCATGACGAATAGAGACTTTTTCTCATATTATAGGAGACAAACGAACAGGTGGGCCACCTGATGTTAAGTGATCACCACCGTCCATAGACACTAGCAACACTAGGGGAGACGCAAGTGCGTTGCCAGCCTGTGTTTGGGGGGAAGGAGAGGTGGTTATCTGGCGCTCTCACTGACCGAACGAAACGCAACAATGCAAGCACTGGCACTTCACGTCGGTGTTTTGTGGGTCGCGTGGTACTACTACCCCGGGCGAGCCGCCCCATCCATGCTGAAACCAGTATTAGCTTCAGCGTGGCTCTACCACCTACCAACTTATAAAGATTTCGACTCGTCGATTGTATAAAAATAATGAAGTCTCCAAATTTTTTTTAAACACTACAGCTAATCAATCCAGGCAAACACAAAAAAAAGGAAATTGATTAACAAACAGGGTAAAAAAAACAAAGTGATTTGTTTTTGTCTATTTACTTTCACTCGTATTTAATTAAATTATAAATTATTGTAATATTAGACAAATTTTGTATAAAGCACGACTGAGCCGACATAGGCATTCACAGTTCGACTCTAATCGGTGATGTTCGATTCTCTTCTTACAACCAGTATTACAATAACCTTAACCTTCTTCAATTAATAGTAACTAAATTCATCATGAAGTTGTGCTTACACGTTGATACGGGTACTGAAAAGTACATAGAGTAGATACGTTTTATCCAGAAAAAAAAACTGTTCTCGAAGTAGAGGCCGAATTACTATTGTCACAAATCAAAGGAATTCTACCATGTGATTGCTAGTTTATACTTGAGTTTGACTACTCGGTGAGGATTCTATTGCAAAATTCAAAAATTGAGTTCGCTGCAAATCATAAATTTAAACGAAGCAAATGAAATTAAATTTATCTCTTTTCAATACGATACAGATTTCCAATCATCCCGTCTCGGTTACGTGCAGTAGAATAATCTATTCGACAGCATAAATGCACGGGGCGGCGGCCATTTCAAAAAACTGTTTTTGCATATCAATAGATTACATCGTTTTACCGCCGGGCGGATATATCTGTATTTTTTTCGTACACATCCACATCCATTAGTTGGATGGCATCGATCAAAAGCACAATACCAATTTACCGATCGGCCACAAATTCTTCAAAACGACCGCGACTGGACAATCTCTCGCTTCGCTTTGATTAAAATAGATTTATTTATATTTTGCAATTGTATTACAAAGAGTCATATTTGTATATAGTAGTCTCTCTATTGTACTTTTTATAGAGTGTACTTTTTCTATTTATAAGAAAGTACATGTAACGTGTCTGTACTTTTTAGATTTTTGCAAAAAAATGTTTCAGATGTCTAGGAATAAGTAATAAAATACATTTTTAGAAATGTCTGTATGTTTATATGAACACGCATCACTGCTAAAGTGCTGCGTTCATGATAAAACCTTTTCATGAAAATCATAAAGCATATCTTCGCGTAACATTTAGTGTCCTTCATGAAAATCGGTTTGGTCTATCAAGTTATTGTAATTTTAATGACGACATGACTTAAGTACGAGAGAAAAGTAGATAGTAATTAGAATAAATACAATCAGATGACTTTATTAGTCACTGTTCCGTACATCAGGTTCCACGCGGACAAAATGGCAGGCACAGTTAGTTATTAATATTTTGATTTGTGGATCATACAAAGTTATATATCTACTTTCATCTTTGCCGCTGTTCTCGTAGATTTGGGACTATTTGTAATCACTTTTAACCCCTGGACTGTCCAAAATCATAAGGATTTAAGCTCCATACAAACGAACGTAGACCTTATGATACACAGACCAACAGACTGTTAGCAGTTTAAGTTTAAAGAAATACCGTATTTATTACAAAATTTGAAGAACTTGAACAATAAGAAATTACGTATTGTATAATTTAAAAAACAAGTGCTAGATAAAAACATGATCCGCCGTTTTGAGATCTGGGTCTTAAAAAATCAGCCGAGGAGTTAATTCGATTTTAATCGATTATTATCATCGTATCGAATACGTCACTTGTTTTTTTTTAGAAACGTATAGACGTCTGCCTATTTATAATTAATTACATTTTAAAATTATTAGACGAATTTTAGCATTTAGGATATTCACTGGCGACTTGATCGTAGCTTGGAGCACCATGTAGGCTTTATTTCATCCAAACAGGCTTACAAAAAATCATTTCCATTTAAAGTTTTACATCTTAGTCTGCTTAATAAAGTTTGTAGATAAGTCAAAAGATGACGCTTCATTAGTTGAATTTGGCTCCGAGTGTTGCGACTGTGGATGTTAGTATTAGTTTTAAAATGGTGAGCTCCACGTCACTGTCGTGTTAGTGAAACAAGCAAACTCTTTGTCTTCAATCATACTATTTCATAAATTGTACACTAAAAAGCTATTTTTATGCTTCGTTGTTCTTAACCTTTGACCACAATCTCAACTGATTTTAAATGACGATTTGGTCTAAGAATGCAAACACTCTAAACCTAGAGGGAGCTGGCACTCAAGTGTAGCTGCCGGAAAACATGAACAGGTACTTGGCAAGAGATTTTCAAGGGTGGTAGCTAGCCAGGCGGACTTAAAAAACCCTAACACCACGCTATTATTTGATCACGATGTTTTCCTTCCCAGAAAGCTCCAACTCAGTTGCTAGGATTCGAACCTACGTCCAACGACACGGTGTCAGAGTACGCTATCTACTTAGCCATCATCGCTTCAAGAAAACTATATAAGCTAAAAAATAATTTCAAACATAGTCAATATCACAGCTAGTTAGCTAGTTTTTAATAATTCTACATCAGTACTGATACATGTGACGTTACATTTCAAAGTGAACTAAATCCAATTTCAATCGTTCATATAATATGTTTAATTGTTTTAAGATTTCCGGTTTTTATACACCGAGAACAAAGTTCAAATGTTGCCGTTCATAAGGCTTTTAGTTTTTTTTTTGTGAACTTCATATTACCTGTACACAATTTGAAGATCTTAAAAAATAACATAAAATGTTAGGAACGGCTAAAATTGGATTTATCTCATTCTGAAATGTAACCACTCACATCTCTTGAATCGGTTAAGTTTAAAATCATTTTTTTCATCACATCATTACGTCGTATATTTTGACAGATGCCAAATATAACCTAATTAATTTATACCGATTATAAATAATTTAATTATTTAGTGCAAATTGAATAATTGTTAATAACGTATGTTAATAAATTAAATCGTATCTCTAGTCCATATACTCATAAAGAACATGCAGTTATATCTACTACTGATCTTAAAATAATGAAAATTTTATTTACCGTTACGCGCGGTACAAGCGATACGCGTTTGCCGAGTAAATAGCGGTTTCATTCTAATAAAATAAGTTACGGGACTGTTGGCAGTGATGAAGTATTCAAATTAGAATTAGAAAATTAGAGTTTATGATTATCAACAATTAATAAAACAAATAAAGAAAATACGAAGTAAAACGATAAAAAATAGATTTTCGTTAATAAAACCAATATATTTTTTATTATTTTAATCACAATAATAATTCCAATATATATATTATGTTCAACTTCGTTGGAAACACCGCATACTAATTTATAAGCACATCATTATGTGCTGTGCTAGTTATGAAATACAAAATAATCATTTGACGTGCTATTATAGAAAATTAGATACATTCTTTTAACATGACTTGGCTTACTTTTGCTTCACTATTATACATTTTATTTATTTAGTCTTTGTGCGTGAACAACAAATTTATATTAGTTCGGCGTTACTTTGCTTTAGATTTTACCCTTCTAAAGGTATATGATCTATTTTGCTTTGTCTAGTGGCTTTAAACAAGAAATCTCCTGTACTAAGGATCAAATTTTATATCATAGTTGACTTTTGACACATACAGTTAACAGACACGAATTATACCCATAAACACAACAATCCTTTGTAGATCATATATCTAATAAATTGTCCTGCGTGGGATTAAAACCTATACACACAGTGTAGTGGCAGCGGTCATGTACTAACCTCTATCATTTGATAATGGTATGAAAAACGTATCTAATACTTTTGTTATAAAAAATATGTGTGCATTTCACATGTAGTAAAAGTGAAACGTTTCAAAATTGATAAAATACTCATCGAAATGATTCAGGTAATCAATTTTCATGCTAGTTATGACGTCAAGGCTTCGTAAAACACAGACGCACGCACACACGTACTCACATAATTAGAAACACTGTATAATATATTCTATTTCGTTTTCTCGCAGGTTAAATACTATAAATGTATATGTATATCTCTTTTGGGTCGCATTTTTATTCGATCGAGTTGCAAGATACAATGTAGAGAAGGAAGTTTTCATTTCAAAAAACTATACAGAATTCTTTAGAACCGCTTTACGCGTATTACTTGGACCCTGCATAAAAACAAGTAGTCATACAAAAGCGATATAATCCGCCTGCCAACTGAAGCGTGGAGCTTATTAATAATTATTATTTCGGCATTATTAAATAATTACAGCAGACCGCCGCCGGATTGGCCTCGATCTGTTATTGATTTGACTGTGAGAACGATTTCACTGGCGTTTCATAAATATACCTTATACATTGCGAGGCGATTCTATTTCGTTTTATTACCGGTAGTATTAGTCGAAGAGCTTATTGGAATTGTCATTAGTTTAATGAACAGAATAATGAAATATATGTCACTAGATATGTTCGTGGCTTCGAACAGGTATTCTGCTATTTACTATTTATCGTCATAAAAGTTGATGTATTGCAGCACCATCTAGTGGATAACTTTAACGTATTTACACGGTTAAAGATAATTTGTGTATGAAACCAATAACTCAAATAATATTCGGTGCGAAAGTTTTAGTTATTTGGTTTCGAGTCACGCGTGGTCCGTTCCCTCGACTGTGATGTGGGTGTGATTTATTTTTAACGTTTTGACATATGAGATTCAATTTTAACATTTATCTACTTTACTAGACCTCTACTTTTGCCTGCGGAATCACGCTTATTAATATGGATTTGACCTAAAGAAAAAATAGTATTTTTCTGGACGAAAGGTCTGGTATATCGTCTTTTATCTGACAATGCGTACGCAAAATTTCACAAAGATCGGTTAAGTAGTTACGACTGCAAGCATAACAGACAAACAAACTTTCATTTATAATATTAGTTAGAATACATACATAAGCCTTTCGGAAAAAAATCTCCAAACTAGAATTTTTTTATACTGTTTATTGATACTTCTTAGTATTTGTTTATACCTAATTTTCACTCTCATGCAGTTACATTGTAAGCAACACAATCAGTTATTTGGGAAAACAACTGAACATTCTGCTCGATCTTTAATAATCGATATTAGAATTTGTAGACAAATAGTAAAAAGCATAATTATTGATATTCATTTACCAAGAAGTTTCAAGATAAAACATCGAGTCATCACGATTAATTGGGCAGTGATAAAACAAAATGGCCGACATCTTAAGTAGTCTTTATATGTCGCCACTGAAGGCGCATTAACAACATACCTATTACACCGCGCTCTTGTGAAAAATAATAGTTATTCACATAATTATACCCACCCTACATCTCTATAGAAAAAGACAGGGAGATCGTGGAACGTAAATGTTAAACAGAGACAGGTGTAAGTCGTGATGTTCGATTTCGAGCACTTAAGTAATTGAAGTAGGGGTCGGGGTATAACCGAAGATCGTGCGTACATGGGCTGTTGTAAAGAGGTCGGCAGAGAATAGTTTAGTAGTTAATATAATGATAAAGTTTGTTATGAGAGTGTTTTCGCGTCGTCGTTAGTTTTGATTTGAATATCGTCACCCAGTGATAAGGGAGCGTCTATTAATACGTCAGGGTTTCAAGTGGAGAGGGGTTCAAGCCGAATCTCACTAAAGTTCACGTGGTTTTTGGGGTATCGGCAAATATCACGTAATTTTTTTCGGTCGAAAAATAGCGTAAAATTTAAGAAAAGCAAATTAATTTAAAGTAAAACATATTTCTGTCTATCATAAATTTGACGAAATTCTGATATATATTAAAATCCATGAAGTATTTATTTTAGATATATCGAAATTTTATGAAAATGTAATAATAGTGAAAAAGTAAATATATAGATAATAAAGCAAATTATCTTTTTTTAAATAAATCCAACGTATTTATACTCGAAATACATAGTTTTAAAGATCTTACGCGAGACAAGAGGAGGAGACATAGTCGAGATAAATCTCACGTTTAAAAAAATCTTTAAAAACGCGTCACGTAATTAATAGGTGACCCCTAATTAATTCAGATACAGCGGCGACCGACGTTGGTTTGATTTAATCCTCAATTTTTAGTCCTAATTCTTGATGAGCCCAAAATGTGGTTGTAGGATGAGATAGTTGTAGACGTTCATAGTTTATCTAGGCTATAGTGTCTATCCAAATGAGATCTTTATAGGATATTACTTATCAGCATGTTATGGCTTCATCACGATGGTTAGCTTTACCAAAATCTGTTTCTATATACAGGGTTTATATCAAGACACTGTATAAATTCATTCCTACGGTGGCACCTTTGTATTGTACTTTATTAAGTTTGTTATTCATAACTTCAAAAAACATTATCTATTACATGTTCACGTAAATATAAATTTAATATTCAACGAGAAATACTTGGTTTTTCTCAATAATCAGTGCATTGTTTTGCAAAATGTTCGTATAAAATAATTACAAATTAGGTTTACGAATACTCTCGGAAAAAGAAGAAAAATACAATTAATATATCCTAATAATTTGTTAAATATATGTATTAGACACTCTTTAAAGCATGGCCTAGTACAATGAAACATACTACCAAGCTAATCTTCTTTATTAACTCTTAAATGCATATAGTTGCCAATTGTCTACATTCTAGATCTACTATATTTTATTCAAAACTAGAAGGCCCGGCAGACGTTGTCCCACCCTGATTATATTAAAAATTCTGGACAAATTATATATCAAAAAATTGAATCACTTTATCCACTGGTGAAAACCGCATAAAGATCCGTTCAGTAGTTTTTGAGTTTATCCCGAACAGACAGACAGACGCGGTAGGGGACTTTGTTTTATACTATGTAGTGAAACTGTGTACGTTCCCGAAAGCACGTTAGAGCCATAGAGAAATTGCAATAGCTTTTTTGTATTTCATTCGTAAATAATATATGAATTCCTATACTAATAAATAATATACATGAGTACTTATTTTCTACAATAACTATATTAACAAACCCATTGTATGGTTTCAATCTACATCTGTTCAAATCAAATCAAATCAAAATACTCTTTATTCAATTTAGGCCCTGAGAAGGCACTTCTAAACGTCAAAACTACCACCGGTTCGGAAAACAACCCAGTCATCAAGAAGAACCGGCAAGATACTCGATCTGGTTTATCTTTTCATAATAACTAACATATATTTTTTTTATTATTACAACAATAGACATATAAGGCTACATTCGTTTTTAGTGGTTGCACAGAGAGGGGTGTCATTTCCAGACGTCGCTATCGTTCACATACTGATCCACCCTGTAATAACCTTTATGTATTAAGACCCGCTTGATATAACACTTGAACCTACTATCCGGCAAATCGGTAATGTGTTTTGGGACTTTGTTATAAAATCTAACACTATTACCTAAAAAACTGTTACTGGTCTGAAACATGGAGTGACCAGTTTGTTATGGTTTCTGGTATTTACATTATGTCGGTCTTTTACTAAATCCAGATTATGTAAGTTTTTCCGGACGTACATCAAATTTTCAAGAATATATTGAGAGGGCAGAGTTAAAATACCGAATTCCTGAAACTTAGTCTTTAATGATTCACGAGGTCCCAAATCATAGATTGCTCGAACTGCCCGTTTTTGTAGTAGGAATATGGTGTCTACCTCAGCTGCGGCCGCCCACAACAAAATGCCATAAGACATTAAGCTATGGAAGTAAGCGAAGTAGACCAACCTAGCAGTGGCCATATTTGTTAGCTGGCGAATTTTTCGAATGGCGAACGCAGCAGAACTTAATCTTCCTGCCATTTTATTTATATGAGGACCCCATTGTAATTCATCTAATCAAAGTCTACATACAGTCTTTTTCAAAATAAATAATACTCAATATTATACTTTTCATCTACTTCTTACATAACGTACGACGATATTCTTGTAAAAATAAATGTTTTAAAGTTCAAAACAAAAAGTCATACATTTAAGGGTTAATTTAACGCAGAACTTATTGCAATTATCTTAACTGTATTTTTACACTTATATCGATTACCACAATTGAACATATGATGTATTTTTTGTAATTTATTTCGTCTCAAAGTATTTCCAATTTAGTGTAAAGTTTTTTATATATCTCTAATATATTGTGTTTTACACTCCATGAATAGTAATTTTATAGGATCTACTTTAAAATCAGAACATAATTACTTAGATTTTTAGTGACACCATGGAACAAGTAATAAATTGCATTGAGATTTTAAAAGTAAGGCAGCGATAAACTCAAGCGTGCCTCTCGAAAACTCATGTCACAGTAACCTTCAATTGAGGCAGTTTTAACTGTGCTGAATAAAATATAAAAAATACCAGATATACAAACTATTAGCTTATGCATATTTAGCATTATCATTTTTTTTAATATGTGAGACGAATGGTAAGGCAGTTGATATACTTTTTTAATCAGTGTTTGGGAGAAACAAATATTTTTTTAATTAAAACTAATCTACTAACCGATTGCCTTATGCATCATCATATAAGAGTTCGAATCAGGCTTTATACAAATGAAATGTGTATGTACAAGGTTCTTATGTAATTTATTAAAGTTATTGCAAAGGAAATATTAAGAACTGGCTTCAGGAACAAGAATTTATTTATATGGATAGCATTTTACATCAACTGCGTTACCTTAAACTTTTAACTTAAACTTTTCATATAAAAACAATTCATAGGAAAGCGACAATACGACTGTTATAGATCTATTTTTTTAAATATCCAATTTTAAATATATTTTTAATAGATAAAATTACAAGTACCTATAGTATGACTTAAAAGTTGAGAAGTAATGAGTTATATTAGGTCTTTACCTATGAAATTGCCGTTTCGTATGAAAAAATTTAAACGAATTTTTTTCATGTATTTTTTATTTGTATTAATCGAAGTAATCACCCATGCAGTCAATGCATCTTTGCCAACGCAGTGGCAGTTTATTGATGCCCTTCTTAAAGAAATCCACTGGACGGGAGGCAACAAATTCTTCAAAGGCATTTTGTACTGCCTCTCGGGTATTGAATTTTTTTCCCGCCAAGGAGTTAAACAAATTCTGGAAAAAGTAGTAGTCTGTAGGCGCAAGGTCTGGTGAGTAGGGCGGATGACGGAGAACTTTCAACCCCAGTTCTTGAAACTTGGAGACCGTCTGCTGTGCAGTATGAGGTCGCGCGTTGTCGTGCAGGAGCAGCGGAGACGAGCGATTGACCGATGCTGGTTGGAGATGTGCCAGCTTCTCCATCATTGTGTTCAATTCTTCACAGTACACATCTGCAGTAATGCTCACCCCGTTTGGTAAGAAGCTGTGATGAATCACACCGGCGCTAGACCACCAAACAGTGACCATCACTTTTCTAGGGGTAAGTTTTCGTTTAGGGCATTGTTTAGGTGCTGAACCAGGATCCAACCAACTTGCTGAGCGCTTGCGGTTATCAAATAGAATCCATTTTTTATCGCAGGTAACAATGCGGTTCAAAATTCCTTCATTTGTGTGTCTATTGAGCAGTGCAAGGCACGTCTCGACGCGTACTTCGCGCTGGCGATCATTGAGTTCGTGGGGCATCTATTTGTCAAGCTTTTTTACCTTGCCAATTTGACGCAAATGGACCAATATTGTTTTAACGCTAACGTCGAAAGCTGCTGCTAATTCAGCCGTAGATTGTGTATCATCAGCTTCCACAATCGCCTTTAATTCGTCATTGTCGACCAAAGTCCTCGGACGACCGCGAGGTTCATTTTTCAGGTCGAAATTCCCAGAACGGAAGTGAGCTAACCAATAACAGGTGGTGCGTTGGTTTGTAGTGTTAGCTCCGTAAACGTCGTTGATGTTGCGTGCCGCTTGTGCCGCGTTGCTGCCACGAGGGTACACATATTCCATAATTACTCGAATTTTTAACGTATCCATGATGACAAAAAAGATTGAAATGCGATGAAAATATAACTCTAATCAATAAACAAATGACTTCTTTTGGAAAAAGAATTCCATGTTTTTAAAATAAAATTAATTTGAAATTAGAATTCTTAGCCAAACAAAAATTATTTTGATTTGAAATGGCCAGCACTTCAGAACGGCAATTTCATAGGTAAAGACCTATTATAATAAGAAAGAATGAAGAAGGTATCGATAAGCTATCTGAAAAACAAATATGTATAAAAGTAGTAAATACCGAGTTAATAAGTAATAGAGAAAAGTAGAATAATATAGTATACGGACCGTACTTCAATAAGATAGGAGAAAAACAATAATAAACAAAAGGCACAAGTCGTGCATGAATTACAATCATGAACGATAAGTGTTCTATATGTAATATAAGCTTCTATTATCGGCAACATTTCATACATTTTAAACCAAGTGAAGTCATTTACGACGTTGAATATCTTTGCGTTTCGCACCATGACTTCTTTATTTACTTAATAACAACATATTTCTTAATTTGCAATTGTTCTTAGTTTGCAATTTGTTAACTTATCAAACCTCGTCTTATAAAAAGAAACAAGTATTTTTATATTAATATGAGTATGTATGTTACTTGCGTTTAAAATAAATTTAATGCATCACATTTAATGCAGTGTGCGATTAAAAAACGCTCGTATGTATAGTAACGGTTAATAAACTTATGTTATGTTTAGTTATGAAAGAAAGAGTTATGAAAGACTAAATGAAATTAGCCCGGTGAAATTGTGAAGGCCCGTCAGGTCAACAGCGTAGTCAGTTTGAAAATAATAAGGCTTGTGATGAGACCATAGCATCATGGTAGGGTTTTTCCTAAGTCGACCTGGCTAGCTACCGACATCAAGTTGAAAATCGGTCACCAAGCACCTGTTGCTGTGTTCCGGCCGCCGTAAGCTGTAGGTTCAAGCACCATATCAAACAGATTTTGGTCTCCAAAGGCTAATATAGAATGGAACAATATGTGAACGATGGTGATATCTGGAATTGACTCATCTCTACGCATCCACCAAAAAACGATTATAAGGTGTAATGTTTATTTAATAAATGTATATGTTAAAAAGATAAACCAGATCGAGTTTCTTGCCGATTCTTCTCGATGTCTCCATTATTTTTCGAACCGGTGGTAGTTATGACGTTCATAAACGCTTTCTTAGGGTCTAAATTGAATAAAGAATTTTTTATTAGTTGATTGAAAAAAAAGTTAAAAAATAGAATGATAGTAAAATAACCTCCCCGGCGGGGAATCGAACCCCGGTCTCCCGCGTGACAGGCGGGGATACTTACCACTATACTACCGAGGATTACGTCTGCAAGTCTGAAATTATCGAACATTTACCAAATATATACGTAAATACAGATGTTTTATAAAATGCTATTACAGTATAATTATTTATTTACATTGCAATACGTTTATGAATTATTTTTATGTTTAGCATATTTTCTTGTTTCATACCATTTGTGAGAGAATTTATGTCAAATTGTCTCAATCATTATAGGCAAATGTGTATGAAAAATGTGAAGAACAGTTCGGTTACCCTAACTAATATTATAGATCTGAGAATGAGTTTATTTGTTGCGCTTTCGCGCTATAACTAACCAACCGATCATTATGAAATCTTCTAAATACGTTAGCAGGCATTCAAAAAAAAATGTCGAGGCAGTCATTAGGACTGCGACAAAAGTGAGTACAAAACAATAGAATAACTATGTTCTGTTTTGAATTTTTAAAACTAATTATAGTGTGAATTATTTAAATTTCATAATTTGTAAATTTAAATTATTGTATTATAAAAACATATATGTTAAAAATATAAACCCGATCGAGTTTCTTGCCGGTTCTACTCTATTACTTGGTTGTTTTCCTCATCGTTGGTGGTTTTGATATTCATAAGCGCCTTCTTAGAGCCTAAATTGAATAAAGTATTTTTGATTTGAATGATGAGAGAAATTTTGATGAGAGGCAGTCCCCTCTAGGCTTAGCGTGCTTACCACTCTTAAACCACGCCCTCATTTAACATCAGATGAGATTGTGGTCAAAACTTACAAATTATTAAAAAAAACTGCTTTCCCGAGGAGTTGTTGCCTTTAGCGGAACCCGGGAATCGTTGCTGTGTACTATTGATATTACACGGATCCCTAAACGGTTCGGTCGATCAACTTTTCGATAATAAAACCAAATGATCCATTATTAATACGAATAAATTACTATAGCCTTGTTTTGTTCGCTTTGTTTTTTTATTACGTTCAGATTGTATCGAGTCTCTCTCTCTCTATATTTTTATGTTTATAAATTATTACGTAGTTTAAGGAATAACTTTTTGGTGTATCGTAAAATATCAAATGGCCTTGTTTTGCTATAAGCATGTCTCATATTGTTTTAACATAGAATTTTCTTACATCGCTTATTTTGCCAAGCAAGTATTATATTTCAAAATTATTATTATAATTTTCGTGTTAGGGATTATTTTTTATAACTACAGACGCTCGCGACTTCCTCTATGTTAAATTACAGTATATATTTGATAACATAAATATACAGCCTAGCGTCACCAATCGCGGCGAGTTATAGAATAAAGATAGCATAAAAACCTTCGCCGTTGAAATATACTTGTGATATAACACATAAATTAAATTAGATTTATAATTACCAATATATAATGGTTACATATTATTTACTTCTTTATTTAAATATCTAAAATACAGTGTATATTCCTATAATTGCAAGGCAGTAGGTATTAGGAGGTCTTGTAAACAGTGGCCGTGAGCCTATAGTTGGCTCCTGGCCTATGCGATATAGGTAACTCCCGAAACATCTATGCCCCGTGAGCACCTGTGTCAGCTGGAAGCTCAGGGTGCCGTGTCTTCTGGTGAGCCATTCGACTAAGACTGGGCGAACAGCCTCGATCGTAACCAAGCCCTAGCTGGGTTGTTCAAGTCGTCGACACCACTCTTCCACCACAAGGACCTGGTGAAGTTGAGACCTTAGCGCCTAATTTTCCCAAAGCCGCTACGTAGTCCCTTCTTCAGCGCCTTTACGCGTCGACGATACAAAGACGCTCGAGCTCTCGCTTCCAGGTCCCAGGGTGGGGATTCGGCTAGTAGGGAGGCCGCCTCGAAGGAGATCGTGCGATACCCGCGTATGGCTCTGACTGCCAACGCCCGCTATGGTTTCCGAAGGTGAGCGATGTTTTTGGCCTTCAGCTTAAACGCCTACACGGGGGCCCCGTAAAAGGCCATTGACCGCACGACACCCAGATACAGCTTCCGGCAGGCAGAATTTGGCCCCCCAAGGTTGGGTAACAAGCGGGCGAGGGCACCCGCTGTGTCCATTAAGCGAGGGACCAGCTACCGGAAGTGCTCCTTGAACGTCCATCGACTGTCGAGGAGGAGGCCGAGATACCTTATACTCGAATCGACGCCGATAGACTCGCCTCCCACAAGAATCTGGGTTCTTTGCGGTGGCGCTTTCCGAGGTCATGAAACCACACGGCCTCGAATTTACATGACGCCACTTCCAATCCCAGATGTCGGATCCTGTCGACGACCTCAGCGACTCCCGCCGTAGCGATTATCGCGGCCTTGCGATTCGTCTTCCCCCGTGTCATCCGCATAACAGACCACGCTGGCGCCATAGAGGAAAGCACCGCGCAACACCCAGTCGTATCCAATGTTCCATAAGAGAGATCCCAGGACAGACCCCTACGGAACACTAGATACATCCTCTCGACATTTTTCCCTCCCTACTTAACCTGTGAAGGTTATGTACCTCTTTGACAGGTACTAACCCTACTCACGTGGGTACAAAGCAAGAAGAATAATTTAGTTAAATGGCATAAATTCTACTAGAATCGTCGATAGATTTTGTAACGTCAAACTGTGCCTATATTTAGTCTTATATTTCTACATATGTGCCTCTCAGAAAGATTATCTTAATTAAAATGTCATGTAGATAATAAGAAAATAAATACTATGACTTTGAAAAAAAAATAAAAGCAGATCGAGTGTCTGAAACTGTGGTGTTCATAGTGTCAAAATTATGTGTCACTAGAAAATATAAATTATAAAAGGTATAATTTTTCTGTCTACGCTATTGCCCTGACGGCTTTCACAGCTTCATCGGAACTAAAAAAACTAATCGCTGGATTCTGAACTGAGGTTTTCGGCCCGTATAATTTACATTATAATTGGACTACGGCTACTTATTTCAAATCAAATATCAAAATGGCGATATATGGAAACATGGTATTATTAATAAATCGTACTATTTTTACTAAGTAATGCGAGAATATATTAAGAAAATTTTACATCGAACTACAGAGTCGAATATTTATAAAGCACGGAACCCGGAGTCCGTGCGGCCCCTAATTAATAAACACGCCAAGTTGCCGGCTGCCATTAAAATATCGTTACAAACGCTGTTACAACACTAATCCCTTCGTTAAGGTGCGTGCACATTGCATCGGACAAGCGATAATCGTTATAAATATCTAATCAACGAACGACAAATATGCATAAAGGTATTAATAAAACTGAAAAACAAAAAAAAGTGAAATTATTGAGAGAGATGGAATGCACTTTCTCTACAACCCTAATAGACAGATGTATTTTTTTAGTATAGTTATTTGCGATGGTACACCTTTTTAGAATCCCCCCCCCCCCCTCATCTACACTAGGCTAGCTGATATAATTTTAGTTCAATGGTACTTTCATATCGTTTTCAAGAACGTAGGTTCTGTTATAATTTGTCGGGGATCGACGATGTACATTAATATTTTTTTAGTTTATGAATTAATCCAATGCATCACTAATTTTTACGTGTAATGATGGATTCATACATATTCCTCAATGTACTGCATTAAATCTGGGTTTTTTTATGTGTTAGGATTTTTTTAAAGAAAACAAAGATAGGAAATGTTATCATTATAAATCGTTCACCACATATCTGATGTAAATCATGTAATCTTTTTTATTAGATAAAAATATAAAATGATTGTAGGGCTTCCTCGCTTTCCCTATACACGACTTACTTATTCGGATTTCCAATCAATAAATTCCAAACATCTGAAAACATGATATGCAAATAAGTAAATAAAAAAAAAGAAATAAATATACATGTCGATGTTTTTATTCAATGCTTTGTAAAACATAGAGACAGTATTACAATCCATGTGTTTAAAAATATTATCAGAAAATATAGCGGTCTAGTCACAAAAGTACTAGAATTTTTTCTAGTTTAATTTTTTTTGTAAAACATTTAACGATTCAATACAGTGCCTACACCTACTTGACAAATCATTTTTATTATAATCATAGCATATTTACCATATTCGGCCACATCCGTATATTATTTTCAATCATTAACCTGTATACCTATAATTCGATAAAAACACTTTAAAAAAATTCCCGCTCCCGCTATCCCTCATCACAAAACGCGCGGTTAATTTTAATAAAGCTGTATTTACAATGTCTCGTTAAACGCGACCGTCACGTTACGACGCCTGAGATTGGCGATTACAGCGCCACTACAAGCATTTACGGGTACGTCATTATCGTTCTTCATGTATTTAAGACGCTGATTTAAGATTCATTCGATCGTTAATTACTGAGATTCTGTACGATGTTTGGGGAGTAGCAGGAGCATATTTGTATCACAGTCGAAGACGTTTTCATTCTATTTCTGCATAAAGCAAGTGGGGTATGGAAGTTTTTAATAATTTATTTACAAGACACAAATAATTTTTATTTTATTTTAAATCTTAATGTTTTTTTTCATTTTATCTCACCATCAATTAACATCAATTAGATCCTAATCCAATAAAATCTTTACATGAAAGAAGTCGTAAAATAGACATTTTAATAAGATACGAAATACGCACCTGATTCTAATAATAGCTCAACATCTGCCCTGAGAATTCCAAAAGATACCAGAACCCAGCCGAGCCGTAATCATGAAAATGTATTTATGACCTAATTAAACTTCTGTCCGCCAGACCCGACCTCGGGGGAACGGGATAATAATACCAAAACGTCACGATAAAGAGCGAGACGGAGGATCCGAGTGATTAATCTACGTTATATGGGTGGTTAAGTACCATGTAATTTGCAAAACGACCCTTAATTACCGTCGAACGCAGCTACCACGTCTATCCTTGTTCCTACCGAAGTTGTGGCAATTGTGCGAGCGAGAGAGAATGTTAGTTTGTGTTGCGATTCAGACAGCGGCGTTTAATAAGACATTATTATGTCGCCCGAAGAGATTAGGTTTACATGGCGCTGGAAAATGTTTGCCTTGTCTTTATTTGGTGTTCCGTTTAACAAACATTTTAGATTTAGCGGTCCGCTGTTACTTAGTTTTGAAGTTAAACAGTTTAACTTAAAAATTTACTTTAGCGATTTATTTATCTGCACAAAATAATTAATGACACTTCTTGTTGGTTAAATTGTAACACTGGGAACAAACGTGAAATAAGCTTCTGTGTACTTTACAAAGAGAAATTCATTGTTTAATTAATTGTTTAACGTGGTTAGTTATACAAATAGATAAAGAAAAATATTTACAGACTCAAAAAGTCAAGGTTTTCAAAGCAAGGACCGTTAGGTGGTGATGTTGTCGCATACCATGTTCCGCGTTGGTTTAATTTCATCTAAGTCTGAGCTTTAAATGAAGTTACATATCTTAATAAAAAAGCAGAGCCCTATGGCAGATTTTTCCAATACCTTTTCATCAAGTACGCATACATAGGTTTCGGCAGATGCACTTAATAGCTGGTTTACTCCAAGGTCACAATATTAACATATTCGACTTCGTAGTGACTCAAAATCAACTAAAATTATGGTCTAAAGCAACTTTGTCCCGTCTGTGACTGGTGTCCAAGTACCTAGAATATACTATATAAACATTGGCTATAATCTTGTCTATATATGAACCGGCAGTGGGAAAACAATTAAAAACATCTGTCTCCTATGTTTCTCTGCCGAACTTCTCCATCCTTTTTTTATTTAGTAGTTATTTAGTATCTAAAAGTATTTTTGTCTCTGTGGTTAAAGTGTGACCACTGGACGGTCACTTGTTATTATTAATAATAATAATGTGTAGTAGATATAAATATGGAATTTAAATGAAATATTATTTTTATCACAGGTATGGTTCCAAAATAGAAGAACGAAATGGCGGAAAAAGCACGCGGCAGAAATGGCAACAGCGAAACGCAAGCAAGAGGAACTCGGCGAGGAGTGCGACGACCAGGAACCGCACGATAACGATCCATGTAGCGATGAGGAAGAAGCGAAGAGACCGAGGCTCGATCTTCACCAGCACATCCCTCATCACCAGCTCCCGCATCACCGTCAGTGATCGCTCGCAGCAGGCGCCGACGCTCTCGAACACGACGCCTGTGACAATAGTGATGTGAAAGACAAAAAACTTATCGATATCGAGGCCGAAACGAACAATCCCAGTGCCGGAAGCCTCGACGATACCGATTATAAAAATGTAAATTACAACGATATGAAAACACATCCGAATTATTCGAATGAACGTAGTTTTGATTTAAACGGGTATTATTTCAATAACGCTTACCCGGATTATATAGTTTCGAGACAGTATTGTAAAGAGAATAATGAAGCGCCTTGCGACTTGTCGAATTGGCAAATAAAGAATAAATACGAGCAGAGTGATCGCGAGATCCCTAGTACTAGTGGCTCTGTCGACAGCGAACAAAATCTTAACGATTATCAGACTACAGATGACAGTAATCAACAACCGATAAATTTTGCATATTACCATTTTTAGTTGTTTGAATAAGATTTATATATGATATTAATTTAGTAAGTAAAGAAATTTTCAAGAGGCAGTTAAATAATAATAAGATTTATTATTATTAACATATCCTCGCTACGCATACAAGATCCCATAAACATTCTTTGACCAAAGGGAGTTAAGTATATAATTTCATATAAAGTTAAACTATAGCTAATATAAACAATTTAGGGCAACAATCTTTTCCAATTCTACTACAAACAATTCTGTACACTACTTAATTGAAGCAATGATGATTCGAAACCTGTAATTTGGATTCCGTTTTTCTCTATGTTTATGGGTTACAATTCACCAGTTGATCAGATTGTGGTATATTTTTTACCAACTTTTGTAGGCATAGCAACGATCTAAATTTGGCTTGTGATGTATAATTATACAACCTGTGCAACCTGAGTAATTATATCACGATTCTAATCGTAAAAATAAAAACAATATACTTTCGACCTATTTCTTTAGTCCTAATGTTATTTTAACAAGGTTTTTGGTAGCAAAATATATTATGATTAATATAAAACGAATATTTTTTTACTATCGACAATTAATGTCATCTGTATGTCGATAAACAACGTCCGATATAAAAAAAACAATATTATAAGATGAAAATTAAATTAAATCACGCGAAATAATTTATGAACCCGATAGTGATTCACAAACGTCGTGACTTAGTTTTTCTAAGGAATTCAAGGTGATAAGTAGTTATCTTTATGTTCGACTCTAAATCGATCTTGTCATTAAAATTGTAAATAAATATTAAATAATGATGTATTAAGTAATTTATTATTAATTAGATTTTAATATTAAGTATAAATGGTATGAGAAATTACAGTTGAATTATATTTGGATGGAATAGTAAAGGCATTGGCATAATAATACCGATACACAAAACAGATGAGAACGCCTCAAAAAATTGTTTTTTTTTTATTTACCGTTGTATAATACGAGTTTTATTTATTAACTCTATTAACACAATAATAAAAAAAGCAGAACAGCTTGCAATAATTTCACTAAAACATTTCTGACTTCTCTACAACATCATTTTGCAAGTCGTATACACTCCACTCTGTATATATTCAAATACTAGCTGTGCTCGCGACTCCGTCCGCGTGAAACCTAATGTTAAAAAACACTGACTAATAAAATCAACTGAATATATTAAGTTACTTTTCACTTAGCTACTTTTCTCTCGTACTTAAGTCATTAAAATTACAATAACTTTTGATAGAGTGAACCGATTTTAATGAGACTAAGACTAAACGTCACTCAAAGATATGCTTTATGATTTTCTGAGCACAGTACTTTAACAATGATGCGTGTTCAAACAAACAGACAGACAGACAGGCATTTTGTAAAAGTGATTAAAATATATTTTGTTACTTATTCCAAGACACCTGCAACGTATTTTTTTTTACAAAAATGTAAAAATTACAGATACACATTTGCATTCTTATTATATGAATAGGTAGAAGATATCAGAATATACGTTTATCTTTACAAAAGTTAATTATGTCTCTGTGTATTTTTGTCGAATGCCTCTATAGATTATACTATTTTATAGAATTAGATCTCTGGGTGCCAATTATGAACTGGATAATACGTGTCACTGTACACATATAAAACTATATATTGTTTATTTTTATCAAAATTAATGTTTTAATTTGATAATAGCGTTTGTTTTATTTTATTACATACATTTCTATTATCGGCAATATATTACTGTTTGTACATTAAAGTATAGCTATGATAATTTATTTATTTAAAGAAAACAGTAATTACAATTTTTAATACATTTAAAAAGTTTTATTTTTAAGTTCAAAATTAATGGTCACGTTTTCATGAAAATGAACATTTAAATATGTATATTAATGTAATTTAAAATCATTTTAACAGCTACGTGACTAATTTGAAACTTATATTAGATTTAAAAAATTTTAAACACTCAAACTACTTCTACCAATTAATAATATCTAAAATAAAATGATAATGAAAATCAGTAAATTCTATGTACATATAGTGTCTTATATATCTTGTTATAATTATTGCGTAATGTATAAATTTTAATGTTTAAGTTAATTAATATTTGTAAATACTACATACCTACATATAAGATAACATTAAGTATTGATTGGAAGATGAAGTTATGAAGTCGCATTAAATATGTTATATGCATTGTAAATTACAGGCCATCGCCGTGTAAATAAATATTTAAAACGAATTTAACACTAACAAGAACTAATAATTGTAGTTGAATCCACGCGAGATATGAATATAACAGTATATATAAATATAAATGTAACAAAAATGTGCAAATACGTTTGTTTTTTCGAAATCTTTGATCTATGATTGTTGTCCAACGATATAGTTAGTACTAAGTAGGTGCTAACTTAGTAATAACTCTTAAACACTATAAGTAAATTACGGTTTTGTTATCTTTGAGAAAGCATACTCTAAAATATACTTTTTACTTATTTTTTATTGTATGACACTAGACGTTTCACCCGGATAACTATGCAGCATTTTAATTCTTTTTCTATACTAATATATCATTTTAACAGCTTTCTTTACTAGAAATATTTTTAACTTCATTTTCACTCTCCTTCCCGCACAATATTTAAAATTATCTCACAATTAATTTTCACATGTTATAAGATTTTTGAAAAAAAAAGACCTATATATTTATATGTAGATATTATCATAAATAGTTTATACAAAAAATCCAACTGAACTTTTTTTAAACAAAAGTTACGTCTTCTTTTCTAATATAAATATTTTTCACAAATAATCAATCAGCATGCATGCAGCATGCGACGTGAATTAAGAATTCCGAAATTTCCTTATTGTTTTTCCTCATTTTTAAAGCTGTGCCCACGACTTTTTTCCATAAAATATGTATTAATTGTGCTTTTTCTTTCATTGTTATTGTTTTTACCATTCCACTCAATCCCTACAGTAGATTTTAAGTAACATATGTTACATGTTATCATTACTGCTTAGCCCCTATAGAAAAACAAAATAATTTATATTTTTAAATTTTTTCTATCCTCCAGTAAAAGTCGCATCAAAATCAATTCAGCTATTTCGTAGATTAGTCAGAAGAACATGTATTAAATACTTTTATTTATATGTATAAATTTGCACATTTTTGTATCGAAAACAAATATATATAAAATAGTCAAAGAGCTTTTGTAACTGAACAATATCGCTTTTAATATGCACAAAAAGGAATTTATTATGGTGAATCGATGTGAAACGATACTCTACTAATATAATACCACCAATTAAATAAGCAGAATTAACTGTTACATGGAGCAAAGTGTAATTTTACCAACTCAGTATGTCACGAGTCTCGTGTGTGTGGAGCGCGGCCCACCTACACAATGTGGTTCAAATAAACGGTTAGTAAAAATATAATTGGATGTTTTCATTTATACTACCATATTTCATAATATAGTCACCATTGTTTTCATTAACTTTTAAAGTTATAACCAGACATTATGACCGATTTCTGCTAATTTATCGATTAATTAGCAGTCACCAGACCGTAACAGGTCTAACATTGTCATTGTTTGAGCAATTAACAATATAATGCATTATTTGTACGTAATTGTTGACAAATTATGAAATACATCATTATTTTGCTGTTGATTATATTCATTGTCCGCTATCACAACATATGAATAGGAAATCATTATGCAATAACCAATAACCATAACAACTGTTAGAAAATAACACAACAGCGTTATTAATAATTGATATATAGCCGTTATTGCTATACATAAGAAGGACTATTCTAACACTTTGCTTATCCCAACTTCTATTATTTAATATAGGATAGGTCAAATAGATATAGATATAAGAAACTTTATAATCTAATAGTTTATGCTTAATTTAAAATTAATATGGTGACAATTTCACACACGGCCATTTAAATTCAAGCCAAGCATAATTAGTATTATGGTAATTAAATAAAACTGATATACCTATATACATATGTGGACATTTATTAACACCCAGACACAGGCCGGACAATTATGCTTGTCACACAAAATCCAGTAATTCTGGCGCCATCAAACCTGCAATTTATTAGCTTCATATTAGGACTCAGTACCAACGCGTTGTTCTGAAAACATATCAAAAGTTCGGTTGTATCGACAAATAAATCCTGGCATATCCCATTTAGAATATATTTTGAAGAGCTAAGAATAATCTCTCATAAAAAAAAAAAACAAAATCTATATTTTATCATAAAAAAGCAAACAATGTCTATATTTGATTCATTGTGATTAGAAACGCTGTGCACTGTAGCTAATTATCAGGAAACACCAATTGTTTAACAGCTTTCCAATAATAAGTATTCCTAATATATTCTACCATTGATCAATTGAACAAAAAATCTAACAAAATAAAAGCCAAACACGTAAGCACAACATTTATTAATACAGTGAATTGCGAAACATTCGAAATATATATCTCAAAACGTCGAAACAGACAACAAAATATTACGGACACAGTTTATGAAATAAAAAGTAACATAGACACATGCATCTAGGAGCCGCTATGACTCCGCCCGTAGTTGATTCCTTCCCGCGAACACTATCGTAACTATGTTGCCAGTATTGGAACCGATCGGTGAAGGTAATTCCAAAGGAGGCGTACTAAAAATCGCAATGCGTTACCATGGCGACGAACATAAATAGTTTGAGAAATTCGAACCGTGACGCGTAGGGAATAAAGTCGTAGTTTGTTAGGTAAGGTTGATAGTCGACGTGGCTTGTAGTTATAAGTGTAAAACAAGGTTTTACTGGCGCGTTCCGGGAGCAGTGGGGGAGTGAGTACTGGGGTACGGGGGGCATGGGGGCAGGGCGGGGGTTATCTAGGGTGTATTCTTTCATTTGTTGCGGCGATAAGGTGCGGCAGCGTCTACCTTTTATTTATGACTCCATTTTAAAGTAGGGGTCGCTGAGTGTGTTACGCAATTGGGTTTGTGATTTGGGCATGTTTTCACGGATTTCGTGAACGTCGCTGCACTGATTTATCGTTCACGATTCTATTGTCTGTGAAGTTTTATCTGATATGAATGGTTTATATGAAAATCGCTACGAGGTTATTGAATCTTTTTATTGTGAGAAAGCTAACTTAAAGCATCTATGCTGAGAGATGGTTTATCACAATTTTTCAATTTTATAGATATGTATTTCAAAATCTACAGGTGCAGACGATGGTAGTTACGATATACTCATGACCTGCCTTTACATCCATTTCTATAAGTATAAATACTGGGGAGTTATTGGCGCGATCTTCGAATTTTTGGAGTGGATTTCATATTTTATGCATTATCTTGTGTTATTTCGGTATATATTTTGTAACATTGGTGGTGTTTTACGTAATATAGTATGGGTATTGTGCACAAGTGAAGTATCCACTTCTCTGCTCCGGGAATGCTCTCACTTCTTTCCCATCCGGGAAATAATACCACAGAACATGGATTCTGATTTGCCACAAAACACCCTGGAAAGGAAGGAAGGAAGACGGTCACCATCTTGTCAGTTCATTGAAATGATCGCAAGAAACTTGTAAATACTTACTCGACAATGACAGTAATAATGTGCTAGAAGATTGGTTTACAAAAATAAAATAAAGAAAGAAGTAATAAATAGTGCTGTGTAGGTGAAGATTTGAAGATTTTACTCCACATAATTATGCATATGTCCTAACCTTTATTTGAAATAAATCTCCTATAATACGTAACATGCAAGTATAGTTCATGAAAGAATAATGCTATGAAACTTACTTTTTTATATAGATTTCTATACTAATTTGTGAGATAACTGCTCAACCAAAAAAAAGAAAATTATCCGAAACGTGCAGATGGTGATTTATAATACTGGAACCTATTAATTATATCCAAAAAAACAAATAAGAGAGTTTGTAATATAATACGCAAATTAAACAGTAAAATGTATATTTTATATACATAAATTTTATAATAAGATGAGGTCAGCATTACACAGGTTGATATCTTATCAATCTTATATATATAATTTAGGGTGGCGCAAAAAAACCGACTATTTTTTTTTTTGAGTCTCGGATGAAAAAATGTTAGTTTTTGATGTTTTAAGAGCCCTCTCCAAAGGACAGCTCAAAAAAAAATTTTTAAGAGGTCGCTCCAAATTTTTTTAAATTTCAAAAATCGTCGAAAATCGAATTTTTTTTTTTTTTTTTTTTCTCGTTACGGTATAATTTTATAGACCAAAAAAAAATAAGTTTCTGAAAGTTTCAGTTAAAAATTTTAATTTTGAAAGGTCGCTCATAATTTTTGAAATACTGTTAAAATGTTGTAGTTGATGAAATAAAATTAGAAAATTAGAAAAAAAATGTGTTTTTTTTGTTATTCTTGATTTTTAGTTCATCTCGTGGTGTATTCTTATAGATTATTGTACTAAATAAAGGAAAAAAATGGCCGGAATTTTAATTTTAATATTAAAAGGTCGCTCGAAAAAATCTAAAGGCATTTACTAATAAATTAAAAAAAATTATGAGCGACCTTTCAAAATTATAATTTTTAACTGAAACTTTCAGAAACTTATTTTTTTTTGGTCTATAAAATTATACCGTAACGAGAAAAAAAATAAAAAAAAAATCGATTTTCGACGATTTTTGAAATTAAAAAAAATTTGGAGCGACCTCTTAAAAATTTTTTTTTGAGCTGTCCTTTGGAGAAGGCTCTTAAAACATCAAAAACTAACATTTTTTCATCCGAGACTCAAAAAAAAAAAATAGTCGGTTTTTTTGCGCCACCCTAATATATATATATATATGTTATATATCTAGCAGTGATTAATAAAATCGTAGGATTGTATTGTGTTTTAAAATCAGATTTCTTCAAAATGTGCCGAGTAATACAGTATTTAGTTTATACTTGTTTATCAGTTGATAATCGACTTCGAAGGAGGATTCTTCGTTTCCCTTGTAGGCATATTTGTACGTGCGAATTTTTTTCAGAAACTATACAACTGATTTTATATGTTTTTACTCGAGTAATCAATATGCTTCTGAAAGAAATAAGTAAGAAACATATTAAGCTACTCTTATGATATATAAAGTTTTATAGCTATACTTATTGTGTTTACATTTGAAGAAATGTGTGTGTATGTGTTTGAGTACTATCTCACCCGATTATCCACCATAAAGTTTGATAATATCTCACTTTTTAATATTCATGTCTAAAAAGTAATGAAGAATATAATATAACTAGACAGTACGCGCGGCTCCGCACGCGCTACTTAAAAATGTATTAAAGAAATGTAAAATTATGAGTAGGTGTGTACATTAGGGGGGAGCAGACGCAGTGCCAGCCGGCAGTCCCTGCTCCCCCACCTAAAAAGGTATATGAAAGCACTATGGGGTTTTAGTCTGTGCAAATCGGACATAACCCATCCTCAGCTGCCCGACAAGATGGGTATCTGTTAGGAATCTCCCCATGTATAAAAAAAAAGGTGTGTACATTACAGAAATGCTTTTTCAAATACATCTGTAAGTACGACACGCACACCATCTACTGTAACATGTAACGTGTACATTAGGTATGTGAATAATAACAGTGTCTCGAATGGGATGTGATTATACATCAGCAACATACCTGAAACTTTAACCTACAATATATCACCCTCAGTGCTCACTTAGACTATATAACAAAGTAATTAAAATTTTCAGCTATAGATAATCGAACAATATGTGTTAAATCTTTTATTATAAGGATATAATATGCCATATTGTCAACATAATTAAGTTATTCTTATACGCTGCTATAATCACTGAGTTATGTAGACGCAAGCGCGGTAAATAAAACAAAATGGCCGCCAAATTGACCAAAAAGATAATATAATTAAAAGTACATACAAACATATGAATTTCAATTATGTATATTTATTCTTGAAGTCCAGTAAAGCGCACGTCTCATGCGCTTGTTTATAATAAACAACATATTTTTGATAAATTTCACATGGACGAATGAACGGGTAACAGTTCAACAAATAAAATAGAATATGTCACACGCTATAATTTCGGATATCTGCCAGTAAAATTCCCGTTAAAATAGGTCCAGACGCTTTGGAGATTACCCGGAACAAACAAAAAAACAGACAAAATATAATAATATAAAAATAGAGACGAAATATTTGATTGAATAAGGCGTTACTTTGCTGAAATCCATCATTAAATATTATAGTGGACGTTACTTTGCGCTTCCGCTTGGAATTGATTGAACACTACTACGTCTAACTGCAACAAAAAGCAAATCAATTGATCAATATATATGTATATATAATTATACAATATAATATTAATATAAATATAATAATTATCAATAAATTAATTAAAAATATGTTGCAGATTGACGTGTAATCAGGACAATAGATTACACGTGTTTCGCTCCATCACGGAGTATCTTTTTTTTTTTTTTTTTATATTATAGGAGGCAAACGAACATGTGGGTCACCTGATGGTAAGTGATCACCACCGTCCATAGACACTTGCAACACCAAGGGAGTCGCAAGTGCGTTGCCAACCTGTGTTTGGGGGAGAGGGGAGTGGGGAAGTGGGGGATGGGGAGGGGAAGAACGGGGAAGGGGAGAGGAGGTGGGTATCCGGCGCTCTCACTGACCAAACGAAACGCAACAATGCAAGCACTGTTACTTCACGTCGGTTTTCTGTGAGAGGGTGGTACTACACTTACACGTCAATCTGCAACATATTTTTAAATAATTTATTGATAATTATTAATTTTATATTGTATAATTAGTGATATATTGTATAATTAATAATATATTGTATAATTAATCATATATTGTATAATTAATAATATATTGTATAATTAATATATACATATATATTGATCAATTGACTTGCTTTTTGTTGCAGTTAGAAGTAGTAAGTAGTGTTCAATCAATTCCAAGTGCAAGTGCAAAGTAACGTCCACTATAATATTTTAGAGACGAAATATTAAAAAAAAGTGTTATTTGTAGCCATATCCATTCACTAAAAAGTTGTTATTTTAATTTTACATACACACACTTTATTTTTATTTATATAGAAAGTTACCACGTTACCATGGCAACATATATAATATTAACACTAACACGCAGCTAAAAGAAAAAAACAGCCCGATTTTGAAATATTCTTCACTGGCGCTCCGCTCCTATTGATCTTAGCGTGATGATATATAGCCTACAGTCTTCCTCGATAAATGAGCTATCTAAAACTGAAAGAATTTTTCAAATCGGGCCTGTACTTCCTTTTTTTTTTTTTTTTTTTTTAACGTGGAGAGAAAAATCCATCATGGACTGTCAGGCCCTCGGGGGAGAGCCCGACCTGAACCGCCCACCAGCCTTTGTGCTGCCACGCAGGGGTGGGGCCTTACGGCGACTTGAACCGGCTATAAAACTCCACGACAACCAACGCCGCTCTGTGGGAGTGTCCCGGGGTTGCGTTAGCAAGCTCCGCAACACCCCCGGCGGCAGGCGCTCCCGCGCCACACCCGACTGAGGCAGCCCGGTTGCGAGACTGCCTCCTAGTCCAGCCCCGCCGAACCCGTGCAATGGGAGTCCAGGGCCCCCGCCCCTTTCCCCCTGGGTCCGGCCGGCAGCGGAGAGGCCAAACCGCTCCGCCGCCGCCCCACCGTTGATTTTTTAACGAGGTTTACTCCTCAACCGCCTCAGCCCCCCTGAGGTCCCCTCCGGCCTACGCTATCCTACACACATCCCCCCCCCCAACCCTCGTTCCTAACCCTACCCTGCCTCACTCAATCCCTACGCCCTCCGATCCCTGGACTTGCCTACCCACCACGTAAGTAGGCAAGCCAGAGGTCACCTACCCAGCACCCCCCCCATCCCCCCACCCTACCTACACCCTAGCCCTACAATCCTACCTACCTACTCAGTCCCTACGCCCTCCTAACCCCTGATCTTGCCTACTTACCCGGTAAGTAGGCAAGCCAGAGGTTTCCTAATCCTAACCCCCCCCATACCTACGTGGCCTACCTGGGAGGTTCCCTCAGGGCGGCCTCTGGTGGAAACTGCCACCCCCTCTCCTTCTCCCACGCCTGGCACCACGACGACGCGTCGTATGTGCACCAGTGTCCCTCTCCCTGGCCCGCTCTGCCTCCTCCTTCCGTAACATGACAGTGTCACAGAACGAAGCGACAGCTCTCCATGCTGTTTCGTTCTCGACCATGGCTTTGACGATTGTCGCCAGGGACAAGTCACTGCCAATGGAATCCGTGAGCGCTCGGCGTTGTTCTGCCCACGCCGGACACCATTCGAGGGTATGTTGTGCGGTGTCCAGTAACTCACTGCAGTGGTGGCAATGCGGAGTTAGTTCCTTCTGGGCGATATTGTGCAGGTACTTCCCAAAACACCCGTGTCCGGTCAGTACCTGCACTAATCTAAAGGTCAATTGACCGTAACTCCTCTCCATCCATTCCTTCAACACCGGGCGAATCGCCTCGATTGCCCTTTTCCCTGCAAGAGGTGAGTCCAACGCGTCTCTCCATTTCCTCCTCATGCGTTCTGTCATCTGCGTTATTCGAGCCGCCCTCTCTCTCGGGGCGATGGTTGCTCCCCGAGCTGTTCGCACGAAACACCAGAAGTACAGCTCAGCTTGGTATAGGGCCACCAGCTTCCAAGGAGCTGAACTTGCCAGTAGGCATGCCGACTCGTAAGCTACTGTGCGGTAGCCTCGTATGGATCTGATGACCATAGTCCTGTGTATCTGACGAAGAACAGCACTGTTTGTGGCAGTCAGGTTCTCGTACCACACGGGAGCACCATACAAAGCCATCGATCTGATTACGTTCGTATATAAGCTGCGACAGTTTGGTCCTGGACTGCCGAGATTTGGCAGCATCCCCGCCAGCGCAGAAGCAGTCCTCATGACCTTGGGCGCCAATTGGCGGAAATGCTCCACGAAAGTCCAGCGACTGTCCAGTGTAAGGCCCAAATATCTCATGGTGGGGCGTACCATGACACTGACTCCTCCGATGTTCAAGTACGTTCTTGAAGGGGGGGGGTCTCCTCGAGCCATAGAGCTATATAGGGCTATATATATATATATAGGGCCTGTACTTCCTGAGGTTAGCACGTTCAACCATACAAACAAACTCTTCAGTTTTATATATTAGTATAGATTAACATATAGTCATGATTGCCTTTGAGACTCAAGATCAAGGTGTATAAAGTTATCTAAGACCAGATATGGTGTAAGCATCTGAGTGCTGGGCTGCGAAAGAGACGGATGAGAGAAAACTACATGTGACAGAGATGCAAATGTTAAGGTGGATGTGTGGTGTAACTAGAATAAATAAGATTTAGAATGAGTATATCAGGGGAAGATTGAAACTAGCATCAGAGACAGAGAAGTTGATGAGTAATAGTATAGCATGGTATAGGCATTTTATGAAGAGAGATGTAACCATATAACCAGAACAGTTTTGAATATGATGTATGGATCATGGATATAGGAGTAGAGGAAGACCGAAAAAGATATGGATGGGTTGTGTGAAAAATTATATGTGTGTAAAAGGTGTGAATACAAAGATGACACCTTACAGGGGAGAGTGGAAAAAGAAAACATGTTGTACCGACACAATGGATGGAATAAGGGTAAGAAGATGATGATAGTGCAATGAAAGATATTTTTTAAACGGAGTAGCAGTTTCGCTAACTACTTACTATTATTATCAATGACGTAGCCAGACTGAAAGGTGCCCGGTAACAAAATAGTTTTAGAAGCTTCTTACCGTTGATCTATATCTACGATTCTACATTAGACTATATGTACTCTAAGCAGTATTCTACGACTTTTGATATATAATCTTAATCAATCTTTTATCAGAAACACTATAGCTATATATCTTCATATTTACATTATTAATTAATTATAATATTCTAGATGTAGTGATTTTGTGGGTTGACCGGTGGAATATCAATCCCTGCAGTGGATCTCTTATAGGGTATTGATGAAAATGTTCTGAAACTATGAGTAACATTTAATGAATTTTTACCCACATTGGGTCCCTGTGAGTCTAGGTCAAGTATCATTGACAGTGTTGATACAACGGTTGTTACGCCCTTAAGTGTTTTTTAATTTTAGGATTGTATTTACATCCCTTAGAATGTCCTTCTAATATGCCATAATCCCTCGACAAATTAGTTTAAATACTACTAAATCCATACAAACTTGAGACACAAGTTTAGTGTAGTATTAAAAAATGTCTTACTTAATTACCTAACACGGACCACACCGAGTCGTGCGATCTTATTCTAAAAATCGCGTTAATTAACTATCGACATTTGTCTACAACAAACATATAGTTATGACATGGATTGCATTTAAAAGTAATTTCCTAACGGCAGCTGTAGTGAAGTGAGGAAATGGTTAAGGACATCTCCCTCCTCTGTATCTCAGCTGATTTTGCTCATTCTTTGTAGCTATTGGTGAGCTTTAGTATTATCAAAGAAAAAAAATGGAAAACGTATTTTTTAGCATGATGATATATAGCCTATAACCAACCTCGATAAATAAGCTATCTAATACACTGAGATTAACGCATAATACAAACTATTAAACTTAACGCATAATATAAGTAAACAAACTATTCAGTTTTATAATATTAGTATAGATACTAATGTGAGTTTGCTTGTTTGTTACGCCTTCACGCCGTAACTATTGAACCGATCATCACAAAACAAACAAAAATACTGTTACCGGGCGAAGCCGCGTGCAAAAACTAGTATATTATTACAACATGATAAAAATATGTTGATACCTCGTGGTTGGCCTCTTATAAATAAATTTAATAGTTGCGCTCCAAATAATGAGATGTGTTTCTGGTCTGTACCTCATGCAGGCGCTAAAAAGGACCTTCCTGGCCGTCAAAATTATTGAAAGAGGAAAATAATTTAAATGAGAAGAATAATGGAACAAATTGAAAATTTCACGCACCGCACCGATTTGTTTTTTCATAACAGTTCGCTTCATACCGCCACCGTCGAAACATTGTGTTTTATCGTTTTAAGTTTTTTATTCCTGTGACTTGTAAGTTATATAATATCTCACATCATCGGCACCGCTGCACCCGCTCGTCTGTAGAATAATTCGCAGACACCGCACATTTCCTGGGACGCTGCTGCTCCATACGAGGTGCTGAGTTGCAGGTCAGTCCACACTTTTATTTGGGGTTCTTGTTATTTTATTAATTTATAGGCACGGCCACCACCAACCGCTCCCACGCTTCTTATTTATTTTACCGCATATCCTGGTGGGGCCTATTTACACGGTCCCATCAGCCCCATCACCTCGATTATCGTAATGAATGTTCGTTGAAAATTATGTATGTTTCGTAATTCGAATATGTTTAAATATTAAATTTAATCAATTGTTTCTATATGTTCGTATTTATATATGTAACTTATACTGTCGCTATTTTGTTTAATAAAACTCATTCTTCTGCGATAATAGGTAAGTAAATTAAAAGTTACCTTAATATCACTACTAACATACTCCAGCCTTTTGTTTTTGCAATAATTTCGAGAGAGAAAAAGCTAAAGAAGTTTCAGCTCCTCCACGTGTACACAGTTAGGTATACACGCAATATCTTCTGTTATATGTTTGACTTTTACATTTTTTATTAATTGAGATTAATTTCCGAAATGACAGGATTGATTTTTAATATTTTTTTACAGACAGATAAATTATTCAGAAAAATATTTTCTGTAACTTTATATTTTAAAGTGATAATCCTTAAAGAAAAGGAATTATCAAACTTACTTGACATTTATATTTTAACCAATTTAAATGATATCTTTATAAATTACAACTTGTGTGTTCATTCTTATGTATAAGCTATTAAGCTATATTATTGTAAAGTTTCCTCAAAATCCATTTGTTTTTGTTTTTTTTTTTTTTGTTTTTGCACGAAAGAGCAGAAACATTCATGAATCCTCACATACATTCTCGTTTATTATATTAATAGGAAAAGTATTTGGAAATTATCAAAACCTTTAGCAGAGTAGAAAACTATATAACACGACAAGGCGTCGACCACACAGATATAACGAGTTGTTTTGTAATAATCCCCCGCAACATTCGAATCGTTGTGAGTGATCCACGTCCGAATGATTTACGCCGTCGCGTTCAAACTCGAATTGATTTACGTATTCACCCACAATCGACCTCCAATGACTCATTAATACGACATTATTTATCGCCGAACGGTATCAGATGCACTAAAACTATTTAGATTTATTTAGCATCGAAAATTTGTACAAAACAAAACATTATTTTCGAATTTTATTACTAAAAATTTCTTAATATATATGTGTAATATAGTGATGTAAGCAAACACAAACTGCCTACCCCTCTAACCTAGTTTGAGCCGTAAATACCTATATCTAAGTATTGTAGAGCAATAAAACATTTAATTGTGAATAAAAACCTTCGAAACTTTACCGTAATAAAGACATCAAATAAAATAAACATTTGATTGCGAACGAAACAAAGAACTATAATACTTAATCATGTTTAGACGAGCACATATCATGGCGATGTCACTGTAATTGTCGAGACATCTGGTGTAGGGTTGTCAATGCTCCTGGAACTATACGTTGGACATCGACGTTAAATTATAAGCTTTTAGAAACAACTAAATAGTTTATCGTGCCCTATCAATTTTAAATGATATCTAATCACATAACTAACATAATGTGCCACATATTTCCATGTAGTTTTATTGCAAAATCTGTGATTTCTTGAATCACACTGCGGATAAAAAATCGTATCTAAATTTTAATTCTTTGGATTGCTACCGATTTGTTGTGGTGCGTTTCCGCACGGAATTCTTGCAACTTATGACATGCTCACGTGAAACCACGCACACTGTGGAATAAACTTCGCATTCTGTCGCAGTAGTGCTGAAACTACATTGAAGGAATATCGCCGCTACGTGTTCGCGATAAAAACGACATGGTATATATTTCATGGCCAATATTTATCTTCTAATTATCATTGTTTTATGGTCATTCTATGATAATAAAACGTTTATTCACCTACAAATGTTATTTTAGATAAAACTCTTATAAAATATTTGATAGGTAACCAAACTTTTAACAGGTTTCAATAGATAGATACTATTAATAAACGTACGCAACACTGCTTTTTGCAACTTTGTGCATTTTAGAAATAAATAAAAATTAACATAACACTTTATTTCGTACGTAATGACAATGGTCTATTGCGAAGGTTGTGACGTCACGAAAGTTCAACCGTAGTACGTGCATCACATTTATTCCAGTATTTTTTCGATACAATTTAGAAAACGCATCGTAACTCGCCGCAACGCAATGCACGATAAAACTAATATTTTTGTAATGGATACAGAATGTAAATGATTTCTATTGATTGATATTAAGAGATTGTACTCCCTGAGTATTTATGTTTTCACAATGAATTAGTCGTGACGTTGCATTCAGTAAATATCAATTAACTAACTTCTAAAAATGCATTAACTATATTAAACTGTTTTTAGCCCTCGTAACATATATTATTATACTATATATAAAAATATATAATAATATGCTGAACAAACCATAATATTTCAATTGAACAAATCTATAGATTTAAATGATTTTTTTTTTTTTTTTTAACGTGGAGAGAAAAATCCATCATGGACTGTCAGGCCGTCGGGGGAGAGCCCGACCTGAACCGCCCACCAGCCTTTGTGCTGCCACGCAGGGGTGGGGCCTTACGGCGACTTGAACCGGCTAAAAACTCCACGACAACCAACGCCGCTCTGTGGGAGTGTCCCGGGGTTGCGTTAGCAAGCTCCGCAACACCCCCGGTGGCAGGCGCTCCCGCGCCACCCCGACTGAGGCAGCCCGGTTGCGAGACTGCCTCCCAGTCCAGCCCCGCCGAACCCGTGCAATGGGAGTCCAGGGCCCCCGCCCCTTTCCCCCTGGGTCCGGCCGGCAGCGAAGAGGCCAAACCGCTCCGCCGCCGCCCCACCGTTGATTTTTTAACGAGGTTTACTCCTCAACCGCCTCAGCCCCCCTGAGGTCCCCTCCGGCCTACGCTATCCTACACACATCCCCCCCCCCCAACCCTCGTTCCTAACCCTACCCTGCCTCACTCAATCCCTACGCCCTCCGATCCCTGGACTTGCCTACCCACCACGTAGGTAGGCAAGCCAGAGGTCACCTACCCAGCACCCCCCATCCCCCCACCCTACCTACACCCTAGCCCTACAATCCTACCTACCTACTCAGTCCCTACGCCCTCCTAACCCCTGGTCTTGCCTACTTACCCGTAAGTAGGCAAGCCAGAGGTTTCCTAATCCTAACCCCCCCCCATACCTACGTGGCCTACCTGGGAGGTTCCCTCAGGGCGGCCTCTGGTGGAAACTGCCACCCCCTCTCCTTCTCCCACGCCTGGCACCACGACGACGCGTCGTATGTGCACCAGTGTCCCTCTCCCTGGCCCGCTCTGCCTCCTCCTTCCGTAACATGACAGTGTCACAGAACGAAGCGACAGCTCTCCATGCTGTTTCGTTCTCGACCATGGCTTTGACGTTTGTCGCCAGGGACAAGTCACTGCCAATGGAATCCGTGAGCGCTCGGCGTTGTTCTGCCCACGCCGGACACCATTCGAGGGTATGTTGTGCGGTGTCCAGTAACTCACTGCAGTGGTGGCAATGCGGAGTTAGTTCCTTCTGGGCGATATTGTGCAGGTACTTCCCAAAACACCCGTGTCCGGTCAGTACCTGCACTAATCTAAAGGTCAATTGACCGTAACTCCTCTCCATCCATTCCTTGAACTCCGGGCGAATCGCCTCGATTGCCCTTTTCCCTGCAAGAGGTGAGTCCAACGCGATTTTTTTCCATTCCATTTCCTCCTCATGCGTTCTGTCATCTGCGTTATTCGAGCCGCCCTCTCTCTCGGGGCGATGGTTGCTCCCCGAGCTGTTCGCACGAAACACCAGAAGTACAGCTCAGCTTGGTATAGGGCCACCAGCTTCCAAGGAGCTGAACTTGCCAGTAGGCATGCCGACTCGTAAGCTACTGTGTGGTAGCCTCGTATGGATCTGATGACCATAGTCCTGTGTATCTGACGAAGAACAGCACTGTTTGTGGCAGTCAGGTTCTCGTACCACACGGGAGCACCATACAAAGCCATCGATCTGATTACGTTCGTATATAAGCTGCGACAGTTTGGTCCTGGACTGCCGAGATTTGGCAGCATCCCCGCCAGCGCAGAAGCAGTCCTCATGACCTTGGGCGCCAATTGGCGGAAATGCTCCACGAAAGTCTAGCGACTGTCCAGTGTAAGGCCCAAATATCTCATGGTGGGGCGTACCATGACACTGACTCCTCCGATGTTCAAGTACGTTCTTGAAGGGGGGGGTCTCCTCGAGCCATAGAAGCAAATGGCTTGGGTTTTGTACAGGGCAACCTCCAATCCCAGTCGCGTGATTCTCTTGACGACTAGCTCCACACAAACAGTGGCTAGGTTTATTGCCTCTCTCAATGTTTTACCTCGAGCCGTCACCAAGGTGTCATCTGCATAGCAGACGGTCGTTGCTCCTGGTAAAAGAGCTCCCCGCAGCACCCAGTCGAAACTGATGTTCCACAGGAGCGGTCCAAGGACCGACCCCTGAGGAACACCGCACGACGTTGCTTTCTGGTAGTTATTCCCATCCGAGCCAACCCATGTGACATACCTGTTCTCCAGGTATGACTCAATAATCCCACGTAGATACCCAGGTATCCTGTGGAATTAGAGCGCCTGTCTGACACATTCCCGTGGTAGCGAGTTGAAAGCGTTCGAAATGTCCAACGAGACCGCTAGTAAGACTCTGCCCTGGGAAATAGCTTCGTCAGAGAGAGCTTTCACCTTTAGAATTGCGTCTATTGTTGATCGTCCTTGGCGGAACCCGTATTGGGCATCTGATAAATTAGGTCCAACGTGCCTGAGATGTTCCATAAGGCGATGAAAGATGATCCGCTCGAGTAGTTTTCCTACTTCATTTAGAAGGACGATCGGTCGATAGGCCGAAGGTGACTCAGCTGGGCGATCATGTTTCCTCAACAATATGAGATGTCCCATTTTCCACGGTGGTGGGAAGGTGCCGGTCTTTAGGCAGGAGCTGAAGAGCCGCCTGAGTCTCCCACCCAGGTATTCCAAAGCCATAACCCATACACGTCCAGGGATACCATCGGGGCCCGGCGCGGTATTCTTCTGTCGGAGCCGATGCACCACTAAATCCATCTCTGCTTGTGTGACAGCGGGAGCTTCCTCTGTATAGCTCCGTTCCGTCAGCGAGTGTGAACCTGTAATCGGAGGAGCACCTTGATTATCCTGTGGAAACAAGGCAGTAAGAATTGTTTCCAGGAGGTCAAGGTTTAGGCACTGTGTAGCCGGAGGAGCCCGCGGTCGTAAATGTCCCAGGACTATACGGTACGGCCGTCCCCACGGTTCCTTATCAAAGGTTCCAAGTAGATCCGCTCTCGCCTTGGCTTTGGCACTCCTGATGGCACCTTGGAGTGATTTTTTCGCCTCCCTGTAATTGGCGTATAGTTGCTCCTCGGTTGAAGCTGTTCGACCTTGTCGTAGCCTTCGATGTCTCGCCAATCGTTTCCTTGCGGCCAAACACGCTATCCGCAGATGAGCGATGTCTTGCGACCACCAGTAGACCTGTTGTTTGGTAGGTAGAGATCGTACTCTGGGCATCGCTGCGTCTGAAATGCGCGTCATCGTGTCCCGAAACCATAGGGTTTCCTCTGTGATATTTACAGGACCTTCTGGCGGAGGAGTCCAAGATGCGACAATTGCGGCTTCAGCCAACCTTTCCGCATTCAGCTTCTTAACGGCCCATCTTCTAGTTCGTCCATTGGTCCGAGCCGAGGCTGGCCCGGAGTGTCCGATATCAAATCTGATGTAGAGGTGATCCGAAAATGTTTCCGCTTCCTCTACCACTCTCCAGCCTAATATTCTGCGCGCAACCAGCGGAGAAGCAAAGGTGACATCCACAACAGAAGTTCCTTGCTGCCGGACACACGTAGGACTCGTCCCCTGATTGGCGATGCAAAGATCAGTTTCTAGGGCCCACTCCTGTAGGGTTCTGCCACGAAAATTGGTGACAGGTGATCCCCACGCTGCAGCCTTAGCGTTAAAATCACCAGCCACCAGTATAGGGCGGGGTGAGACGCTCCCAATAAAGGACCCTAAACGGCTTAAGAACTCCTCAAATTCCGCCTGTGTCCTGTTCGGGGAGAAGTATGTGCTGATAATTACCATATCAGCCCATTGTACTGCAACAAAACCCGCATCCTTAATTAGAGGAGCTGCGGGACGAGAGCCATCTGTGACGATTGCTGCTGTACTCGTCAAATCAGCAACCCAATTATCCCTGTTTGGAATAAAATAGGGTTCTGACACTATCGCTACTTGGATCGACTCTTCGGCCATAGTCTGCAGTAGCAGATCTTGGCCCGCGGCTGCGTGGTTGGTATTAATTTTTATTTATTTTATTTATTTTTTATTTATTTATTCGAAGGAATATCAACAGCTTTTCATACATAATTTAAAATACAATAGTCAACTTAAAGCTAATTAAAGATATTCACTAATAGATAATGATATGATTACAAGATAAGATATTAAGTGCTGATTAGAAATATAGAACAGTGGAAAGTTACATATTACACAACCTGATCAAAGAATGTTTTGATGACCGCCTGTTTTGCTGCATTAATTGGAGTATTAAAAAGATCTAAATTAGATTCTTTACTAAGTTTATTGTAAATACAACTACTTCGCAAAAAATAACTATTCTTTCTATAATTGGTATTTGAATGAGGCACATATATCAACGAGCTATGACGAAGAACAGTAGACGAAGCCCTTAAAGAAATTTTTGAGAGGAGATCTGGACAATCGACCTTGTTTTGGGCAATTTTTAAAAGGAAAGAAATGTCTGCAATCATGCGTCGTTTATCTAGTGGTAGTAAATGGTGCAATTTACAATGCTGCTCATAGGATTTAGAATCATATCTTTCATGCATACGATAACATAGAAAACGTAAAAACTTTTTCTGAATATTTTCAATTCTAGAAATATATGTATCGTACAAGGGATTCCAGATTTGAGAGGCGTACTCCAAGTGACTGCGAACAAGGACACAGTATAATATTTTTAAAGTTTTCACTTGATGAAAATCACGAGAGCATCTCATTAGAAATCCAAGGGCTTTCATAGCTTTCGATATAATTGAATTAATGTGTTGATCGAATAATAGCTTAGTATCGTGTAGCACTCCAAGGTCTCGTACTACATCACTCCTCTGCACATGTTCACATTTTAATACATATTTAAAATGTATCGGATTCAGTTTCCGCGTGAAGGTCATAACCCTACATTTCGATGGATTTAGATCTAAACCATGATCATCACAGTATTTCTGTAGTCGGTATAGGTCTTCTTGTAGTGCCGTAGCGTCTGCTATTGACGAGACCGTGGTATATACTTTCATATCGTCGGCAAAGCACAATATATTAGAAGAGTGTAGATAGGTGTCTACATCGTATAATAGTATTGCGAACAATAGAGGACCAATCAAGGAACCTTGGGGAACGCCACTAGGTATAGCAACCCAACTTGAGATATAATTGTTGACGACTACAGCTTGAGTACGGTTATCAATATAAGATGAAAACCATCTCAACAAATCACCATTGATACCGATGTTATAAAGCTTCTTAAGAAGGATGTCATGACGTATACGGTCAAAGGCTTTGCTAAAGTCTGTGTAAATTACGTCAGCTTGAGCTCCTTTGTGCATCGTTTCCGTTAAAAAGTCATTGAAAAGTGTAAGATTGGAAACAGTCGAACGACCTCTAAGAAAGCCATGCTGACTGGGGCTGAAAGATTGCTTTAACGCCGGGTAGATCTGATTATATATAATTTTCTCAAAGACTTTAGATATGATGCAGAGCTTTGAGATTGGACGGTAATTAGATATATCCGTCTTAGCCCCTTTCTTGTAAACTGGTGTAATAAAGGCTTTTTTCCATAAATCTGGCACTATACCTGCATGGAGTTATTAATCTGATCTGATCTGAAGTAGTTTGCAGGACATGCTTAAGATTTGGTCTTCGTCTCCTCCATTAGCACTGTTTCCATATGGGGACCAGTTGCGGGCTCCTTTGCCGCCAGATCTGCAGGCTTCGTTTTCTTGGCTGCTCCCCTCCCCTTCCCAGGGTGGGTGGAACATTTAACAGCCCCAAGTCTATGGTCTGCCGGTCTACCGGCATCCGCGCATAATGGGCAATACGGAGCGGCGGAGCACTCAGTTGCTTTGTGGCCTTCCCTGCCACAGCGGAAGCAAAGCTTGCTTCGGTCTGTCTCTCCTCGGCATTGCCGCCTCTGGTGCCCAGTCTCAAGGCAGCGGAAACATCTTTCCTCCTTAGACTGTAGTAGCTTGGCTTGGACAGCTACAAATCCTAGCATGAGTCTCTTCTCCTGTACAAGTGCCCTCGCTGCCACAACAGGGCACCGAAGCCACACCGCACCAGAGCGGAAGGGGGATCGACTCATCTCCCCAATCTTAATATGCTCTGCTGAGCAACCTCCTTTCTCAACCACGACAGCAATAATGTCCTCCTTTGTTACTGCGTCATCGAGCCCCGTTATACGCATCGCGGCAAATTTAGTCGGCCTGGACACGTGAACCATTTCCTCACCGATATTTTCTAGAAATACCGTTTTCAGGCGTTCAGCCAGGCGATCCGCTTTATGAGCGCTGGTAGTTCCAGGAACCTCCAGCTTGCGAGACCCTGTGGCTGTCTCCTTAATTCTCAGGAACGGTATGTCTAGCTCAGCGATGTCGACCTTGCTCTTGGCCAGTGACACCACCTTCCTGTAGTCCACACCACTTTCGATCGCCTTCGGCAGTAGTGTCATCACTACAGCAGACGATCGGGGTACAGCGAGTTTGGAGGGACCTACCTTAGGCTGCGTGTTCTTCGACTTGGTGGTTTGTTCCTTTTGGCCTCGCTTCGCCGCTGTCCAACCTCCCTTCTCCACTGTTACCGCAGAGGGGATAGTTGATTTCTGCATGGCAGCTTCCCGCGCTGCCATTGTCGTCTTCTTTTTCCTTTTTTTCCTCTTTTCCCCTTGAATTGAGGCAGGGACGATCGTTCCAAGAGTTCCAGAGGGCTTTGTAATCAAACTATCCACCTTTGCAGATAGTGACTTCGCAAGCTCCTCGAACTTCTTTTCAAGCCGTGCGGCACCATCTTCAACTCGACCTTTGCCAGTCCGGCGTTGGGTGGGTTCCGGTCGTTCATTCCTGCAACGGTAGGCAGTTGCAGTTGGTGCGCTGAGTTTGCTTCAAGATTTTCTGCCACCTTAGGCACCATAGCCAACGCACGGACCGATAGTAGCTCCGCTTTACCAGCTCCGTGCGATGCTCAGCTAACTCAGCTTGTTGCCGTGGGTTTTGTTCCTTCAAGTTCTCGTATGCCGCCTGGAGTTTTTTCATCTCGTCACTGGGACTCCGGCTACACAACTCAGTGACTGCCTCTGTGATGGAAGCAGTGGCCTCGTTTATGGCTTTGACGCAGACACCCTGTAAGTGCCCTGATTTCCTCGCCACGCAAAGAATCACTTCGACGTCTCCAAGCACTCTTTTGCGCAGCTCGTGCGTCGGTAATTCTCCAGTGTTTGCCGGGGCAGCGGCTTTTCTCAAAGTACGCTCTTGCCGCGCTCGTGAGGCTGCTGTCTCTATTTCCTGTTCAGCCATGACTAACAGGTCTTTTTTCTTCCCCTCCTCTTCTAGCTGGCGTAGTTTCTTCTTTGCCGCCGCTACTCCAGCATGATGTCCCGTCAGCTGGTGACGCCCTTTCGGCTTTGTGCCGAGCCCTTTACTCTTTGGAGACCACTGTACATCTCCAGTTGTCTCATCTTCCGATGCCGCTGAATCAGAAGAAAGCACCGGAGCTGGTGGGGAGTCGCACACAACCGGCGGGTTGTCACTCTCCTCACTCTGTGCCGACTGGTACTCCAGAGCTGCGGCGTCTTCCAGCAGCTCCGAGAATAGTTCCGAGATCCGTGAAGCTATAGCCATTGTCGTCGCATGTTTGGCAGAATCGATAATCCGTGAGCCTGCCCTGGTCCGAGTCGCAAATGGTCGATGCAAAGTTTTGCCCCCCCCAGAGAACGTGGGGCAGCCCGAGCCCGAAGGCCCGGGGAGGAATTCTCCGCTGCCTGAGGCAGCGGTACCCTCCTGGGGTAGTACTCTCTTTGACTTTGCTTTCATTTCTTTCCCTCCTACGTCGACGTCTAGTTCGCAGTACGCCTGCCGGAGTTGGTTAAAACCACCAACCCGCCAGCCGCTTTCCGGTACTAGGCCGTTGGTGTCCACAATGAACCCTCCTCCGCCCTAACCCTAACCTTTAAATGATACAGTTACTGTATCAAAGACTTTGTTAAAAGAATTCCAAAACATATAAATGAGTAATTATACACACTTTTTCCGTAAACTACTGTCTTTTTATAAGGTTTCTCTGAAAAATACAATGATTAATCAGAGCAGTGTTTACTAGTGACCCTAATATTGGTGGCCTATTATGAGATTCGAGAGTTAACAAACGTATCAAATGTTTCTTTTATGAGATATTTATTGCAACCAATATTCTTATAATTCCTGCCAATCACACGTAGGTACATACAGCATATTCAATAAGACCACGAGTATAGAACAAATCTTACGCAAAATATGGCTTAAGACATGAAGACACTGTAAGCGTTCTTTATAAGTATATTATGCCTTTTATTGTAGTCATTGTGGAAATTTCGTGTGTCGCTTTAGCGTTAAAGTACACTGTTATAAGATAATATAGTTTCGTGGATAATCATATTTTGTTTATGGAAAAGACCAATGATGGCCTTTACTAGACTAAGAACTAAAAATAGTACGTAGAGGAAATATAAGCCATAGTGTGTTTTTTAGCAGTTATAAAAATTCAAAATACACTTTCTGATAGTATCAAAAAATAAGTTAATAAGAGATAATATACATGAGAAAGATATGTAGGTAAGGTATAAGATCCAAATGAGTATGATGGAAAAAAATACTTCACGAAGTAATTTTAACATTGTTGTTTCTTTCAAAGTAGGTACTAGAGTACGATCATCTCATTGTATAGTTCCTTAAACGGTGCAAAACTACAAACTGGTTGTCGTGTTGTCTAAACCATTAATTTAGAACTAAAACTTGGTTAAAATATCGGAAGGCTTTAATGTAATAGCTGTTGCAGGGGACAGAAATATTATAAATACATTCAATCACAAAACACTTAACTAAATGTATAGCCTATTAAAATATATATAAGCAATGATAGCTTAGGGGGCGTCCATAAATTACGTGAGGTGTTTTTTTTTAAATTTTCTTCCCCTCCCTCCCTCTTGGTGAGAGGTCGTGAGATTTTATTCAACCCCCTCCCCCCAACCCCCAATCTCACGTGAGATTTTTCAAAATGTAGATTTCTTACGTAACCGCGTTGGATTGTTATTGTAAAAAGAAAATGAAATTATTTTCTTTCGATCGAATTAGTGAATGATGTTAATCGTATTACGATTACGCTTAATATTAAATCTTAAGCATGTACAATCTGGATTAAATGGACCAAAACAGTATTTTTTTTTTGTTTCAATCAGAAAAAAAATTGCGTGATATTTGCCGAGACTCCCCCTCTCTCCAACTTAAGATTAGATGAGATTTGACTCAACCCCCTCCCCCCTTAAACATCTCACGTAATTTATGAACGCCCCTTTAGTTGATAGTGTATTCGGACACTACGCCGATGAGCATAGGTTCGAATCCTAGCAACTGAATCGAAGCTTTCGATGAGGGGAAACGTAATGAAACAACAGCATAGTGGTAAGGCATTTTCTAAGTCTGCCCGGCTAGCTACCACCTTCAAGTCGATAGTCAGTCACCAAGCACCTGTTGGTGTATTCCTGCAGCTGTACTTGAAAGTCAGTTAGCTAGGTTTAACCTATTTGGCTTCTTAGACCACATCGTTATTTAACATCAGATGAGATTGTGGCCAAACTCTATAAAGCATAAAACAATATATTGAAGAAGCTTTTGGACTATTTAATAGGCCTTGCGACAGACTAAATCTTACATTCAGTCGGACACTCAATTGATATATGAAACAGTCGTAAAAAATACTAGGATATTATAAGCTCTAAAATTAAACCAGATTGTAAATGAAGGTACAACTCACGGTGCAAAACGCTCAGGGCACCTAATTAAAACGATATCCTCAAGAGTCAATGTACGCGGAGTGAGTGAACCCGCGCGGAGGGCAATACTGCCTGTTTATTGTACCACTAAAACGTTTAGTGTATCTGACACTTTATTTGCGATGTTAAAGCATTCATTCGGATGGTGATTAATCGGTGGCCATTTTATATTTACGCCTCCAACTTAAAATAGTGAAAGCAACTAATATTTGGATATACAGTAGAGTCTTACTAATCCGACATTTCAACACTACTACTACTATACTACTAGTCCGATACGTCGAATAATCCGGTAACCTACGCTCACGCTTCCCTCTCCTCTCCCTACTTTTGTTCTATGCTTGCGCGCATGTATTAGTAGATATATCCTCCAATAATCCAAACATTCTAATAATCCAACCTCCCCTGATTTTGAAAGTGCCGGATTAGTGAAACTCTAGTTTATTCGCTTGCTTTTACCGAGATTTTCCATACAATTTTCCCTATAAATTATCTTAAAGCGATGATTGATCATTGGCAAGCAATACGTCACTCTATAAGAATCCCAATATTGAGTCAAAGGACTGTTTCAGAGGAAAGACATATTGATATGTGATATTCATCACGCCAGCCTACGACGTATTGCCAGCTTGAAACATCGAGAAACACAAAGTTGTCTGTATTTTAAGCACATTTCTTAGGTTCAGGTTTGCTCACGATATATTTATTTACTGTCACCCGATAGTGGTACCAATTTAAATTAGTAAACGTACACGAGTCCCATAAATTTCGTTGGTACATGCCAAGGTTCGAACCTGCAGACACCCAATCAAATTCTACCGATCAGGCCATTCGAATTCGGCTTTGATGAGACTTTTTTTTACCGATTTTAAGTAAAATTTTGTTACATTTTCTCGTTACTACATATCCTCTATGGAAATGAGTACTGCTTATGTAGCGTAGATATGTCTGTATGTTTCGCCATTTCGTAAATTAGCTACATAAACAAGAGTCACTTCAACATTATTTATATTATAACAAATTCTACGTGCGCTTATTTTTACAAATAAATAAGTGATGCGTCATCAAGCTTGGGAACGAGGAACACACACATTGATAAGTTATCGCTCTTTATTTTGTCCGTTAAAAACATTAATACATATGCTTCGATCTTAATTAAAGAAACTTATATACGTTTGAAATAGCTAAATTTATAAAACTGAAAACAAAATAATTACGAATATTCTACAAGGTGTGATATATTCTTCTTAATTCTAATATTTTTAAAAAACTAACATAACTAATTTTCAGGCGATTTATATATCGTACGAACAGTTGACAATTGGCAATAGTAAACAATACAGTTGACAAATAGTAGTTACTTTTTTTGTTTCACCCCTATTCGTATCCCGCTTTTGGGTAAGGAAATTTTCATTTCCACACAAGTATTGTAAGTAAACGGACTTCAATCATATCTGTATTTTAATATAGTAATAGTTTAATGCGAATATTGAACATCTACATATTAAGACGCAAAAAATATTCGATACAAAACGTATAAAAAAAATCTCCCCGGCGGGGAATCGAACCCCGGTCTCCCGCGTGACCAGCGGGGATATTTACCACTATACTATAGGTAAAATAAAGAGAAGTCATTATAAAAAAAATCTCCCCGGCGGGGAATCGAACCCCGGTCTTCCGCGTGACAGGCGGGGATACTTACCACTATACTATAGGTAAAATAAAGGAGAAGTCATTATAAAAAAATCTCCCCGGCGGGGAATGGAACCCCGGTCTCCCGCGTGACAGGCGGGGATACTTACCACTATACTATAGGTAAAATAAAGGAGAAGTCATTATAAAAAAAATCTCCCCGGCGGGGAATGGAACCCCGGTCTCCCGCGTGACAGGCGGGGATACTTATCACTATACTATAGGTAAAATAAAGGAGAAGTCATTATAAAAAAAATCTCCCCGGCGGGGAATCGAACCCCGGTCTCCCGCGTGACAGGCGGGGATACTTACCACTATACTACCGAGGATTGTAATAACTAAGTTGAAATTATTGTACTGATAATTTTTAGTCTATTATTTCTTTATCACAATATTGTAAAGATAATATTAATCTCATTATATATTCTTTGTTTAAAAAAAAATACAAAACGTTGATTTGCTTAACTTCAAACGTAGAATTTTATACATTATCATTTTATCTATTCACAGAAAAATAGCGGTTTATTATAGTACTAGCCGACCCGTGCCCACTTCGTTGGGCGGTAATAGGCATTATCAAGCTACAACTTTTCTCTAGAATTCAATCATATATATCTCATACTTAAGGCAGCGTTCGTAAGAAACGTTTTCGTTCGACCATTTTTCTTCGACTCCCCATATATTACTCCCTACAACCTCACAAACTTTACCTCTTTATAATATTAGTATAGATTATAGATAATATAATTAGTTAATAGCTTCTGCCCACGACTTCGCACGCGTGGAATAGTTATTTTAGGCTAAGACGCAGCGGAAGCTCTCAAAAGGAAAAAAAGCCCCGATTTTAAAACATTTTTCATTGTAGCTCCACGCATATTGCTCTTAGCGTCATGATATATAGCCTATGACACTCACAAATAACGTGGCTTTATATTGGTAAAAGAAATTGGTTTAGTAGTTCCTGAGATTACCCCCTACAACGTCACAAACTCACAAACTTTACCTCTTTATAATATTAGTATATAGATTATAGCCCCTGCCCGCGACTTCGTCCGCGTAGTAATAATTCTCTGGGCTAATGCTGCCACACAGCAGAAGATCGCAAAAAAAAAACATCTCGATTTTGAAACATTTTTCATCTGTGCTCCGCTCCTACTGGCCTTAGCGTGATGATATATAGCCTATAACCATTCTCGATGAATGAGCTATATAACACTGAAAGAATTATTCAAATCGGACCAGTAGTTCCTGAGATTACCCCTTACAACGCCACAACGTCACAAACTCACAAACCCACAAACTCACAACGTCACAAACTTTACCTCTTTATAATAATTAGTATAGATAATATAGAGAATATACTAAAATATTATTAGATACTTAGGATGAAATATAAGATAATGTTTTAAAGAAAAATTAAAAAAAAACATCGTACGAAAATCGAATAAAAAAAATGTTTTCAACTACCCCCTAGCGAATAGGATATAGAAACTCTAGAACAAATAGGCGTGTCCATTGCAAAAAAAATTGTTATATACATTGAAAACTACCAGAGACTTCATGAAGATTTTCTGGAATTGTCTCTTAATTTATCAGACAAAAGTAGACCTTAACTTTTTAACTAAAGAGTTTATAATGTCAAATTTTCATTAATATGATGATAATGATATTAATTAATATTTCAAAATAGTTCGCTATAAGTTATTCGTACATATTTGTAAAAGGTAACGTCTTTCTGTCCCCAGGTAACTCGAAAACTACTAATAAAACTATTAACATAATTTTTGTTTTAAATCATCAGTGTAATCTGCTTTGATTTTAGTATAATAATGAATTCTTTATTGCACTTTCGAGTTTATACACTGGCGAGCTTAATACTACAAGGTATTTTCTTCGCTAACATAATAGCATAACCAATATCAAATGTGATATAATAAAAGCTACAGCTAGTATAGGTGCGAAATTAAAAACATGTTACTATAAAAAAAAACATGAATTAGTTAGTTATAGTTATATATAGTTATATATAGTATATATTAGTTATACTATATATTATTATAATTATTATTTATAAATATAGCGACATAAAATTTACTTCTTTTATATCATAGGAGGCAATCGAAGAGGTGGGCCACCTGATGTTAAGTGATCACCACCGTCCATAGATACTAGCAACACTAGGGGAATCGCAAGTGCGTTGCCAGCCTGTGTTTGGGGGGAAGGGAGAGGGGAGGTGGTCCTCCGGCGCTCTCACTGACCGAACGAAACGCAACAATGCAAGCACTGTTACTTCACGCGGGTGTTTCTGTGGATCGGGTGGTACTACCCCAGCCGAGCCGAGCCATTCATGCTGAAACCAGTAATAGCTTCAGCGTGCCTCTACCACCTACAACTGATTGTTGTCTTGTCTTGATTGACTGTAGCTGATTTTCTTGCTTTGACAATTGAACGAGCTTCTTTACTTTTGCTATGTCTTAGCTTATACAGCGGTGCGATAAACTCAGGCGTTGGTATTTAATAGGCACAAAAGGAATTTAATACTTTAATTAACAATTTGCAAGCATCCGCTAAATATTACAACAGCCCCATACCCTTGTAAAACTCACGTCTTTATTAACTTTAGGAATTTTGATTAGCTTGTATTCGATTAACGATTACCATTTATGATTTGATTTGCAAAAGGTGATTTTAATATATTCCAGGGGCAGAAATACACTTTCTATGCGTCGTTGTTTTCTGAACATAGTTTTTGGTTTATTATAGAGTTGAACGGATGTCATGGACATTCCAGTACCTAGTAGTATACTTCTAGTCCTTTGCCAGTTGCCTTTGATTCTGAAAGGGATAAACTAAACGATAGGAAACTAACGATTTATTAAAGTACAGATATAATAAAATTACCTTTAATTAATTAGATCTATATCAGCTGATCTGATAACTTGACACGCCTAACCGTCATACTAGGTGGAAATTACACTTGATATACTGTGTTTGCAATGTAATTAGTCATGTATTCAACCTAGTAATAATAACATTAATTTATTTGAAAAATAATTTTCCATTTACAAGATCTAATCATCATCATGCGTATGTAAGAGACACACTGCAAGGCCATAGACCTCTTCCCGAAAGAAGCTATGGGCATAATCACCACGCTAGTACGTATTGTATACGACGTATAGGCGATTTCAAAACATCCACAGTTCTATATTGTCCCACATACGATGGTACTATAAGAACATTTCTCAAGCTTACGTTATCTCATGATGTTTTCCTTCACCGTATTACCAATTTAAATTAATACATTTATGAGAATTCTGTAAAATCCGTTCATACATACTGGAGTTCGAACCTGCGGACATCGGATTGATATTCCACCGTTAAAACCACAACACTATCATGACTCTTTTATACATAATTAAATACATATATATTACCATGTCAAGAGGGTTTTAATACATATAGGCTATTATGTTATAGGGTGGAGCAGTATGTGAACGATGGTGGCGTCTGCAATTAACGCCTCTCTCTGTGCATCCACCAGAAACGAATGTAAATGTATATGTCTGTCAAAATATGTTGTGCTATGTTACGTATAATGAAAAGATAAACCAGATCGAGTTTCTTGCCGGTTCTTCTCGATGACTGGATTGTTCTCCGAACCGATGGTAGTTTTGACATTCATAAGTACCTAAATTGTATTTTTAATTGTGATAAAGGTATTCCAATCATTGATGTTTGAGTAGCTTTTAACATATTGACCAGCCTTAAAGTCAGTTTTTACGTCTTAATAAAGTTATAACTTACAGGAAACATTGCTCGAAGACTGACTCTTAAGAGCTGTGACATTATTCGATGCAATTAAAAAATACCAAACTGCGAACAGATAAATATGATTATTATCGTTTATCGATCAAACGATCCATCATTAGTACACACAAATCAAAGTGATAACGAACGCACGTCCCTCGCTTACATTTACAGGTACTTCTAATTTTAATCACCAAATGATTTATCAACACCACATCGCTCAGAATCATTGTGATAAGACGTTATATCGATAACTAATGTGTCGCCGGACATTTGATAGGCAATACACTTACAGACAAAATAATAGAACAGTATTATTTACTAGAAATGGACGAAATTGAATATCATTGTGTCTTTTATTTATAGTAAAATAATGTTTAAAGAAAGTCGAATTCTCATAACTAGAAGAAGGGATATAAAGAAAACATTGGTTTTTCTAATAACTAATTAAATTAACTAATTTGTTCTGTACTTAAGATTTTTAGAACATTTAAATTATGACGAATCTTTATTCCTTTGACATAAAAAATACCTTTGAAAATAAATAATACTAGCGGGCCTGGCGGACGTTGTACTGCCTTGATAATAAAAAAATCCTAACAATCTACGAGGTCCAATTGTAAATGTAAACCATTCTTGAATCCACCTCAACACAGAAAAAAAATCATTAAAATCTGTCCTGCCGTAGGGGGTGTTCGGTCACATAGACACGGACAGAAAAATAATAGAGGTTAATAAGAATAGTACCAGCTCATAAGTGTTCTACCAGGCAAAGACAAAAGATTAATCTACGATGTGTAGGCAATTTCCAACGGCGTGAGATTCACAGTTCCATACTTTTGACACATTGGATGATTCGTACACTAGAACATTCTCGAGCTTCAGGTTTTCTTATAAGGTTTTCGTTACCGGTAGTATTACTAATTTAAATTTGTAAATGTAGGGGAATTACGAAAATTTTTGATACATGTTGCAATTCGTTGTTGCGGCAATCTATTCCACTGATCAAATCAATCTATTACCGTTACTTTCAAATAAAATTACAATGTTTAATTTACATATATCTCAGAGTTATCAATCATCTATAAATCTAAAAGTAGGACTACGTAGCTATTTTCTTTCCCTATCTGCAAGGTCCGGGATTGATTCAAAATCATAAACAAAAGTATACAAAAAATTTGTAGTAGCACATATATAGGTAAACGAAATAAAAAGACTTAGATAACCTTCATTAAATACAGTCTATGAAAAGCGTGAAGCGTGTTTATGAACGTTTAAATAGCATTTAATATATGTACATTATACATGTAAATTTGTCTTTAGTTTTTTTTCTCTCTACGATAAGGGCAAGACATTACGTACTTTTTAGAGATGGTAGAGCCACGTTGAAGCTAGTACTGGTTTCAGCATAAATAGGTCGGCTCGCCCGGGGTAGTACCACCCTCTCGCAATAAATTGACGTGAAGTAACAGTGCTTGCATTGTTGCATTTCGTTCGATCAGTGAGAGCGCCGGATAACCCACCTCTCCTCCCACGCCTCCCCACTTCCCCACTCCCCCTCCCCCAAACACAGAGTGGCAATGCACTTGCGCCTCTTCTGGTGTTGCAAGTGTCTATGGACGGTGGTGATCACTTAACATCAGGTGACCCACCTGTTCGTTTGCCTCCTATGATATAAAAAAAAAACTTTCTAACGAGTGCTAAGACGTTATGTTATCATAAAACTTAAAATAATTTAAATGAATAGGGAACAATTAAATTGAATAGCTCTTCTGAACACTCACCATGACACAAATAAAAGAATACAGTATACTAAAATGTCCTTGTCATTTGTAGCAGCTTTATATACTTAGTAACGTCTGTATCATTCACAAAGCAGACAGAATATCTCTGTTGATATTGTTTTACACCTGTTGATTATATAAGTGTATATTAAATAATTTATCAAATTTCGAGTTAATTATCGACACATATATTATTATTCGGCGGGTTCAACATTTATGAACGCGACTACACTTAAGAGAGGTAAAACTCTCCAGTTTTAAGTCATCACGAAGACGATAAAGCACGGATCGTCTCGTACGACATTAAAACATTTTAAAATGTAATAAATAATACGTTTAACGACTCGGACATGATCCGCCATTAATCATGAACTCGGTTAAAGGATAGTTTTTATTACATGTAAATGAGATGTGTATTAAGTTTGGATTTTTTAGGTATTTGTTAGTTTTCTATGTAGCAATCTGTTAGAATATGGGGAGTTAGGGGTTATTCAAGTATATGTAAACACTAAAGGGGGAAGAGGGTCTTTGATTTGCTTATTTTTGATAACATAGGGGATGGGTGTCTGGATGGTGATTACGTTACCAATATTTATCATTTACTTTTTCGGATTTTCTATAAAATTTTGTCGTTATGTATAAATGTATTCGTAAGCATGAGGGGGCATGGTAAGAGCTTTCCTTAATTTTGCTGACAAGGAGGAGAGGGGGGGGGATAGACAAGAAGAAAAACGGATTCTTATATTTGGTTGTTGGACGGTTCGCGTTTCTGGTGATCTATAAAACTCACCACGTGTAATTTTCAAAGACTTGGTCTTATTTTTTATATCATAGGAGGCAAACAAACAGGTGGGTCACCCGAGGTTAAGTGATCACCGCCATCCATAGACGCTTGTAACACCAGGAAAGTCGTAAGTGCGTTGCCAGCCTGTGTTGGGGGGAGGGGGAGAGGGGAGAGGTGGGTCTCCGGCGCTCTCATTGACCGAACGAAACGCAATAGTGCAAGCACTGTTACTTCACGTCAGTTTTCTGTGCCTTCCTCTCATCATCATCTTCAACATCAACCCGTAAGAGGCCTATTCCCGAAGGAAGGTATGGTCATGTTCACCACGTCATTCCACGACGTATCGGCGATTTCAAACTCTAAGACATCTACAATTCTATGTTTTCCCACATACAGTAGTACTACAAGAGCACTTCTCAAGTTCAGGTTTCCTCACGATGTTTACCTTCACCGTCAGCCGATAGTGTTACCAATTCATTTGGTAGATGCGTGGTGCGAACCTGCGGACATCGGATTGATATTCCACCGGTCAAGCCACTAAACCACCAAGATAACATAGAAGTTGCGTAAAGATATAAATGTCCTAATGCTGGGCAAAGGCTTCCTCACGAGGGAATGCGACAGCCTCATATTTACATCAGCCTACAAATTATTGGTTATCAAAAAAAATCTACGGAATCAAACCTTTTTTCATCTGTTTGGTGAATACCACTACACACTTTTTAGTGTTCCCATAATATATCCCATAATGCTTTTCTTCGCCACCAACATGTATAACTAATACGTTGAATAATATTTAAAAAAAATTATATCTTAGGTCAAAATTAACGGATATTAGATCAATATTCAAGTGGTCTTAACCATTTGGCCAAATATTTGTTGAGATATTTTCAATTGAAGACAATACCTTGTAATATAATATGAACATTGGTTCTTTGGAATGAACATCCCAGCGGCAGCATTTCCGGACCAATATAACTTGCAAACCTTCAAGAAACGAGCCTACTCCTTTTTGAAAGGCTTGCAACGTATCTGTGATGCCTCTCGTGTCGCAGGTGTCCATGCGCGGCGACTTACTATCAGGTGACCCATCTGTTCGTTTACCTTTAATAGCATAAAAAAAGAATGGAGTTTTTATATTATATATACATATACCAATAGTTAAAGGCTGATGTAACCGATTTTTTTTTCGAATTGATACAATTCTAGTGGTATGAAGACACTTCACACCTTCATCCAACTAAGTGGCAGGTATGGAAAGCAATCACTCGAAATGGCAAGTAACGCGTTACATCAAAGTGGCCAAACCTCGGCCTCTTACATGCAGTTATGTGAACTGACTATAAATAACAATACGAAGTAACTAACTATACATATGTGTACCTATGACATAAAGGACACATGAATTTTGTTTATCTGGAAATTCAATACAATATAAATTAGCAGCTTATGTAGACGTTAGAGAAAAGAAAAATACTAGAATGCATCGATAACTAGATAAAAACGTAACAAATTAAAATTTAAATATCCATAAACGCGCGGAGTCCACCGCCCGATGTCCGGCAATAAATAAATAAAACATATAAATAAATAAATAGAGGAATAAATCCCGTTTTTATTTACGTCGTGTGGCGATGGCGATTTAATGACACGCCGCGACAGACCGACGGATTGTTAGTGATTTTAGTAATAAACCTTAGGTATGGGACACGGGATAGTGAGTGAACGGTAAGGAAACGCGTCGTAATGTAGTTAAATGCGTGTTTACTTGAATAGACCTTCTAAAAGTATCGATTAACGGAAAAATTTGCCGGACGGTAAGATACCAGTTTAACTAGCACTGATGGAGGGTGGAACGTCCTTAATTTGCTTATTTCTGTTGACGATGGGATGGGAGGTCTGGGTAGTGTTTCCGTTAGCAATATATATTTATTTAACTAGAATAGATGGGGTGGGGGGGGGGCTGGGGGTAAGAGCATTGCTGCATTGCTTGGTGACCAGGAGGAGAGGGTGGTCCGAAATTACACAAAATCTATTTACGGCATATTTAAACGGCTTCTTACGTCCGACTGTATAGCAATTACCATACATCAGGTGTAACTCCCGACATAATATACTTGTCTTCTTCGTAAAGATGTGTATCCGACTGGGTGGCGTCCACGAATGGTGTTAAAAATGGTGACGTGTTAGACTCATGACATGCATCTCTTTTAGTTTGTTGCAATTCGGCACCAGTGTGTTTAGTAACATCTGAAATATCAGTAGCGAATGCCAATGTACTGTGAATCGGTAAGTAAGTAGTTTCCACATTTTTATGGCAGTATTATCTTTAAAATTATGCACAGTGTCGTCACTTGGTCGTAACACAAAAACAAGGTTTTTAAAGATAGTGGATAGGATTAAAAAAATTACATATACTGAGAAAAAATCGGACGGAACAAAATATATTGTACGGAACAACATATATTTACAGTAAATGCTGTCGAAACCAAAAAGTATTACTAGATTAAAATGGTACATATGGTAATTGAATAATAATTACTCAACCAAATTCTTAATCTAATTTAAATTAGGCTCTGGTAATAACAATTGATTCAAATCCGGCTACAAAACTGAGAATTGTCACCGTTCGTGTTATATATGTCATAAAATATAGTAATAAAATTCGCTGTAAAATATGGTGACGGAGTTTCAAAGGCCAAGGCTATAAACTATATAATTAATGCAAATTAAATTTATATTAATGAAATTCATAATTTATATTAAATTTAATTGCTGATTGATTCAAATCACAAAGCAATAAAATACGTTTTATTGATTTATTTTTAATAGAAACTTTCACATTTAAAAGTAAAACTAATTTTGGGAATGTCTGCTTTTGTGCATTTAATCTGAGTGACAATAATCAATGAATAAATTTTGCCTGCCATACGTAACACAGTAGGTAATTTTAAAACAGATTAAGAAAAAGAAGTTATATTTTATCTAGTATGTTGATGCGCGATTTTTTGCTTAAACCACTTGACCGATTTTTATAAATCATTTCCTAGGATAAGTTCATACAAAGTTTATGTATAGAAAATTGTGTTTCTGATTTTAAGAATGTCAGTTTGGTAAAATCAATCTCATATTTATTATTAAAAATTCGTAACAAAAATTAAAAGACAATTTCGAAAGGAATAATACAGTAGTGCTATATGTATTGGCTTATGACTTGATTAATACGTATTAAATAATTCAGTAGTTAAATGGCCTACTGTTTCTACCATACCACAGTTAACTCGTGGCTGACGTGCCCCGTGCTTTGTCGACGTAAGTTGTATTTTATAAAGCCATAAGAACACCCATAAACGTTAGTAACTATAACCACGGATGATACTTACACAGATAATATGGAGTGTAGCTTAAATATAAATAACATAACAATTACCCTAAAAACTCATTATATTTACACGTTTACATTACATTTATATTTACACACAAGTAAATACTAACGATTTCCACCAACTTGCCTTTGAGAAAATCACATGGCATTTACAAGGATAGGAGCAAATGTACCGTTTACTTTAAAAATATTAAAACAATTATAACTATAAAGCAACATAAAATGTTCATTAATTCGTTCATGAATTCAGAATGTGCTGAGAGTTCGTGTAGCTTACAAAAACTTTTTTGATGGCGACTAATTTCGTACAATTTTGTCGCGAATATCTCTTTCTACTAACGGACTAGTTGATATGCATGTTGTGATGCACGTTACTGCTTGAAAACTATAATGCAAAGAAATAGAGTTAATTTTTACGGTTCAAAAAACAATATTTAAATTTTTATGCTACTTTGCCCAGGAACGCATTGCTTTTGGATATAATTTTTTTTTGTAATCAATAAGTATTATTAGGACACACATTCTCATTGGCATTAAGGTTTGCTTTTAATTCCACAATTCTTCACCCGTTGACACTGTTTTGTGAGATATTAATGACTGTCAACAAATTCTCAATTATCAGCTACTGCGTTATAACTGCCTGTCTAGTCATAACTAATAGTTTCATTATCAAATGGAGCAATAATTCAAATTAGAATGAGTACAAAACCATCGATGTACATTTTGTGTCCATCGAAAAGCAAAATCAGACTCCTATATTTAATTATATTATACTTATGTTTATTAACCAAATGTTTTTGTGCCAAACTACAAAAAATACCACAAAGTTACCTAAAATATATTCAAAAATAATAATTAAAAGCGGAAGAGACAAACTTGCAAATCGTCGACAAAAATATTCTCAACGTCAATATGCCCGTAACTATAAAAAAACGTTTCGTTTCGTTTCACACAGAAAATATATTATCACAATAACAAGTATCGTTCTAAGTTTTAACAAACAGTTGACATTTTTACCGTGAAACGGAACCCACCAGCCAACCCAAAAATGTTAGAATAACAGTACGCTATAATGACAGGTATATGGTTTCACTTCCTCTAAACGTTTGTTGTCTTTAAAAACACTCTTGTGTCCTAAACTAAATTTGGTGGATACAATTCACCTGTTTTTCTACTTTTGTCGCGTTATTCCTTCGGTTAACTCTTATCTTTTGTAAAACAACATCCTATCTAATAATACCATAGATACGAATCTGAGTTTGTTTATTTATTTGTTACACTTTCGAGGTTTTGAACTGATATCACTCAACTTATCATTATGACATTCTACAAACATATTACGAGGTAGTAAAATAATATATAATAGGAGTAAATAACGGTACATAAATCAATTTCAGACTCATAAAACATTTTTCGCCAAAAAAGAAGGTAACTATCATGTATATATATTATAACAATATGTGCGATGTAAAGATAAACCAGATCGAGTTTCTTGCCGGTTCTTCTTGATGACTGGGTTGTTTTCCGAACCGGTGGTAGTTTGATGTTCATGAATTAAATTTATAATAAATTAAATAATGTATTTTTGATTTGATTTGTTAACATAAATAAATTAATTTGAAACAGTCTCGTCAAAAATGATTTTGTTTGGAGAACGTTTTTACGCTATGCATTCTACTTTAACTCGCCAGTAGATGGTGCTGTAATACATCAACTTCTATTATGCTAAACCAAACATTATGAAAATTGCTATATGTAGAGATTTTTTAACATGAATAATTCTAAGTAATAGTACAAATGCGAATCTGAGTTTGTTTATTATATACACTTTCACGTCCTAACTAATCAACCAATAATTATTAAAAAAAAATACACGTAGTCAGAAGTACAAAAACGGACATAGGATATCTTTTAGTCAATAAAACTACCGTTCCTGAGGATTAGGTTAGGTCAAGTTTATATTTACGCGAGAAAGACCGCGAACAAAAGCTAGCTTTGAAATAATTATATATATTAGAGCCGCGAGGAAAATAAAAAGAGAAATACGTAAACATTTTATATCTACACTGTCAAAACCGCTTCTCATAATTCGAATTTCTCAAAACACACAATATAACCCCAAATATCTGACACACAATAATAAACTATTAATTCCATTTAAATCCAAAGAAGCATAGCTCATTAACTAAGGAATCCTTTACATCCGGCCAGATCACGAATTAATAATGCGGCCGAATTCAAAAGCGCAATAAATCCCATATTATAATTATATTCGTCTACAACTTTACTGGTGCGGTTAATACGATTTTATACCTGGAATACTTAAGGTTATATTGAGGCTACGTTATAAACTTTAATATATAATACGGTAGCTCGATAGGATTTACTGTGTTTTGTGTTGCGTTTACTGGTTGTTGTAGTGTGGTGACATTATCGTCAAACCGATAAACGATATTTCTTAGTTTTAGATGTATTGTATCAAGAAAAAGTTATCAGAAGCTCTTAAAATCTGATTGCTATGTTTTATTTATACCAAAATTACGCAACCAAGTACTTTTTTACAAACATGCACATATTTATATCTAGATATAATAAGAATGCAAATCTAACCTGTCTATACTTTTTAGATTTTTGTGAAAAAAATTGTTGCATGTGCCTTGGAATAACTAATAAAATACATTGCAATCATTTTTAAATATGTCTGTTTGTTTGAACACGCATTACTGCTAAAGTACTGCAGTCACGATAAAACCTCAAAAAACTCATAAAACATATCCTCCGGTAACATTTAGTCTTGGTTTCATTAAAATCGGTTATCTTTATCAATAGTAATTGTAATTTTAATTACGACGCGACTTAAGAAAAGTGGATAAGTAAATGGATTTAATATATTCAGATGATTTTATTTATAACTGTCTTTTACACTAGGCTCCACTCCGACAGAATCGAGAGCACAGCTAGTTGCTAAATATAAAGTAGAAGAACTATCGATGCCTCAAGCAAAATAATATCGATCTAACATCAGCATACAGATGTGAATATGTTAATTCTATATTTTCTAACTTACCGTAACGAGTAACTGTAATGAAAACACTTTCCATATATTTTAATAGAGTTTTCTTTGAGCGATACTTTAATGAATTCAACTTACAAACGTTATGTATGTTACGGAATGGGGTGTATGTTTCTATAGCATGACTGTAGTCGCCTGTATCGTGTCAACTATATACGTTTATATATTTAACATCCCAAGAATCCTAACTCAGAATCATAGCTAACCATGAACCGTATTAAATGGTGTCGCTTAATGTATGAAGGTCAGTCAAAGCACAAGATCGCCAGCTTTCGTCTATTAAAAAAAAACGCATGAAGCATCATGAGCAGGCCCCAACTTCCGTCCACCTGGGGGATTTACACTTGTCGGAAGTGCGGCCGAGGAATATTCTCCCGGATCGGTTTCGTCAGCCACCTACGAAAGCGCCGCCAGGATGCTACTTAAATCATCTGTTAAAGATGTAAAGACCTATGATGATGTTGATCAGATGATCTATATTCAGTGGCTAAGCTTAGATGGTACTCAAACTGATTAATACCAACTATCACATTACATTCATTATAATTAGGTTTATCGAATTTCAGTATTAGCTAGTGTATATCCAGCGCCAAGAGCCTTGCAAGCCTGCATGAAAGCTACTACTGCTGTTAAATTCTCAATCTGCCTGTGGTCTACGTTTGTTTTAGATTAGATTGTATTTCCCTTAAGTTTAAAATGCAGTCGTTTTGGCGTTTTACAATAAAATGTTATCTTTATACCAGTGCACGTGGTGGTTTAGTGGTTTGACTACTGGAATATCAATCCAAAGTTCGCAGATTCGAACCCCGGCATGTACTAAAGTAGTTTTCGGAACTTCCGTACATTTATTAATTTAAACTGGTAACACCATCGGCTGACGTTGGAGGAAAACATCGTGAAGAAACCGGAACCTGAGAAGTGTTCTTATAGTATTACTGTATGTAGACACAAAAAGATTTGTGGATTTCACAGACTGTAAAGTCATCAATACGTCGTGGGTTGGTGTGGTGATTATGCCCATACCTTCCTTCGGGAAGAGGCTTACGTCTCTGCAGTAGGTTTCTTACAGGCTGATGGTGATTAATACTATTCGCAATGATATAGTAAAAGCGAGATGAAAAATAATTTATGAATTGACGCTTCGGTTACACTACAGTATTGTATTCATTTATATTAAATTGATTGCAACATTAGCATACAATATACACATTCCACCATGACGATGTATGAAAAACGAGTTATAAACGATCACAAATTAATATTATCGATATCTACCACATCCCTAGTATCATAATATTAAAATTATAAATGACTGAGGCATCATTAGTAGAGGCCAAAGAGCAAAAGTAACAATAATATTTTCTGTCTTTCTTGTTCGCGGCTCTCTCCTTCACTCATACATCGACGTGTCATTCCAGACGCTGAAATGTGAGAACTACGGCGGTGTCAGAGATGTTGTAGATACTGTATCATATACAGATTGATGTCTGAATAAGTTCGAGAAAGCGAGAACCAAGAAGAAAATGAATCATTATGAGCGTATCTTTAAAAAGAAATATATTCCATTAAAATAACTTGTGACTGGTTCCAAAAGTCATATGTACTATTAAGTATCAATTTTTTTAAATAACCACTACTGTACATAGGCTCTATCTAGTCCAAGTTACGTCGTTTGAAAAGCAATCGCCACGTAAGAACTCATCAGCCTATAATAAACCGAACTAGAATATTGCAAATATGTAAACAACAATAACCGTGATTCAGTTAAGGAGTTATAGTCATTCGATATGTTTTTTACTTTTAAATTCAAAATGTTTTATTAAAGTTCTATTAATGAGTTCTGGTAATGGTGCTCTAAATTGTTCTAAACTATAATAATGTGTGCATAATAAAACACGACTAAATTCTCTTTGGCCTAGCCAATAAAATTTTAACACATTTTAAGCGTAAGCACCATGAAACCAGTGGTCAATATTCACTTAATTTTTTTTTCTTTTATCGTTTTATTTTATGGAGTACAATTTAACTTCCACCTTAATAAGATCATAAAAACACTATTGAAGCACCACAAAACCCACCCCCTATACAAAGCAGCGCGCACGCAGCTTTTTTCTAAGTTTACCTGCAACTTCCTTCCTATAGCTATCCATTACCGACATTCCTGCTCTGACAGCTAAATGGATACTGGCACTTTGATACGACTCCATGTCACAGTCTAATATCGCAACTTTTATGTAACGCATAAAGTCTAAATTTGATAAACAACCGTAAAATACAATAGACCAACATAGTTTTGCTGTCAAAAAGTTTTGTTCAACCTCAAACTGTTAGAGACTCTTTACAACTGAGTGCAACAATAAAATTGTTGTTAATAATAAAAACAAACTGTCATATTTACTAGAACATCAAACTATGTCCTTATTTCCCAACTTACAGCAATAAAGTTAAGGTTGAAGTTCGGTTGTATACTGTTTCAAGTTTTTAATTTAAGAAATCAAACATACAAAATGGACTTAGTTTGCTTTAAAGTAATGCGTGGTATTTATTTTTAAAGATATTGGAGTCAAACTGCCTTAGCATTTCATTTTGTAATGTTACAAAAATATTTTTCCACAAGCAAGTAAACGTCGCATGGGCATTGTGATCGGTGCCATGCTGTCTGGAGACGCCGACATGTTTTTTTTTGTTCTAAAGTTTGTATTTCTAATGACAGTTGATGATTAGAACGAGATGCTGTCGTTTAGATAATTAAGAAATGAATTAAGTTTGTTGTTTTTAAATTTTAATTAGTTTAGGCGTCATTAGGTTTCTACTGGAAAGTTTTTTTAAGAATCAATTAAGGAAGTAAGCGTTGGTTATTTATTTTGTGGACTCAAGAATGATAAGCTTGTGTACAGTTAGTGCAAAAACAACAATACTCGCACTATTACGTTCCACTTCATGAGTCTTTCGAACTCATTCGACAGGAGTAGTGACCTATTATGATTGGCCTCGTGATTGTTAACTTTTCAAAATTAATTAGTTTAATAAATGTAGTGATAACAAGAATTTTTCTGAAAAAATTAATAATAAAATATAGGATTTATTAACACTTTTGTTAGTTATTAGGGAATATTGTTCACTTATAAATCACTAGTGGCCACCCACGACTCCGTTTGCGTTCATATCTTTGACGATTTATGCAACACACGCTAAAATAGATCTCTGATAGCTGTAATTTCCAACTAACTTTATACTTACTGTCATATTTCGGCCAATTTAAACGAAATACTTTTATAATTTATATTCTATATACTGCAAAGTCTTAGTGCTCTAGTAGGTCGACCGACGGAATGTCAATCCGATGTCCGCAGGTTCGAACCCCGGACCAACCGATGTACCAACAAATTTTTTGGACTTCTCGTACTTTTACTAATGTCTAATTTAAATTATGAATACTATCGGCTGACGGTGAAGGAAAACATCGTGAGGAAATCTGAACCTCAGAGATGTTTTTGTATTACCACCGTATGTGGGAACAACACAGAACTGTGGATTTTTCGGAGTTTGAAATCGCCAAGCCCTCGTCATGTCACCTAATTGTGGCCATACCTTCCTTCGGGAAGAGGCATATTGACCTGCAGTGGGCCTCTTATAGCCTGATAATGACTGTAAAGTTTCATAAAAATCCATTCAGTAGTTTCTGCGTTAAAATGTATCAAATATCCACTCATCCCGACAAAGTTTCTCACTTATAGTATTAATAATTTTAAATAAATATTATTTGTAAGTTGTTTAACTTTTACAAAGTATATAAAGTGTATTATTAAAGTACCTAACAAAAGGTATAAATTACTAAAGTTATACTAACATTTGTGATTAACTGAATTGTTAAAATCCATTACCGTTCGAATACAGTATTAAAGTAATATATATTAAAGTAATAGTAATTATATCAATCAAATCAAAGTAGTTATCTCTCTAAATAGGTAAAAACCCTTTCTCTAAGAAAGAACATTCGAACGAACTAAGTTATTTGAAATATGAAAGATTATAACTACATATTGATTTCCCTCAACCTTTAAAATCTCAATTCTCAAATATCAAAACGAATCTTAATCGCATTTACGTCAAATTATATTTCAAAATTGCAATAACAGCTATTCCCAAAAGCTGATATTGAATAACGAAACGCGAAAAGATCAAGAATTAACAATAAAAGTCAACAGCCGTGCAACAATATGTCGAGCTTACAATTACGAGTATGAATAAACTGTTTCCTTAAAAATAAGGTTGTAGGAAATAATGAGAAACGGTTTTTTCGTAAAATACCCTTTATATAAATATGAAATCTTAAAGTATTTACAAACAAACTCATAGATATGCAATCTACGCTTTTCAATAAATTGTATGTATTTTTGTATAGACATCGGGAGTAATAATTTTGGTGGTACTGCGATAAAAAGTATTATATGTACCATTTCGCAACATAATCGATTTTTATGCCAAACATTAGCATATAATGTTCCGACATATAAAGAAGTGTTTGAAAGACAATCATATTTTTGCATGGTATAATAATAATATGTCATAATAAATAATATAACGACTGGACCGATTTTGATGAAATTTTGTGTGCGTGTTCCAATGGATCCGAGAATGGTTTAAATTCACAATCGGACCCGGAAGGTGGCGCTGCGGTTGAATTTTAGATTTTTTTTTATTATCAAGGCAGGACAACGTCCGCCGGGACCGCTAGTATATATAAATATAATAAAGGTATAACGTGTCATAAAATAATATCTTAGGATATTTGTTTACCACGATTTTTCTCTTATAGTACTAAGCGGGTGCTTTGGCTTGGTTTTTTGGTTTACGTTAAAAATATTTCTGTTATTTCACCAAAGTAACTTCTACTTATTGTATGAATGAACGTTTTTTCTTCTATTTTATTTATGATTTTATCATTATCGCTTTATTCCCACGGGGAAGCATACTTTTATATGGATTCTTTTTTTGTTTCAGTCCTAAATTATACTGAGAACTATAATTAAAATTGCTTCAGTAGTTTTTAAATTATGAGATTTTAAACGAGAGCTATGTTTTTACAATAAGAATTTGGTATGATACAAGAGAGGTAAAATTATAAACTATACATTTATACGCTATAGTAAATCACAAGCTGATAAAATACTGTCAAATAATTATTTATCAATTATAACTATCATACATAGGATACATAATCTATATGGAGCTCGAAACTACTTGCCTTATTGCCAATACAAATTCTGTAATTAATCCTTACTAATATTATTGTGAGTTTGTTTGTTACGATTTCACGTCTAAACTACTCAATGCATCATCATGAGATTTTATAGTAGTCCGGTGAAGCTAATAAGCCCTTCCTAGGCCAACAGCGTAGTCAGATCGAGAAAAAAATAATTGTCGGAAACACAGAAAAGGGCACAGGGATAGATAAAACTACATTAAGGTGAGCAAATCGGAATGTATCGCTACAGAGTATGTTTATAGCTCAAAGTAAATACAGTAAAGTATATACTATACATACAGTAAATACTACATTCTTATGACACACGGCCATTTAAGAAAATGTCTTATCGATGCTCTTTACCTGCGACACACAAACAATCGGATCACTTACGTCAAATATCGGATACAAAGGAAACGAAGCGGAAATACGCGTTAAAAACGTCAATAGATTCAAAGAACTATACAAACTGGTCACACTGCTCTATTGTGTTGCCAGTTCATTCACAAATATAACTAGCTTCAGTATCCGTACTATTATGGTTTTTTTTTCAACATTAATACACCTTTACGATCAGCTTCTTGACCAATGCTCAACTAATTTCATTTACATACAACGACAACTTTAATCAAATATATTCACTTTATAACATTTGATTAGCTGAAAATTCGCGGATGGCAATTGATTCGTTCGTAAAATTACTATAAATCTATCATCATACAATATCCCTACTGTAAAAAGCAGAGCGTGTAAAATATTTCAGTTATTAGTAATCCCTTTTGTTCCCTTTATGATATAACCCCGGCATGTACCAATGAATTTTTCGGAATTCGCATAAATTTAATAATGTAAATTGGTGACACTATCAGCTGACGGTGAAGGAAAACATGGTGAGGAAACCTGAACCTGAGAAATATTCTGTAGTCTCACCGTACGTGGAAAAAATATAGAACTGTTGATTTCTCGGATTTTGAAATCGCCAATATGTCGTAGGCTGCCGTGATGATTAGGCCCACTCCTTCCTTCGAGTAGATTAAAGAGGCCTATGGCCCTGCAGTGGCTCTCTTATAGGCTGATGATGATGGTGTATGTTCCCTTTTTGTAAAACTTCTCATTATATATTACTAGCTTTTGCTCGCGGTTTCGGTGCCTTTAATGTCGATTTGTGTTGTCCCCTGTGAACAGTATTTTTGGAGGTTGATAGTGCCTTATGCCCTTTTTCGTACGCTTACAAAACACGTCAAATTAATAATTCAGTCGAGTACAAATAAATAAACTCACATTCGCATTTAAAGTAACTGTTTGCTTTAAAAAATATATGTGGTTTGTCTTAATGACTTTAGTACTCTAGCAGAAAGGGAGTGTCTGTTTTAAATTTTTTCCAAGGACTTTATATTGCTTCTTAGAATTCGTGTCTCATGTTGTTATTGCTAATCCAATTCACTTGTACATAATAACTTCATTATAGTAAAACTAGCGGGCCCGGCGGATGTTGACCTTGACAAATTATACGTCTAAACCTTTCTCGTGAATTACTTTATCTACTGGTAAAAACCGCATGAAAATTCGTTCAATACTCTTCGATTCTACCGCGAACAGGCAGACAGACGTGGCAGAGGACTCTGTTTTATAATATGCAGTGATTTAAATACTAAAATAAAATACCACCATAATAAATAAATAAACTCCCTGGAAAGTTTTAACAACAGTATCACCATCTAGTTAGTTTATTGAAATTATCACAAGACGTAATACTGTTACTTACGCGACAATGGCAGTATTAATGTGGAATTGGTTGTGAAAATAAAATTAAAAAAATATAAAGAAATAAGTTTTTCATTGCTTATTAGCTATAGTAAAACTTTGATCATTGGACGGCTACTAGTATATAATATAATTATACGAATGTGTGGTGTCATAACTTATAAAGATACAAATGCAGATGGAGTCGCGGGTGGCAGCTAGTTTATTAATAAAGTAAATACAGGGTACTAAAATATAGCGAAAGCGCAAAGTGTCCGGAAGACTTTAAAAACTAAATTCTTTTCATTTGATCACCAACACTACGAGGTCATTAATCGATGCAGAGACCCGTCGACGATGAATATTTAAAAAAACACGCCTTTATATTATCGATGTCGATAAACTCCGAAGTTACGTTCAACATTTAATACACCGCCATACAAAGGTGGGCAACTTTTATTTTTCATTCGTTCAGGGTTCACTATGCATTTTTTATGAATATTAAATCATCTATTAGAAGATACTACGAAGTAAATAAGATGGATGAAAGTAGAAACCTAAATACCATTAAATAAAACTTTTTTTTAATATATTATACAACTTATGAACGCCTATGAGTCCGCCCACGTAAATTTATAATATAGTGCTTAAAATTATAAGTATACAACTCAACATCCTATTAGTGAAAAAAAATCACAATTCGTTTAGTAGATTACAGGCAATATTCTACAGTTTTATTTCAGTTGTACTGAAATACTATATATAAGTACATATAGATATATTGTTGACCAAATTCGATTTACGGAATTGGTTTATGAATGACTGAATTAAAGTTCTCTTCCTCAAATTCACTATTTAATTGTATAAAGTATTCGTTTACTAAAAATTAAACATAAAATAGTGAATTACAAATTATAAAAATTTCTAAATAAAAAAGAGATCTGTGTCAGAAAATAAGTTCTATTTCTTCAATTCCGAATGTAATTTGATATTAAAATTTATATCGGTTATATTTATACGACGTAAGAATAAAGCGTTATGACCTCTAAATGTAACGCACTCTCTCTGTCTGTTTTTGTATACAATTTGTATATTTAAATTTCTTATCATTTTTTATGTAAATAATGTATATAATCAAATCGAAAAGTTTTATTTCAAATATCAATATAGAATGGTGAATTATAATTCATAATTATTGTAAAAGATGCTATTGAAGTTATATATTTGGTTATATATAAATCAGATTTTTACTTATTATAATACTATTATATATACCATAACATGGAGGGAATTGCGGCTAGAGGGACCATGAACTGATGGGGAGTGTATTTGGTCCACCCACTTGATTCTTTTCACCTCCATTGATTTGCGGTGGTTTTCTAAGGAGAGATTGTGGACTGTATTTTGGCGGTCTGCTTGGGCAAGGGGTATCACGGGAAATATGCTCAATCACAGGATCCAGGAGTATATCGATTGAGCCAGAATAGAATATAAATATACGCGCTTACTTGGCAGAGACTGATCGCTGGTTTCGGCAGGTTTGTGTCCGTATCCAGTCAGTTGGCGGGTCACATCAAATGTATTCACTATTTACTCACGAGTTGATTTGCGTCTTGTTCGTCACACATATAATAGCGGCACTTGCACGCGCGATGCGTCCGCGCTTTGTGGTAATTAATATACTATTATAATACTTATAATAGGAATGACCGACGGCGCGCACACAGCTTTGTATACAACAGACAGAGATAGTGAGACAAAAGTCGCAAGAAGGGAGAGGGATAGAAGACCATAACGTTACTTTATGTGAAGAATTCTACAAGTCAATTCCTACTGCAATTCGTGATAAGAAACTTCGTTTGATTAACCAACAAAATCGGAGTACTCGTATATGTTGTTAATGCAGGCTTCAATTTGCTGATAACAAAAGACTTTCAAAGTATTGTCTAAGTTGTATATAATTACGCTTTTTCTATAAGGGTTAATTAGTAATGATAAAATTACAGTTAACAAAAAAAATCGAAGCAGTCATTACGAACGCGCATCACACAAGCGCAATACGGTTGGTCACGCTTCCTAGCATGTCATGGCGCGAAATCATAAATTTATCTCTTGCTAAATATACCGATCAACGCGCCTAAAAAATATTCACTTAAAAAAATACAATTCCTTTTAGAAATATAAAAATAATAATGTACAGAACCATGGTATTAAAATAAACATTCCGCCGCAACATCAACACCGGTAGCTGCCAATGGAGTCTCATTTATCAGACTCGGATTATCAGTTTTGTTCTCTTTGCCCGGCCCGGCACCGACCCGGCTACCTGTTACATCGACCACTAAATTAATGGTTCCCACTAGGTTATTAATAACGACTATATACAAGTGAAAGTATTTTTGATATCATCAACCTGGAGATTTTTTTCTAAGATGTGAAAAGAACGCATATGAATTTACGAATAGGCATATATATCTTAATATATATATTTCTTGTGTGCGTGTGTATGTGACTGAACTCCTCCTAAACGACTGGACCGATTTTGATGAAATTTTTTGTGTGTGTTCGTGGAGATTCGAGAATGGTTTAGATTCACAATTGGACCCGGCAGGTGGCGCTGCGATCGACTTTTAGGATTCTTTTTGTTTTAAAGGCAGGACAACGTCCGCCCGGTCCGCTAGTATATATATATATATTTACTTTTTAACCAGTTGACTTTTGTGACGTGATCGAATCGAACAAAATAAAAAATATCTCATTCAATTTAAGCACTGAGAAGAAGACGCTTATGAAGTCACAACTACCACCTGTTCGTAAAACAACTCAGTAATCGAGAAGAAGCGGCTACAAACTAATCTTTTTAAAGTAAAACATTTTTCCATCGCTTCAAATTTTTTCGTTTATATATCGCATGTCGCATTACAGTCGGCGCACGACCGCGGAGTAGAAGTAAACTGAAATGCGTTCGGCAGAATAGCCAGGACCAATATGTATATCATCTGAATGATTGTATTTATTGTGTTCTGTACTGTAATACGCAAATTAAAAATATATATATAGTTGGATACCTTGTCTAAGTGCTATTGATTTCCCATTACCATTTTCTAATTATTAAGTTAAGATTAAAAACGTGATTTTAATAACCGAAAATTTTCAATTAACTCCCTACGATCCAAAAAAAAATTGTTTCACTTTCATCGTGGTTTTTTTTAGGGGATCAACAAAGAGAGGTCTCATTTCCAGACATCACTATCATTTGTATATTGATCCACCTTATACCCTTTGACATCATAACCTTTTGTGATATGTTGCTTGAACATACTTTTCCATAGAGGCTGAGCAATAATGATAAAATTTAAACATAGGTAATTTAATGTTGTAAAAAGTATTACGATAATATTTATTCATGGATAAAATTAGAATAAAGAAAGATATAGAAGACACCTTACAATTAATTCAGATAATATAGGTATACAAAGGTGAGAATGTGGGTTGAATGAGGGCACTCTAGAACACATATTTTTCAAATGCCCCAATTTAGTATATTCCTTATATGATGTTTTGCCTGACAGTATACCCCATCCTGAGTTAATTTTTTTTAATACTCTGGCTAATTTTATGTGTAATAACAAAATTAAACTTTAGCATAACTCAATAACTAACAGTAATTATTATGTAATTACATATTTATTTAAGGCATGATGTCTGTTGTGCAGCGTCTTTATGTATTACATTGGCCTAATCTGGAAGAACTAAATTATATAATAAAAATGTAATACTACCTATAAAGTGCCTCTCCCAAGACTGACTTGACAGTGGTAGAATCCGTAGCTACGGCACACCATTATTAAAGACATTAAGTTGAATACTGGTAATTTTTATGAAATAAGTAGCGGGACCACCAGACAGCGTCTCGCCCTGATAATAAAAAAAATGATAAATTATATACGTACACCTTCGTCATGAATCACTTTATTTACTGGTGTAAACCGCATTAAAACTCGGTCAGTAGTTTTTGAAATTATCGCGAACAGACAGAAAGACAGGCAGTCAGACGTGGCAGAGGACTTTGTTTTATAATATGTTGTGATAAAACAAATTTTACAAGAACGAATTCGCGTGCACCAGCCAGTTTTTAATTTCTGCGGCATGAATACAGTACATTCCAAGAACAATAGCTCAAAAGGAGTAATAACTATCTATAAACAGTAATCAACGTCATGATATCAGCCTATTTGTTGTCATTCGCGAAGGTCACCAAGCGAGTGAATAGTCACTGACCGACCCCGAAACGTAAAATGCGGAGGTATCAACATATCATCTACTAGACGCCTATGTCTAAAATCTTTGTAACCTTTGTAATTACGTAATTCTACTGATTAGTTGTTATATTAACATTGTTATGTAAAATAATATGCCCTAGTAATTTCGTAAAATTTGCTTGGATGGTATTAATAAAACTTAACAAATTCCTCTATTTAATTGCTTTAACTAAATTACTCAAAATAATACCACCACGGTGGCCAACTCAACACTAGATATTGATGACTTTAAGGGTGAAATTGAAAACGGAGGAAAAGAAATGAAAAAGAAAAAATAAATCATTGATATACAAAAACCCAAGATGCACATTTAACGTCTCACAGCCGGCACACAAAACTGAGTGCATAATTCAAAATTATGCACTCATTTCATATAGTCTCGCGTCGCTTGCATCCTTGTAAGAACAACTTTGAATCATTCAGGTAAGTTTGAATTTGCAAAATCATAAGCTTATCGCATAACTATAACCACGTATGTATATTAGGGAGTTTTTGCGGACGGTTCTGAGACCTAGTTTTATTCGAGACAAAGCGTCTTGGGTTTTTATATGTCAATGAAATAAATAGATAAATTAAGGAATCTTTTGCAAATGCTATGAATATGTTTGGTTATATTCTGGTTAAAAATATTAATTATTCGCTCTGATTGAGTTTCACATGTATAAGTTGCAGTTGTTCTTTTATTCTCAGCGATTAAAATAGAACGCCATTAGTAAATTTTATTTGTTCTTCAATTGTAAATTGCTTACTTTCAGGTACAGCGCAGTAATTTGGCGAGCTACAATACAAAACAATGAATTTTAGAGGGATTATGTGTTAGATTCAAGGGAAAGTAGAGATACTCATCAGCCAACAGTGGACCAAAGCCGAATCTGATAGTTATATTCATAGCATAAAAATACGTATCGTGCGAGTACTGAACCCATGACTTTTCGATTCAACCTTGTGGCTATTATCATCAGGGTCACGATATTTCTTACTTTCAGTGAGCGTATGATTGAACGAAAAAATGTTGCGTGAGTAATCGTTACAATTCATTCACACTCACTCACGTCAATTGTAAGACCAGCAAAGCGTCATACTTAGGCGTAATTATATCCAGTTTTGAAGAACGCAAATAGGGTAGCTGTACTTGATAAGATACAGATAAGATCAGATAAACCGATTACATAATCCAGTATGCACTCAGTAATTATATAACAATCGATATATTATTTATATTTAGGTTTTTCCTTGTGATTGCATGTTTGGATTACACTATACTTCCCACAAAATGTACTGTAACATCGTCGTTCGGCAAGAAATGGCGACAGGTTCCATGTTATTTATCAGTTAGACGTATCAACAGAAACTTCTCGTTTATTATTAGCAGTGCATATAAATATGTTGTCGATGTGTTGTAGCGAGTCACAATACTGACTACAATATAAATTCCATATTATTGTTTGCACAAGTGAAATTCCATCGATAATAAATAATAATTACTAATTAAATAAACATATGACTAATCATATCGTTTTGATATAATAACTCAGATTTGAATAGCCGGTAAACATTCGACGCCGGGAGAGTCACTGTCACGGAGAATTATAGCAAAACAAAATGAAAATCAAGATTTTATTGGTATGTTTTTTTTTAAATTATAGTTTATGTATAAAACGGGTTATATAATGTGGTAACAAATTAGAATTAAGTTGGTGAAATGCCTTTTGCTACTTCTTTGTTAACTAAAGTGCTGTGTTTGAAAACCTCACCTGAAGCGTACAGACGCTTTGATTGAAGATTGTCCCCGATTTCGAGTATGACACATCAGTTTTCCTATATGCCTTTATTGTACAGTAACTCGACGAAATTACGATCATATGCCTGATGGAAAGCATAATATAGTGTGAAAACAACAACCTCACATGACAATAATTATGGCGATTATTTCTTGCAAATGCCAATACTTTTAGCATTTGATTACAATCACGAATATGATCTGAGATGGTAAAGACGCTACCCCTAGAGGGAGATTAGCTACCGAGTGCAGCTACTGGACAAACGGATATACCTATAGATATTTGGCGCTAAAGTCTCAACTTGAAAGTGGCTACCACCATGTTATGGGCTCTATCACGATGCTTTCGTTCACCAAAAATACCTCGGCATCTGAATATGCCTTAGGTGATCCTCAATATGAACATTAAGTTGGAAATCTGTTGATGCGTTTCGACAGCTACACTTGCCAGCCAGTCTCATATAGGCTTGCATGTTTACCACCTTAAACCACAGCGCCTTTTAACATCAGATGAGATTATGGTTATACGCAAAAAAAAAATAAGCGTGCCACTACTGCGTTGTTATTATAAGTAGAGCATTTTCCACTACTCGTTTAGTTAGCATTATCCTTAAGTATAAAATTAATTATCAGATGTCTATTGCTCGTTATGTTACCTCGGTCCCATTAACCTCCTCAAACCCAAGCTATGATGACCGAGATGTGTTAAAAACCCAGTGTTCAATATGTTTATACGAATAATAAAATGTAAATCTAACGTGGCGGTACTTTTTAAATTTTTGTAAAAAAAAAAGGTTGAAAAGTATCTAAGAATAAGTAATAAAATATATTTAGAAATGTCTGTCTGTGTGCCTGTATGTATGAACTTACATGATAAAACCTCTTCAAGTGTATCATAAACTATATCTTCAAGTAACATTTAGTCTTTTTTTCTTTCATATCGTTTCGCTTTATCTAAGCCTATTATACTTTTAATAACGACGCCACTTAAGTACGAGAGAAAAGTGGATAAGTAAATGGGCATAATACATTTAGATGACTTTATTAACCGCTGTTTGTTTACATAAGGTTTCACCCGGATGAAGTCGCGGGCACAGCTAGTTGTACAATATGTTTTTACTTGTTCCGGCCTACGCATTTTACTCTTTATTTAAATGAAAAACTCAGCCAATATTTTTTTTATGTTTTATTCATTTAAATGCACATTGGGCGTTTAGATAATCCTGAGTTTTAAATGAAAGAACATTTTTAGACTATCTTTTGTGCCATAATATAAGGTAAACTCCAATATAAGGTGAGATTACAGATGGCGTGATAGGTTGAATGTACACCATATTGTACATTGGGCTTCTAAGAGATGAATTCTTTTTCAAACTTGTATCTGAGTTAGGGATGGCGATCTGAGTCTCTGGGATCTGATTAATCGAATAATCGGTTTTTAGACATAGAAAACTGACACTATAATTGTGATTCGTTTTTTTCTGTTTAGATAAAAGTAAAACCATACAATAATCAGTAGTTAATTAAAAATAAGCTCAAAAAATATTAAAAGATTGATTTTGAAGAATAATTGATCCTGTAGAACTCGATTTTTTCATGAATTGATTCTACAGACCACGATTCGGATTGATTTAAAAGTCGATTTTAGATTGCGAAGAATCGACATCCCTAGTCTGAATGCTCCATATTAGTTTGTACGATGAGTTGTACATTGGGTCTTACGAGGAACAGTAACTTGTGTAACGTATGAAAGGAGAATTAAATATTATTAATTTAATACAAATTATATTATAAATTTGAACTAAACTATAATCTGATAATTAACGTAAGTCTTTGCTTTACAGATTTTCTTCCTACTGTCGTTCTTCGGTGATCTCAGTCAAGCTTATAAGATTCTGTCGAACGAACCACTAGTTTCCGAGTCTCATAAAGAATCCGAGAAGTTAGTCCCATTCGTACCGTACGTGGATCGAGATCTTTACATAATAGAACCGTAAAATGGAAAAAAAATGCAACATAGATTAAGAATATTTAAAGAAATACATATTTTTAAGTGAATCGAGTATTTTTATTAAAGCTGTAGTTTAAATGTGGCCAGAATTAAAGTATATGGAGCCTTAATTAGTCTTCAATTATACTGCATTTCTCATGACCTAGGAATAATTAGGGCCTAGGGATGCTATAATTATTTATTTTATTTAATCTTTATTGTACACTAATTAAACACATACATTATAAAACATTTCAAGTTATGTTCTTAGTACAAAGGGCGGTCTTATTGCTAATAGCAATAGAATAAATCCAAGCATTTATATCTTTCCCTAAAACGAACGATCATTAGGAGTAAACCTTGTTTGTTATTTTAAATTAAATTCGGGCGTCGGCGCCGTTTAATTATTATTCGATCCGATCTCTTTTAACACATGTGCTTGCGCCCACGTTTGCGAAACTCTCTCTCGCACCGCCGCAAAGGAGGGCCCGATCGATCCCGCACATACGTCGCGTTTCTTCCGGTAGCATCTCGAGCTTACGTCGCCCCCTGATGGAGCCCTCGAGCTGTTACTATCGCGATACAGTGACTATCCCACATCACTTGTACACACATGAGATCACCTCACATATGTGCCCACATTACACACATGGTGGAAGTGTTTTATTTTTTTTCCCTTATTCGATCTGAATCGAGTAGTTTAGATCGTTTCACATCCGATTTACATGTAAGCGTTTGTGAATCATACAATTTCAATTGTATGACTCATAAACGAATATGTGTATGGGTAGCTTAGAATAGTTTAGCTAGGTCAGATCCGGGATATCGGTAACAGTCCAAACCGAGGTGTGCCGTGAACCCTTGAGCTAGTTGCCTGAATAAAATCGGCTGATTGCCTTAAGCGCTCGCTTTATTAGTCCGGTGAAGCTGTAAAGACCTTGCTAGGTTAATAGTGTAGTCAGTTCGAAAAAAAAAGCTAATAGCAATCTCTTCCAGGCAACCTTTGAATGGATATATTCCATGGAGTAACGTCGGGGGTATTCAGGGTGTACAAGTAGAAAAAAAACTAGTTAATACAACATAAGTTAGCACACGTACACTGTGACATACGTATAAAACATATTATCAAATATAAATAATATACCAAAGACCAAATGAATAAAAAATAAACAAAGTATAGTAGTACATACATACACATAAGCGAAATTTTAAAACAACAAATAGTGCTTTTTCATCGAGTTTTTAAAAATGCCCATCGTGTGCGGCCATCTCATAGAAACCGGTAAAGCATTCTATTGATGAGCAGTCTGAATTGTGAATGACTTTGCGCAAAAATTAGTGGAATGAGCGGGGACTTCTAACGTTATATCATCTGATGACCTTAAATTTCGAGTATGCATATCGCACAGTACAGTATAATACAAGGGTGCGATAGGGTTAAAAAGAGTTCTATATAAGAGAAAAAGAGTGTGAGCATTCTGGCGAAGCCTCACAGGGAGCCATTTTAGCTTCGTTCGAAATTCTGATATGCGATCAAATTTACGTAAACCGAATATGAACCTAATATATAAATTTTGTAGTCGTTCCAGTTTATCAAGTTGAGCTTTAGAAAGATCTAAATAGCAAGTATCAGCATAGTCGAGTATAGGAAGGAGGGGGATTTGTGCAAGCGAAATTTTAGTTGTAATACGGAGAAAATTACGGAGTCTTCTTAGGCACCCGGCTGACGCAAACATTTTCCCACTTACTTCATGAAGCTGTGGATCCCAAAATAAATTTTTGTCAATATAAATTCCAAAACTTTTGACTTTATCATATACAGTAAGAATAGTGCCTTTAAAGAGGATGGATGGAAGTTGCATTTTATTAATCTTTGCAGTCATCCTAGGGCTGCCAGTAATTTATTTATATAACTAGCTGTACCCGCGGCTCCGCACGCGTTTTTTTAAATCGTATTAAAGAATTATAGAATTGTGAGACTATGTACAATTACAGAAACGCTCTTTAAAGACAATTGTAAGTACGACGCGCACGCCACTAAAAGTAACATGTAACGTGTACATTAGATATATAAATACAAAGAGCGTGCCAAATGAGGTTAACCATCAGCAACACATTTGGAACCTTAACCAACCATATAACTACCTCAGTGCTCACTTACACTGTATAAGGAACTATTGAAACAATAACTTAAAATATAATTATAAAGATTTACATTTACATTACATTTAATATACATTGCCATTATTATAATTAAGATTTTGTGACTATGCAAAAAATAAACGCTTGTCTGTTCCGCAAGAAATTGTATTATGGAACTCTTTACGTAATAGGTTTATAATCTAAGATCTTATTAGGAAGACCTCTATATCATTAATGTTATTAATAATTATAATGTCGAATTGTAAACAATAAGCTGATAATTATTTCTCTTATTAAAAATAAAGAATGAGTTGAAATCTTGCTAAATTTCATGCAGACAAAGTCGCGGGTAACAGCTAGTCTAAAATAGAATAACCACAATTAGTTTTTATTAGGTTCGCTATCTACCAGTGGAAGTCACGTGAAAATCGATGTAACCGTTTTGGTGATAGCACAGCGGGCGAAGCCACGGTTAACAGCTAGTATAAACTAAAATTGCTTAAATTACTTTTTGTAAAGTCAGCTATCTGCCAGTGAAAGTCTTGTGTAAACTGGTCTAACTGTTTTGGAAATAGCATTGTGGACGAAACCACGGTTAACAGCTAGTATAAACTAAAATTGCTCGAATTACTTTTTATAAGATCAGCTATCTGTCAGTGAAAGTTATGTGAAGATCGATCGAATCGTTTTGAAGATAGCACTGCGGGTGAAGCCACGGTTAACAGCTAGTATAAACTATAATTGCTTAAATTACTTTTTATAAGATCAGCTATCTGTCAGTGAAAGTTATGTGAAGATCGATCGAATCGTTTTGAAGATAGCACTGCGGGCGAAGCCACGGTTAACAGCTAGTATAAACTATAATTGCTTAAATTACTTTTTATAAGATCAGCTATCTGTCAGTGAAAGTTATGTTAAGATCAATCGAATCGTTTTGAAGATAGCACTGCGGGCGAAGCCACAGTTAACAGCTAGTATAAACTAAAATTGCTCGACTTACTTTTTATAAGACCAGCTATCTACCAGTAAAAGTTATGTGAAGATCGATCGAATCGTTTTGAAGATAGCACTGCGGGCGAAGCCACGGTTAACAGCTAGTATAAACTAAAATTGCTTAAATTACTTTTTATAAGATCAGCTATCTGTCAATGAAAGTTATGTGAAGATCGATCGAACCGTCTTGGAGATAGCACTGCAGGCCAAGCCACGGTTAACAGCTAGTATAAACTAAAATTGCTTCAATTACTTTTTATAATGTCCGCTATCTGTCAGTGAAAGTCTCGTGGAAATCGGTCCAACCGCTTTGAAGATAGCATGGCAAACGAAGCCGCGGTTAACAAATAGTCTAATTTAAAGTAGCCTAAAAAATGCGCTATATTTTTTTCTGTCTGCCAGTGAAATTCCCGTCAAAATCGGTCCAGCCGTTTAGAAGATTACCCGGAACAAACAGACAGACAGACAGACCGACAAAAATTTTAAAAATTGCACTTTTGTTATCAATAGCGTGTATACTTTCACACCCAATCAGTAAAAAAGTGTTATTTTGATATTACATACAGACACTTCATTTTTATTATATGTATAGATTATATACACTATATATCTCTGTTTAATGAGAATTTGAGATTGTGAGTACAATTTTACGAATTTTGGCTTAAACCCATCGGGGCTCCTGTAGGTCGGTGTAAATAAATGTGAATGTAAATTTGTATGTTTATTACGCCTTCACATCTTAAATATTCAATATATCATCTTGATATTTTATACACAAGAAGGGATAGGTGAAATTTACATTAACCCGCACGAAGCCGCCGGAACTAGCTACTAAACAATAACACAATATTGAGAGGTACTTGTTCGAGCATATTTAACAGTCCCCTTTGCATTCCGGTCTGGTCTCAGCATTTTCATGAAAGCTAAAACAAAATAAATCAGTGATGAATTTCAAGTTGAATAAAACCTTTATTTCTAGTTTAACAAATGACCATTAATTCTCAATCTGGAATTCGCATTTAAGTACAGAGAGACAACATTTTTTTATAAAGAATCCCGTGGTCAAACATTTTTAATGAAATTTAAAAATTGTAAAGAAGTTCAGCATCGTTAATCTTCTTCTTCTATCTATCTATAGCAAAACTATACAACCGCCATATCTGTACATTGAATATATTTGCCCAGAATAAGACAGAGAAAACAATAAACCTGTATTATAAACTCTTTGTCTGTCTTTCTCCAAAATTACTAAGCGAATTTTCACGTGATGTTCACAGGTAACTTAAACGCAGCTTGACGAAATATATTGACATCAGTTCATCAAAATCAACTCATGGAAAAATATATCTTATTATAAAGCTTTATATTTCTGTTTAGTTGTTTACATTTGTACATACGTCAAAAGATTGTGCCTTATTAGTTGATTTGCAGACAATTCAGTTAATAACATAACAATGTACCTATTAGCTAAAGTCAAATAATGAATATTTTATCTGTCATAAGCATACAATACATACTTGTAGCAGTTCAAAATTAATTTATAAGTAAAAACTATTCTTTATGTATACGATACTGAACAAGTGTATTATTTATTTATAACAAAAAACTAAAATCCGACTAAGGAAAAACACTTTTTTATCCACAGTCGGACGCACTTCAATATTAAACATATAATAGCACTCACATGTTAAAAATATTATGACTCCTCGTATGGAAAAATTCATCAAACAGTTAACGTTACAGAGGTGCCCAGAGAATCTATATACCTACATTCATACATTGCCCCATTCCAAGTAGTCTAATCAGTTAGAATAGTAGTAAACTATGTCGAATTTTCGTTTCTGTTGACTTTTATATTTGTCATATTTATATCTATTACATGCAGAAATAAAATAAAAAGTCGAGGCAGTGATAAGGGCTGCTACTGCCGGAAGAAGTGAACGCTCAAAATAATGGAATAACTGTGTTCTTTTAAAAAAAATAAACCAATTATAGTATGAACTAGCGAGCCCGGCAGACGTTGTCCCGCCCTGATTATAAAAAATCCTTGACAAATTATATACCAAAACGTTCCTCATGAATCACTTCATCCACTGGTAAAAACCGCTTGAAAATCCGTTCAGTAGATTTTGAGTTTATCGCGAACAGACAGACAGACAGACGCGGTAGGGGACTTTGTTTTATACTATCAAAATCAAAATACTCTTTATTCAATTTAGGCCTTGAGAAGGCACTTATGAACGTCAAAACTACCACCGGTTCGGAAAACAACCCAGTCATCGAGAAGAACCGGCAAGAAACTCGATCTGGTTTATCTTTTCATAATAACTAACATATTTTTTTTTATTATTACAACAATAGACACATAAAGCTACATTCGTTTTTAGTGGTTGCACAGAGAGAGGCGTCACTTCCAGACGTCGCTATCGTTCACATACTGATCCACCCTGTAATAACCTTTATGTATTAAGACCCGCTTGACATAACACTTGAACCTACTATCCGGCAAATCGGTAATGTGTTTTGGGACTTTGTTATAAAATCTAACACTATTACCTAAAAAACTGTTACTGGTCTTAGTAAGCCTGAAACATGGAGTGACCAGTTTGTTATGGTTTCTGGTATTTACATTATGTCGGTCTTTTACTAAATCCAGATTATCTAAGTTTTTCCGGACGTACATCAAATTCTCAAGAATATATTGAGAGGGCAGAGTTAAAATATCGAATTCCTGAAACTTAGTCTTTAATGATTCACGAGGTTCCAAATCATAGATTGCTCGAACTGCCCGTTTTTGTAGTAGGAATATGGTGTATACCTCAGCTGCGGCCCCCCACAACAAAATGCCATAAGATACTATGTAATGATTATCTACATTTCATAATTTGTAAATTGAAATCTCTATCTTTAGTCTGGTTTTCACAACTATTGTACTCCGAATAATGCTTATATACATTTTTATACAGTTTATTAAATAATCAAACATATGATGGACTGCACAATCTCAATACAAAATATCTATATTAGATGTACACAGGCTGTTATGCAACACGTCGCTAGTCTGATGCAATCCGCGCAAACGCAATACGATCGGTCACGCTTACTAGCATGTTGCTGACAAGAAATTATAACTTTATATGTCCTGCCAAACATCCTGCTCAACGTGCCTAAAGAACTTTTCATTTATAAAAAAAACAACGTACAATCTGCAAGCGCGGTGCGACATATCGTTCGTCGTCGCGCTGAGTCGAACCCGCTGCGTTCCAACTTAAACAAATATATTTATTTAATAACTTTTTATTACTATAATCCGAACATAATTTACGTCGATAATCAGCTCAACGCAGCCTTATATATTATCCTTTAATATTCTCACTGTATTATTTATTTTGTTTCATTCCTATACTAACTTACGACTGTGGATCTATTCATTTTTATCTAGTACGACAACGTGTATATATCCTCTCGGTAATTAGACACGTGTCGTTTGATTCTGAAACGCGAAAAATTAAATTAGAGTCACTGTGTCACGTTTATGAGTACGGTTATGTTAGTATTCTAGTCGGTTTTTTTTTTGTCTGCAAATTCTTGGTCCGCAACCTTTTTTAGCTTTCGTTAATTTTATTACTCTTGTCAAAAATCATTTAAAATGTGAGCAACTATTGTTATTATTTTAGCTAACTATTTTATATTTGTTACGTTATACATTTTTCTTCATTGAGATTATTTCCTTTATAGCGGCTCCATTCTTATATTTTATAGCCATTTTTAAATTATAGTGCACAAAGTCCCGCGCCGGAGCGTCCAAGGCCCGATGGATGAACCTATTAATTGCGTTAATCTAGTCGGGTTTACAATACAACTCCTTTGAGTTATCCACCGGTAGATCCAATGCAATAGAAACGCCGCATTATAGCCTCGCTCAATTTGAAGAAAGTTGCTATGTTCCAACACTCGCTTACCAAAGTCGATTTTAAAAATCTATCAAATTACACGCTCCCTTTGTTTTATTTAAGGACTTATTTTGAATCGAATATGTCAGCAACAATATACCCACTCCATTTAGTTTCAAACTAAGATAATTGCCGGTGCCATTAGTAGGCACATATGGCATTACTAGGCTATAAATCAGCGCATTACCCGCTCCAGATTCTATGAAAATGCTGTGATACCGATCTAAATAACGACTCTCTTTCGGTCTTTCTCTTGGTGCATTCGATCAACCCGAGAAAAGGCTTCACATAAGAATAAGGTAAATATTATCAATCTGCCAACTGCCAACGCGTCAATATCTAGCAACATCTTCCCTTTAAAACTAGTGTCATAAAATAATTAAAACAAAACTATTACGCAGGTACTTAATCATTATTGATGCGTATCTGCTATTTGTCACTCTACTATATAAAATTATATTAACAAACAAACACACTCTCACACAAACCGAGCATAAAACATTTATATATTTACCAGCCGTCATATAAATAATTTTAATCGCATCTTTTAATGCGACAACATATTATTATTATGCCTTTATTGTATATATTTCTATTTTTATTGAGCGTCGAGCGTCGCCTTCATAATCCCCTGGGTTGAGATGTTATGTGATAACGAACTTTATTAAAGTCCAGGGTTCAAAAAGCTAACAAAAAAGACGTATGGAAAAAATACCAATTAAGTACTCAGATATTTCAAGCAGTTCTTAGATTAGTAAATGATATCTCACGATAATGTAAATAATTGTTTGATAAATAAAGAATACTGCTGTAATAATAAAATATTTTTAAAATATCACTCGTTATATAATTAAATAAAAGTATTTTTTCATACCGCTTAAAATTTTAACAGATGTTTTCGGATGTTACTGACTTTTTAAACATATTTTCAAGGATATAAACTAGCAATTGCCCCCAGCTCCGTATGTGATTTTATACAGTATATATAATGAACTCGTTATTTTATTTTATTAAAATATGTGTATATGTTATGATGTATAAAATGCATATTAAATTTTAATAGGCTCACAATTGTGGAATGACGTATGCGCCTCGCGCACAAAATTTTGTTCAAATCTACTTATGAACATTTTTCTTATCAGTAATTATTTATTTAGATTTTAAAATGAACCAAGTCCAAATTGAACTCTACATATAAGATCTTTAATTTTTAAAGATTTTTAGATATCTATATACGCCTTGAACGAAGTCCAATTTTTTTTGTTCATAAAATGTTTACTTTTGTTGTATAATATTCATATTTACATGTATGAAATTTGAGGATCACAAAAAATAGCAAAAAAATCTTATGAACGGATAAAATGGGGCTTGGTTTTTTTTTTTTTGCGGGGCAAGAGGTGGGCCCTGATGTAAGTGATCACCACCGTCCATGGACATAACCCCCCAAAAAAGCGCAAATGCCTTTCCCCCCCTTTGGGGGGGGGGGTGGGGGGGGGGGAGGGAGAGGAGAGAGAAAAGGGGGGGGGGGGGGGGCCCCCGGCCCCCCCCCTCACCGAACAAAACCCAACAATCCAAACCCTTTTTCTTCCCCTCGGTTTTTTTTGAGAGGGTGGTACTACCCCGGGCGAGCCGACCCATATATGCTGAAACCGATATAGTTTCAGCGTGGCTCTACCACCAGTAAAATGGCTCATTTTGAAACGTAAAAACTCAATTATTTTCGACTCACTACTTTATTAGTCGTTTGTAATTGCATAATATTTATAAGAAGAAACAAAATCAGAATTGTGCAGACAACGCGTTCATATAGAATACGTTTACTACAATTATAGTCGTAACTCAGATTATCTGAAATTACTAGTATTTTCCTAATTAAATCATTAACACTTTCCAAACGTACATAACCTTTCTTATGGTGTAAATGGGAGTCACCCCTTGGCTTCCGGCGTTCCTTACTTAGATACAAGCTGTTGCTCGCGTCTTCACTCGCTTTAATGTAGATTTAACCTATCATGTGCGAACACTACTGGATCAAAAGTATCTAATGTCCGTTTTTGTATCTATCCATGACAACATGTATACAAAATTTCATGACGATTAAGCAGTTTGGATATGAAAGCGTAATAAATAAACTGACTTTGACAGTTATAATATTATAAGAATGGACGGTATCCACGGAATAACGCGTCTAGTATGCTGTGTTTTTTTTTGCAACCAATTTTCTAGTAGATTATTACTGTCGTTGTCGAGTAGGTAACCACATTAAAAGTTTCTTGCGCTCATTTCAATGAACTAACAAGATGTTGATCGTCTTCTTGGAACTTTCCAGGAAGTTTTTGTGGCAATTCAAAATCCATGTATTGTGGTATTATTTATTTCCCATCCACTTCAGTATTGCACAATAACCAAACTGTATTACGTAAAACACAACCAGTATTACAAAATATATAGCCAAATAAAACAGTATTATGAATTAAATATAAAATCCACTTCATGACGTTCGAAGACCCCGCCAAAAACTCCCAGTATTTATTTATGTTAAACAATATTTTCACGACACAATGAAGTCGAATATTAAACGTCAAACCGTCAGTATCTGTATCGTGTTCGACATATTGCGACCGAATTAACCAACTGTCATCTGTCGTACGTTTTCGTCTAAAACGTGAACCTTTCGGAATTTGTCGAGGAATCGTATCAACAATTGTGTGTATTTACCATTATTTCGTAGCAAATGATTAGATTTTTCATGTCCAAACCAAAATAAATCTTACGACGTATAAGATACGGCTTTCATGAGCAGCATTTGTAATTGTGTAGCTTAATAGAATATTGAGAATGAGACAGATACGAAGTCAGTAGGTTTTGTTTAGATATCAAATTAAATTTTAGAGATTTGAATGTCACTTGAAATAGCAACGTTAAAATAACTTAAATATGAAATCGCAAATTTAACAATAATTTATTGCATTTTAAAAAGGGCGATGTCAAATATATTTTATACGCGCCTCGCAGCGTTCTGGAAGTAATTTCTACTAAGAGGCAGAAAAATTACAGTTTCTATCAGTTTTATGTCTGGGTACCAAATTCTATGCATAATAATATTACTATTAATAACTATTACGTACAATAATCTGACTAATGAGAAATTTGTGTATAGTTGTGTAAAATAGCAGGATCCTTGTTACTATTTCGCGCAATTACTAGACAACTGATTTTAATGAAAAATCTACCAGTGTTTATATTCAGACTAACATATACATCAGAATAATATATAGGTGACATATAAAGACATTGCTTAAATTGGCTAAATTATAATGATACCTATCAAGTAAGTATTAAAAACTTCTGCTATCTCACAGCTATCTCGACGTGCGCTGTAAACACGTTAGAATTACACGAAAATAATGTATTGGGTCATAACTTATAGATGTAACAAGCGCAAACGAAATTACGAGTAATTACTAGTAGCTATGTAATTAATTAGTTTTGTGAGAAATTGATTCTTCATATTTTTTTGACTCATCTAATGTTTACTTCATATTTTTGAACTGAAATTTCTTATGTCACGATGGATAAAAAAATTTTTACGCATTTCTTTTTTTTAATTTATTTATTTACAAGGTACAGTTTACGGATAATAAAAAAAATGTTTAACAATTACAATTAATAGTTTTTTTTGTCTGCTATATTATCCAGATTTATACGCATGCAGATCTATGCTTAAATATCACGTAAAACGTAAGGTAGGTATGTATTTGTGTGTATGTTTGTATGGATTAGTGTCTGTCTGGGACTAGTAGTATACAAATATGAGTGAATATATAGTTAAGTATTTATACTACGAGACTTTGTATATTGTACAGTTTATGAGCATTCTCATATACATACGAGCATATCGTATCTCATATCTCATCTCATCTCGTATGTATAATTTAATACATATAAGCTACAGAAGTTTAACTTTTTTTTAATTATTTTCTCTAATACAGTTAAAGCTTTCTAACATATAAGCCAGATGGTGAAATAAATTTAGTATCAAGTAATAAAATAGTCGTTAGATGTCTGGGAGTCAAACACCCCGTGACACTCAAATACGTCTCTGTAGACGGGACAAACGATGTGAAAAGTGGTACCGATCTATTACAAGTAATCGGATTACCGAGACGAGAGATGTGAATGAGATTAAACAGCCCTAGTTACAGCTTAAACGGGCGAAATGTTACGAATACTGGATACAACATTTTATGCTAATAATAACAATGAATTCTATGAAACATTAGAAGCGTCAATCTGTACTGAAAACTGGCCATCAACATACAAAGCATTGTCTGAACTTCAAATAGTCAACAGCACTGTTTGAATAAATTTTTAGGATACTTTGTAAGTTTTATTATTTAACCACAATGTCTCTTGATGTTAAATGACAATGCGCCTTAAGTTGGTAACATGCTAAAACCTACACACCTTTATGTGCTTGACGACAGATTTTCAACTTAAGGGAGGTAGCTAACAAGGTATAAATTAGAAAAAACCCTATCACCGTGTTGTTTCTTCAATTATAATTTTCCTTCACTAAAACCTCCGCACATCGCAACTTCTAAAAAACGTCGATAGAACTTGTTCTATCTGTCTAACTTGTTACCAGCTTCCTATTGTCGCTTCAAAAGATATTTGTGTGTTCTTATTTTATTATGGAAATGCAAATAGATTTGGAAATCAACTGATGTTGAGAGGTTACTGCAACCTACATCTACGTATAACTGATCTTAAAAGAACCACAATCATTAATAGAATCATAATAAAAGCGAATACTGCCGCTTTATGAAAGGAATAGAAATGGCAGTTATGCTTCAGTCCAACCTAGGACATACTCTACCACTTTTAAACAAATTCGTATCTAGTGTACAATTGGTCCTTTAACATTGTTTTATAACATAAAGTCTGACGAAAATATTACACTGCACCAACGGTCGATACAGTTAAGGTCACTTAGAGAAATAAATCATTATGTTTTTGAAATATCTAATTCAACTAACAGAATCATATTATCTCAACCGTACCAAGCAACAAGTCAAAGCAATGACCTAAGCAATACGATTTAATAAATAACATTAAGGGTATTTTTTTCATAACGATCTGTTTGTTCGCATCTGCCGTGCGTGGGTCCTAGTCCCGTGACATTGTGTAAACGTTTTGCGACAAATTGTCGGCCAGTCAATAATGCTTACAACGAGGTACGATTTCACGGTGACTGTACAATAAAGACTCACATTTACGCTGCGTTCCCTTTATAATTCGCAGTCGCGTTAAAAAAAACTATTTGTTTAACTTCACTACATCTCTTTGTTTTAAAAAAAATTGTCATCATAAAATAATTTATTGTAAAGCATTTCTTTATCTATGAAACTAGATTTGGATTAGATAAAATATTTATAAGTGTTATTAAGAACTATTAGTATATTCCATGGATCAATATGAATATATCTACTGTGTAGACTGCATTTAAATAAGTAGATATATGTAGGTACATTAACAAATATAATTACTAATAAGGCAATACAAAAATATTTTATGGGCAGACCTTAGCACTATGAATTTTTTTTTAACTAACTAAAGCTCTAGATAGCTTTCTACAGAAACTATATTAACTATTTTAATTTTTTTATTAATAACACTAAATCTGAATAAGTGCTACTAAACAAAAAGAAATGTTATTGATAAACAGAGTAGAAGGTACTTACTGCACAGTTTAATCTTCTTTTATTTAAACATAGACACACTATACAAAAAAACTAAAGCGATTGCCTATCGAGAAATCAATGGTAGAGAAATCATTTCAAGTGTATTAGAAACTTCCATCATAAAACCATAATCTAGAAATCGTACAGGGGGTATTGACGGAAAATAGTGAAATACTAATCACTACCACCAGGATTTATTGTAAACAGATGTTAAATCGCAATAAATCTATCAAATATAAAGCGCGTCGCAGAATGAACAGGAAGCTTTATTTAAGTGAAAGAGAATCATTGTGAACTATTATAAAAGGTGTTACATTATTGTAACGATCCGATTACTAGGTCGGAAGTAATTTATATTTGTATGAATTTATATCGCTTTTCAGAATATTATTGTCACGTCGAGTCAATTTCGAATGAACAAATTGACTTACCGATTTTATAATACGGAACTTTGAACTGTATAGAGGTTTTTTTTAATACAAACTCACTTGGTTTAGAAGTGGCATTATTTTTAGAAATAAACCAGCTGTTGAAATAGAAGCACTGGTAGATTTTAGGTACAAAGCTCTACTTCTAAGTTGCTTAATATTGGCCAGCTTACCCTTATCCCAACTAAACAGGTTAACCAGAATCTGTTTTCATCTTACACGATATTCTATCAGCTATCTTCTTAGTATTCACACCTTTAATACACTAATCATTTTTCACACCATCTATACATATCTTCTCCGGTCTTTCTCTACTCTTCCGAGTTCCCAAATAGTTTTAAGAAAAAAATAAACATTTATATACAAATAAAATATATTATGAACCAGCGGGCCCGACGGACGCTGACCCGCCCTGATAATAAAAAAAAAACCTTGACAAATGATATACCTAAACCTTTCTCATCGATCACTTTAGTTACTGGTGAAAACCGCCTCAAAATCTGTTCGGTAGTTTTTTTAAGTTTATCCCGAACAGACCGACAGATAGACAGGCGTAGCAGAGGATTTTGTTTCATAATATGACTAGTCTGGCCATAAATACTGTTACATAAAAACTTTTCTTTTTTCAACTTTTTAATTATTTTGAATTTGGAACACTTATATTATTTTAAAACTTCTTTCGATTTTGCGCCATTTCACATATTTTTTCGTGTTGCTTATCAAATTACAATATGGAATGGGGTGTTAAAGAAAATAGGATTGCAGTGATCGCCTTGCACAAAGTGGGTATGGAACCGTCGGTCATATTCGAGACACTTCAAAAGCTTGGTATCAGCCGTGTGTTCGTATATCGTAGGTACTATCAACAGATACAACAACACTTTCTCTGTCGATGACCAGAAAAGATCGGGGCAGCCGCGTGCTGTTAGAACTACAAAGGCTGTTAATGCTGTTAAACCCAGAATTCGTTGAAACCCCATTACGAAGCAAAAAATCTTATCGCGAGAAACGAAGATTCCCGCTAGGACTCTCGCGTATTATAAAACAAGACATGAAGCTCGTTGCTTATCGTCGAAATACAGGACATGCCCTAAATCAATCTTTACAATTAAAGAGAGTGAAGATCGATCAAAACGCCTTCTGTTGCGATACGCAGGTGAAAGGCACAGAAATATCCTCTTTACCGATGAAAAGCTTTTCACGACTGAAGAACACTACAATTAGAAAAATGATAAAATGTACGCTCACAGTTCTAAAGAAGCTGGTCAAGTGGTCGGAAAGGTACAATGTGGTCAGCATCCTGCGTCAGTGATGGTTTGGTGGGGCGTGTCTTATCAAGAAGTCACAAAACTACATTTTTGTGAAAAATGAGTGAAAACTTCAGCCAAAGTGTATCAAGATACAGTCCTAGATCATGTTGTGTAACCTCTCAGCAATACACTATTTAAAAATATACCGTGGACTTTCCAGCAGGACTCTGCACCTGGTCATAAGGCATGAACCACCCAAGCCTGGCTTGAAACCAATGTTCCGGACTTTAAAAGAGCTGAAGACTGGCCCTCATCTAGCCCAGAAGACTGGCCCTCATCTAGCCCAGACCTCGACTCTTTAGACTTCAAATTATGTTCAGTTATAAAGAACATGGCCTGCCCTAAAAGACACGGCATCACTGAGTCTCTTAAAAAATCTTTGGAGCAAGCAGTGGCGAAATTTCCCTTGAAAACAGTGCGTAAATCCATAGATTCGTGGCCAAACAGATTAAAGGCCTGTATAAAAGCCAAAGGTGGCCATTTCGAATAGAATTTATTTTTTATTTTTTGCGAAGACTAATAAATATGTAGGTATAAATTTTAATAATGTTACATTACTTCATTTAAAAAAAATGCATTTTCTTTTGTAACAGAACTTATGGCTGGACTTGGTAGTGATAGTGATAACGTAAATCTAGTTTATGGGATTGTAAACTCAAGTCAGATCTTTTTGACGTTGTTTTTATAACGTACCGTGCGTGTTGTAGTAAAAGGGTTAATAAATAGTACACATGCAAAGAGAATAGACTTTGTACGTAGTAATTTATAATTAAATAAAGATAAACCTCATTTCGGTCTTTGGTATTTTGGCCTAGAAACTGGGTCTCATCAGACTGATATTGACCGGAACTTTCACCTCGACAATCCATTTTCAAATCACTCTCAGATTCATAAGCGTGTTGTATACCTGTATAATTCTAAGTATTAATAATTCCAGAATCCTATATATTTATATCAGCCATTATTTTCTAATGCAAATAAATTGCTACAAAATTGAACTTGGAAACTCATAAAATATTCAAAGTTGGATATCTTCCGCGCATTTATTTAATATCATCACATCAACGAAAGAAATGCACGCAGTAGCGATAGCATACACATTGAAAAAACTCACTGGAGCTCTGAAAATTATAAGAATGTTAAAATTTTATTTTTCCATATGGGAGGCCAATGGTTACACTCTAACTTATTTTATTTTAAATTTTAGATTAATGTGTGTTTACTGTTCGGTCCCTTTCGATAATACTTGGTATTCTTCGGGAAGTCAATCAGTCCTCAATCTACGATAAGCCACGCCACATGTTCCACCCGTACTGTTGCGTGCTATAGCCACATTCATAAGAATCACAGCATAATGCCTGATAGCATATAGCCGACCACAAAAAATAATCTACAAAATACATTATGAAATCTGACTTCTAATTTTGAAAGATTGGTGTAAATAAACAGACAATATTCTCTTGAGCTGAATAATATAATAATATCAATATAGATAACATTCCATCTAATGCCCATGAGTAGCTCAATACGAGTTCCTTATTCAGTTTAAGTTGAAAATGTATCAATTAACTACAAAACTGTGAGAAGTAGAGACAACAAAATTGCCTACAAAGGCAGAGGCCATATCGAAAATAAAACAGACAACAAACTTGACGCCTCTCAAACTTCATCTACGTTTTCCAAATACCTTTATCTATTTACTGAACCAAAAATCGGTAATAAAGCCTTCATCACACCATCTAGAAGTTTAGTTGAATTCCTGGTTGCAGAACATAAACATAAGTCTTGTTCTTTGAAGGGAATGGATATATTAAATATCTGCATATTTATTATTATTGTATTATTTTGCAGACTTTAACTAATATTATAAATGTAAAAGTGTGTTTCTTACATTTTGAAGCTTTAACTACTCGACCAATCATTATGAAATTTTGCATAGACGTTAAGAGGTAGAGAAAAGGTCATAAAGTGCCTTTCGAAAAACGTACTGTTCTCGAATATAATGCTCTCGGTCGATATGCCAAATCTACAAAAACAGTAGCAAAACCGCGTTGAAAAGCTAGTTAAAGATAATGCCTCGCTTGGTTTCGGATTGTTTTATTTATTGCCGTTATATAAATTGCGAATAATAATTTTATAATTTGTTAAATACTAATTAAGTCGATATTTACTACTAACTATAATATTTTACAACAAATAAATCATTATATTGAATTTAAAAAAAAATCATTACGTGTATCAGTGTGTACACATGGAGGAAATGAAACTTCTTTGATTTATATGTATTAAATTATATATATCATAATGCTGTACGAAGTCCCGTAGTATAAATACTTAACTATACATTTACTCATTTTGGTATACTACCAGACCCAGACAAACAGTTATACATACTTACCGCTTAACGCAAATTTTTCGCTACCATGCCATAAGAAATTTTAATTCAATAAGACAACTTGCTTTTGCAAACGGTACAATGTAAGATGGATTTAAAAAATTTAACACGCTGTCATTTTCGCAAACTTCGTGACGAGCGGCCTGAGCTGAGGGGAGAGCGGCCGGGAATGTAATCAACATTCTAAAATTGGAGCTAATCTCACTGTCGTACGTAATCGAGGCCTATCACTCTTAGCACTGAAATACGCCCGTGTTTCTTACGCTTATGTTAGCTTTTAAACAAGAATTTGCCAAATATACCAGTATCACACGAAAACGGACAACAATTTTCTAAGTCGGTATGTTTTTTTTGTATATCTAATTAACGTATAAATATTGCAACACAATATCATTCCCTCACCAACAGCAATTGATATATAGAAATGATATATCTTCCCGCTCGATTCCCGATTGACATTTCTAGATCATTCTTTGTAATAGTTTTTTGAAGTGACACTTCTTTATCGACGTAGGGAGGAATTTTAGAGCATGTGAAAACGTATGTAACGTTTTTCGGTTACGCGCCATGTTTATTTCTAAAGGTGCGCTCACAATGATCAGATTCCGTTTTGTTTTTTCTGTAGTGTTGTAAATATAGTAGATCATTTTTCGAAAAATGATGTCATAAAGAAGTTTCACTTCTTACGTGTGTACACTGATACACGCACATATTTTTTTTTATTTGGAAAAATCAAAATCATTTTATTAAATTTAGGCCCTAAGAAGGCACTTCTGAACGTCAAAACTACCACCGGTTCAGATAAACAACCCACTCATCGAGAAGAACCGGGAAGAAACTCGAACTGGTTTATCTTTTTAACAAATATATCTAATATTTAGAATATATTAGGTAAATGTCACAAACGTTTTTAATGGATGCACAGAGATGAGTTAATTCCAGACATCACCATCGTTCACATATTGATCCACTATATTATAGCCTTTTGACACCAAAACCCGCTTATAGAAATTTTATAGAGGTATCTATAATGCTTAAATCATTAAATTTCATCACGAATACACGTCCAAATCTAGTAGGTAGGTAGGTAGTAGGTACTTGTACTGTAATATTATTATACTGAACGAGAATTAAACGAGATATTTTTAAATTTACTTATTTAGTTTACTTGTACTTACATGGTAACATTCATTTAGTAATTAAATACAAAATAAATGAGTAAAATACTAAAATATGCGGCGTCAAAAATTTTGAATAATTTATTCCTCCTCCATTACAGACAAAACATAAATTTATATTTAAGAAATTAATTAAACAGCAAATTCTTGAGGAACAAACATTAGGCCGTTTATATTTATAATTTTATCAATAGATTTGACGCATTCACATTAACACAACTTTATATGGCAACGGTTTTTCTCTTTTTTCTCTTATTACTTTACTTTATTTTTGGTCGATTAATTATACGCATAACAATAGATATATATTATAAGTTCATGTCCACGACTTGGGCGCGAAAAAGTAATGCTTGTTTGTATTTTATCCGGAAATTTTTGGCCTGGCTGAAAATCAGCGCCTTTTCAAAAACGACAATATGCTCACGCCAGGCATCATTGTCATAATTTGACTTTTTTATGTTTATAGGGTTTTCTAGACTTGTATTTATCTATGACAATAAATATCTTACTTTCTTTGTTTCTAAAATAAAAAAAATAATCATGAAGTCAAAATATTCCATATTAATATTTTATTACATTAATGGTTATTTATAGATCATAAGAAAGCTCTAGTATGTAGTTTATTGATTGCGGCGATGTCGCTGATGATGCTGTGACGTTCGCAGTCATCAGAACTGAGTTGGTAACAGTAACGACATCTATCTTGAATAACAAAAATCACTTGTCGGGATAGTAGCAAATATTAATTTCTTATTTGAGTTCATTATTATTCATATTATGTAATAATATGTTATAAATAATATATTACTTAATAATCCATTATTATAATATTTACTGTTTTAAATATAAATGAAATATGTTTTAAACCATTTGATTTAACATTTAGAATAGTTACAAACTGCGCCATTTATTATTTTAAGATTAAACTAAATACTTTTTGAGCTAAATAAACGTACATGCTAAGTTATTTATTACATATACTAGTAGATGTCGCTGTATACACTTTTACAATGACGGATGGTTGTGATTCAAGTTAAGTTCGTGCTAGTTTCTGTTTTTGACGCTAGATGTCGCATATAAGTGAAGCGTGAGGTATGTAATCGTAATCTCGAATCATCACTATATATTACAAAATTATTGTATACTAGCTGACCCGTGCAACTTTGTCTGCACCAAGTAGGTTACTACCGGTTTCAATTATATTTTTAAACGCAAAAAATCTTAAAAACCCTAATATGCGATTACAGCGACGCCTGCAGCTGTCAATTGTGAATCCAAACTATTTAGGAACTCACTATACCCAGTTGGTATGTGAGAAATCTTTTAAAATAAGCCTAGCATCCGTTTGCAGCATCACCAATTGCGTCCAATTTAGTTATTTGTTCTATAAGAATTTGTAAGTATACCTACGACAAATCTGCATCCAAACTTAATCTTGTCAGATTTATTTTACTTTTGACACATATCATTTTGTTGACTGAGATATTAAACTTAGATATATGGTGTCGCGAACTTCTTTGTCAAAGTAATGAATATTTTTGCCATAGAATTTATTCTTTTATTTCAAACCGTTCAAGCAGCGCACGTCATATTATAGAATTTTGCTAATTTTAATTACATTTATCGTGATCAATTATTGAAAATATATATGTAGCAAAAAAGGAGTATAATATACTTTTCTAACAGTGAAAGGATTTTCAAAATCAGTAGTACCAGAGATTACCCCGAACATCCAAACTCACTAACTTCAACTTTTTAATATTGGAATTTAATAGATACGAATTCTACCAGTGACAAGTCAGTCATAGGAGAGTCACTTGTTAGGTACTATTAAATTTTTATAGTATAATTTATTTTCTTCCAGATTAGGCCACTTAAATACACAAAGACAAACACAACACTTACAGACATCATGCCTTAAATAAATATATATTTACATAATAATTACTGTTTGTTATAGTGTTACCTTAAAGTTTAATTTTGTTAAAACTTATAAAATTAGCCAGAGTTTTGGCAAGAGGAGAAAATACACACCTTTGTGCTTTTGTTAAAATCTGACGAACATAGTATATTGTTAAGTAAAATATCATACAATACAATACAAAATTGTGGCATTTGAAAAAATAGATCGTCATTCTACAGATAGTAGACGCAGCAAGTGTAACAGTTACGAAACTTATAAAGCCATGGCTTACCCGGAATGTTATCCTGAATATATCCGAAAGCATATGATTTGCCATTAATTAGATTGGATGCATACCAGTTTGAGTTCCATGATACAAAAAAAACAGTCGTGTTTGGAGAGGATAAATCCTGAAAATAGGTATTATAGTGATCAAAATATACAGTCTGCATAGCTTCTTTAGCAAGACCAACAATTTCATTACATTACCCTGATTCCCACTATGTCCTGGTAACCATGCCGGAAGTACATACATTCCTAAACAATGACGGTGATAAAAATGGAATTTAATAACTATGATAACTGGGGACTCTACTTTAGAAAAAATCGGACTATGCTGAATAGTTTGTAAGCAACTCAGAGAATCTGTCAATATGATAGTTTGATCTAATTTACGTGATAGTACAAATTTGATAGCTTGTAGGTGGAGGGTAAAGAAGGGTATTTATTATGTTCAATAATATTACTGTAGATAAAAATGATATACATATGTAATGTATCACATTGTCATATAAAGAAATGTATTATTGCGAGCATACGGGTAAATATGATTGCCGAATGACGCGATATTGAAAAAAGTAATTAAAAACTTAGCGTATGCCGTTTTTATCTATTGTGGCTAATTCGGAAGCCGATGGGTTAAATAGCTAATTACATTCAATTGAAATATGTTAAATATGTCAAAATAATATTGAAATGTAGTGTCAAAAGTTCCAATAAGAACAAAAACCTCTTTCTTTCTTTAAGGAAAACATGATATAGATTTTTTGATGCAGAAACACTCTCGAGCGTCCCCAGAATTCCCCCCTAAATTATTATCACAATCTGTTCATTAGTTTCGGCTTGCATAGCGGACAAAATATACAAAGATTGATTTTTACATATAAAGATTCCAAAAAAAGTGACGTATATAATTTGTCAAAGTTTTTTTTTTATTATCAGGGCGGGACAGCGTCTGCCCTGCCCGCTAGTTGTTAATAATTCCTGTTGTATATTTGGATTTCTTTGTTAATTAGGGTTCTGAATAAAATAAAAATTTCACGGTAATGAAAAACTATTTATTTGTCACTTTCAACTATTTTACTTAAAACTTATTTTAAAATTATATTACTTGGTAATTTCTCTCCGAATAAATTCTAAAAACTAATTTTGTACCTAATAATTTACAATTTTGTCTTCATTTCAAATCACTAAAGTACATGAACACAAACACGTAAGCTCCAAAAAATGTACACTACATTTAACAATTAATAATAATAAATGTTGTTTATTTATTTTCATAAAAGTATCTATGAATTAATTAAAAAACGAAGACGTATTTAATCTGAATTAATTGTAACTGTAAATACATTATATATTAAATACACCAGTACAAATAGATCACTTTTATGAATTAAGTAATAATATTACATATACGCAATTTATGCTATCTGTTGAATTTTATCGCGTGTTACGAAAAAATTAAACGCAATTAATTACATATAGAAATAATCGTTTGTTTCAATTCCGTAATATAAATATTGTCACGAGACTCTTTCACAACATAATATCATAATTCTTTAACTTAGTTAAAAAAATACTTTTTTTTATTAACACAACATAGGCGAAACCTATAAGAGTTTTTTTTTAAGTTTTAAAGCAAATGAACCAACAAATTAAAAGCAATTTGCTTCTGTGAACTTGCATGGGAAGATCAGTTAGAAGTAGGGTTTAAATTTGATTCAAGATTTTGTTGCAAGCTTTCTATAATATATATGGTATATCAAAATGAAATCCAAATGCCCGAGTATAATCTCAGAAACGGCTGAATTGATTTTGACGTGACCTTTACTAGTAGTTAGAGAGTTTTTCAGAGAGTATAATCATTACATAGTATAAAACAAAGTCCCCTATCACGTCTGTCTTTCTGTCTGTTCACGATAAACTCAAAAACTACTGAACGGATTTTCATGCGGTTTTCACCATTGGATAAAGTGATTCACGAGGAAGATTTTGGTATATAATTTGTCAAAGATTTTTTATAGTCAGGGCGGGACAACGTATGCCGGGCCCGCTAGTATAAATATAAATGTCAAAGAAGAATAATATTTGTTACATGTAATTACGCATATCCACAGGGTCTAAGCAGTAATTATATTTGAATAAACTCAGTAAAAAGGCCAGGTGGTTATGAAAATAAAAAAAAAACAAAAAACATCAGCTCAAAATGTATCCTCAATAAAATATGTAGTTCCCTTAGACTCTGTATGAAATGTAAAGCCACGAAAAAACTACGATTTCACGAAAACTAAACATAAGCCTAATTAGTTTATATATTTTTCCATATAACATTTTGGGATTAGATTCTTAAAGACCAGAGTTAGATTTAATATAACATTTTCATAAGATGTTACCACTACAATGATATCTTTGTGAACTGTATTAGCTTCTAATGCAGTAATTAAATACAAATAAATGAAGGAAAGGAATACACAGAACTATTTTTCAGAATGTACTTATTTATATTTACAAAGTGTATAATTTAACATTAAAAAATCGTATACGTCATCTTTGTATATTATTTGAATATGAGTTAAACAAGAATTACCTATAATAATATCATTACTAGATATTGTGTATAAATTAAGTAACGCATTTGTATTGTGTAACTTTATTTTGTAATAATTAGTAGTAAAGTTTTGAAATAATATATTTTACTGTATATTAATTAATAATAATTTTGGTTTATTAAACTGAAACATTAAATTATAATTATTATTACAGTAATTCATATCAAAGGAACAGCTTAAAGCTTACACACACAAAGCTTTCAAAACGTTTAAAAAAATGACTATTTTTTCCACACAAATTCCAAAATACAATATTTACAATAAATTGCCGTGATCAGTTTCTTAATAATAGCCAATAGATGGCGTTGATCGTATTATAATACTGAACTAATTCGATGACCACATAGCTATAGAGGGTTGATGAGCCAAGGAGGAATATCTAATATGGGTCTTCTTCACACAAAAATATATCAAAATGTATCAAGTAATAATTCAATAAATTTTATTGACACTATGGCGCTACTGTAGCTAGAGGGCATTACTTGAAACTAATATTGTGTGTATTTATGAGTTATTCTTCTGGGTATGAAAACGAAAACAACATAGAACCAAATTTATTGACTTTTTAAAGTGTCGCTATGTATATAAATTATAAAACTATTAGTACGTTCCATTAAATTTCACCCTCTAGCTCCAACAGCGCCATCTACATGTGATACATTTTAAGCGGTATATTTTATACACAATGATACTACTCCACGCCTCTATCCTTCATGCCCATAAGATAAACTACATCATGCTTGTTCCATTATGTTATTTTCTCTGTATTATGACATTGTCTCGATTGACAGTTCAGCTACCGATAATTATAACTTACATTCAACTTAATAAAAATATATTTAAGAGTTAATTTAACAAATCGTTTACAGAAATATAATCTATTAAAAATTACAAAGATTTCAAAAAGTAAAAATGAAGTGGTAATAAAATCGATGGTGCATGGCAGAAATTGACACTTATATTCTATAACTCTATGGTTTGATCTCTATAGATAATAATTTATGTGTTAGATCTTACTCTGCATGTACTGTCCTTTATATTTTATTCATAATCTTGTGTAATTTAACTCTACAATTTGTAATATTAGTGGTATTATATGCAATACATTTCGGTTATTGTGCACAATAAATAATTGTGTGCGTGGAAATAAAACCACAGAGCAGGACTTTTGATATACCACAATAACTTCCTGGAAATTTCTAACAAGTGGACTGTAATCTTGTCACAAAATTAAAATAATCACAATACACCTGTAGTATTATAACCTACTCGAGTATGGCAGTAATAGATAGGATTGACAATTGGATAAGAAAAAAAATGTGTTTGACAAACTTACAAACATACGTAACTCATAACAACAACTATAACACATTTATGCCGTGGGAATTGTCAATAAATACAGAATTTGATATGAATGAGAACGTCAAAGAGAAAATAAATTAATGGAAAAAGTATAGCCAAGCGTTCACAAATATATTTAAAAGCAATTAGAAATTATATATTTCACAATAACTAAAATGTTGCCAAGTAAAAAAATTCGAATTCGTTGACAGAACTGTTAAATTATTTATTAATGAATTGTTTTCTTATTTATGAAACTTAACTCGAACTTTACATCTCTACGCTTGTGCTTAATTCATCGAAGTTCATGTCTTTCACTTCGTCGGGACTGAAACTTTTCACAGACACTTTCCCGGCTTCACCCGACAAATCCGTACTCGACAATTTGTTCGTTATTTTCGTTATCGAAATTCGACTCTCTATATCATTCGTGTCGCATATCGTTTCGAGAATAACCCCCTTTTCGACTTTCCTCGATTTCGGCGAAACTTGTGTTATGATTTTCGAACTAAGTTTTTCGCTTAATATCTTATTACAAGTCTTCTTATTCGAGTCGATCGCTAAGGGATCTTCTTTGATCTCTTCTGCTTTCTTCTCTTCCGCTGGTTTGTTCTGCTGTTTCATCTCCACTACGTCTACATTCGTGACGTTGTCTTTCTTCTTCCATTTCGTTCTTCTGTTCTGGAACCATATTTTTACCTGAAATATAAGAAATAATCATGTTAATTTAAGTGGAACTTTTTTTGAAACGGTGTTAATTGGATTTTATGAAACGAAATTGTGGTACGAAAAAGAGATAGCTATTAATTATTAATGTATATATAGGTTTTAGGCTGTGAGAGAATGAGATATAATGAGGTATATTCTTAAGGCATTCTAAATATATACAAAGAGAGAGTGAGAGAGAAATAATTTTTGAATTCTATAGCACATTATTTTCTGTTGCATCCTAGTGACTATCATGCACTTTTAAAAATTATTCTGTGTTGTGTATTATTGAAATTATTAATTTAATTTTAAATATTATAATATAATGCCGAAAACTAATGTTCACCCACTCCATAGTGTATTCATCTCATTCTCTTAAAAATCAATCAGAATACTAAGTTTCACTTTTATCGCTTGTGCATTCACACTTTTCTTTTTTAAAATTCTTTAAAACGATGGTGGCATATTGGTATCGAGTGTAGATACCAAATAGATTTACATCGGTTCAAATTCTTGACACGAACTCCAAATTTTCGTGATAAAACGGTAGTAAAGTAGTAGAGTCTTTTTTAACGTCCTCCCTTTGCACTAACACCCTTAGGTTGAAAATCTGCCACAAAGAACATAGACATTTTCCGGTATCTGTATTTGAGAGCCAGTCTGTCAGAGGGGCTCTGAACTTGACGTGTTAAAGTCTTAGTTCATATCGTCATTTAGGTTCTGGATAGATTCGTGGTCAAACCTAAAAATTCAATCACAGAAATAAGGAATCATCAATCAAACGAATTGATCAGCAATAAAATCTATAAATTCTGTTTTTATTTGCACCTGGTAACATTAACAGTGTAATTAACCCTTTGACATGTCACACGTAACATTGTTTCAATCTCGTACTTCCCCTCCCCCGATCCTCAACTCGCAACGCAATCCAACTCCCCTCCCCACTCTCCAGTAACACACCGCGACCCCCCCCCCCCGCCGCTCCCAACTAATGCGCAATCAATAATAATAATGTACATGTGCCCAAATGGATTGCATCGTGTTGTTAGGTTGCGTTCATATCGATTGACAAATAGCGGAAAATGATAAGTAAGTAGTTTAGCAATAAGTTTAAATACAAAATGTATCTATACCTATATTTTTAAATGAATATGCTATCAATCTTTATATATAAAAATCAATGTTTGTATGTTTGTACTCTATGCATCTCGAAACTACTGAACAGATTATGATAATAATTTAGTAGCGTGTTCTGTGGACGCCTGAGATGGTTCCTCGCCCAAAAACTCTATATATGCATATGTAAATGTTTTTTTAATCAATATTTTTTTTTGCCGTCAAGAGAGAAAGGTCTTTTTCTTCTGACTGAAACTTTTTACACTACATTTGACATTATTTTGGCATGCTTGACATATTTCAATGAAACATCAGTTATCACAATTAATCGATTCCATTTGTATGAATGTCATTGTTTAGGAATTTGTGTAGTTCTGGCATGGTTGCGAGAACATAGGGGGATCCAGGGTAATGAAGCTGTTAATCTTATCGCTAAAGAAGCTATCCAGACTATATATTTTGATCACTATAAAACCTATATTCAGGATTTATCCTCCCCAAACAAGACTGATTTGTTTCCATTATGGAACTGAAACTGGAATGTATCCAACCTAATTACAGGCAAATCATATGCTTCCATTCAGAACAACATTCCTAGTAAGCCATGGCCATGTAAGTTTCGTGACTGTTGCAAGTTTGCTGCGTCTACTGTCTATAAACGTGTGCTTTCCAGTCCATCTTGCAAAGCTCATGTGGGTTTGATGAAGGCACTCTAGAACACTTTCAAATGCTCCATTTTAGTATTGTATTGTAATATATTTTTCTTAACAATATACTACGTCCGTCTGATTTTAACGAAGGCACAAAGGTGTGTATTTCCTCATTTTGTCAATACTCTAGCTAATTTTATATGTTTTAGTCATATTTAATCGCCAAGATTTAATTTGTTTACGAGCTACTGTTAAAGTACTCCCTAAATTAGTTTATAATCGACAGATCTTGTGACGCAGTGGAAGAACCTTACTATTAATCCGTAAGGTCGCAGGTTCGATCACCGTATATGATTAATTGGTCTCTGAATATTATATGAATGATATATATGTATCCGCTTCTTTCGATTATTATAATACAAACTATGCTTAGTTTGGGTTTTACTGTTCGTGTATATAAAGGGCCCTCGTGTACTAAAAAATCTGTGAAGCGTTATTTTATTTTTTAACTTTCCGAATTGGAAAGCTCATGCTCTATGCCACGTATCTAAATAAATATTTATCGTATTATATATAAAAAATTGTTTGCTACACTTTTACAGCTTAACTACTAAACCAATTAAAACGAAATTCTGCATTCAGAAATTTTATCAGAAAAAAAATACTGTTCCCTAAGTATAGATCAAATATCTAGTACTTTAACATAAACGTAGCCGCGAGTAAAGGCTAGTATATATAGATGTATTACAAAAACGCTGAATTTTCCACAATAACAGCATCATTATCAACGACACAAACGCAACAATGTGTGCACAGTCAAATGTCACGCATCGTACGGATTAATTTGCACTGCAATTACACGGAAGCGTCGGCCTCTATTGTATCTGTGATATACGACTACACGGTTAATGAGTTTGTATATTATCTGAAAATCAATTATACTTTTTAATTAAATACTATGAAGCTACACGCCTACGTCACAGTATAAATACTTATATTTATACCGTGCCTACGTGCCATGTCTCTCAACTGGCAATTAAGAGGGTTATGCTGGGATATTATCTGCATGATCGAAACAGTATTTCAGAAGCCCATAGTGGAATAAAAATCATCAATACAGCCCTCAGAATTGGTACGCATAAGCGGCAGTGACCTGCTCACATTGCCAACGAAACGAATTACAGATGTGAGCAAAGAGTTCAGCTCTATATACTCCATTAGGAGGACCGACGAACTGGTTAAGCTTGAGAAAATCTACGGATAAAACATCCCAAGGCGTCACGCTGCGGTGACATTTGGGTAAGTAAATACCGAGGTGTCGACGTTTTTGGCCTACTGCAGCTTTGAATGCATACATGCAATGCATCATTTAATTAGCATTGTTTCGAAAATTATATTCCTTTCCTCAAAGGGAACCGATGAAAAGCTCGACCACATCGCTTAATACATGATTATTTTATTATACTACAAAAAACAGATTTCATAAAATCACCTCTAAAAAATCACCAGAACGTACATGACCATGGTGCAATACATATATATATATAGTCTTGGTTTATCATAAAACTACCAATTTTTATTAATCAATATGCAAGCAATATGCATATCCGATACGACGTTGTGGCGTTCCTTGATGCATCTTTTAAGTCCAAGATCCAATGTTAATGAAATACTACTCAAATAAAGCTAATGATAAAGTAAATTTTCAAAAAAAGTATTAACCGACTTCAATATCAATCAAAAACCCATAAGGCACTAAAAAGTTGAAAATAAATAGTTTATCAATTTAACCAAATTAAATAAAACATATGAATATGTGTGCTACCTAGAGATGTATTGGAAGTCGGTGCCAACCGAAATTTCAAATTTGTTCCAGGTAGAAATGTATTACAGAGACGACTTAAACTTTGTACCTATGTAGATGATATGATTTTCGGTTCGCACCGACTTCCAATACATCTCTAGGTAGCACACATATTCATATGTTTTAATTTGGTTAATTTGATAAACTATTTATTTTCCGCTTTTTAGTGCCTTATGGGTTTTTGATTGATATTGAAGTCGGTTAATACTTTTTTTTGAAAATTTACTTTATTTTTCCATTTTTAGTGTACATAAATATATTTTACTAGCAGTGCCCGCGAACTCCGTTCCGCCTTAAGTATATTAAAATATGCGCATTTTTGCGGTATGGTATGCGATATGGTTTCAATTGGTTGTACAATAAGTAACGTTTGGCACGAACGCAACCTTATCAATAATCCGCGATAGTTTCTACCACCAACTCGGCTACCATCGCTTCACACATAATACACCTTAAGTAATTACAATGCTTGCGTCATGTTGCAACACAGCAACGAACATAAGCATAATAGGCTCCTAAGAATTGAAGAGTTTTTTTTATAATATTGGTGGCAAACGAACATACGGGTCACCTGATGGTAAGTGATCACGGCCGCCCATGGACACCTGCGACACGAGAGGAAACACAGATGCGTTGCCGGCCCTTAAGAAAGGAGTAGGCTCGTTTCTTGAAAGTTTTCTTACTTTGTCACGGATCCCATAATCAGAACCTAACCAAACTCTCATCAAACTACCCTTGAAGTACGTCCTTTCCAATAAAAAATGAATCATCGAAATCGGTTGGCGTGATATTGAGTTATTCGTCTATTTGTCGTGTACATACTTAATGCAAATTTAAAACTTATACGGTTTTGCACTGGATGCCGTTGTCGGAACTGGACCAAATTAAAATGGGACCACACGGGAAGTACCAGCTTTCAAATAAAAAAAGGATAATCAAAATCGGTTCACCCAGTCCAAAGTTATGAGGTAACAAACATTAAAAAAAAATACAGTCGAATTGATAACCTCCTCCTTTTTTTGAAGTCGGTTAAAAATACCCCATTTTCAATTTAAAAAAAAAATTTTTTCTAACCAGAGAGACGAAGTTCTGAGGCACCAAAATATATAAAAAATATAACCATTAGGTTGTAACCTCCTTTTTATTGTCTTTGCCTTTTTAATGTCGGTAAAGTACACAACTCAGAATGAAAATTAAAATATGCAGTATAAACTACAGAAACAAAGCTGTTTAGTTGTGATAATACAAGATACGAGCTTAGTTTAGAATTTAATAGTCATGCGTGAAGCTGTGTCCTCAAAATAAAATGTCGTTATACAAGAGAATAAGATACACAGAAGATCATAGATTCCTTGAAATATTTATTCGAATAAAATATTCACAGGAAACGAATAACTCATCCTGACTGCAACCAATTTACGAATAACATAACATCGGTTTTCGATTTTATATATTATTACAAGGGAAATACGTAAACATTTCGGCAAACGAATAAAAACGGTAATAAAACCCGAAACACACGTTTCATTTCAAATGATTAACGATCGCGAATACATTAGTACGTTAAATTGTTATATACTATATTATTATTATACAGATGCATTATTTTTATGTCTATTTTATAGACGTCATTCGGTTAAACATTGTTTGAGTTGTAGTTTTATAGCCGTTCAGTATAATATCCGTGTGCACTTAGCTTTATTTTTATTACAAACGCGTTATTAACCGAATACGAAATATAATTGACGCGATGTGATAGTGACGTACCGGTAACGTTAGTATTTTCACGATATATTTTTTTCTTTTTGAAGTAAAAAAAGAAACGTTGAGGGGTGTTTTTTTTGGTAGGAGATGAACTTATGGTTTCGCGTCATGACATGCCAGTAAGCGTGACCGACCGTATTGCGCTACTGCAGCTTGCGTCATACTAGCGACGCGTCGTATAGCGGCCTGTGTACATCAAATATTTATATTTTGGATTAAGATTGTGCAGCCCATCATATGTTTGATTAATTCATGAAATATATATAATTATTGCTCCGTGTGCCAATAGATGTGAAAACCAGACGAATGTCAATAATTTCAATACCGAGTTTGTGAAATTTAAAAAATTAAAACTATAATTGATTTAAAAATTCAAAAGAGATCCCAGTTAGGTATTTCATTGTTTTGAGTTTTCACTTCTGCCGGCAGTCTTTATGACTGCATCGACTTTTTTAAATTTTCTGTTATGAGACCATAAACGTTTTATTCTAGTTTTTACTGTTTCATTCATTCTGTGTCTATTATTCATTTTTGTCTTCTTCATTTATTTCAGTTTCACTTTATTCTTAAATTTATATCTGTCCAGTATATTTCATAGTCGTTATATTTTAATTGCTGTTTGTTGTGGTTCCCATATACATACATAGATAATTATTCCTTTTCATGTTACGACGCTGCGAAAATAAGAAATCAATCTGTTCTATTTAATTAACAGTTTTATTTAAATTGTAGGTTTAAGTCTATTAAATCTGTCTTATACCTAATGTATAGGGACCAGTCAATGAGAACATATTAATGAACCATAAATAAAAACTTAATCACAAATATAGAACTACTAGTCGTGACCGCTGCTCCGTTCCCATTTTAAAGAAAGAAAATACATTTATTTACAACACACATCAACCAATACTAAACACGTACAAACTAAAAACATACATATAGTATAGACAATGAAGGATAGAAGTAAAAATCGTTGGTTTAGCGTATGTGTGTGGCAAGTGGGCCTCGAGTCAGCATATGTGCTGGAGCAGTTAGTCCTTCAGCACTGATTTTCACTCAGGACCCAGAGTGTTATGTGGGCGCTGAGTGATTATGTGCATATTGAGTATCGTGTAGAGTAACTATGTAGTATTTAGTGTAGTAGAGTTATATAAGTTTTGAAAAAGAACAAAAAAATAAAATAATAATAGGAAAATGTTTAGTATAAGATATGAGATAATAAGTACATATATAATAATAATAGGTAACAATGTATATATAAATAGATACATGTATATACATTTATACAGAAAAATAAAAAGTTGTAGAAGAATAGGCTAAGTTGTTTGCATAGAAAGAAGAAAAGCTTTAAACTTTGAACTGAAAGAAAATAGGGATATTGAATTTCGAATTGGTGGGGGAATATTGTTCCAGCATTTAGTGGCCTGGTATCTAAAACTACCACGAAAGGCAGTGGTTTTATGTTTAGGAACTCTTAAACAGTTTAAATTATCTTGACTTAATCACTCAAGTTTGTCGTACAAGTATGTCGGATGTTCTGATTTCACAACTCCGAAGATTAGTTTAAGAAAATACAATACAATACAATACAACACAATACAATACAACTTCACAAGGGGTGGTAGGGTGTCTGTACCCGACTGGATCGCGACCACCGTACACCAGGTGGAACACCCGCCATAGTGACACGTTTGGGCGTGTCGCGTTCCGGGATCAGCCGGTGTATATCCAGCAACCGGGGGGGGGGGGGGGGGCTGTCCCTGACTGGGTCGCTTTCAGGCCGGCATGACAACGGCGAGCGGCGATAGATAGTATGTCTTTCGGTGGTCGCCATTGTTTTTGGATTGTACTGTGCTTACCATCAGGCACAGTACAGTCACTTTGCCGAGCTACAATAAAAAAAAAAAAAAACAAAGACTAATACGAATTTCGGTTTTTAAGAAATCACGTATCTTATATAAAACTTTGACTCTAAAAAACAGCTATGAGCAACTTCAAGCATTTGTTATTCTTTGAAACGATTATTTTTATACTGACTAGTTTGTTTAATAAATTGTTGAGTTATAGGATGCTGTATAATAGTTCATGTACTGCCGTGCCAGCGAGACTCATTACCAACTTATATTACAACAATCGCCATTGAAACAATACCGAAATGTGCCGAACTTCATAGTGTTCGGTCAGACACTGCTGAAGTTCATCAAACTTTAACTTACCAACATCCGCTTGTATACCTATATATAGAATTTGTATTTGTACACTTATTATATAAAATCTCTTTTATAAAACAAACAAAAAAATGTTCCTACAGGACACAACCAACAAAACATTGCTTTATTAAATTGAAATATTAAATTATTGTACATAAGGTATTTCTAAACCTCCTTAGGAACTATATAAAATTAAGCTACATTATTGTTAATTTTGCATCTTTAGTTATTTCTATGAAGTTTATTATAAGGCGTGAGAGACTACACTTGTCAATAAAAACAATAGACTTATAGCAAAACAACTAAACGCGTATGTTTGGTCTGATTTAAACTATAATGTAACTGAAATATATTGTAAAAAAATAATGTAAAGAATCGATGAAACTTCGACAGCGTCGCCGCACTAACCACATCCCTAGAGTCAAAATCGATCAGACTGTAATTAACTGTTTGCTAACCGAAGCGTTCGCTGTCGTTAAACACACACACAAAACAAAGCACAAACAATCACACACATCGCACACATGTGTATCGTGGGCTATGTCACGTGCATTGGTAACAAACTGGACGTAAATGCATTTGGCGACGTATTGACATTATGTTTGTTGCTACTTCGATGTAAACTCATTTTCAAATATATTTAAATATTGATTATAAACTAGTCGCTGTTTCGTCGTAATAACGTGTTTTATCCAGATCGAGGTCTGTCTTATGTTTGTATTTATATCTTCTTATATTAGAATTTCTATTACTGCCGTTGTCGAGTAGGTAATGATGTTAGAAGTTTCTGCAGATCGTTTCAATGAACTAGCAAGATTGTGGCCGTCTTGTTAGAACTTTTCCGGGAGTTTTTGTGGCAAGTCAGAATCCATGCTCCGTGGTATTATTTCCCACCCACTTCACATATGCACAATAACTAAATTATATTACATAAAACACCGCCGTATTACAAAATATAGAGCCAATAACACAAGATTGTGAAAAAAAATATAAAATCCACTACATGACATTCCAAGATTCTGCCAAAAACTTCATCATTATTACTTAATACTTATAATTACTGCGTTCTCTTTAGAAAGTTGGTGTCAAGTGAAAGTTGCGTCAAAATTGATTCAGCCGTTTCAGAGGTTCAGACAAACAATAGAAACTCATTATATTAGGAGTTATTTTCTCTCTTCACACCCCTAGAAACTACTTACTTTAAGTATGATATGCACAGGATGGTATAACGAAAAACTTTTTTTGTTTTCGAATTGACTACGCTATTGACTTAGAATGACCTTAACAGCTTCACCGGACCAGTAAAGCGAGCGCTTAAGGCACTCAACCGATTTAATTTTGACAACTAGCTCAAGGGTGCACGGTACACCTCGGCTTGGGCTGTTGCCTAGTTTATGCAATGCGCGGCCTAACTCCCCCCCCCCCCCCCCCCCCCCCCCCCCCCCCCCCCCCCCCCCCCCCCCCCCCCCCCCCCCCCCCCCGCCCCCCCCCCCCCCCCCCCCCCCCCCCCCCCCCCCCCCCCCCCCCCCCCCCCCCCCCCCCCCCCCCCGCCCCCCCCCCCCCCCCCCCCCCCCCCCCCCCCCCCCCCCCCCCCCCCCCCCCCCCCCCCCCCCCCCCCCCCCCCCCCCCCCCCCCCCCCCCGAGTTAACCTAAGCTAAGCTACATATTCATACGTATATAAGATAATGAGATATATACGTGTACCAAGCATATATACCTCAATAACTCTTATATGTATTTCGTGTCGGATAATTTCTTTTGTCTGAACTAATTCAGTTCGATAAGGGATTAAATAAAACCCTTCCACTTCCATGTGTAAGCATGTGTGCGTGCACGTGTGTGGAGGTGATATATGTAATAATGTTGCAGTGATGAAAGATTTTGTGTCACTGTATCGCGCGAGCAGCGTACTCAAAGGTTCCACGCCGAGGGAACGGGTCTAGGCTTGACTTGCGGCCAAGGAGGGCCTAGTCTGGTGTGCGGAAGCGAAATTTACCCCCCGACCACGGCGGCGTGATCTGTGATTACGCGGGCGTGGGCGTGCACACGCTCGGTTTGAAGAGACAAGCTGGTACTGATCGTTCGCTGCAGTTATATCATCGGGAGGATTCACGAAAAACTTAGAAAGCTTGTTGTTAAGTAAAATTGCTGAATCGAAATAATAATAGCTTGGCAAGCAATTTTCAACCTAAGTGTAACATAATTACGTCAGCAAATGCTTAAATTCATTTGACTTTGTTTAATCACATCATCAGTTATTCGTAAAACAAAGTTTAAATCTAAATCAAGTTTCATCAATCTAAATGTTTAAAAAATATTCTCATAGTATTTTTGTAGTCCGTGGAACAAGAATTATCTGTGTTGGAAATCACTACTTAATTAACTAGCGATGTGAATAAGCCCGTAACTTCCCTTGAGAAAAGCTATATACTTAGAGCTAGAATATTTATATTTAGACTAGCATATTGCAAAGTTACACTTGGCAAGAGTTACATTATATATCTATATATATAATAAGAATGTAAATCTAACGTATCTAGGAATAAATAATAAAACACATCTCAATCATTTTTAGAAACGTCTGTCTGTCTGTTTGCTTGAATATGCATCACTGCTAAAGTACTACGTTCAGTCGTTCACGAGTAAACCTCATAAAGTATATCTTCAAGTAATATTTGGTCTTCATTAAAATTTGTTCACTCTATCAAAAGTTATTGTAATTTTAATGACGACGCGACTTAAGTACGAGAGAAAAGTAGATCAGTAAATAAACTTAATACATTCAGGTGACTTTATTAGTCACCGTTTTTATGTAAAGTTTCACGCAGACGAAGTCGCGGGCACAGCTAGTAAATAATAAGTTACGTCAGGAATGTAGTAGATATGCATATTCTAACATAAGTTTTATAGAATATAACAGAATGAATGTGCTGGCAAATAATACATAATTAAGTAAGGCAGGTTGAGGGCAATCGATAATAAGTACGTACGTAGCTTTGTCCGCCAGAGATCATTGTACACCGCCCTATTAGTGATGGCTTTGTCGGTGCGCTGCGACACTATATACTATATTTATATCGATGTCGATTAATCCTATTAATGAATGTTATATAATTTTAATAAATAAATATTACATATCAATGATCATTATAATTTAATAATAATGATAGTTTACCGCAAAGTAACGCCTTCTTCAATCAAATTTAAAAAACCCATGAATTTTATAAAAGTCAAAGGAATTAAACAGATTTTTATGAAACTTTACTCAATATGACTTACACATCAGAATAATACTTGTGTTATAATTTTTCATAGTATTATTTAAAATATAAAGTTTTAGATAAGTTGAAAAAAATCCGGTCATATGAGAGCTACTGTAATAGTTTATAAAGATATTAACGTATACGATTTCGCGAGATGCCGCTAGTATTATATAAGTTAGTTTACATTTATATCCATAATTACGTTTGCACAAAGCGTAGATATTATCAGTATGTACTAGTGAGTCTCGAAGAACAGAATTGGCTGGTCGCCATTATCATTATTTGAGTTCTATGATATATAATAAAATCAACAAAATTCTCAATATTTATTCACTAATCAAAATTAAATGTGAAAAAAATATTTTTAGTTGGTTTTTGGCCCTAACGTATGAAGAAGCCGAAGAACTTTTACATAATTAATTTACTTGCAATTGTTTCTTGCTAAAAGATAACTCAACACGACATTAACTCTCGCTTGGTCAGCAGCTTTGTTTATTTGGTAAACTATTTTCCATTGTTGTATATATTGTATATTACGATCACAGGTTTTTTTTGTTAGCTTTTTAAATTAAAGAGCTAATTTTTCTGGGTTTTCACCTCGGATATCAAGGGAACACACCAGACTCCTTACTTACTTGTATATTCACATTACATTAATACTTACTTTATATGCTAGTTACTCAACTTTATATTAAAGCTTGCGATTATAAAATACAAAAAAAAAAACATATTTGAAAGGTACTTCCAAAGATTAGAGCGTTCACAAACAAACAGAAGAATAACAGTCGTTGGAGCCCGTTCATTACAGATTAGTAAGTACTGAACTGAACCTGATGATAATCACAGTGCGATCACCAAGGAATCTACAATCCTGTTGCAGTCGCTACTCACATCGGGCCTGTAAATTTCTAAGCAGTGATATATATATATATATATCTTAATATATATATTTCTTGTGTGCGTGTGTATGTGACTGAACTCCTCCTAAACGACTGGACCGATTTTGATGAAATTTTTTGTGTGTGTTCGTGGAGATTCGAGAATGGTTTAGATTCACAATTGGACCCGGCAGGTGGCGCTGCGATCGACTTTTAGGATTTTTTTTGTTTTCAAGGCAGGACAACGTCCGCCCGGTCCGCTAGTATATATATATGATATATACGGTACGAGAAACTAGTTTAAATTAACAACAATCCATTGGACCGTGGACGCTTTTTTCTTTTCGAACTGACTACGTTATTTACCTAGCAAGGTTTTAACAGCTTCACCGGACTACTAAGGCGAGCGCTTAAGGCACTCAGCCGATTCGGCCGTGGACGCTGCGGCACGGGATATTGTGGATTATAATTTGAACATTATAAAAGACGATAATGGAGTCGTCAGAAAGGCAATAATCTCAATTAAAAATCCGAAGTATAATTGTTAAGAATAACAATAATAATAGTTGCTCACACTTAAAACGATTTTTAACATGATTAATAAAATGAACGAAAGCAGAGAAAAGATGCCAACCACGAGTCTGTAGAATTGAAGAAAAAAAAAACTAAGAGCAAAGCAAATGCCTATTTTGACTTCGACTTTTATAGTACAACTGCTAGAGTAATATATTGCGAAGCATATTTGTATACGTTAAGTAAAAGCTTAAGATACGAATAATATAAGAATAACTTAATACAAAACTGTTCGATATAACCGCAGTGCGTCTCTAGTCTCCAGAGATCGTTGTACATCGCCCTATTAGTGACAGCTTTTGATAGTGATGTGAAATTGTGGCTAATATATCGATATTGGACGATAACTTATTCAAAAACAGTCAATGGCTTGTTGATTTTGTTTAGTTTTATTATTTACACGCAGAACTAAAAAAAATGGATAATTAAGATGAGGACAATTACAAAGAATGGTCCGATCTAATTTAACTATTTCAGAGAATTTACTGTTATTTTTCAAATCTGTATTGGATGTATTATTCATATTTCCGAGATTTAATGATTTGCCATCCACATGAAGAAGGATACCCAGACCTTATTTGTTTATTTTATCATATAATGGTTTAATTTTCAAATTACGTACTACACCGTTTGTTAAAATTGTTGTAACAAACAAACTAGCATTCGAATTTACTTATAATATTAGTGAGGATGTTGACTTGAAGAAGTTCCCACATAGTTTCTTACCTAAATATTTAAGCTTATACATTTCCAGCATTAGTTATTCAAACCATTAATTAGTCTTATATTAAAATAATTATATCCTAACTAATACTATAAATGCGAAAGTTAGTTTGTTTATTTGTTACTTACGTTTTTACGCCTTAACAACTGAACCGATCATGGTGAGATTTTTTATACACGTTGTCAGCCGTCCAGAAAAAGACATATAGTATCCTTTCATCCAGAAAAAGTATTGTTTTCAAGGGATAGGTGTAAATTACATCAGCACGAGCAAAGCCGCGAGCAAAAACTAGTTGCAATTAATTCGTAGTTCAGATAGCGTTGTCACTCATTTATCGCCAGTAAATTTATATCGATATATTGTTACGTACTAACTGGTATGCCAATAAATAATAGCGCAGTGCGCCACTTTGTCAGCAAGAGATCGTTGTATTCGTCCCTATTAAAGCGGGTTATCTATTAGAGATGGGACTATATTTTCATCGATATATCGGGTTTTATAAGGTACCAATTATTATATAATAAAAAGGGTGAAACTATACTCTAATTAACAGTTTTCATGTATAGTAGGTATATTTTGCTCTCATCATAAGGTAAAGATTTTAACTCACACTGAACAGAGTATTTATTGGCTACAATTTTATACATGGACTTAGCATAATACCGTTATAAATTATATTTATTAACATCGATTACTTAAACAGACCACGTAAATTGTATCAGTACTAATTAAATACGCAAATATAATTATTTCAAAGTAAAATTGAGTAAAAAAATATTGACATCATAAAATCAGTAATTGAATGTTTCGAATCTCTTTTCTCCTTCAGCCTGTAGAGTTTTAATGTATTTTTTTCTATGAATAATATCGATAATGATTACAATTATTTCTCAGCACTACGGTTATCTAAGCTGCCGTCGATCGAGGGCGATGACTAAGTCTTGTTTAATCTAACAATTATTCATTGGAGATACGTTCGGATATATCCAGTGAAAGCGGACGCGATCAATTGTATCTCTGTCCCTTTCATTACATTCTTATATGAGCTAGATCGCGTATCCCTCTAATTGACTGAATGCAACTATTTTCCTACCACCCATCGGATTCAGCTTTGCGTTCTCTGTCACCAAATCTTAATAATCATATTAGGTAAGTACAGAATATTAACTACAGTTATTCTCAATTTGAAAAGTGACATCATGAGACCTGAAATATATTCTGTGTTTACTAGATTCATTAAGAAAGACAGATAATTAAAGCACGGTCTTCAATTGACCCACTAAGTTATTCAAAACTTTATCAACACCACGGCGATTTCAGCCGAATTACTTTGGCAGTTTTGTTAACAGACACTACTCTTCAATCCTTAACGTATTTGTGTGTAAATGAGATTATTAAAAAAAAGTCACTGAATAAAAAAGTGACATAGATTATTTAAAAAAATTACGCACGTTCTTGATACAATGAACACTAGAAGTACACTAGAACGGCGGTATCATCGGTATACCTATATCTGTCAAAGCTACTCGTTATTAGAATTATGATAATCATGGTCATGTTATTTATTAATCGGCTAAATAGATTGAAATTTTAACTGAGTTAATCATTCTATTATCATCAGTCTAGTTCAACACGTAGCGGTTATTTGCTGCATTTTCATTTAAATGAAAGATAGTTCGACCGAGACATTTTGATCACCTATGTAATTACATAATAACCTATATAGACAAAGACGCGAAGAAATTTATTACATCCATATAAACGTATGGTACAATTAATGGGTGTTACAGAGTGATTGTTAAAAGTCGATATACCACTTTCTAATGTTTATTTAGTTGATCGCTGTTCAAACTGACTACGTAATGACCATAAAACCTTCACAATACTTTGTGCTGGTTCTCGTACTGTTATATCCCCTGATATAACAGTACGATAATCTACAAAATACTAGCTGACTCACCCACACGTTGTTATGGCTCAGTTATTACATTTTTTTTTAAATATATCATAGGGGGCAAACGAACAGGTGGGTCACCTGATGTAAGTGATCACCACCGTCTATAGACACTTAGAACACTAGAGGAGTCGCAAGTGCGTTGCCAACCTGTGTGGGGGGAGAGGAAGGGAAGGGGAAGTACATGTTGAATTAAAATTATGATAAAGTATTTGGTATTATGGGGTAATGAGTCTGCCTATAAACTCGATACAAAAAAGCGAGATTATACAGTAAATAAATTGACAACGTGTACCATAAAAGAAACTGGAATTGAAAAAGAAGTTCAAAATTTTAACGTGTCGCCATCTATGAGATATCTGTAACAGTCGGTCCTACAGTTTTCTGTTAACAATCTATTTTAAAGCGCCATCTGTTCGAAACTGATGAAACTTACAACTAATAGCAATAATTGACATTGACAATCATTTAATTAAAAAATATTGAGCCCGTTAATCAAAATATAAATTACCCTGTCTCTCAAGTTGGATCGATTGCGTAGTTTCGGATTTCACCGAGGACAAACGTCATAACACTGCATTTTTATATGTTTGGATAAAACAAAGTCTGTTTAGTTACACCGTTTATAACTTAAGAACGGCGGAATCGATTTTTATAAATCATAATAATTTAATTAACGAATTTAATTCGGCTAATATTATAGGTGAACACAACATTTATTGAGTCTGAGGCGGTACGAAGTCGGCCGCGTCAGCTAGTTGATAATATAATCATTAAGGATAATCAGATGTTTTGAGATTTTGACAATTTTCTAATACAAATACGCTTATCATTCGGACTAAACCTTTATTAATATTATAAAGCTGAATTGTACTCTGAACGTGTTAATCTCAGAAATTATCAGACACATTTATAAAAACATTTTTGTATTTAATAGACAACTTATTAAAGTTGATTATAGGCTATATAACATCATGCTACGATCTTGAAGACTGTAGCAATTATCCTACAAATTTTAGGTCAAGGACTACATTTAGAGAAAACAATGTAGTATTGCTGGCGGGCCATGTGGTAAGGTGCAGATTGTAGAAATTACGATAAAAGCCACGGAACTCAGCTAGTGTTTCGATCTTAGTGGTATATAGGCGAGAAAATGCTAGAAAGTTCTTTATCTGTCATTAAGTCTTATCAAAATCGATTCAGCTATCTCAAAAATTAGTAGGGACAAACAGCTGACACTTCAATTGTGTATACGTATAGATAATTAATCATTAATAGATATAATTATTAATTAATCATAATTCAAAAATATTTCTACTTATAAGCCACTGATAAGTATGATGGAATAGTTTACGGATAAAATTTTATTTATTATCACGATTAATGGATTTATATTAAAATACTAAAGACATTTTCAGTTTTTTTTTATCAATGTATAATTTAACGTTCAACTCACACTTGTTATTAAGAAGCGGTATAGCCAAGGATTGTAACTCACTAGAACTGTCTATATTTCCACATACGTCGCCATTTAACAAAGAGCTAGATTGTGAACTAAGGTAAAATGAAATTGTCTGGGTATATAGTAGCAAGGATGTTATGTATTTATAGTATGTATTGCACTCATATGTATGAAACGTATGTAACATAGCGCTGCAACTCGCTCGAGTCCATGCTCCATAGTATTATTTCCCATCACTTCACTTGTGCCCAATAACCGAACTTTATTACGTAAAATGCCACCAATAATACATAATATAGAGTTAAATAACACAAAATTGTGAATATAATCTACTACATGACATTCCAAGCGCCCGCCAAAAACTCATTGTTTCACTTACATATTGATCGCACCGAATGTCACATCTAGTACGTGATACATTTATATCTTTGATATATTAAACGGATGCTTTAAATCCATTACATTTGTTTGATTTCAATAATTGTTCATTCGTTTCGTTATTTACATATTTATTTCCATACATAATTAATTTTGTTGTTAACAGTTTTAACAGTTATACAGTTTTTAAGATAATATTCAAATTTAACAACATTTTACGATGTGATTACGCTATTTATTATATTAAATGGCAACTAAAATAGTTAACTGTATTATACATTATTCATTAGCAGTTATTATTATTGACAACTAAACGTTGTCCCGCCCTGATAATAAAAAAAAACTTAACAAATTATATACCTAAGCCATCCTCGTGAATCACTTTATTTACCAGTATAAACCGTATGAAAATCCTTTCAATAGTTTTTGAGTTTATCGCGAACAGACAAACAGACGAGGCAGAGGACGTGGTTTTATAATATATAGTAATATCTTTTAGATATTTTCAACTGAAATAAGACGCTTTTATGCCCACGTCTGGAAATGTTTATTGTGATTCAAGAAATCGCTTTACTGAACAATTTAATTCACAAAGTAGTTCATTTCACGGCGCGGCATGATATTATTCAAAACTAAAGTATGTGTTTTGTTAAATTTACATAAATTCTAAAATATTAGTGCAAATATTTACACTCTATACAAATGCATGTCGATGACAGATTGTTTAACTAGTGACCGCAATGGAACGTCATCGTCCGTCAGACTTGCGGATATCCGCTTGTACAATATAACCGCGGCCATAAATCAATATCCGCGGATGGAGCTCGCTGCAACTTTCTAACATCAGTTTTTTATGCTATTCATTCATTTTATCTCCATATCTTTACACTCAATATCGAAATAAATCTAGAAGCTTTTATATCAATTTTAATTTACTTTGTTTTCGATTATCTTACCTATACACAATTTATCAAAGGAAAATGATAAAAATATATCTATCTGTATATATGTTATAATCTTCTATCCGTATGTATGTGACTGAACTCCTCCTAAATGGCTGGACAGATTTTGATGACATTGTATGTGTGTGCTGGTGAATTCAAGAATGGTTTAGATTCATAATTGTACCCGGTAGGGGGCAGTGCGGTTGATTTTAAGGATTTTTTTTTATTATCAAGGCAGGACAATGTCGTTAACGTCCGCCGGGCGTGATAGTAGCCCCCCTTTCTTATATAATTGTTTATGTACTCTTATATTACTAAATAAAACAACGCGTACATGCGTACTAATATTACAATATCTAAAATTACTTGCCACTGTCAGGTCTAGCAATCTTTTGCATTTTATAACTTACTAGCGTTAGCCCTCTACTTTGCTCGAATTACAATAATTCGATAGTTTTTAAAATGAAACACAGAAGTACATAAATTATGTGAGAATGCTATATACTATATACAACGCTGTTCCGCCCTGATAATTAAAAAAACCTTGACAAATTATAAACCTAAACCTTCTCATTAATCACTTTATCTACTGGTGAAAACCGCCTGAAAATCGGTTCAATAGTTTTTAAGTTTATCGCCAATAGACAGACAGACGTGGCAGAGGACTTTGTTTTATAATATGTAGTGATTGGGTAATTCTCATGAAATCCCGAAATTACCTATCAATAAATTAATGAAAAATAATTAAATAAATTCATCTTCGTTTTCTCTTAAATTTGTAGAACTCATGTTATTAGAAGTGAAAAATATCGTGGTCCCCAGAATAAATGAGTTGTGAATGAATTTATGAACACTAAAATAACATTCAATGTGAGGGAATGACGGTGAGGGAATGACAAAATAAACCATAACCTAAAAAACTTCGAAACATAACCTGATGTAACCATCTAACTTTTCTCTAGTTTCACCTTTAAAAACATGACTTTACTAAGTCATCAAAATTCAAATATTACAATTACCTTTTTTATTCTTCGCTGACATGGCCTGATTGTTGAAAATGTAGCTAAAAAATTACGATGACACTTCTTCCAACAAGTACTTTGGACAAGCGGTTGAAGTCAATTTGCCATTTCAAACAAGGACCGTACTACCAACATCAAATAATGGACTATTACCAGAAGTCCTCAGGAAATATCTACTTATCACTGTTGAATGCCTATGTCAGTGAGGGAATGATAATTTTCCATGGGAACATGTTAAGTCAACTTAGACAACTTGTTCATGTCAGATCCTAAACTCAGAGAAATTTTAAACAGTGCTGATTTACATAGACAAGTATAGTGGACACAGATTTTTTAAAAATTTTCGATAGAAACTTTAAAATGATTTAACACAGAATGGGTACATAAATGATGTGAGAATGCTATATACTATATATAACGCTGTCCCGCACTGATAATTAAAAAAACCTTGACAAATTATAAACCTAAACCTTCTCATTAATCACTTTATCTACTGGTGAAAACCGCCTGAAAATCGGTTCAATAGTTTTTAAGTTTATCGCCAATAGACAGACAGACGTGGCAGAGGACTTTGTTTTATAATATGTAGTGATTAAGCATATTTATTATAGATAATTCAAAATATTTCTAAGTAAATTTAAAGAAGTTCTGTCTAACCTTTCAATTTAGAATAAATGCATGAAGGTATGCGATCGAATATTGCACTGACAACATCAAAGCAGTGCGAAAGAGCTCTCAAGAAGCGGCGCGCGGTGTTCAGCGCGCTCCTGATATTGACAAAGATGTCAGTTCACTAGATGAGCCAAACAAATTTCTTAATATTGTAGGTATGCATACCTAGATATTCCTATAACATGGAAAGGGCAAGGTATGAAGCACGGCACGGGCAAACTAAATATTCACATTTATTTTGGACAGCCTTCGTTGTTTCTTAATAATCATTAATTTCTATATTTTTGTATCATTATTATAAAGAAATATTATTTTTTTAATAGAAGTAATCTCCAGAGTTAATGATCCGATTTCCATAACTCTTTCACCGATAGAAAACCACGTTTTGTGTGGCATAGGTTTATTTCATTATTATTAATTGCATATTGTTATTAACGTAAACAAAATTGTGATTGTTTGTTATATACAATGAAAAATTTAACTATTTGTTAAATTAGAATGTACATTACTTGTAAACTGCTCAACATTTTTTTTATTACATTACGACTAAGATCGAGGACGGGAATAGACTATATATCAGTACGTTTTCCAATAGGTCTTAGGAAGCAATGATAAGATTAAAGTAAAAAACAGACAACCTACCTTAAACAAAGGTAAACACAAAAATAATTTTTAGCGCGTACGAAGCCCTAGGAACCATCTATTCAGTTATAAGTGATACATCTAAGGTTTCTATATTACTAAAATTCTAATTATACAAAGGTAAAATGTTTGTAAGCTTAACTTGCCCGTCTCCCGTGGATGGTATTTGAGAAACATTTGAGATAGCTCAATTCATTCATTTCAATTCAATTCATTAATAGTAATGAATGCATAAATAATCCTTATTAACTACGCTCAAAATTATTTTGTTATTTCCAGTGTGTTTAGATCTTGAGCCATCGCCTCTACTCAACATCTGCAACAAACGCTCGGTGTTGAGTTTTTGGCACGCCACCCGAGAGCCGACTGCCAGAGTTTGGCACTAAACCAATTTATATTTAAACTCTATTAAATAATATTCCTATTAGTAAATGCCTCTGATATTTCGAGATCAACGGATTAAATTCACTTTGATTTTCAAACTAAAAAATTATATATTTTTGGACGTGTCAAGTTTGGATTCAAAACAGTTGTCGGGTTTTGTTTTATCCTTTAAGAGCTTTTACCGTGACTTGGTCTGTGTTCGGGCATAAATTGATTAGGGCGTGGGCAAAATTCGTTTTTGACATATTGTTAATAAGCGAAAAATCGGTGATGATCGGAGTCTTGTCCGGAATCCGCGCTTACATTCAAACTCGTTCATCGACACTGCCGACACGGCGGTACGGAATTCTGCTTTGTGTTTTTCTTTGTGTGCATTCTGCCAGGCAAACAGATAAGTGAGCCTTTATCCCGATTATAAGGAAATACTTTCGGCATATATTTTAAAGCGGTATCTACCAATAGCCAATTTAAATACAGTCCACTGCCTAGGCTAGGTACCCCGGCCTGTGTAGCTGTGGTGGTTGTCATCCCAGTTTGTGTGGTTTTCGTGTATAAGGTGTAGTAAAAAGAAATCCACTATGTTTCCAATAGATGACTTTAGTTATCTGTATTCCCCGTTGTATAAATACAATCGGGTTCCACTAGATGGCGTTAGAAAGATGAGATTTTATACTAAAAAAATAGGGATGAAGGTTTCTATGATAGACGCATAATGATATTACGTTCAAAAGAAAGCTGATCAAAATAAACCAGAAAGCTATCGATCAAAATCGATCGAAGGATATAAATCCACGTATATGACCTTAATCAGACCATTCTAACTGTGTTAATTAATACCTTCAATTCCACTCAAAAATAATGGATTTATTTTTACTAAGTACAACTTATATTAAGTTTTTCCGTGAAAGTACATAAATAATCAAGATGAAAAAGAACCTATGACCTTCCCAAGTTTTTAAGTCTATTAGTAGAAAAGTAACAAACAAAAATACAGACTACACAATTTTAATATCAGTGTGGATTATATTCCAAAACTTACAGAAAAAGAGAAAATCATTGTTATTTTGCAGATGTACCATAATTAGTAAAAACATAGTTCCTGAAATTACTCACTGTCGGGAGTAAAATTAATTTGATTTTTATTTTACTTATTATTTTCATTTTCGCAATTTTAATTCTTATTAAATTATACAACACCATCTTTAGCTCATGGCTTTGTTTAATTTAATGTCTGTTTGACCTGTCCTTCAGGGACAGTCCTTTTCGTCACTACTAAGGAAAAAGACTTGATCAAAATGTGTTACAAAAATATATAATACTTAAGCATTAGGATACTTAAAATATTAAGCATAACCTTTTACATATATGTGGTATATAATTTTTTTACTGAAGCACGGTAAAGTGACTGCACTATGGCTGATTGTAAGCACAGTACAATCCAAAAATAATGGCGACCACCGATGAACTATCCATCGCCGGCCTGCGTAAATGTATCTTCAAGTTACAATATTATATAAATACAAAACTGTATCTGAGTTGATACAAACACCATGCATTAGGTGTAATTTTCTAAATAGTGGTACCTATGCTTTAACAGTGTTGCGTTTTGGGATCAATCAGCGACAAGAGAGAGATTTTAGATTTCTTGATGGTCGCTACTGTTTTAGAATTGCAATATCTTCACCATCAGGTACAGAGCTGTCATTTTGGGATTAATTGTTTTAAACTTCAGTATATTTACAACATAAGGCGAGATCACCTTTATTCTTTGGTAAATATACCTACTTGAATAACGATGATAAATATTATTTAAAATGCAAATTCAAGAAAACAAGTTGTATATAAAATTAAAATTCCGTTCTCATATTTTCTATCTGAATATAACTCCGAATACAATTTAGAGAATAAGCGACGATTTTATAGAACAGCGGGAAGTCTAATAGACTCCATTAACCGAAAAACGAAATCTCTCACCGTCACTCAACGATACCACGCTCTGACACTAATAGCATAATTATAAAGAATTGTTCAATGGGCGACCAAAGCCAAGTCTCCGCCAAACAAAACAGCAATTAGCGAGCTCATTGAATTGCTAAACGAAAGCATGCGCGTGGGCAGTTGACTCTCGCACGCTATTGGTCGCGCAGATATCGTTCGTAGCTAACGGAGCCTCCCGATTGGTCGGCACGGTATCGCACAGACATTTTGGCAACGAATCAAGTAGGCGTGGTTTGAAATTCGAATGTTAAATTTTTTTTTGATGCCATCATTTGTCGTTGACAGTAAAAGTTATTGACAAGACGTGTCACTGAATTTATAAATATATTTTCTTTTTGTGAACATTTGTAGATACGCTTAGTGTTTTATAATTAATTGAAGCACTCTTACTTTTTTACATTACATAAACGTTCTAGAAAATAACGTATTAAATAATTATATGTTTTATTAATATTCGATAAATTTGCTTGAGTCTTGAAAGCAAAATGGTATTTTAGTACATTCTTGAATTAAATATTCGAACAAAAAAAAAGTAAGTGGGCTATATTTTACAATGTTATTATTTTTCTTACCTTTATTCTTATGACTCCCACATATATTTAATACTACATATGATGTAGATAAATTACGTTCAAGTCAAGGATTTTCTCTGGAAAGTACCAAAAATAATACAAACCTAACCTAACTTTACTTAAACTATAATAAAACAATAAAAAACATTGTGTCGTTTTATGAAGCCGTGCTTCGAAACTTTCTTTCGGATCGTAAGCATTTAAATGAGAAGAGATAGAAAGAAAGAAATGCTTTAGTTTTGGAACAACCATACAATTAAATTACACAAACTAGTTAGACAGAACAGTGTATATATATGAAAATGAAAAATAAATGTCCAACAACTGGCGAACCCATTCAGCAAAAATATGCAATACAGTAGTACTGTAGCGCTGACTTTCGACGGGAGCCTATATGATGATAAACGGACGTTCAGTCAGTCATATTAATGTTAATACAAAATTTAAACCGACCAAATAAACAACACAGACACACATAGCGCGTCACAGATGATCACACTAAAGTGGTATAGCTGCTATAACCACAAATTTAAGACTAAAAAAAATATAAATTTGGAAGAAAAAATGCGCACCAATAAACATAGCTTACCATAGAACTGCGTGAATACATTATACGTCAGTTTAATTACTGAGTTTGAAGTTGCAATAGATAATGCTTATATGAAAGTTTAAAGTTAAGTTTATTCTTTTTGGATCGACATGGTAGTGGGATGTTGTTCCAACAACGAGTGGCAGCATATTTGAAGATTTAAAAGTAAATTTTCGGAAAATTATTTTATTTAAGGTATTAAAACGGCTTTTTTTTTCGAACTGACTACGCTATTGACCTATCAAGGTCTTAGCAGCTTCACCGGACTAAAATTAAAATGGCGTTTTTATTGAAGTCAATAATAAACAAGACATCTAACTATAAATTTTAATTTCATTCTGGGTATCTACATAACAAATATAATCATTCAGATGATAGACGCATGTTCAAAACTGAGCATAAAATTTATTTAAATCATTGAATTGAGCCTTGGGCACCGCTATATTGGGCTTGGCTGTTCTACTTAGCGCCTTTAGCTTTACCCCTACTCCGCAGTCACGTGCCAGCTGTAATGCAACATGCGATAAGTGGACAAAGAGTTTGAGGCGATGGAGAAAAGTTACACTTTCAAAAGAAAGCCGAAGATGACTTTTACACATATTTCAACCCTGATCGAAAGACCACTTTGTATTATTATTATTTATTTCTAATCAATCGAACTAGTGCATATTTAAGGAGGCTCGATGTTCGATAAAGCAGATAAGAATCTTATCGATACAAAACACGTAGGCGCTTGCCTACGCAACCGAGCGCTTAAGGACCACCGGCCGCGTACCTACTGCGACCAATCGCATTTGCATAAAAATGTGTACACGCGACACGTTTAATTGGTCGTACAATCGGCAAAGAGAACTTAAACGGTCGACCTAAAAATATTCTTTTATTTTAATCCTTTGCTAAAAATATAGCATTTTCTTGAATATTTATATTCCATTTAAATTTGTAAGCACTCATATATTATGCATGTTAGTTTCACATCTAGAAGATTACATTAGCAACAATTTCACCATTTCAATGTCAACAGAATTTCACGTCTATTGTAACCAGTTTGTGAAATAAATATATATAAAAAAAAAGATTTTAAAAACTTTTCCCTCTCTAAGATATTGAACTAAATTAGTAGATATTTGAATATAGTTTCGTTGATTACAATTTACAATCTTATAAAAAAAAATATTTTTGGCGCAAGACAAATTTATTAGCATAACTTAGTTTATAAGACTTTCTTCGAGGCTGTTTTTTCGTACACAAATCAAGCCTAAAAAAATCACGGTTTTCGGAATGAATTGTCTTTCAAAAAGAAAACTAACATAAGACTAAAGTTTGAACGTATTTTAAGCATAATTTAGCATTCTTATATTTTTACCTCAATAGATTATTTGTTTGACCGCGTTATTTCTGTGAAAGACCAAGCAGTTTGATTTTTTTACAGTATACTTATGAAGAAAAGTTATAGGCTAATTAACAAGATGTTAGACCCCTAAGAGCTGAGCAATAAACAAACAAACTTTTAGTAAAAAAATACGCTAAGCGCTAAGTTACGGCAAAAAAACTAAACACAAGTGAAATCGCGGAATTTTTATTAAGCGTTATAAGTTTTACTTTATATATATAAAGTTGTGGTGGTCTAGTGGTTCGACCAGTGGAATATCAATCAGACGTCAGCAGGTTCGAACCGCGATACGTACCAACGAATTTTTCGGTATTCGCGTACATTTAGAAATTAAATTGTTGACACTATCGGCTGACGATACAGGAAAACATCGTGAGGAAACTGGTTCTTCTAGTAACACTGTAAGTGGGTAAAAATATAACTGTGGATTTCTCAGAGTTTGAAATCGCCAATACGTCGTGGGCTGGCCTACAGGAAGAGGCAGAGGGATCTCTTCCAGGCCGATGATGATAACTAAGGCAATATTTATCCATCTTCTTCTATACATAAGAATGTAAAGCTAATGTGTCTGTACTTTTTCGATTTTCGTGAAAATAATTGTTGCAGGTGTCTAGGAATAAGTAATCAAATAAGTTTCAATCATTTTTAGAAATGTCTGTCTGTCTGTATGAACACGCATCACTGATAAAGTACTGGGTTTACAATAAAACCACGCCTAGAAAATCATAAAGCATATCTTCGAGAATAACTTAATCTTTGTTTCATTAGATTCGGTCCACTCTACCAAAAGTTATTGTAATTTTAATGACGACGCGGCGTAAGTACAAGAAAAAAGTAGACAAGTAAATAGACTTAATACATTCAGATGACTTTATTAATCAATGTTTTTTTACATAATGTTCCAAGCGGACGAAGTTGTGGGCACAGCTAGTTTAAATAAAAATATACTGAAATATTATAAATTGCGTCACTGTTCTTTTATACATCTTTATATTTTGGTTAAATATGAAAGCCTGAAAACAGTTTCATTATTACTAATAATTAACAATCACTTTACGCTTAATTAACTATATAGATTTGTATGGCATTGAGCCATATTATTACGATTTTTTTAATTTTATAAAAAACCAGCAAAATATTGTTACAAAAATAAAGTATAAATAAAAATAGACATGCCTGAATGCTTTTCCTGGAGAGTTATTATGTTTATTTGTTATACATTTTACTCGTAACTCGGCTATAAATTGCGTGGGACTATATTTAACTTTTATCAAGTTTTATATTGTAATTCAATGCAGAGAGAGTCGCGGGTGATTGCTGGTTATGTACAAAATTAAAAATAAATACTATGGTATTTTATCTATATATATTTAATAATACCTGAGTGTTGTTTAATTTGCTGTCGGTCCATTGTCTTAGCATACGGTCACCGACAAAACTGTTAGGAAGAAATTAATTAGGGACTTAATTAGCCGCAGTTAATGGCTGCTTAATGCTTGAATTAAACGTGTGAACGTAGCGGTTCAAAGGTATAATTCTCATTTGGGATTAACTTTGCGAATATAAAGGGAGTTTATGCTACAATATATCTACATCATTTTTATGTATAAAATGATAACAGTACACTCATATAGCAAATTTGTTTGTAAATTAGGCTCAGTGATAGCGTGTGTGAATTCTTAATAAGCCCCTAATTTCAGTGAAATAAACTATCGTAGGCTTATAAAATACTAGCTTCTGCCCGCGACTTCGTCCGCGTGGAATAGTTACTTTGGGTTAACGCTAACTTTAACGCGCGACTTCGTTTACGTAGAAGATGAAAATATGATTTAATAATACGTACGTTAACCCCGATGTTGAAACATTATTCATTGGTGCTCCGCTCCTATTGGTCTGAGCTTGATGATATATAGCTTACAGACTTCCTGGATAAATGAGCTATCTAACACTGAAATAATTTAATAAACATATAATATTTACAATCTATATCTATACATATAATAAAAATCAAGTATCTGTATGTAATATGAAAATTTAAAAAAATAACTGATTGGGTATGAAAATATAAACGCTAATGAAAACAAAAAAGCAAATTCTAAAATTTTTGTCGGTCTGTTTGTCTGTTTGTTCCGGGTAATATCCGAAACAGCTGAACCGATTTTAACAGGAATTTCACTGCCAGATAGCTGAAATTACAGCGGGTTACTTAGGCTACTATAAATTGGACTAGCTATTAACCGCGGCTTCGTCTGCAAAAGCAACTCCGAAACGGTTGGACCGATTTTCACGAAATTTTCACCGGCAGATAGAAGACATCATAACAAGTAATTTAGTCTTTTCTAATCTAGACTAGTTGTTAACCGTGGCTTCACCCGCAGTGCTATCTCCGAAACTGTTCGACCGATTATTACGGGACTTTCACCGACAGATAGCGGACATTATAAGAAGTAATTTAGTCTATTTTAATTTAGACTAGCTCTTAACCGTGGCTTTGCCCGCAGTGCTATCTCTGGAACGGTTCGACCGATTTTTACGGGACTTTAACCAACAGATAGCGGATATTATAAGAAGTAATTTAGTCTATTTTAATTTAGACTAGTTGTTAACTGTGGCTTCGCCCGTAGTGCTGTCTCCGAAGCGGTTCGACCTATTTTTGGGACTTCCACTGGCAGATAACTGATCTTATAGGAAATCATTTAGGTTATTCTATTTTAGACTAGCTGTAACCTGGCCCTCAAGACAGCAGCCCTGACTCTGCAAGAGGTGGTTGAGGTATTAGCCGGCCGCACAGAGGCTGAGGAGACGAGGCGCTTGCAACGCGAAGCTCGTAACCTCCGGACGCAGGTTGCCCAACTGAGAGAGGAGAATCTCTCCTGGCGACGCGAGGCGAACGAGAGGAAGAAGATGCCGCCTCCTCCGCCGCCTCCTCCGGCACCTCTTCCGCCGCCTCAACAGCGGCCTCCTCCTCCACGGCCCTCCACGGCACGGCCTCAGGATTGGGAGGAGATGCTGGCTTCCACAGTGGGCAGGCTTGAGCACTCTCTACTAAATACATTTGGAGAGATGCTCAATGCCAGACTGGCTGCCCTTGACGACCGCCTCCTACCTCCTAAGGTGCTGAGGCCGGCACTCGCGGCCGATAAGAGGAAGACTGCCCCAGTGCCCGAAAAACCGAGGAGGGTCTCAGAGCGCCGGTCCGCCATGGAGGAAGCGACAGCCACCCCAGGGCCAGCCAACGCAGCGTTGAGGACTGAGCCGCCTCCAGCAGCCTCGGCCCTGTCGGAATCGGAAGCCTGGACTACTGTAGTCCGCCGCAAGAGTAAGAAGAAGGCGAAAGCGACTCCAGCGGCGGCTGCAGTGACCGCAGCTCCGAACCCAACCAGGGCCAGGCGAAAGAGGCGGAAGAGGGCCAAGAATAGGCTCGCACCTCCTCGCACGGCCGCAGTGTTAATAACTCTGCAGCCGGAAGCTGAGGCGAAGGGGGTGTCATACAGCGACGCACTCCTGAAAGCAAGGACGGAGGTGTGCCTAGCTGACTATGGCATCCCCAGCGTCAAGGTGCGGCCTAGCGTGAGCGGAGCGAGGCTGTTGGCTGTCCCTGGGACCTTGACCCCCGCGCAGGTCGACAACTTTGCGGCGGGGGTCAGGACGGCGCTTACTGGGCTGGCCACTGTAGTTCGCCCAGTGAAGAAAACCGATATCCGAGTCGTCGGAATTGACGACTCGGTATCGTGGGACGAAGCCGTCGAGGCGATTACCCGGGTGGCCGGCTGTTCGGTCACCCAGATGAGGGTAGGCGAGCTTCGTCCCCGAGGGGAGGGGAGCAACTCTCTGTTTATCTCCCTCCCTGTCGATGCAGCTCGAAAGCTGCTGGAGGCAGGTCGTATTCTGGTCGGCTGGAGTTCGGCCCGGGTCCAACACTTGGACAGTAGGCCACTCCGATGTTTTAAGTGTATGGGCCTGGGCCACACCCGGCCGAAGTGTCCATCAGACGTAGACCGGAAGGCGACCTGCTTCCGATGCGGGGAGGGAGGGCACTGCGCGAATGCCTGCGCCGCAAAGCCGCGGTGCGCTGTTTGCGCAGGCGCCGGAAAGCCGGCGGACCATATTATGGGGGGGGCTAAATGTCGACCCCCCCATGTGAAAGGGAAATTGCCCCTCCTGAGGGGGGCGGAAATGGAGGTAGTTGCTGAGAAATAGTTAATGGACTACATCCACAGCAACTACCTCCAAACTAATACAAACCACTCCGCTGCTGCCCAGGACCTGCTCCTGCAGGCGGTGGCGGAGTGGGATATCGATGTTGTGGTGGTCGCGGAGCCGTACCGTGTTCCGGACCAGCCCCACTGGGCCGGAGACATGGACGGCTCTGTGGCTGTATTGTCCGGGGGGGGGACTGCCCCTCTCCGTCAGGGAGAGAGGCGCCGGGTTTGTGGCGGTCGCCTCACGGGGTTTCGCGATCCTCGGGGTGTACTTCTCCCCGAACCGGCCCCTCATCGAGTTTGAGTCCTTTTTGGACTCGCTGGGGCCGGTCGTGAGGCGGCTCGAACCGCTCCCCATTGTCGTACTGGGCGACTTTAACGCCAAATCCAGGACGTGGGGAGCGGTGGCCACGAACCCGCGCGGCGAGGCGCTTGAGGAGTGGGCAGCCCAACATGGGTTGTCCCTCCTCAACCGGGGGAACGCTTACACGTGCGTGCGACAGGACGGGGGATCTATAGTGGACGTATCGTTCGCTTCCCCGTCGGTCGCACGCCGTGTCCGGGGGTGGAGGGTAATAGAGGAGGTGGAGACCTTATCGGACCACCGATATATCAGGTTCGAGGTCTCCACCTCCCAACATGAGCCGACAACCCGCCCCCGGAGCGGTGCGAAGTTCCCCCGCTGGACGGTGAGCCGCCTCGATCCGGAGCGAGCAAAAGAGGCGGCCATCGTCCAGGCCTGGATCATGTCCCCCCCGGACGAAGATATCGACGCGTCCGCAGCCCGCCTCCGTGATGCTCTCACGGAGGTTTGCGACGCGTCGATGCCGCGGAGCGTACACCGCCCGAAGAGGAGGGCGGTGTACTGGTGGTCGCACGAAATCGCAGAGCTTCGTGCGGCCTGCTCCGCGGCCCGGCGGCTGTACGGGCGCAGCCGCCGGCGTCGGACCAACAGGGACCCCGAGGAGGAGGCCCGGCTGTATGGCGACTACAGAACCTGCAGGAAGACGCTGCAGGTCGCCATCAGCCGGGCGAAGGAGCAGGCATGGGAGGAGATGCTCCAGGAGCTGGAGAGGGATCCGTGGGGGCGCCCGTACAAGGTGGCCCGGAAGAAATTCCGCGGCCAGGCGCCCCCGGCAACGGAGACTCTCCAGCTGGAGGTGGTTGAGAGGGTCGTGGGAGCGTTGTTCCCCGACCCTCCGGAGCTCCTCCCTCCTCCCATGCCTCCTCCTCAGGTGTCAGAGGAGACGCCGATTGACCCTCCCCCAATTACGGAGGCGGAGATGGGGAGGGCGATCGAGCGCCTCCGCACTGCCGGACGTAAGGCACCCGGCCCTGACGGGGTCCCGGGTCGGGTGCTGGCCATGGCGTTGGACCATCTAGGGGGGTGGCTTCGGGAGCTGTTTGACCGCTGTCTTGCGGTCGGACAGTTCCCGAAGCCCTGGAAGACGGGGCGGCTTTGCCTAATAGGGAAGCCAGGCCGCCCCCCGGACTGCGCGTCAGGGTACCGGCCCCTGGTGTTGCTGGACGACACCGGGAAGGCGCTCGAGAGGATCGTCGCCTCCCGGGTCGTCCGGCATCTCGAGGAAGTGGGGCCGAACCTGTCGGACGCGCAGTTCGGCTTCCGGTCGGGGCGTTCCACCCTGGACGCCCTAACCCTCCTTAAACAGGTCTCCACGGAGGCGACCTCTCAGGGGGAACGGGTATTGGCGGTGTCCTTAGACATCGCCAACGCCTTCAACAGCCTGCCGCATGCTGTCATACGGGAGGCGCTCCGCTTTTTCGGAGTGCCCCCGTATCTGCGGCGGCTGTTGGAGGCGTACCTCGATGGTAGAGAGGTCGCCTTCGTGGACGCTAGAGGACGGATGGTCCAACGCCATACGGCGCGGGGGGTTCCACAGGGGTCGGCCTTGGGCCCGCTCCTGTGGAACATGGGCTACGACTGGGTGCTCCGCGGCGCGCTCCCTTCTGGAGCGCGCCTCATCTGCTACGCGGACGACACCCTAGTCGTAGCCCAGGGGGGGGGGAATTCAACGAATTGGTGCGCCTGACCACGGAGGCCGTGACTCTCGTGGTCGGGCGCATAAGAAGGCTGGGCCTCGAGGTGGCCCTCAACAAGACCGAGGCCTTAATGTTTCACGGGCCTCGGCGGGGGCCACCTCCGGGGGCCCACATTTGTGTGGAGGGCGTCCGGGTCAGGGTGGGGACCAACATGAAGTATCTGGGCCTCACCCTGGACGGACGCTGGCGGTTCGAGCCCCATTTTAAGGGGCTCGGACCGCGCATAGTCAAGGCGGCAGCGGCGCTCGGACGACTCCTCCCCAACACGGGGGGGCCGGGCGCCACCTGCCGCCGCCTCTATATGGGGGTCATACAGTCCATGGCCGCCTACGGGGCACCGTTGTGGGTCGACGCCCTCAGCGCCACAAATATCCGTGCGCTGCGAGCCGCGCAGCGTACTGTGGCGCTGAGGGTGATTCGAGGATACCGTACGGTGTCCTCGGGGGCGGCCATGGTACTGGCTGGCTCCCTTCCCTGGGAGTTAGAGGCGGAGGTGTTGGCCGCCGTATACGAGTATACGGCGGCTAAAAAGCGGATGGGGGAGCCTCTGGCTCCCAGGGAAATAGAGGTTAAAAGAAGAGAAGAGAGGGGGAGAAAGATGGAGAGGTGGAGGCAGGACCTGGCGGACGCGGAGTTCGGTAGATATAGTATCGACGCCGTCCGCCCGGTCCTGCCGGATTGGTGCAACCGACGATGGGGCTCCCTGACGTTCCGTCTGGTGCAGGTGCTGACCGGGCACGGGTGCTTCGGTTGGTACCTGCACCGGATAGCGCGCAGGGAGCCGACCGCCGTATGCCATCAGTGCGGCGTTGAACCGGACACCGCGCAGCACACTCTGTCTGAGTGTGCTGCGTGGGAGGAGCAACGTCGCACTCTGGCTGCGGCGGTAGGGCAAGATCTCTCACTGCCGAGCGTGGTTGCGGCCATGCTCGGTAGTGAGGATAACTGGAATGCAATGGCCTCCTTCTGCGAGGAGGTCGTCTCGCAGAAGGAGGCGGCGGAGAGGGTCCGTGAGCAAGACCCTCAAAGTGGCCGTCTCCGCCAACGGAGGACGGGCAGGAGGAGGCGTCAGTTTGACCGCCTCCTCCCACTGTAGCCGGACCGGGGAAGATGGGTCGGGGGGCCCATCTTTCCATTGCACAGGTCCGGCGGACGGAGGAGATGGCCGGTGTGTACCCGGCTGTCTCCTAACAAGACGAGGCCCGGTGGCGGCGATTTCGCTGCTGGGCCAACCGCTGGGGCGGCACGATGAAGTTTATAGAGATCTCGTGCCGCCCCAAGTATAGCGGCAGACGTACACCGTGGGGTTTTAGTCCGTGCGAGTCGGACATAACTCACCCTCTCCCCCGAGAGGGTGGTGTATCCATAAGGGATTTCCCCACGTAAAAAAAAAAAAAAAAAAAAAAAGCTGTAACCTGCGACTTCGTCCGCATGAAGTTTAACAAACAATATGTCGTTCACTGTAAACATGTACGTAACACGTGCGTTGTACTGGATTCCAAGAATAAATATAATTGAAATTCATAGAACTGTATCTATGTATGTAATTTGAATTATATTGTCTTTTTGGACATTTTGGCTGCCATTTTTATTAAATTACCACGCTTTCGTCTTCATAAGTCAATAACCATAGTAACATATAAGACTATTGTATCCAGTTCAATGAGCGCTATTTAAATTGCCGAATATTAAAAACTGCTTAGACATATATCAAGTTTCATATCGTGATTTACATTTATGCAAGATTTCAAGACGTCAGCTCATTCATTGTTTTCAATTCAACATTGTAATCATTAATAGTAATTTTGAAGATAAAAGGAGTCTTTCTAATAAGACATTAGATCATAAACGTATTATTTATTGACAATATGGACATATTATATCATTATAATAATATCTTTAAGTCATTGTTTCATTAGTTCCTTATACTGTATAAGTGAGCACTGAGGTAGTTATATGGTGGGTTAAGGTTCCAAATATGTTGCTGATGATATGTTGCCCTCATTTGACACACTGTTAGTATTTATATATCTAACGTATACGTTACATGTTACTGCAAGTGGCGTGCGTGTCGTACTTACAATTGTTTTTAAAGAGCATTTCTATAACTGTTCATGGTTTCACAATTATAAATTTATTTAATACAATTTAAAAAAAAAACGCGTGCGGATCTGCGGGTACAGCTAGTATATAATGTAACATAAATAATAGGTACATAATTTTAAAATCCAACCAGTAGTTCCTGAGATTAGCTCGTTCAAGACAGCAAACTCTTCATCTTTATAATATTAGTATGGATAGCTGTGCCCGTGACTCCGTCCGCGTAGAAACTGATGTAACAAACAGTGATTAATAAAGTCATCTGAATGTGTTAAGTTTATTTACTCATCTACTTTTCTCTCGTACTTGCACCGCGTTGTCATTAAAATTACAATAACTTTTGATAGAGTAAACCGATTTTAATGAAACAAAGACTAAGTTATTTTCGAAGATATGCTTTATGATTTCTTTAATGTGGTTTTATTGTGAACCCAGTATTTTAGCAGTGACGTGTGTTCATACAAACAGACCGACAGATAGACAGAGGGACATTTCTGAAAAGGATTGAAATGTATTCTATTACTTATTTCTAGACACCTTCAACAATTTTTTTCGCGAAAATCGAAAAAGTACAGACACGTTAGATTTACATTCTTATTATATAGATATAGTAAAAAGATAATAAGAATGTAAATCTAACGTGTCTGTACTTTTTCGATTTTCGCGAAAAAAATTGTTGAAGGTGTCTAGAAATATATATATATATAGATTATCTAACGCTCGCTTAAATAAAATGTATTTTTAAATTATTTTTTTCTTTTGTACATATTGTTCTTATACATATTGTTATATTGTCGTGAAATTGAGAAAAAGAATTGAAAACATGATCCGCCATTTTGAGATCTGGTTCTTAAAAAATCAGCCGAGGGGTCAAGTTACACAAAAATAATGTAGTGTTGTCATTTGTAAAAATACAAAGGCAGGTGAAGTTGCTATTTTAATATATATATATACTTTAGAAATGTACTTTCATGTACGTTTGTTTGAATGTTTGTCCCTTAACACACTCATTATAAAGGACTCTGATGTGTATGCGTGTCTAGTCGTCGAGGAAGTCGTGGTGGTCTAGTGGTTTGACCAGTGGAATATCATTTCGATGTCCGCAGGTTCGAACCCCGACATGTAGCAACGAATTTTTCGGAATTCGCGTGTATTTACTAATTTAAATTGTTAACAGTATCGGCTGACGGTGAAGGAAAACATCGTGAGGAAACCTGAACCTGAGAAATATTCTTGTACTACTGTATGTGGGAAAACATAGTACTGTGGATTTCTCAGAGTTTGAAATCGCCAATACGTCGTGGGCTGGCGTGGTGATTATGCCCTTACCTTCCTTCGGTAAGAGCCCTATGGCCCTGCTGTGGGTCTCTTACAAGCTGATGATGATATGTATGTGGCTTAGAAAAATAATAATAGTATATTATACTTTGTTTAAGTCTAACTTAACAAAATGTACAACGACTACGGATGAGAACGGGACTGTCCAAAAACGATGGAGAACGTCGATGACAGATCCCGTTGTCAGTTATCGCTGTCATGCCGGCCTGCTGAAATGCCTCTTCCCACCACGTTTAAACGATCCAATATCCTAGTATTTATTTTCATATAGCACATCTTTAGTGAATTTTAGCGATTTGTGTGAATATATTTTGAAATAAATGGGTTTCCTCGTGGTATTTCAAATTAGGTTAGTTATCTACTAATTAATAGATGCATGAACACCAAATCCGAAAAAAATCCTCAAAATATACCTAATGAAATTAAAAATTAATTCGTTAATAAATCAGTCCCCATGCTTTATTGGGCTCCAATAAACAACATACAGTTATTTATGCGTGCTTAAAAGTTCAAACACGTCTAAGGCTTACGTTGTTTTTTTTTCAAACATCTACAACCGGCGGGTTTTGTGTAAGAGACTACATTGTTTTTACGATCCAACAAAAACGAAAGGTATTCCTGTATTTTAAAGACTAAAATGAATAATGTACATACTGTATCTCCAGCTTCGCCTGTGTTTTTTTATTGCTGGCATTATTTTTTATAATAAAATAAAAACGGAGTGCATCGTAACAGGGTAAACATGAAACTTTTGTATTAAAGAAAAATATTTTCATTAAAAAGAATACAACAAAAAGCCAACGCCAACGCAACGGTGTTCCTAGTCGGTCACCCATCCAAGTTCTGACCGCGGCCGACGTTGCTTAACTTCAGTGATCGGACGAACACTGATGTTTAACTATAATAACTGAATTATAACAAAATAGATATTGCGATAAACATATGTCATGCAGATCTTGTTTATGAAAAAACAATTATGTAAACTAGCTTTCAAGGTCTTCAGCCAAGCGGTGTAGAAGTTTATAAAACTCACATACACCTACATTCATGAAAGGTCGATTATTATCACAACATATTACAAAACAAAGTCCTCTGCCACGTCTGTCTGTCTGTCTGTTCACGATAAACTCAAAAACTACTGAACGTACTATCATGCGGTTTTTAATAGTAGATAGAGTGTCTCATGGGGAAGGTTTAGGTATATAATTTCTCAAACTTTTTTTTATTATCAGGGCAGGATAACGTCCGCCTGTCCTGCTAGTATAATATATTTATCACTACATATTATAAAACAAAGTCTCCTGCCGTCTGTAAGTCTGTTCGCGATAAACTCAAGAAGTACTGAACGGATTTTTATACGGTTTTCACCAAATTCACCAATTTGTCAAGGTTTTATTATCAGGCCGAGACAACTTCCACCGGGCCCTCTACTTTAAAACTAAATTAAGACTAGCGTTTATCTGTAAGCTAATAAAATCTTGTCCTGAACGAGCTAATGCCGACTTTATCATTCCAAGATTCTGTTAATAATAAGTGCTAAAAAGAAAATATTAAAAAAGCTTCTGTCGCTTGCTATACAAATCTACTTGGTTACAGGAGTCGGCTGACAATTAGACCACGCTCTCAAAGGAATGCGATTTAATTGTCCGTCGGTGTTCGCCGCGCCTACGTAATTCCTTATATTCACGCTGTAATCCATAATATAGGGTGAACTGAGACGCTTTAATAGTGGTTATTGACAAATGAACACTGTGTTTTTTTGTATAAAAAACTATAATTTCAAAATCATGCAATTTATTCTACATCTCAAATTTGCATAGCATGGAAAGTATTTCCTACTACGTATTTCGTACTTACTTCTTACTTATTGCGTTATACTTGCCTACTATGTGTTTTGACATGTGGAATATCATTCCGATGTCCACATGTTCGAAGATGTATATAAGAATATTTCGGAATTCGCACACATTTACTAAGTAATTTAAATTGATAACACTATCGCCTGACGGTGAAGGAAAACTTCCTGAGGAAACCTAAACCTAAGAAATGTTTTTGTAGTACTACTGTATATGAGAAAACATGGATCTGTGGATTTCTCATAGTTTGAAATCGACAACACGTCGTGGGCTGGCGTGGTGATATGCCCACCTTTCTTCGGGAAGAGGCCTATGACACTGCAGTGGGTCTCTTACAGGCTGCTGATGACTACAACGTATGATACTACTATGATAGTAGGTAAGGATATAATATAAGCTAATATTTATACAACTTTTGTGGTATATATTTAAAAATACGTAGGTTTAGAAAGCGGGTAAATGTGAAGAACGGACATCGCATCTTTTTGATTACAGCTATTTTAATATAATCATATCGCAGTGAGATAACGTTTTGATCCCCACTATTTCAGAAGTGTTATACGAAAACCTGCTATATTTTACACATTGCTGTATTTATATCCTTCCACGTGCCCCAATATTTCCGTTATTTTATATTGCCACCACAGCTTCCGGCTGGGAATACCAAAAACAGAGGACGCTTAAATACGTCTTTCAGGCAGACGTCCCATACATACGTACAAAAATATACATGCATTATAACTACGACACATATATATATCTCACATTGAGAATACAACAATGTAGAAATGTAATTCCATGTTTGTGAGACGGACGGACGTACAGCCTAAATATATATAAGGGGTATAGATACAACGAATTGTAACGTAAAGATATGAAATCATACTCGTATTATAAATAGCAGGCGTTATAGTTTCGTGATAGAGAGAGAATTCGAATTATTTTTGAAAGAAAGATAAGAGAAAAAAACCATTTGGTCATAATATATCACACAATACAATATATGTATAGAAATTAAGATAAAAAGGCAGAGAAGAAGCTGCGCGTCCATTATGAGTAGGTGTCCAGTTTAGCATAATATATGTTGAAGTGTCAAACAGAGCATTTATTCATATCAACAGAAAGATAGTACCACTCTGTTTGTGGACCACAAAATATCCTATACATAGTTACAGTCAAGTCGTTTATGAATCATTTTTTATAGGAAACACGATTATTTTTCGTTCGTTCTGGACTACACGGCCACAGAACACGTTATAGAAATAGAGTTATCACTTGATTTTTCAAATCAGCGCCTCTAGTGTTACAAGTAAGAACTATTAAAGCGTCGGTTGTATATAAAATTTTAATAATTTATGTTGATAATGTAAAAATGTTTACTGAGTTTATTATAGACTAGCTGACCCGTGCAACTTCGTCTGCACCAAATCGGTTATTACCGGTTTCAATTGTATTTTTAAACGCAAATAATCTTAAAAAACCTAAAACCCTATTGCAGCGTTATCCAGCACTTCCAATCGTGAATCCAAACTATCCAGGGACTCACTCAAACATATACCCAGTTGGTATGTGAGAAATCTTTTAAAATAAGCCTAGAATCTGTTCGCAGCATTACCTAAAGTAGTGTCATCAAAGTGAAGATCAAAACTAACTTACATATATTGCCGATAAATGTCTTCCCAGTACCCCTTGTAACTTCATCACGTAACATACTGTAAAAGTTGAACTTTATCTACATTAAATTTCCATTTTGTTTTAGTTGTTTGTTTTATAAGAATTTGTAAAGTATACGTGAAATCTGCATTCAATTTTAATTTGGTCACATTTATTTTACTTTTGACATACAAACCACTTTTTTTACTGAGATACTGAACTTGGGATAATATACCTTTCTAACAGTGAAAGAATTTTTGAAATCGGACCAGTAGTATGTACCAAGCATTCCTCGAAAACAAAACTTTAGCACTCATTATAATATTAGTATAAATACAACATAGTAACTGCAAACAGTAGTCGGTGAAGCTGTTAAGACCTTGCTAGGTCAATAGCGTGGTCAGTTCGAGAAAAAAAAAATAACTGCATACACCTCAACTGATTTATTTTAATCTTAGATTCACAAACCTGAACCCAACTACTTCAAGACTCAACAACATTTAGAAAATTAATTTTATCAAATATCGAAACAACACACGTACTGATAGAACTCTAGTTGAGATTCATCTTCTACAATGCAATGTAATAACTATTATCTAGGTTTATGTTTTAGGAAAAAATCTTGTCACCTTTGTTTAGTAAACATTTTTTATACAATAAAATAAATGTAACAACATATAAGTGACAGTTTCGTTTACACATATTTTTTCCATATGAGGTTGATAATTACGCATAGAAATGTCATATAGCCGTAGCTAAGTTATAACGTACTGGACGTTATATGGTGCGCCGGAGCCGACGGTTCGAATCCCGGCGATATTTTTTTTAAAGTAGCTTAGGGAAATATAGCTTATCTTTTTAGCTAATCTGTCTGCTATATATAGCACAATGAAAATTTACCAAAATACGTCAAAAATTTCATTAACTACAAATTTTTGACTTTCGTCCATTATCCTGGAGAATCCCTTGCGTTTTATGAGATAAAAAGTATTCTAGATGTAATCTCGTAATATTAGTTATCACTGTGCCAAGTTTCGTCAAAATCGGTTCAGTACTTCCAGAGTGATGCGTGTTCACAGGGACAGACAGACAGACAGACAGACAGACAAAATTGTAAAAAGATTATTTTTGGCTTCTATATCGATAACAAAGTCTACCCCGATAAAAATTTTCAAAAAATATTTAATGTACAGATTTGACCTTGCTACAGTTTTATTATAGTATAGATACTAACCGGCACAGGCGGACGTTGTCCCGCCCTGATAATACAAAACCCTTGAAGTTAGACATATGCGGTGTTATTACAAAAAAGTTAAATACGTATTGAAGACTTGCTTTACAAAGGTTTCGAATGAAATGCACCGCGGTTGCTGAATGTTCGCCATTTTTTGTCTCGCTTTGATTACGTTAGGTTAGACTTGCGAAAAAGGATAACGCGAACTTGCCTCGGACGAGCGCGGTGCATTTAATACGAAACCTTTTTAAAGCAAGTATTCAATACGTTTTTTTTTTTGTAATGACACCAATGCTGCTGTTGACTTTTTGTAGACTAATGTCTCAACAAGCTCTACAACTTTTCTCTAGAACTCAATCATATATCTCTCATTGTTAAGACAGCGTTCGTAAGAAACGTTTTCGTTCATCGGTTTATTCCCCGACTTACTTTACAAATCCGTTTTCCACAAAAAAGTATTTCCGTTTTCGGGTTAGTATATAGCCTATGACACTCACAAATAACGTGGCTTCGTATTGGTAAAAGAATTATCAAAATCGCTTTAGATGAACCAGAGATTACCCCCTACAACGTCACAAACTCACAAACTTTACCTCTTTATAATATTAGTATAGATAATATAATTAGTTAATAGCTTCCGCCCGCGACTTCGTACGCGTGGAATAGTTATTTTGGGCTAGGACGCAGCGGAATCTCTCAAAAGGAAACAAGCCCCGATTTTAAAACATTTTTCATTATTGCTCCGCTCCTATTGGTCTTAGCGTCATGATATATAGCCTAGGACACTCACAAATAACGTGGCTTTATATTGGTAAAAAAAAAAACAAAATCGGATCAGTAGTTCCTGAGATTACCCCTTACAACGTCACAAACTCACAAACTTTACCTCTTTATAATATTAGTATAGATAAATATACATTGTCTAAAATAGGAAGAGGAGTACAAAAACAATAGAAACAATTTAGCTTCTAGAACAATATATATATATATATTTATTTTAACGAAATCATACTAGAGTACAGTTTTTACGTCTAATCACCAATACCAAAAGGTTTTGTTAATGTTCTATAGGTTTAATTATATTCGCCTATTATTAGAAACCTTTAATCTGACACCAAAACAAGTCTTGACAAAGGTAGGTAAATATGAAAAAAATAACACTCTTTTTTTTTCTTTGATTTTCCTCTGAAATTTCAGCAGCTTAAGGATAACACTCCGAGGTTTGCAATACTCATAAACGACAGCAACGTAGCAATTCAATACGCATATATTACATAATAATTATATTAATTTAGACATAGGATTCCTAGCAAACCGCTAAACTGTGGTTTCTTACCGCAAACCTCAAAACGGTATGTTCGCAATGCATATGTCAACAATTGCTCTGTTTAACTCAATTCTATATAGCAATAAAAATATAAATGTCTAAATCTAAGCTAATATAATAAAAAAGAAAAGATTTATTATCTTGTTTGTAATGGATACACTCAAAAAATAGTATGTGATTTAAAAATTGTTTTACCTATAGAAGGTTACATTATCAGTGAGTAGTATCTATTGTATTTTATTTTTATAGTATACATTAAGGTAAGCAAAACCATGAGCAAAAAACTAGTGTACCTATAAAATATATGAGATAGATAAATGGAAGACTGTTCCCGACAAAATTAACTTCTGCATTACTTTTAATCACACAAGATTCATTTTATTGTTCAGAGATGGCGCCACAGTACAATTAGCTCGCGCTTTCATGTCGTCACTGTCTTTTAATGGCATTCGGCTGTCGTTCTGTGGTGAGGCTGTCGTTCTGTGGTGAAGCTGTAATAGTCCGGTGAAGCTGTTAAGACCTTACTAGGTCAATAGCGTAGTCAGTTCGAAAAAAAAAGTGGTGAAGCTGTAAAGACCTTGCCAGGTCAATAGCGTAGTCAGTTCGAGAAAAAAAAAAACAAACCAGAGCATTAGGTATAGGTATGGTATAGTATATAGGTGTATATATATCTCTGCCGTGTTCTTCAAAAACAAGTATTATTTCGGCTCGACGAAATCTTCGCAAGAAAGGCAATGTTTAATGTTGATTACCATGAGAATTACCACAACGTTCACAACTGTGTTTCTAAAAGCTTTTCACTATTCAGTGTTTGTAAGGACAAGTATGACTGTGTGTGAGAAATGCCCATTAAAACCTATGAAGTACTGATGACGCTATTGAATTATAGTTAGAAGGAGAAATCTGAAGTGACACGCAATAATTTTATAATTTTTATGCCTAGATGTCGAAAGTCGAAAAAATACACTGAATTTGTTTCTTTGACAGTATTATATTTGTAAACGTTTGTACAATGTTTAATTACACACAATGGTGATTTCAGGTAGTAACCCTCTAGGTACATACGGTAGTGCCATTCTGACACTTTGTGAAAGTTTTATTTCAATAGATAAATAGAGAGTAGACCAATGTAAGACACTCCTTACAAATCTTACCTCAACACTACATAGTCTTTAATTTATCAATTTTGGTATAACTTGTGACTAGATAACACTACAGCAAATCCAATTTTATTTAAACATAAATATTTACACAATATTCATTTTACTATAATTGTAACTAGAGGGCCCGGCGGACGTTGTCCCGCCCGAATAATAAAAAAACCTTGGCAAATTATATACCTAAACCTTCCTCATGAATCTCTTTATCTACTGGTGAAAACCGCATAAAAATCCGTACAGTAGTTTTTGAGTTTAGCTGGAACAGACAGACAGACGTGGCAGAGGACTTTGTTTTATAATATGACATGATATATATTTTTTAGAATAAAATTAAGTTTATAATACTTTTAGCACCAATATTGATGCTTAGTTAAATAATAATGAACAATAATCGGAATTTCTCGTTTGAAGTATTCAAAGCCGTCAATATCTCATGATTTGGGAAGGCGCTTTGCCCAATCGTGGGATATTTTATGATAGGTTGGGACAATTATTCCGTAACACAATTATAGAAAATACATGTCTGCGAAAAATAAACTCAAAACATTGGAAGTACATAATTGAGTTAATTAAGTCGTATTGTCGCGGTAAGCAATTAAATGAAAGATGACAGAGGACGCCTGGACCCCTTAGAAAACGAAAAAAAAAATCACTCTCACCCCCTTAACGCGCCCAACGCGTTCCTAAGGGGTTGTTATAATTGCGCTCATTCTTCCCGAGTGGTATTCGCTTATCTTTATTAAAAATCTGTAGTTCTGTCTGTATATGCAATTTTTCATGCAACATTTTTGATAGATACCTACATCGATATTATAAATACCTGCGATGTCGAATTAGATTTTGAAAAAAAAACATTGTGGGGTTTTGTGGACAGTTTTCAGATCGTAGGCAGTTCATTAAAAATTTTGGGAAAATGATTCGATTTTGTATAAAATCGCGTTTTTATTCTTAACTTAATAATTACATTAATGGAAGAATAATGGGAAGTATACAAGATATCCAACTATGAATTTTAATATTAATCTGTGTATTACAGTATTTATTTACACATTATGCGTTAAATACGCAATGGCGGACATAATGCCTAAGGCATTCTCTGCCAGTCAACCATTAGGTGATGCAGAGATAAATGTAATTGAAATGAAATAATGAAATACAGTAGGGAATACATAATAAATACAATAATGCAGATGATACACATATTGGACTTGGCAGTGCTCTGTCGAGCGCCTTTCACTTTAGCCCTACTCCGCGGCCGCGCGCTGGCTATAATGCGACATGCGATAGATGGACGAGAAAATTTGAGGCGATGGAAAAAAGTTTCATTTGAGAAACCATTCTCTGTATGTTTGTTTTCCTCACCGATGATAATTTATCTTTGTTCACGAGAATTATATGTCATTCCGAGAAGCTTATAAGATAAGCGATTTATAATCTATTTTGTAAAAAAAATGAAAAGTTGTATACTGGAAGTATGTCTATAAAATGATCATACATTAATATGGATAAAAGTACAATGACGAGCAGTAAATAGTTACCCGCGTAAAAAACCCATGCGGAGCCGCGAGTACTATATAGTCTGATATAAAAATCTTTTTGATATGTGTTACTGGCCAAAACTAAAAAAAAGTTGATGTGTAGTTCTGACCAAACGATAGAAGTGAAAACTTATAAATTAACACATTAAAATTTATATAGATCAATGTTTATATGTTTATTGGAACAATGCACTCCTGGTTCGACGGTAAACGAGATTGTTGACGACTTTAGCTGATGAGACCTAAACCCAATTTTAATCGTTCATACAACATGATTTTATTTAGATTTTCTTATTTTTATACACCGAGAACGAAGTTCAAATTTTCTCTTCCATAATAAAGTTTTTTTTTAATTATATTCATATTTTACACTAGCGGTCCTGGTGGTCGTTATCCCGCCCTGATAATAAAAAAACCTTCAGAAAGTATGTGCCTAAACCTTCCCCGTGAATCATTTTATCTACTGGTGAAAATCACATGAAAATCTGTTCAGTAATCTTTAATTATATCGCGACCAGACAGACAGACAGACGTGGCAAAGGATTTTGTTTTATAATATGTACCGATGTACAAAATTTTATGATCTCTAAAAATAACGTAAGATATTAGGAACGGCTAAATTTCGATTTCGCTGATTTTGAAATGTAGCGACTCATTTGAAAAAAGGCAAAACAATAAAAATACAAACTTCTCTGCTCATCCCACATGTGAAATAATCTTTATGAATGTTAAATAATAAAAGCTTTGTCATCGTTCTTATTATTTATACATTTTTTGACAGTCAGCCGTACTCGGTCGCGGAACGTGCGTTATCTAGACGCGATCGCTAGGGGGCGTTGTTCCCGGGGCGCTTGAATCGCAACGTTATAATTTAGGGGGAGGTTTATTTCTAACAAAGAGAACACGGGATCGATTACCTTTTAGTTTTTATCCATTATTTTTGTACATGGAGATTAAATAGCAACGTCTTTTGCTCCGGGGTTACCTCCGAAACCACTAGACCGATTTTCATGAGACTTTTACTGACAGGTAGAATACTATTATACATTATGTACCTTATATGTCATTATGATTTTCTGCATGATCTAAGCGTTTAAACTTATCTAATTGTATTAGATCAGTAAATACCGTATCGGTGTTCTGTACCGAGAGCTATCTGATATAAAAACAATATATTCTTCATCCATTCATAACATAATCATCATCAACAACATCGAATGAATGAATGTATGAATTCTTTATTGCACTTTTGATTTGTACACTGGGGAGCATAATGCCGGTATTGATGTCAATCAAAAACTTTTGTACGTAGTGCCTATATAGACAAAAGAAAAGAAAATGGATAAATAAATATATACATCTACTAGCGGACCGGGCGGACGTTGTCCTGCCTTGATAATAAAAAAAATCCTAAAAGTCAACCGCAGCGCCACCTACCGGGTCCAATTGTCAATCTAAACCATTCTCGAATCTCCACGAACACACACAAAAAATTTCATTGAAATCGGTCCAGTCGTTTAGGAGGAGTTCAGTCACATACACACGCACACAAGAAATATATATATTAAGATATAATATTATAATAGAATAAATACATATATAACATAAATATACATGCATACATACGTACACATATATAACAATAACAAAGATAGTAATAAAAATGTATACACAGCAAAAGTTAATTATAAATACAAACTGTAAAATCACGAACACTCTGCCTCCTTTTTTTTCAAATATATAGTGGTGTAATTGAATTTTAAACTTATTGATAGTTTCGACATCTTAAAACCGACGCGGTAATGTATTCCATAATCGTATGGCATTTACTGTGAATGACTTTGAATATAAATTAGATCTGTGCTGAGGTATCTTCAGAGGTTTAGTGTATGCCGAACAAAGATCACGACCGTGAGCCGTTAGAAAATTAAACGTTCCTGGAGATATCAAATAGGACACCATAAAGAAAATGCAATAGGTGAGCGTTTCGACGAGATCGGATATCAAGCCAGTTTAGTTGCGAACGAAATTGAGGAATGTGATCGTACTTACGCAGCCCGAAAGTGTAACAAATGTACAAGTTTAGGAAGCAATCGAGTTTATTGAGTAACTCCTCTGTAATATCTGGATAAGTTACATCGGTGTAATCAATTATGGGGAGTAACAGCGAGTTGACAAGTGTTTTCTTGGTCGAAAGTGGTAAAAATGTTTGCATTCTATTGTATTCTCATGCATTACTCCATAAACCTTTTTACTGACTGTTTTGATATGTTAAGCCCATAATAGGTCTTGGGAAATGTGCAGACCTAAATTCTTGACTTGAGAATAATAGTCTAAAGTTATTGTACGTAACTTTAGGCAAAGTTTCAATATTTAACCGGTTTAGGGCAGCTCGGCGACCGATAATTATGACTTGTGTTTTTATTGGAATAGTAAGGAGACTGTATTCCTCAGTCCAAGAGTGAACGCGGTGCAGGTCATCGTTCATCCTTTGTATGCACTCTGAAACGGCATCAAATTCGAAATGTTGGTAGAGCTGAACATCATCTGCGTATAGATGGTAACTACTGTGGTGTATTTTTGTAACTAGAGTATTAATAAAAATAGAAAAAAGCAGAGGTGGCAAACACCGCTTTAAGGTACGCCAATAATCCGTATCATCCATACAAATTATAATTATAATATAATATGTATATCATTACATAGTATAAAACAAAGTCCCCTACCGCGTCTGTCTGTCTATCTGTTCGCGATAAACTCAAAAATTACCAAACGGATTTTCATGCAGTTTTCACCAGTAGATAAAGTAATTCATGAGGAAGGTTTTGGTGTATAATTTGTCAAGGATTTTTTCATAATCAGGGCGGGACAACGTCTGCCGGGCCCGCTAGTATAAATATATAGAGTAAATAATAGAGTTAATTATTATCTAATATTTATAATACCTATGTTATGATTGAGAATCAACTAAAAATTCATCATAGATGCTTCACATCTACAGCTGGTTGGTTGAAGAAAATACTAAGAATCAAAAATATTTTTTTTTTTGTCTCGAATAAATTCGATACACTAATACCAGTAAACGTAGAGAAAAATAATCTATTACAATACTGTGTAGTTTAAAATAAATATAAAACAATTTCATGTACATAATAAAAATGGCAAAACTGAAAGCAACTGATAATAATAGCAAACATAAACATGCAAAAACATTACGTGGTATTAGTGGTCTTTCTTTAATCTGTGGTAAAGTCTGTGGCAACATCATAATTAAAAACGCCCTAATTTGAACAGAAACGTGACGCGTCACTTGTTTACTAGATCGAGTTTTTTGAAATGACATAAAAACACTCGTGCCTTACACATTTATTACGGTTATTCACACAATCATTTAAGTCAAATTTGAATCTTTAGTTACTATGAAGATAATATGTATGTGTTTCGGCTGACGAAATATTATAAAACTCTATCTAGGGGATCCAAGAAATGCCCGGGGTTCATTTTTTAACTTGGCAACTAATCTTCTCTTAGATTATTACTGCCATGTTGTCGAGTTGTGATATTACAAGTTTCTTGCGATCATTTCAATGAACTAACAAGATGTTGGCCGTCTTGTTAGAACTTTCCAAGAAGTTTTTATGACAAGTCAAAATCCATGCTCCGTGGTATTATTTCTCATCCACTTCACTTGTGCCCATTATCCAAACTATATTACGTAAAACACCACAAATTTTACAAAATATAGAGTCAAATAACACAAGATTATAAATAAAATATAAAATCCATTACATGAAATTCCATGATCGCACTAAAACTCCCGTTAGGAGTTATACCGTTTTGAATTACTACCAATACCAATACCAAAGATTACCGAATTGTGTCAGACAGAGATGGTTTTCTAGAATTTGATAAGCAAACGGATGATATTGGTTTAAACCGAGAAGCAATATTCAGTGTTGACAAATATTCAACAAGACTTCTCAGCGAGTTCATTAGGATACTGCTGATGTGTGTCATTACTGGGAAACAACTATTTGTGTCCAATAGAGATGGTGATAAAATATACTGCGGGAACAAGCGAACGCTGTATATAAGCGGAAGCGTTTTATCATTTTAATTCATTAAATTACTTTTTTTTCGAACTGACTACGCTATTAGCCTGACGGGCCTTCATAGCTTCACCTGCATGCATGTCATAAATATAGATACCATCTTCAAGATAACAAGCGAATTATGCTATGATGTTTTAACAACATCGAAATATAGCTGTACGTATGACTTCGTCCACGTGAAATCTTATGTGATAAAACAGCGATTAATAAAGACATCCGAGTGTATTATGTCCATTTACCTATCTACTTTTATCTCGTACTTAAGTCACGACGTCATTAAAAGTATAATAACTTTTGATAGACCAAACCGATTTTAATAAAACAAATTCTAAAATATTACTCAAAGATATGCTATTTTTTTTCTCGCACTGATTACACTATTGACCTAGCAAGGTCTTAACAGCTTCACCGGACTAAATATGCTTTATGATTTTCTGGAAGAAGTTTTATCATGGACGCAATATTTTAGCAGTGATACGTGTATATACAAACAGACAGACAGACTTTTCTAAAGTTGATTGAAATGTATTTTATTACTTATTCCTACAGACACCTGCAGCAATGTTTTTACACAAATCTAAGAAGTACAGGCGCATTAGATTTACTTCTTATTATATGTATATATAGATAAATATAGATTATGTTCAAATACTGTAAACCCGCTTCCGCTTATACGATAAGCATCGACCGTAATCTTTTAAGTCGTGTCAAATAAACTCCTCGGTGTGTCCTCACGGAATTCCTGTAATGTCATTTTTCAGTTCACGAGCGACAGATTACAGCGAACACGCGACTTGTCATCCCACGACTTAAACGAAAAAAATATATAGAAGCAATTTCGGCGAATCAGCGCTACCGGAATGTTAATCCAGAGTGATTTTAAATTTCGTTTCGTATTTCTTGAAAGATTTCTCTGTCCGTATGTATTTGGTTTCGTGTAAGGATTAACATGTTTTATGTTTCTAGTAATAATATGATACTAGCAGCTGGTTTTTTTTTTGGTTCTCTTTGTTGCTACGAGATGGCGCTGTTCATAAAATTAACACACTACATTTTATTCTCGAACAAAAGCATGGTTGTTATTAACATACATAAATTATATATTCCACTGCAAAGTAGTCCAGTGAAGCTGTAATGGGCTGTCATGACAATAGTGTAGTCATGTCGAAAATAAAAGTCGAGACACCATAAGGACTGCCGATAGAAGTGAACACTCAAAACAATGAAATGAATGTGTCCCTTTTTGAATGTTCACATTCATTATAGTGTGAATGACAATATTTAAATATCAGAATTATTAACATTAGTGTGGTTTTCATATATATTGGCACTCGGAGCAATAATTATATACATTTTTTTAAAGTCTATTAATCATTCAAACGTATGATGAACTACAAAATATCAATATTACATGTACACAGGCCCCTACAATACGCGTCGCTAGTCTGACACAAGCCCCGTAAGCGCAATACGACCGGTCATGCTTACTAGCATGTCATCACGCGAAATTATAAGTTTATCTCCTGCCAAAAAATAACCTTCAACGTGCCTAAAGAAGTTTTCACTTCAAAAATCTTCTACTACTATTTGGGATCTGTATAACTATGTACAGCGCACTCCGATATAGTTAGCTTCTTCCTATATAATATACGTATACTTATATATGTGTATATACAATCATGTTAAAAATCGTTTTAAATGTGACCAATTATTATTATTACATACAACGTGGTAGAGCAGTACACACAGAAACACCCACGTGAAGTAACAATGCTTGCATTGTTGCGTTTCGTTCGGTCAGTGAGAGCGCCGGATATCCACCTTCTCTCATTCCTCCCCCTCCATCTCCTCCCCCTATCTTCTCCCTCCAAACACAGGTTGGCAGCGCACTTACGGCTCCCTTGGTGTTGCTAGTGTCTATGGACGGTGGTGATCACTTAACATCAGGTGGTCCATATGTTCGTTTGGCTCCTATGATGTTTAAAAAAAATTACCTAACTATTATACTTCGAATTTTTAATTGAGATTATTGCCTTTATGGTGGCTTCATTTTCATCTTTTATAACCATTTTTAAATTATAATCCACAATATCCCGCGTCAGAGCGTTCACGGTCCGATGGATGAACCTAATAATCTGTCATCAGTCACGCCGGTATAGTAGACACAGGTGTCGGTGTGTCTGGATATTGCCACTATAGCATGTGAAACGCTATCGTGAATTTGCATCCTTCTGCCCTTTGTTTGCAGGTATAGGATAGATTACATTTCTACAACTCCTATGGCTAGCTACCTACGTTGAACATCCGTTGCAAAAAAATTGTGATTTTCCAGAATATACACTTAACCCTTAAATGCTTGATTTTTTAATTTGTACCTAAAAAAGTATTGTCTGCGGATTATTATACAGAGTTATAAAAGTATACGAAAACAGCTTAAATTTGTTTTTTTTTTAATAGAGTCCGTCAATATGTGCTTTGTTCTTTTATTTTCTATTTGGTCAGGGTGTCTCGATTACCAATTTAAGACACTACACACTTAAGTAAAAGTTAAAAATTTGTCTACAGACAAAGTTAGTTTCTTTATATTTTTTTGACGTAACGAATGACAGTTATATATTTTCCCTTCTTATTACAGTACATTTCTTAGGTTGAATAAATGCATGCAAATTCCGAAAAAATCGTCTCACATCAAATGACTCGACAATCAACATTCTAATTTTTTATTGATTACTAGCGGGCCCGGCGGTCGTTATCCCGCCCTAACAATAAAAAAAACCTTGACGGATTCTATATCTAAACCTTCCTCGTGAATTACTTTATCTACTAATGAAAACCGCATGAAAATCCGTTCTGTAGTTTTTGAGTTTATCGCGAACAGACAGACAGACGTGGCAGAGGACTTAGTTTTATAACATGTAGTGATAAATATTATTAATATTAGCACGTATAACAATAATATAATGAGTTATAGTATAGAATAATAGGCGATTGAAATGATTACAGACGAGTTGGGAGCAATATTGCGAACTTGCACAGGAAGCGAAGATCAATCGCGCGGCCGCAGTAATCCAATACCAGGAAACGGACAATTAATGCGACATTGATGTCCCGCGCGTGCGCATATAACGCGCTATTCATCTTACCAACACTAGTTTGTGCAGCCAACTCCACTCTCGTTGAAAATAATTTCATTTTATCGAAACGACATGCTTTTACGGGTTAATTGTGTACTGTATTTTATTAGTTTCTATTGCTATTTTATTATTATTAAAGTGATTTTTTTTTCATCGCCTAACTTTTTTTCGTCCATCTATCGCATGTCGCATTACAGCCGGCTGCGGAGTTGGGGTAAAGTGAAAAGCGCTCGGCAGACCAGCCAAGGCCAATATGTATATCATCTGAATCATTGTATGTATTCCCTACTCTAATATTATTGAACAAATTGTGATGAATTTTCACAGTAATATAGTTTAATAGTAAAATGTATAAATATATTGTCTATATTTGTCGAAACATAACTGTAAGTGTCAAGTAAATTTAAAAGAATCCTGGCTTCTAAGAGATAACGGCGTACGTTGCTTAAGTGTTAGTGACACGAAGATAACATACCGACAAATACGCCAACTTTGCGAACCACTGTATTTTTCCCCATAAATGAATTTACAAGCAGATCAGATGATGTGCAAAAATACACAATATTTATGACAATGATGAATAAATATTTTAATGGAAAATCTATACATATAACAATGATGTAAATCTAACGGGTCTGTACTTTTTTAGATTTTTGTGAAAAAATTAGTTGCTGGTGTCTAGGAATAAGTAATCCAATACATTTTAATCATTTTTAGAAATGACTGTCTATTTATCTGTTTGATTGAACACACATCACTGCCAAAATACTGCGTTCACGATAAAACTTCACCAAGAAAATCATAAAGCATATCCTCATTTAGTTATTGTTTCAATAAACTCAGTTCACTCTTACCAAAAGTTATTGTAATTTTAATGACGACGCGACTTAAGGACGAGAGGAAAGTAGATAAGTAAATGGACTTAATACAGATGATTTTATTAGTCTTTATTTTTTTTATTACGTTCCACGCGTACGGAGTCGCGGGCGCAGATAGTTGATAATATTTATGGTATCACTGTGTATTGCATTTGCTTCTAAGTTTACTCAAGAACTTGTGAGTATCTGTCGATCATGTTTTTGCGGGTACAAAATATAAAAATAGCAACGTAACATGTTTATAAGAAAATTTATATGATACTGAATTTAAAATTGGAAGCTTTATTTACTTAAAGACATGTACAGATTCTTAGTTCAACTTCGTTTCGTTTGTATAAAAAAAATATTGACTACAAATCCAAATAATATAGTCTGTCGCCAAAATCACTCAAAAATTGAGTAAAAAACGTAGAAAAAACTTTTTTTTTAAATAAAAAGCGGTCACAGTTGGCGTGTTTGACGATATGATATAATATTTTCTTTTTTTTTTTTTTTTTTTATTGTAGCTCGGCAAAGTGACTGTACTGTGCCTGATGGTAAGCACAGTACAATCCAAAAGCAATGGCGACCACCGAAAGACATACTATCCATCGCCGGTCGCCGTTGTCATGCCGGCCTGAAAGCGACCCAGTCAGGGACGGCCCCCCGGTTGTTTTATATCATAGGAGGCAAACGAACAGGTGGGTCACCTGATGTTAAGTGATCACCACCGTCTATAGACACTTGCAACACCAGAAGAGTCGCAAGTGCGTTACCACCCTGTGTTTGGGGGAGGGGGAGGGGAGGTGGGTGATCCTGCGCTCACACTGACCGAACGAAACGCAACAATGCAAGCACTGTTACTTCACGTCGGTTTTCTATGAGAGGGTGGTACTACCCCGGGCGAGCCGACCCATTCATACTGAAACCAGTAAAAGCTTCAGCGTGGCTCTACCACCTCTAAAAATCATTTCTTAAGGTACAAACGCAAATAAATTTACAAGCGGGTGCTAATTGAAATCTATACATATAATAAGAATGTAAATCTAACGTATCTGTACTTTTTGATTTTCGTGAAAAAAATTGTTGCAGGTGCCTAGGAATAAGTAATAGAATACATTTCAATCATTTTTGAAAATGACTGCCTGTATGTCTGTTTGTATGAATACGCATCACTGCTAGTACAAATCATAAAGCATATCTTCGAGAGTAACTTAGTCTTTGATATATTAAAATCGCTCCACTCTATTAAAACTTATTGTAATTTGAATGACAGCTCGAGTGAAGTACGAGAGAAAAGTAGTAATCTATACTAACATTATAAAGTTGAACACGCTAATCTTAGGAACTACTGGTCCGATTTGAAAAATTATTTCAGTGTTATATAGCTCATTTATCGAGATTCGAGAAAGACTATAAGCTATATATCATTACGCTAAGACCAATAGGAGCGGAGCACCAATGAAAATGTATCAAAATCGGGTTTTTTTCCTTTTGAGAGCTTCCGCTGTGTGTTACTGTTAACCCAAAGTAACTATTCCACGCGGACGAAGTCGCGGGCAGAAGCTAGTATAAAAATAAAAATATACTTCCTAAGTCCTAATTTCTCTTAGATCGCGCGCCTCAATAAATTTGGAACAGTTCATTGTGACCGTGTTAACTACTTAGCTATCACGCAATTCTCGGCTGAGAAGACTTCTTCTCTGCCCTTAAACTCCGTATCTATGTTACCAAAGACATATAAAAAAAAACAACAAAAGATATTTAACCCCACAATCTGTTTCATAACCCTTCTCAAACACCGATCCCACTGATACAACAATAATATCGGTTAATATCACACATTAACAGTCGGCGAAGGTTAATTATAGGGCGACCCTTTGCCCCAATTGGATCCCCCTTCGACCCCCAACCACCCCTCATTCGTCGTAGTCACTTCCCACGCGAAAACAATTATAATACACCAACTATTGTTTCCATTTACGCAACCAAACTGAAAATTGTTAACGTTAAAACAAGCCGATTGAATCATTACATATTATAAAACAAAATCATCTGCCACGTCTGTCTGTCTGTCTGTTCGCGATAAACTCAAGACTACTGAACGGATTTTCATGCGGTTTTCACCAGTAGATAAAGTGGTTCATGAGAAAGGTTTAGGTGTATATTTTGTCAAGGTTTTTGGCGGGACAACGACCGCTGGGCCCGGTAGTTATCTATACATTAATATAGTTTGTAAATAAAAATTGATTTAGTCCGGTGAAGCTGTTAAGACCTTGCTTGGTCAACAGCGTAGTCAGTTCGAAAAAAAAAAATAATAAAAATTCTCATGCCATGTCGAGAACATGTAGAAATTTTAACGAAATGAAATACTGTCTGAATGTGCATTACAATTATATTTTCCGAGTGAATTGTAGAAAGTAGTTGAATGTCTTTACTTTAAATTGTTTGTTGTAAATATGATTCTAGTAATATACCAGGTAGTGATTCTATTATAAAAACTTATAGGGGTGTCTTGTATTAATACTATTTTTTTTTTATTAAATTTTATATTTATCCTAACTTGAACGCAATCGCAGTCGGTTGCTAGTTATTGCTAGGATTTTTTCTTTGGAATTCAGGATCATCGGTTCTAACTAAAGAACACTAACAGCCCCGGCGCAGCAAAAATTGTTGTGCCTTGATAATAAAAAAAATATTAAAATCCAACCGCAGCGCCATCTACCTACTGGCTCCAATTGTGAATCTAAACCATTCTTGAATCCACCACAAAAAAATAATCAAATCTGTCCAGCCGTTTAAGATCAATTCAGTCGCATACACACGGACAGAAAAATTATATATATAAAGATATGAAATATCACAATATATCTTGTATTTTTCATGACACCTCTTTTGTGTAAAGAGATAAACAATAATGCATCAGTAATTTATATACATTTAAATATCGCTCTCATTGTAAACTTAATTCCAATAGACAATAAATAAATCTGAAATGGATTGTGTTAAACGCATCGCAAAGTACGGAAGCAATCATGATACTAGAAAGCGCGATCGTAGCTTTGAGCAGCGCTGTATTTTACATGTGACCGTTTAAGGGGAAGTTCATCCAAATGTTTATATCCGTGTCGATTAGCAACCAACACCGCGCAAGTCAAGCTGGCTCATATTACAGGCGAGTGAAAAACTGATTTTTATTGCTTTATCTTGCATTTATCTTAATACAGTTATTCATGATTTGAATACTGGTCTCTTATCGCTTGAAACGTTCATAATATTATATGTAGTTTGACGCGTTTTTTTATGTCAAAAGGCAGCAAACAGAAAGACGTCCCCCACCTCATGGTAAATGGTTACGTCGCCTATGGACAAGGGCTAAGGGCATCACTGTTGTGTTGCCGAACTTGAAGAGCGCATTTCAATTCCTTCTTGAAGAGCCCCATATCATAGGCCTATAGGAAAAATCGTGCTGAGTAACCTATTCCACAATGCTAGCGTACGCATATCGTAGACCATACGCAGTAGCAGTGAGAATTAATATTCTGAATAATTTTTAAGAGAATGAGATGTATTCATCTATTCACATTTTTCACTATGGATGTGGTTAACATTAGTTTTCGACGTTATTTTGTAATATGTTAACTATGCTAATAATATACAATAGATACAACATAATTTTTAAAAGTGCGCGATAGTGATAACGATCCATTATAAGCTAACGTGCATAGCTTTGAACGCTTCTTTCTCTCTCTCTCTCTGCCTCTCCCTCTCTTTGTATATAATTCGACTACTTTAATAATATACTATCTATAGCCTAAAAGCTACATATACATTTTCGTTTTATAAAATCCTAATCCCATCATCACAAATAAAGTTTCCCTTCAATAGAATTGTTTCAAAGTGCAAGACTAGACAATGCAAGATATTAAGGCATATTATTCCCCATAGAATTACTTTTCATAATACAGTAAAGAAGTGTTGTTCTATTTCTCATGTAGAGATCGAGCGAAAAATTAAATACTTCCGGTTACGATTTATATTTAGAATGTATTACAAATAGACGTCTCCTTAACATCCATTTTCGTTCATCGCCGTATTATTGTCGGGTACTTCATGAAATGACATAAACGATAGCTTTGATCTTACGCTCCAAGCGATTTTCAACTCAACCAGTTAACAATAGAATAACTTTTACCTTGCACTACGATTTACAGTACCGCCGTAAGTAATACGAAAATAAACTTTATTGCACTGATAGAGAGTGAAATTTCAAACACATTTGAGGACATAAATCTAGTGTATGAGATACCGATATAGATTGATTTTGATGTAGACGTAAAGGAAACTTATGCAGTAGTATTTAGGGTTGATTTTAGGCTAGTCGATAGGTTTAGCGACACGACTGTGTTTGACACGAGCGTAATTGGCGAGAAACGGGACGGTAACCCTATACAAACTGTTGCTTTGCGATTCCGACCGGCTATTGATCAATTGATTGTGATGTTGCGTTTATTTCCCCCCCCCCCCCCCCCCCCCTCCTCCCCCCCCCCCCCTCTATTCCCCCCCCCCCCACATCTTTCTCTGCCACCCCCCCCCCCCCCCCCCCCCCCCCCCCCCCCCCCCCCCCCCCCACCCCCCAACCCCCCCTCCCCACCCCCCCCCCCCCCCCCCCCCCCTTCCCCCCCCCTTCGGCCGCAACTCCCTTTTTTTGGGATGTTTACGCTTCGTGCCATTCGATATTATGTCGCGTCGATCGATATTTTTACTTTTTCTGTTCAGCTACCTAAATTCTTATTTCAAAATTGATGATAAACGCAACTTCGTCCTTGTTGCTTAGTACCTTCACAATATATTTTATACTGGCGGGCCCGGGCTGATATTAAAAAAACCTTGACATATTATATACCTAAACTTTCCTCATGAATCACTTTGTGTAATGGCGAAATCTACATGGAAATCCGTTCAGTAGTTTTTGAGTTTATCGTGAACAGACAGACGTGGCAGAGGACTTTCTTTTATAATATGTAATGATAACATTTCTTCAGTTGTTTGTAGTGCTTCCAATAATCATAGTATTTTTAATACTCTAATAACTTAGAAGATATCGTCATTTTTGAAGTGAAAACTTCTTTAGGCTCGTTGAGCGGTATTTTTGACAGGACATAAATTTATGAGCTCGCGTCATGACATGCTAGTAAGCGTGACCGACTGTATTGCGTTTCAAGTTTTTCAAATTTTGTAAGTAATAAATGCGCTGTTTTTTTTTACTTTTGTTTTATGTAATTATGCCTCCAAACAGTCTTTTGACCCGTGAACCATAAGGTCTACTCTAAATTTGTGTATATAGCTTAGATCTTTATAGTTTTGAACAGGCCAAATTTTTTATTCACATAAGTTGGTTGAAAGTACTGAGTAATGTAAATGATACACAGATATCTTTGTATTTCCATCTCGTTTCCTCTTCACGAGAATCATATTAGCGCAATTGTTAATTCAAGGTAAAAAGTTTACAAAGGCATCCGATAAAAGTATTACAATGTGTTTACATATAATATGGTATTCAAGAAACTTATGACTGCGTTGAAACGAGGCCTGCATTCTGATGCAAGTTTTTATAAATCAATTAAAATGCCCTTTTAAATATAAAAATGGCCGATAAAATGTTCCGAGGACCATAATATTAATCATTCATTAGGGTTGTCACTTTTAGTTTGAGGTATACCATATATTTATTGATACTCTTGGAAAACGAATAACAAGATGAAAAAAGAAACACTTAAAGGTGTTAAATTAACTTAGATTTATACTTACTATAAATATTATGAAACAAGAAAATTTTAAAAACATAAACAAATTTATTCAGTTCTTTAGGAAACCGTACTAAAATCGAAGCTGTTAATTAAAAAAAAAAAAACAAACACAAGCATTATATTTTTTACTCAAAGACGTCATACATAAATTGACAGAACATACAAGGCAAGATTTAAAATGTATTTAAAATATTTCCTTCTATAATTTTACCCTTTTTTTTAGAACTTGCAGTGATATTTATCGAACAAAGTTCTTATTATTATATGACTGGATGCTGCTAATAACTGTATATTTAAATTAATGTTTTTATGTATTTCTCATTAAGTAAGTAATGTTCTTTTGAGTATTTAATTAGGCTATAGAACGTGTCAAACAATAGATAATCATTTTTAGATATAGATACTCGAAAAACATTGCCTTCTTACTGCACAGTCGGGCAAAAAAAATACTATTTGAAATATTAAAACAAAATCATATACGAGAAGTATGATTTTTGAAGTGCAGGTTGCAGTTTATGACATGGTGGGGATAAATTTGCGTTACGCGTTAAGCGTAAAATAGGTATGTATTCGTGTGTATATGTAAGTATGTATAAGTGCCTGTCTAGATCTAGTAGTGTACCCAAATTAGTAAATGTTTAGTTAAGTATGTATACTACGCGACTTTGTATATTATATAGTTTATGAGCATTCACCTATATGTATCATTTAATACATATAAGCCAAAGAAGTTTTACTTCCACCGCGGGTCCGGATACACGCACTGCTATGTTCATAACTTTCATAATGACAAAAAATTAAATATATTACTTTTGAAGTGACAACCCTACGACACTCACATTAAGACATAAAAGACACATAATTTTATAAAAAAAACCCATCGCCGCGACGAATACAAATTTGACTTGGGACCCATAAAATAACCTTTATAACAAAGAATTATGGACCTGACTCGGATGGCGGTCTATCAAATAACAAAATTTCAATTCACGTTCATGTCTCATACAAATATTTTCTTTTATCTGTTGTTGGCGCCTATTTTTATATGTCAAAGATATCACGATGGGAAGATATATTGTACTGCATGACTTTCGGATTGCATGATTCAATAGGTACTTAAAAACACTAGCAACCGCTCGTTGCTTAATCGCTTAACTGTATGAAAACCTAAACATATAAACAGGATAGTCGTGGTGGTCTAGTGATTTGACAAGTAGAATATCAAACCGATATCCGCCGGTTCGAACCCCGGCACGTACCAACAATTTTTTAAGAATTCGCGTACATTTACTAATTTAAACTGGTAACAGTATCGGCTGACGGTGAAAGAAATCATCGTGAGGAAACTTGAACCTGAGAAATGTTCTTGTAGTACTACTGTACGTGGGAAAACATGGAACTGGATTCTCAGAGTTTGAAATCGCCAATACGTCGTGGGCTGGCGTGAGGTGATTATGCCCATACCATCTTTCGGGAAGAGGCCTATGGCCCTGCAGTGGATTTCTTACAGGCTAATGATGAGGATGAAACATAAATAAAATTAAAATGTTTTGTAATATATCGAGTAGTCTCCGAAAAGGTTAATGAGATTTAACCTTTACCGCCAAACAGAAGGCACTTTAGAATATTATTTAAGTTACATATCAACATATCTTATCAAGCCTCTGAAATCATGCTCTTTTACCTTAATTTTGGCAACCAATCTTCTAGATTACCACTGCCATTGTCGAATAAGTAATAATGTTACAAATGTCTTGTAATAATTTCAATGTTATAATAAAATGGTGGCTCCCTTGTTAGAACTTTCCAGAGAGTTTTTGTGGCATCTCATTATTCAAGCTCCGAAGTATCATTTCCCATCCACTTGAATTGTACATAATAACCGAATTATATAATGTAAGATACCACCAATATTACAAAATATAAAATCAAGTAACACAAGATTATGAATAAATTATAAAATCCTCTACGTGACATACTATGATTCCGTCAAAAATTCGTTTCCAATGGTCAAGGAATAATGAAAAATAAAATCAAAGAAACAAAAGACAATCAATAATTAATTCTGGTAAGCCTCACAGTTTCCATGAAACAACAAATTAATTTTGCAAAGAATGATATCGCGTGCACTAACTTGCCAATAATCAAACAGCCCAAGATATTCAAGGAGAATATTGCTCTTTATTAGTGAAAGAATCTTCAGAATCCGGCCAGCAGTTCCGAGTATTAGTAACTACCGTTTTTATACTTTATAGCTTTCAGTGTTTGATCCCAACCTCATCTGATGTTAAATAACGATGTACTTTAAGATGATAAACACTCCTAACCTAGAGGAGAACTGGCTCCTAAGTGCAGTTGGCGGAACACGCCTACAGGTACTTGGTGACGGATTATCAACCTGAAGGTGATAGCCAACCAGATGGACTTTGAAAAAACCTTACCACCATGCTATATGGTTTCATTGCAACGTTTTCTTTCACTGGAAGCTCCGACTCGATTGCGAGGATTCGAACTTACGTCCTTCGACGCTGTGTCCAAGCACGCTATCAACTAAGCCATCGTCAAACTTTATCGCATTGTAATAATAGTACAAATTAGCTACATTACTTTCAATTGCAAGGATCTAATTCAGACGGAAAAAAATAGGAAATAATAGAGAAATTAGTAAATCTTATAAGGACTCAAATTAGTATTTTTAAATTATCTTTATCATAAGGATTAGTAATTTCTCTTATTATATTCCAATGAGGAAAGGTCAAAACCGCACAACATCTGTCAATACTTCGACATTGTACTAAACAAATAAACTATATACGACACTAAATCATAAACCAATAAAAAGACCCGCAAAATTAAAAGTTAGCACTCGATACGAGAGTTCCATATAAGCTGGTCACTTAACAAACCAACAGAGCGGGCAGTAAACAATTCAGTTTGAAAGGCTGACAGTTTTATTTGAAGCACTTTATGACGTCGCCCGTCGCTTATTAAGGGACCAATTTAACCCATTATGGTGTTCATAAAAGCGTACATCATCCTGTTTTGCTGACGTCTCGTTCGCTCGACGGTTTAAAGTGTATCTCGTATCTTTTTCTAAAGGCACGTTGAATACGGTTTATGAGATTCCAAAGCGAAGGTTAGGGAGGTGTATTTTCAAATTGTTAAGGATTCCTTAGTGTTGGGATAAGTGACTGTAGTCGTGAGACATCGATATCGATAATCTGGTCTAAGTACTACTAGCACTGCGATTTGTTAAAAGGAACTTTTATCGTGTGTGTCGCGACCACATAAACAGAATACGAAATCCCCAACAGTATCCTTTATGCGTTGCAAACCATTCCAATACGAATACATTGGTTTCGTTTTGTTGCAAGCCTTTTTTAGTATTTCATAGAAATTACATATAGTAATTTGTAAAATCTTTTAAAACTTGAAATTATACAGAGGCTAGATCCAGAGAATTCTGTTTCTATTAGTCTTTCAATTGAAAACAGTTATGTCGGATTTGATTTCCATATTTTTTGTAACGACAGCTTCCACACTAGAACACATCTGCTTTACAGTAAATATACGCTCTTGCCACCGTTCCTATTCGAAATTTGCATAAATCTGGTATTTCACTACATACTGAGTGAACACAAACTCTCAACATTATATGTAAGTTTTGTGTATTGGAAATAATTGAATACAAATATTAAATCAATTTAAACATTTTTGTATGTCTCAACAAGCGTATTTATGACTCTATTTCCAACTAAAGACAACATACCACATGTTTAGAGCAATTAAAATACCATAACTCAATTATTCTAAGCGGCGGCGCGGCGTTGGCCACTTTGTATTCTATTTCAAACTTCAAACATCGACTATCGTATCTGGCGCACCACTATCCGCAAATGCGAGCGCGGCAAATGTTGACTTACCGTCGATTCCATCGATTCGCACCTAATCTCTTTGATATAAAAGAATCCATGTACTTTCCGGACGGCATCGTTAACTTTGCACGTTTATAATTGCATATATAATTCTCGCGTTTGTTTGTTTCGTGATTTGTGCCTCTGTTCTGCCTCGTTGCTCGCATTACCCCCCATATTGTCGAGTTCAAGTGCAGGATATTAAAGCCTATACGGCTTTATTACGGGCGGCATCGATAAAATGAGAATGTCGATGGATTATATCGATATTTTAATTGGCACGCAGTAATAAGTGAGGGTACAAGATATATTTATTTTGTTTGTATTCAAGTTAATAGGGATCAATTTCCTTAGGGGTCATATTATTATAATGGTAGTAATAGGTTCGCTGTAATTTTATTTTTATAAGGGAGAATCAAAAATATTTTGTTTGATAATTCATTTTCTTTTATACCAGTTTTGTTTGCGTATCTTTCTGCGATTCCGAGTGAAAATTAGTAATAAAGATAACAAATAGACATATATATATATTATTAGTGTGGATAATAACCGTGTATTAAAAATATTTAATAAACACATTATAGTGCATAATTTGTAACGGAAATCTATACAATATTAGAAGATTTGGGCCTAGAGTTGTACAAAGAATATTTCGTCGTTTATATAGGTATACCTGCACAAGAGCACGTACGTACAAAGGTGGTTGTTACGATTGTTTTAAATATAATTTTTTAAATAGCCCCGTATGTTGGTATAAAATTAGTTTATAATTTAGCGAATATGTTGGGGCAAATTAATATGTCAGTGGTATTAATAAGATGCATGGTTATAAGAGTCCATTAGTAGCGTGGGCGGAGCTTTTAATAGCTCTCCATAATGTCACTAAGAGGCGGTATAGCGAGGCGCGATAGGTCACAATGTAACGAACTTATGGTACCAAGACTTATTATTTTCATAAAAGAGCAGAACACCTGATGTAACCTTTGTGACCTATAGCCATAAAAACTAAAGTTTAAAAGATTGCAGCTCTGAGGCCTCATAATGTCTGCAGCTACAAGACAAGACGAGGAAACTCTAGCTTAGTATTTGAAATAGGAATGGTAGTCCAACCTTACCCAGGTATAATTATTTTGATCTAAACGTGCAGTAGGAGTGTTGTTTGGGACGCCTTGCAGTTTAAGCGCTTTGACGAATTTGACCATATGAGGTGTCTTTAGATTAATCTTAACTGAAAGAGTAATCGTCTCTTAGCAAAAAATACAGCGCAAGCATTGACAGGGTTTTTATATACATCAATGAGCGCAAGTGAAATAGACTCTTTCTACAGGGGAGCGATAAAACTGTTTCTTTTATTGCATTATCTTCTTGAATTAGTGATGTGAATACTGGTTTGTTATTGGTTGAAACGTTCAAAATGTGACATGTAGTTTGATTCGCGTCATGAGAATATTTATCAAATGAAATTTAAAATTAAAAAACACCAACTTTCGACTTAAGGGGTGTTGTTTGTTAAACGACGTAATATCCATTGAGTATTTACATGAATACGTTAATATTTGTCAAAGGCTTATTGTGGATGATATAAGAATTGTAACAGAATACAATAAGAATGTTTCTAGTCTATTTGTTTTCAAACGCTTATGTCCAAAATTATTTCAAATTTTTCAAGTCTTTTCAACTTAGTATAATAAATAATTGGTAGAAAAGTTAAAAGGTGGCGCTTCAATAGCTGGTGAGCAATGCTGCAATATTCTGGCATGGTTCTCTATATTCGTAAAGCAAATAGGCCATTTGTACATATCCTCAAATATTCTATAAAAAGATACAAAGTTTAACCGCTATAATAAAAAAGAAATCTATGCTAAGTTATTGGGTCTATAACTACTGAAGCTTGACAATATTAAAACATAAATAAAACACAATTAGAGAAGAACTACACAACAACCGCAGAACGTTAAAAACTCCATCCAAAAAATCTAACACCAATATTTATCCAACAACGAAACGACATAAAAACGTCGTTTTAATCCAAAAAACAACAGAACATTCACTCGAAAGACGTTCTACAAAACACTCTGAAACAATAAAGGAGTTCTCTCGACCACTAAAATAATAGAACTTAAATCAAAAGTAAATTTATAGGCATAAAAAAGATGGCTTCCCGAAATTAAAATGTTCTTTTTTTATTTCGTCCCTTTCTCATTTGGTCTTAAATGAGAGATGATCGTATAAATTAATTATGTTTGGTTAATAGAGGGGAGGTCTCGTTCTAATTCGAGTGTCAGCCCGTTTGGTAACAACGATCGCTTTGATCGTCTTACCGTGTGTCATCGTACTGTTTTGATGTGTTCTGTTTTATTGTTATTTATAATTACACGGTGTTAATTGTTTTTTTTTCGTAACAATTATTTTGTAACAATGTCCCTAGTGACATCTTATTAGTCTTTATATTATTTTATGAAAACGATTGTTGCGTAGAGAGTGTGTTATAGTTTGCAAAGGAACCAAATCGTAACTTTTGACTTTTATGTATTTCCGTTTTGATACTGAATAGTCCATATTACATTCTTAGTTTATAGAAAATAGCGCATTTTCTAGTTTACTTTATGGTCGCCATATAATTTGAATTTGTATATTCGAAGTCAATATTTATATATAAGTATATACTGTTTCTGGTAAGATATATAGTAAGGAAGCTGATCGAATTTCTCGTCCGTCCCTCTTGCTGACAATAATATTTTATTTACAAAACGATGCTGGTCATATAGTCGTACGGGATTTTTACTACGGGACTTCGTATAATATATAGTTTATGGGCATTTTCATATACATATTAAATACATATGAACCAATGAAGTTTCACTTCCTCCGCGTGTACGAACGATACGCACAGTTTTTTTGATAAGAAAAAATACTTTTTTTTTGTATTTCCTCGAACTGACTACGCTATTGACCTAGCAAGGTCTTAACAGCTTCACCGAACTACTAAGGCGAGCGCTTAAGGCACTCAGCCATTAAAAAGGACACTTCAATTTTATTTATTTATATTTGTAGCTAGCTATCTAGCTATCAGTGAAAAAATTTTATAAAATCTACGTAATATTAATTTACGAAGAGAAGAAGGTGCGTAACGGAACGGAATCGAGATTTGTCCGTTGTTTTTGTAAGGCATTAAACGAGGCGGTATCGTTTGATCCGCCAGAGCCTGTCGCGAACATATTAATGCACCATCCGTCAGCATTTGATGGGATCCGGCCGAGAGTCATTTGGAGTGCGCCCCGCGGCGCCGAAGCGCACGGATTCATACTTAAAAACCTGTTTTTGATTGTTAAAAACCTTTTAGTAAATATCTACGCATGTAGATACCAATTAAATTAACATTACAAATATAAATTGACATTTAAACTCATTTCTTTTGTTTATATTTAATATATGTCGTTAATAATAATAATAAAAAAAGAGTTTCTGGTTGGATCTTAGTTTGTCATGTAGTGGATTTTATATTTTATTCATAATCTTGTTTTTTTTTACTCTATATTTGTGGTATTTTATGTAATATAGTCCGATTATTCTGCACAAGTGAAATGGATAGAAAATAATAGCACGGAGCATGAATTCTGAAATGTCACAACTTGTTAGAACATTAGAATTATGGCAAGAAACCTGTAATATTATTAGCCACTTGATAATGGCAGTAATAATCTGCAAGATTGGTTGCCAAAAATAAAATTAAACAATGGTTTATTTTTTAATTACAGCCCATGTAACATTTCGTGACTGCGGTAGTGATTTTTCTTAAAAACCTTGTACCTATTGCCTTATTATTTATACTTAGTCAATAATTGTTTATTTTATAAAAACAGCACTACTTTAAAATAAAACGTCGAGGCAGTCAAAAGGACTGAAAACTCAAAACAATGATATAAATGTGTTTTCTTTTGAATTTTCATATTAATCATAGTGTGAATGACAATATTAAAATTTTAAAACTTGTTTATTGAAATTATTAACTATTAGTGTGGTTTTCATATATATTCGCACTCGGAGCATTAATTATATTAATTTTATAAAGTATATTAATCAATCAAAGGTATGATGAGCTGCAAAATATCAATATCACATGTACACAGGCCCCTATACTACGCGACGCTAGTTTGACATAACCCGCGCAAGCACGCGGTCACGCTTACTTGCATGTCATTATAAATTTATCTCTTGCCGAAAATACCGCTCAACGCGCCTAAAGAAGTTTTTACTTAAAAAAAGTGTGTGTGTACTTATGTACATGCGTTAGAAGTTATACTTCTTTGGCATAACAAGATAAAAGTCTTTACAAAAATTTTATCTTTCGCCTTATTCTACGTTTGTAGAAAAAACGACACTAACAATAGAAAAAAGGTATTTAAAACATTGAAAGTTTAAACACAAAGAAATACAAACAACAAATACAAAGAAACAAAATGTTGACCATAGCTAACTTTAAAGTGTCGGTTTTTCGTAACGGTGTGCGCGCGCATCATAAAAATTTACTCTCATTATTTTTCCCTAACGCGCTAAAAGAAGTATAACTTCAAAAATATAGTTATTTGGAGCTAGGCTGAACGAAAAAATATAGATACCAGTGTATTTAATAAATAAAAAAAGTATTTAAAATAATAACGCAGCGTATGTTTACGGTAACTAATGAGTCGGGTTAGTAGGGTCGGCAGCAATTAACTGTGTTTACACAGCGCACACGCTGAGATGAGATTATCGCCGAGCAATGGAGACGCGCCGCGGCCGGAAGGAGAGGTAGCGTCCTGTACAGGATTTTGGTTACACGTTTTTATCTATACCACAAGCTATGTCCTTACTGGAATGGGTAGAAAAGATAGAGCTCCTTGTCTTCCGTATAATTATAAACTTATAGATAGTGGTGATGATATGTTCCTTCGCTGAGAACTCAGCCATATTTTAAGGTTTGAAACCACATTCTTTGCTACAATTATAATACAACTAGCTTCTGCCCGCGACTTAGTCCGCGTGGAATAGTTTATTTGGGCTATCGCCAACTTTAACTTGCGATTTCGTTTACGTGATTGAAAATGTTTTTAAATAATACGTATGTTTACTGCGATTTTGAATTATTCATCATTGGTGTTCCACTCCTATTGGTCAAAGCGTGATGATATAATTGAAAGATTTTTTTAAATCGAACCAGTACCTCCTGAGCTTACTGCGTTCAAACAAACCAACTCCTCAGCTTTATAATATTACTATAGATTAATACAATACAAAGCCTATTGTACATTTTTCTGTCTACTTTGTTGGTTAATTGCTAGATAAAACTCACTGTTGAACTAAAACTTATACAAACAATAACACAAAAGTAAAAGATAACCTACAAATTCATCAAAATGGAATACGCACTTATAGTTGAATAAAAAAATCATTTACACCAAAACGAATTTGCGGGCTTGAGCTAGTTTGATAAAGATGAGAAAAACTAATCAAATAATTTATATACACTTAGATAATTACTGAATTACTAGCTAATTATGACTGAATTCCTATTACGTGTTTAGATTTAAAAAATATAGCAATCTTCTTCTTTTGTTCACTTGATATAGCTTTATTACTTGGTGTTATTATAAATTTATAGTAGCTATAGCTTTAAGTATAAAGTTTAGTAAAGCTAAAGTAAAGCTTATTACAACCAATCATATAACGAAAAAATAATGATAGGGCACTTGAATCCGAATATATCGGGGTTTCTACAGACATGATACAGAACCAGCTAAAGTGACTTAGTCTCTCTCTCACTTTTCGAGATCAACCCGTCTCTATCTAGCTATAATTAACCGTCACTTGAACTAGATATTAATTACCAGAACAAAATTAATTAAAAAAACATCACTTTGAATGTTTATTGTCATGAATAGACAATAGTACGAAGTAGTATTGCCAACATGATATAGCTCGAATGCATTTATACAAAAATATAAAATACGATCTCCCACATGGCAACACTGCACTCATGCCTTCCGACATAACAATAGAGCGAGATCTAAAGCTGTAAGTTCCGCGTAAAAATCATTTAAACGACTGCGACCCTCATTACATAGAATATAGAATTATGCAGACGGGACATACGATTCAACTGTACGCAATTGTCTTATGTCTTGTGCAAGTATGAACAAGAGAAATTATTAATAAGGTAAAATAAAAAACCAGAATACGGAAACACCAAAATATTTTTTATTATTTTGATAAAGGCATTGTTTGTTCAGTTGAATATTCGTAGGTACGTAAGAAAGCAATTTTTATCCATCCTCTTTATAATATGACACATACATTTTGAGTTAGTTACTCAGACAATTAAGAGGAATCTAACGACACCTTAGATGTTAAAATCCATAAACCCGTTTAAATTATAAGGCAAGTTAAAGATATTGACATATTTATTCTTTTTTTTTTTTTTTTTATATCTTAGGAGGCAAACGAACAGGTGGGTCACCTGATGTAAGTGATCACCACCGTCCATAGACATTTGCAACACCAGAGGAGTCGCAAGTGCGTTGCCAGCCTGTGTAGGGAGGGGGGGAGGAAGGAAAGGGGAAAGTGGAAGGGGAGGGGAGGTGGGTGTCCGGCGCTCTCACTGACCGAACGAAACGCAACAATGCAAGCACTGTCACTTCACGTCGGTTTTCTGTGAGCGGGTGGTACTACCCCGGGCGAGCCGACCCATTTATGCTGAAACCAGTAATAGTTTCAGCGTGGCTCTACGACCTACAAGTATTCATAAATACACTCGACAAAAAATCTCTTCTTTTACTCAGTCTGGTTAAAATACCTATCTATTTATTTAACATTCGTATTTATTAAACCCTGATTTTAATATAGAAACCATATTAACTGATTCTCGATAAAAATTAGGTTTATCTATTTTTTTATGTAATATTTGTTATATCTATTGCTTTTCTCGCTCGCATTAATTGTTTACGTTAGAAATTGTACTTTTCTTATGTCTTTTTCTGTACCGCTGACGACATGTAAAGAACATTTTAATGAGTAGTTATGGCGTCAAAACGTAAAAATTTAAAACAAACCCACCTTCGCATTTACAGTATTATTTAGGAGTTAGGATTAACAAATAACTCGAGTCCGTCACTATGTAACAATTATTATGTCGCCTCTGTTTACAAAATGTTTTTTTAATCATAGTATGCGACCGAGTGTGCTTTGCAGGCGGCAAGTGGCGAGCGATGTCGGTCCGCGCGGGGGACTACAAAAAAGTGCTCTCTCTTCGACGCACTTAACAAATGACATATGGTGAGAATAGCATTATACAGTATGCTCTAAAATGTTAAGGTATTTTTTTTAATAAATATAAATTTTGTAAATGGTTTTAAAGTGACTTTTTTTTTACCTTACATTTTGTCGCCCATCTATTGCATGTCGCATTACAATGGTCACGGATTACGGACAAGTGAAAGGCGCTCGGCAGAGTATCTAAGGCCAATATGGCGACGCCTCAGTTCAAAATAATTCAATGATTTAAATAAATATTGTGCTCAGTTTTTAACATGCGTCTATCATCTGAATTAATACACAGATTGAAATTAAAATGTATATTTCGATGTCTACCATTGATTGCCCATTATTATCGCCATTTCCCAATTATTAAGTTACTATTAAAAACGCGATTTTAATACCCTAAGTCGAATAATTTTCGGAAAATTTTCCATATATGCCTGCGATCCGAAAAAAAGTTTCACTTGCATCGTGATTTCATAAAACCACACATTTTTTATTATTTCTTTCAGTATTTTAGATAACTAAAACTTGTTGGAAAAAAAACGTCTAAATTTTGTTAATATGTTTCTGTTTATTTGTCTATACTTTATGCATTGCGTGTAATGACCTTATTCGTCTGGCTTCATACCTTCTCAACGTAGTCCAGTGAACTTGTTAAGACATTGACAGGCCAATAGTCTTAAGTCATGACTTAAGAAAGTAAGATTTTTTTTCTTTTTTTTCGAACTGATTACGCTATTGGCCTGTATGTAAAATCGTAAAAGTATGAACTTTATACCCTTAATAACTTACCCTTACAACTTAATACCCCATAATATTGAATTGAAATGTTAAGCTTAAATATAAGTACTACTTGGCGATAGATTTTCAAGTAGGGGGTGGTAGTTGTCTCAGCTGAATGTTAGAAACTCTTTTATTACCATATTATTATATACCATATTAGATCGTGATGTTTTTCTTAACCAAAAGTTAGAGTTTATTGTGAAATTTAAGTCGACGTTGATTGAAACAATGTCCAAAGATGTCCACTCATTGCTTCCAAAACATTTTTTTTATCAAATTAAATCTTAAATAATAAATACAATTATCATATCGTTAAACTATGCGGCTGTTATACTATATTTCTAGCGGCGGTTGTCCTGCCCTAATAATATTTTTTAACAAATTATATACCTAAACCTTCCTCATGAATCACTGTATGTATTGGTGAAAACCGCATGAAAATCCCTCCAGTAGTTTTTGAGTTTATCGCGAACAGACTTTGTGATACTTGTAGATGACTTGTAGTGATAACCTACAAAGCAGTGTAAGGAATATATATTTTATATTATTTTAATTTGCTAAATATTATTGCAAGTCTAAAAATGTAAGCATGATACACAACCAGCCTTATAAAATTATGTGGGTAATTTATATTCATTATATTCACATTACAAAATGCACGGAAATACGTATTGTATCATAAATTATTCTATTTGTAACATTTTTAATAAGTTTAAAATTTAAAGATCAACCTGTATCTAAATCTCAGAGGACTACGTATCAAATGTCTGTTATATGAAAAACAAACTTTAATGCGAGCACGTTTAAGACGATTTTTGTTAAACAAATCATCTGCTAACATGATTGTCTATTAAAGTAGCATCAGCAATTAGTGTCCCATTTTAGACGGTTGACGGTTCGCCGGTTGAATGAGGTGCCCGGTTCTATTCTCGTGTCAATTAATTAATCAAATCTTTTGGGGTGACAAAAAATACGGGCGAGTTGTTTGTGCATATCACTTCTCTGAATCTTTTTTCTTCTGATAATTTACTATTTGATTTACAAGTTATTCAAACAAAAACTTGTAGTATAGATATATACAAAGAACTTATGACCGCGGTTGCATTTAATCGATTAGTTAAACACTATCGGTGTTATCAGAATAACATAAATGAACACACGTTTAACACGAGTTTTACTAACCAGAGCCTAAAATGTTAAACCTCGTTGAACATATTTTTAAAATACTTTATCACAAATGCATGTCCAAGCGATCTCTAACTAAACATCTGGTTTAAGTTTTTTTATGCAAGTAATCAATTATCAATCTCATCATCCAAACACGTTCCATTACAAACCATTATCAACCCGGTGCGTCAAAAATAAATATTATACCGATTATAACAATACATTTGGTCAAATGTTAAAACATGCGCGAGAGGAGATAATTCCAAGTCACTCTACCCAACACTTAAGAATCCATCGTGAAGATACTTAAGCAAACATTCGAAACCATAAAACAGTTTCCGAGAACGATACGAATATTTATTTAGTTTGTGAACATCTGATATAGAATCCTCACAGCATCGGCGCCTAAACAAGCATTCGACATTATTTTTTTCGTAATATATTTTTTGCGCTCGTTAACGCCAACATTTGGTGGCACGGTTAATTTCCTATCTTTTATGGTATACTAAATTTTATTCGCGACTTCTAGTTGCTGTTTCGGGTGCTTCGAAAGTAGTTTCGCAATTTTCTATACTAATATTATAAAGAACAAAAGTTTGCGAGTTTTTTTTTATATTATAGAGGACAAACGGACAGATGGGTTACCTGATGGTAAGTGATCACCGCCGTCCATAGACACTAGCAACACCAAGGGAGTCGCAAGTGCGCTACAGACCTTTAAAGGGGGAGGGGGTATAAGGGGAGGGAGGTAAGGGGAGGTGGGCCTCCGGCCCTCTCACTGACCAAACGAAACGCAACAATGCAAGCACTGACTACTTCACATCGATTTTCTGTGAGAGGGTGGTACTACCCCGGGAGTGCCGACTTATTCATACTGAAACCAGTAATAGCTTCAGCGTGGCTCTACCACCTACAATGTTTGTTTGGAATGAGTTTAGATGTTCGGGGTAAACTTGGGTATCACTGATCCGATTATGAAAATTATTTCACTGATAATAAGGTATATTTTTCTTAAGTGCTATAGGATACTTTTTATTTTGGCAAATATATATATATATATATATATATATTGAATAATTAATCACAATAAATGTAATTAAAGTCGGCAAAAATTTTATAATATGGCGTGCGCTGCCTGAATAGTTTCAAATAAAGGAATAAAATACTCGTTACTTATAGCATTATAAAAAGTTCGCGTACTATATAACTCACTTTAATATCTCAAAATAAAAACAATAAGCTGGTAAAATTTTTGGGTTGTCGTTGCTGCTGGCCGTGCGAGAATGGCAGACAAGGCGCGGCTGTCGCGCGATTGTTTTAATTATTGTAATATTTTTAATTACATTATTTTTAGATTGTATTACATTTGAGCATCGTAACACAGACCAAACCACGACAAAAATAATGTATGTAATAATAGACGGATAGTCAAAAAATATTCGATCCGAAATAGCAATATAAGTAGTGCAACGCAATGCATCATGAACCAACGAACATTACACCATAGTTTTAATTAGTGACGCCATGTGTGATAGCTCACGTCGCGGGGGACGCGCCCCCTGTCTCCCGGGGCCCAGTCGTGCCACCTTGGTGATGGTATAATTATCTCTCATCGTTTAAGTACAAGGCTTCAACTATAAACTGAAGCGATTTAAGTAAAAATAGAACTAATAGACACTTACACTTTTAATATAAAAAATTGGAAAAATATTTATTCTTATTTTATTTTTTAATTATAACGTCTTCTAACATTAAATTTTAGTTGATGTTATGAATGCGATTAATTAATAAATTATATTACTAATTTGTAAAAAAATACAGTATATACAAAAAAAATATTGTACTGACTTTCTTTAATTTCAAAAGTCAATTTATAACACAAACACATTTTTAAAATTTCTTTGTTATTTTACTTATTGTTACATGGTAATTTCTGAAACTTCGGAAACGATTTTGATTGAATCTAGGTACCCTAGGTAGGTAAATAAATTTTGCACAGTTAAGTTTAATTTTTTTAGCGACAGCCTGCAAGCGTTTTCAGTTAAATAGATTTTTAGTCAGAGAATAATAATTAATAATTTTGTGATACACCGTTGGTTTCAGATTCAACGTGCTTACAATCAGGTAGATTACCTTCATTATATCGCGCTTCAATAAAAAATCATGCCTACAAGCTGCGAGCAGAATTAGTATGCAATAAACTATACATAACAATTAAATTGGTTTTAACTAGCATTTACCCGCGGCTTTGTTTGGCAGTAAATGTAGAATTTATCTTTAATCTTTCGCAAACAGTACTTTTATTTGGATCCCCTGACAACGTGCACGCAAATTTTCATAATGATCGGTTCGAATCGAAACCAACAATCAAATTCACATTTATAATATTACTAGCGGACCCGGCAGACGTTGTCCCGCCCTGATTATAAAACAATCCTTGACAAATTATATACCGAAATGTTCCTCATGAATCACTTTATGCACTGGTGGAAACCGCATGAAGATCCATTCAGTAGTTTTTGAGTTTATCGCGAACAGACAGACAGACAGACGTGGTAGAGGACTTTGTTTTATACTATGTAATGATTAAGGAAAAAATAATATAGACTTGACCACACTAGGCATAATGACATACTTTAAATATTATATTACTATACTTCGCAACCCTAATAGCAGTAATTATGCATTACCAATATACAAAAACAAATTACGTACAAGCAATATATTTAATCGCGTCATCTCACAGCTTGTACCATCGAGCGAATGAAAAATACGCCGCTAACGAAAGCGCTATGGTTGAAATCGTTTAATTTGTCCTTTTCCGAGAAGTGTCGAGGGACGCTCCTATGTACCATTAAGTGATTTGTGTTGTTATAAGCGCACAAATAGCACAATATTGTACTGTCGGCTAACGTTTCAATTTGTTATAATTTGTTTTAAATATATTACGGTTCAGATTTTGTTTACTTCAGAAATAGACCGGCTTCAACACACTCTCCATTCAAAATATTTTAATTTAGTGTGAACTTGTATTATTTTCTATAGTTTATTAATATAATAATGAAGTAATAAAATGTGTTTTAAAGAAGTTTACAGTTACATTGAACTTTAAATGTAAATTCAAATTACTTCTTACAGCATACCATTTTAGATTTAAAATTACGGGCGACGGAAAAATCTTGTCTTCGGGACGAGACTTATGAAGCTTAATTATTAGTGAACTATAAATTTCAAAGCGCAAAATAAAAATTCCATTGCATAATATATGTACCAAACACTTGGGTACTTAGAAAGGCACATTAGTAGACTGTATTCGTGTAAAAATTGGTAGTATTTTAGAATGTTCTGGAATCCATCGGAAATCTTCTTCAATAGTGAGAATAATTTTCAAACGTACCTGTGTTTCTGTAACATTTAGAAGCTTGGCCATATCAGCTCTCTCGCCTGACGATAGATATTTCTTCACCTCGAACAGCTTCTCCAGCTCGAAGATCTGCCTTCCCGTGAAAGTAGTCCGTGCCTTCTTTCGTCTGCCGACGCCCTGGTCTTCGCCTTCTTCGCTGGTGAGGGAACCCTCGCCCCCAAGTGGGGATCTTACGTCCTCCGTTGACTTCTTGCGCTTTATCAGCTTCGATGGATCTAATGAAGAGATAAGAGATATCACTTCATATTATAAAACAAAGTTCTAGGTATATGATTAGTCCAGGTTTTGTGTAAATTTGTTGAAATATAAAGATAATTGTTGGAAATGTCGGAAAAAGTTAAGCCATGTTTGTGTATCCTCCAGTGGTTTCAAAGATAGTTCAGATCACAATTGGACCCAGTAGGTGGCATTGCAGTCTGATTCTAGAATTTTTTTATTATCATGGCGGGACAGCATCCGCCAGGCTCACTAGTATGTATAGACAGATAATCGAAGACAAAACAGTACATTACTTTTTTTTTCTGTTTATCAACCGATTTTTATTCCTTTAGTAGTAATAAGCAAGATTTAGTTGTCTCAATAAAAAAGTAATGACTAGTTTATCGACGAGTCAAAGCCATTATTTATAAGTATCTATTTATCATATTTCACGCACTTTACGTCTACAATCTACACTATTTGTACAATTCTCAATACAGTTTGCACCATCCAGAAAGAAAAAGTCTAAAAGGAATACAAAAAAAAAGTGCGTGTAACCGTCACACGCGATTGAAGTAAAACTTGTTTTAATTGTACGATTTTTACCATTATTCAATTAAATATTCTTTATTGATTTTTTTGCGTACTTTTCTATATTTTATTTACTTTATAACAAAGAGTTGCTAATAATATTTCCTGTGTTATGTAATTGTGTGTTAATAGTTCCTGTTTCATGTGTGTAATTAAGTTCCGAATTAGTTGATAAACGGCACTACAAATAATTAAGCTTTGATTTAATTTGTCACTTACTTACATTGAAACAAGAGGGCAGCACGTTCGCGCGCCCATTTATACATAATCAATTTATTATATGATTCTATTATTATTCAAATTTTATTTTTCTATGATTTTTGATTGATTTCTTTATAAACTAATAGCTGTTACCCGCGGCTCCGCACGCGCTTTTTTAAAATGTATTAAAAATGTATAATTATGAGTAGATGTTGTACATTATAGAGATGCTTTTTCAAAAACATTTGTAAGTACGACACGCACACCATCTACTGTAACATGTAACGTGTACATTAGAAATGTGAATAAAAACAGTGTATCGAATGGAATGGGATTTATCATCAGCAACATGCCTGGAACTTTAACCTACAATATATCACCCTCAGTGCTCACTTATACTATATAAGAAAGTAACTAAAGTTTTAAGCTATACATTATCGAACAATATGTATTAAATTTTTTTATATAGATCTAATATACCCGTATTGTCGACATAATTAAGTTAGTCTTATACGTTGCTATAATCACTGAGTTATGTAGATGCAAGCGCGGTAAATAAATCAAAATGGCCGCCCAATTAACCAAAAAGATAATATAATTGTAAATACATACAAATATACGACTTTCAATTATGTACTTGAAGTCCAGTAAAGCACACTTCTCACTCGCTTGTTTACAGTAAACAACATATGTTTAATAAATTTCACATGGACGAATGCACGGCTAATAGTTCAACAAATAAAATAGAATATGTCAACCTCTATAATTTCGGATATCTGCCAGTAAAATTCTTGTTAACATAGGTCCAGCCGTTTCGGACATAACCAGGAATAAACAAACAAAATATAATACTTAATATAAAATACCAACAATATAAAAAAAATATTTTTTTGTTACTTGTAGCCAAATTCATTCATTAAAAAGTTATTATTTTAATTTCAGATACACACACATTATTTTTATAATACGTAATAGATTACAAATACAAAATTGGAAACAAAACTAAAGTAGATTAACTTTTTGAATAGGGAAACAAAATAAACTTTGAAAATGTTTGCGATAGAAACTTACCACATTACCATGGCAACGTATATAAAACTGACGCTAACGAAATCTCTCAAAAGGAACAAAATGTGCCCAATTTTGAAACATTCTTCATTGGTGCTCCGCTCCTATTGGTCGTATCGTGATGATATGTAGCCTAAAGCCTTCATCGATAAATGAACTATATAAAACCGAAAGATTTTCTCAAATCGGACTGGTAGTTCCTGAGATTAGCGAGCGAAACAAACGGCACAACAACGCACACACACATAAGTAATGTTGTAATGTCACACTATGTTAGATAAAATTTGGAGGTGAGACAGAGCGTTTTTAATATCAGCAGCGAAAAAGAAATAAATATATGTTTCTATGTTATCTTCCCGTAAAGAATAATTTATATTCATTTTATTGAAAAGGTATTTTAGTCTATTTCTATTTATATTAGCTTATTTTATTATTGTTTTCGGATCGTATCATTTCTCTTTAGCTTTTATAAGAGTTATGCTGCAACAATAGATTAAATATGTGATAAAAAACAATCCACAATTAATACAAATAATACGAGTGATTCATGAAAAAAAATACTGTTTTCACTAGACAAAAAGCAACTATCAATTAAAATTTGTATTTACATAGCGAATTTAAAAGAAGTTCAAATTTATTTCTAGTAAATTGATAATCAAACGATATTTTTCCCCTTAGATGAAATTTCTCAATTACAATCACTTAATAAAGTTCCTATCGAAAGCTCTTAAGAAGATTTAACTTCGAACTGGTATTAATTGCTTCAGTCAAATACCTATATTATATAGGTAAATGGAGAGGTACTGTAGTATTATATTAGATAAGGGGCTGTTAAACTAAATTGGTGTCCACTTGATGTTGTTCCATTTTGGCGATAATACGTGGTATTAAAATTCTAATCATAGATCGTTATTAAATCACACTCCACGGTTATATTTATGAGTTAATTGTGCCGAGAAATTTTATTCACGTTTAGTCCTTTAAATATTGAATTATGTCAACCCACTTACAAAATCTATCACTACATACATATTATAAAACAAAGTCCTCTGCCACGTATGTCTGTCTGTCTCTTCACGATAAACTCAAAAACTACTCAACGGATTTTTATACGGATTTCACCAGTAGATAGAGTGATTCATGGGGAAGGTATAGGTATATGATTTGTCAAGGTTTTATTGTCATCGCGGGATAACGTACACCGGGCCCGCTAGTTCTGAATAAAATGATATATGCCGCAGGACGTACATACATCAAAAATTACTCGGTAAATTTCGATAAAAAAAATTAATTACTTGTTACACACTTGGTCTTTATTTAACAAAATAATTATAACGATAGTTTCATGTAAATTTAAGTTATTAAAATTTAAAGAAAATACAGAATAAGCAGAACTTTAGTCAATATTGTGTTTCATATTTGATTATTCATAGGTTTTAGCAGTTGACTACAAGTTCATCTGATGTTAAATGACAACGTGGCCTAAGTTGGAAAACACGCTAAACATAGAGGGAGACTGACTGTCAACTGCAGCTACCGGAACACATCATAAATCTATAGTATTCTATTCTATACCAGATGTGGCCCGCGTTTTCCTTTGTGTTTAATTTTTCGCACACTCAGTTGTTAATATATCGCGATGCCAAACAACACCACTCACACACATTGTTCTTTATTTAACGGAATTTCTGGCCTACAGTTCGCGTAGTAATTACGGCGCTCGTTAGGTTCATAGCGTGATGTTGGATAGCTTATAAGGTTCCAGAATAATTAGGCAATAAAATACAAAAAAATATTTATCACATTTAACTTCGTAGTAAGATAAGTGCGTTCAAGTAAACAGAAAAGCAAATAATCTCTAAAACTTTATAAAATTAGGTTAGATTCTGCAACGTTTATAGTAATATATGTGACATAGTTTGGTTATTTTTGGCAACAGACTTTGAATTTTAAATGATAGTACTAAAGTTTATTTCAGGTAGTTTGAAAATGTCCTCTTAAAATATTAATAAATGTGGTAGGGCCTATAAAATATATTGACTATAGAAACATAACAGTTAGTATTTGTACCACAAAGCAATAATTTGTCCTTATATTTTGGCTGGAAGAGTGAGGATTTCAAATCTAACTCCTGGCTAATAGCAATCTTTGTTGGCTGACATTGACATTGTGGGACATTGACCTGGCATGTAGTGGCTATTATTTTTTATTCCTAAATTTGAGTTATTTCCTTCCATATTGTGTAATATTGTTAGCAATTTATGAAATATAAATTTGTTATTGCGCACAAATTAAGTGGATGAGAAATAATTTCACGTAACATGAATACTAAAATATCATAAAAACAGTAAAGCTATCACAGGACATTTTGTATTGAAATCTACTTAATAATTTTTAATAGTGAGGATTAATTGCCAACGTTAGGAAACGAAGAATAAGGATGTAATGATCTTTAATTACCAAGATAAGAATATAATTATAATAGTCACATTCGCCAATGTTAGGAGGACTCTGTAAGAAAAAAAAACGTAAACAGTCAAATATGCTAAAAAGCGGAGTTTTAAGTGGGATCTGGAAATGTAAATAATTTATTCATAATCGTGTGTTATTTAACTCTATATTTTGTAATATTGGTGGTGTTTTACGTAATTTACTTTGGTCATTATGCACAAGTATATAGGAAGTAATACCACGGAATATGGATACAGACTTGCTACAAAAAATCCGTGAAAAATTCTAATAAGAAAGCCACCATCTTGTTAGTTCATTGTAATAATCACAAGATAGTTGTAATATCATTACCTACTCCACAATAGCAGTAATAATCTACTAGAAGATTGGTTGCCAAAAATAAAATAATTTTAAATAAATGCTAAACAGAATGGAATGATTTATTACATAGTGCATCGATTGCAGTTGCGAGGAGCTCCGGTGCCAACGATTATAATTGGCGTGGACTGTATAACTGATGAATTGATTGCTCTCTCGCAGCTTGTTGGCGGGATGTCGGAAACGTTTGAGCCGAACCGCTGTTGGCATCTTACCTAAACATAATAGTCTTGTTTATTGCTATTGTCCCAGTGTTAAAGCTTCTATATTATTATCTAGGTATTTTAGAGTTTATTTCCTCTTTACACAAAAGGTCTATTATTTTACTAGCTGTATTAAATTCTGAATTACTTGTAACACAGGTAAGTTTAAAGGAATTTCATGTAAAGCGGCATATGACCTCAATGATATAGGCATTCATAATTCGGTATTGCTCGTTACTTTTTAGACCGTCAAACTCTCCTTGGACCCCGTTACTCTTCGCCATGTTACACGGTCCGCCCGCACTTATACTTCGTTTTCGTTTAACGTACCCACTTTCTGAACAATACTTTCTATGGTAAATGCTTCGTTCCTAAGAGTTGTAGCGTAATGTTAGTTAATCTATAACCTTTACTAGATAGTTTATTAAATTCAACAGAGGAACAATAAAAGGGGAAACATGTTCAAAAAATGAAGAAAAAACAATACCATTTGAGCGTTATACTAGATTTACATCATCATCATCAGGATCATCATATCTTCCCGAAAGAAGGTATGGGCGTAATCACCACGCCAGCCCACGACATATTGGCGATTTCAAACTCTGAGAAATCCACAATTCTATGTCTTCCCACATACAGTGGTACTATAAGAACATTTCTCAAGTTCAGGTTTCCTCACGATGTTTCCATCACCGTCTGTCGATAGTGTTACCAATTTAAATTAGTAAATGTACGCGAGTTCCGAAAAATTCGTGGGTACATGCCGGCGTTCGAACCTACGGACATCGGATTGATATTCCATCGGTCAAACCACTCGACCACCAGGACTTTATATCCTTTATGACGATATTTATATCCTTAATCGCAAATTCGAATTAATTATACTCCTATTAGTATTCTGATCTCGTTTCCTTCGCCGTACTATTATGACCATTTTGTATACGCAAAATATATGTGAACATGAAACAATTACATCTTTATAATAAAGCATTATGTCAATCATTACTTCACATAAATGCAAACCGTGTAAAATATAATAATTCATAATGACGCGAAGTCTTTTAGGATGAAGGCATGCACTTTACCGCAAATTTGAATACGTGAGAAAAGCTCACATTGCAGCCGACGCGGCGTGTGTGCATGATTATTGTTGGATAGATAGCAGAATTATGGAAGGATCGATTTATATTTTAAACATAATATCTATACTAATACTAGCGGACCTGGCGGACGTTGTCCTGCCTTGATAATAAAAAATAGAAATCCCAAAAGTCAACCGCAGCGCCACCTACCGGGTCCAATTGTGAATCTAAACCATTCTCGGATCCACTCGAACACGCACAAAAAATTTCATCAAAATCGGTCCAGTCGTTTAGGAGGAGTTCAGTCACATACACACGCACACAAGAAATATATATATTAAGATAAAGATGAAGAATTTGTTTGAATGGTTGAACGCGCTAATCTCAGGAACCGATCCGATTTGAAAAAATCTTTTGATTTTAGATAGCTCATTCATCGAGGAAGGCCTTAGGTTATGTATCATCACGCTAAGAACAATAGGAGCGGAGCGCCAATTAAGAATGTTTCAAAATAGGGCTTTTATTTCCTTTTGAGAACTTTCGCTGCGTGTTAGAATTAGTATTATATACGTTGTCATGGTAACGTGGTAAGTTTCTATCGTAAACATTTTCAAAGTTTATTTTGTGTTCCTATTCAAAAAGTTTATCCTACGTTAGATTTGTTTCCAATTTTTATTTGTAATCTATTACGTATTATAAAAATAAAGCGTATGTATGTAAAATTAAAATAACAACTTTTTGAATGAAAAGATTGGCTACAAATAACACTTTTTTTAATATTTCGTCTCTATTTTTATATTTTGTCTGTTTTTTTTTTGTTTGTTCCGGGTAATCTCCAAAACGGCTTTTATTTTAATGGGAATTTTACTGGCAGCTAATCGAAATTATAGTGGTTGACATATTCTATTTTATTTATCCACGGTTTCATCCGCATTGTTATACTGGTGAAAACGCCATGAAAATACGTTCTGTAGTTTTTGAGTTTATTGCAAACAAATAAACAGACAGATCAGAGGATTTTGTTTTACACTATATAGTGATATGTAGCAATGAACTGTTACCTGTGCATTCGTTCGTGTGAAATTGATCAAAAATATGTTGTTTACTGTAAACAAGCGCGTGAGATGTGCGTTTTACTGGAGTCCAAGGATAAATATACATAATTGAAAGTCATATATTTTTATGTAATTTGAATTATATTATCTTTATGGTCAATTTGGCTGCCATTTTGCTTTATTTACCGCCTTTGCGTCTAAATAACTCGGTGGTTATAGCAACGTATTAGAATAACTTCATTAAATCGACAATATGGGCATATTATACCTATAAAATAAAATATTTAACACATATTGTTCGATAATTCAAAATATTGAAACGATCAATAACTTCAGAATCCAACTACACAGCTATTTATTTGAGAAATACAAGGCAGAGTGTCTGTGATTTTACAGTTTGTATTTATAATTATTTTTTGCTGTGTATATATATATATGTATTATCTTTGTTATTGTTATATATTTGTATGTGAGTCTATATATATGTTTATCGTATATGTACTAATATTTATGTATTTATTTATTTTATTTCTGTATATTTTTGACCTCTGTATATGCACTACCTATAAAACTATTTGATCAACAACAATACCGCTGGTTAGCTGGAAGATAATGTTTTATAGCATTAAGCTTGCCAGTTTGTAACAAAAAGTGCAATAAAGTATTCATTCATTCATAATTTATAGCTTAAAATTTTCATTACTTTCTTATATACTGTTAGTGAGCACTGAGGGTGGTATATAGTAGGTTACATTTCAAGGTATGTTGCTGATGACAAATCCCACCCCTTCGATATACTTACTATTAGTAGTCACATATCTAATGTACACGTTACATGATACATTAGATGGCTTGCGGGTCGTAGATACAAACGTTTTTGAAAAAGCATTTCTGCAATGTACACACCTACTCACAATTTTACATTTCTTTACTACATTTTAAAAAAGCGCGTGCAGGGCCGCCGTCAACAGCTAGTAATATTATAAAGTTGGAGGATTTGTTTGGTTTAACGCGCTAATTTCAGATATTACTGATCTGATTTTAAGAATTCTTCCAGTGTTAGATAGTTTATTTATCGAGGAAGGCTATAGGCTATATCATTACGCTAAGAATAATAGGAGCGGAGCATCAGTGAAGAATGTTTCAAAAACGTTCTTTCCTCCTTTTGAGAGCTTCCGCTGCGTGTTAGCGTTTAGCCCAAAGTAACTATTCCACGTGGACGAAGTCGTGGGCAGAAGCTAGTAGATTATAAGGAGTATGACAAATCTTCTAAATCCTTGCTTCCCAAAGTGGTCCAGGTGGACCCCAGGGGTCCACGGGAGAGTCGACGGGGGTTTACATTGGCGTGACAAAAAAATAGGGATTCACAATTCGTAAGCGGCGGATCACGAAAATTTATCTGCTTTTGAAAGTGAAGAACTAAAATGTTGGTTTGGCTTCAATTCAATTCAATACACCTAACAGTGTAGGCAGATAATATTTTAAAAAGCTCAGCGACTGTTACTTGTATAAACTTGCATATTCTATCTAGTACGCAATATAAATTTCCATTTTTCGATCTAATCTTCAGATTTTTGTCGAGTTTAGGAAATATAATAGAAATGAAGGGTGGCCGTCGGAATCAGCCAAATTTTGAAAGTGGTCTATGAAAAAAATAAACAATCTAGATTATTACTGCGATTGTCAAGTAGGTAATAATACCACAAGTGTCTTGTGAATATTTTAATATTCTAACACGATGGTAGCTCTCTTGTTAAAACTTTCCAAGGAATTATTGAGTCGAACAGAACTATATTACGTAAAATGCCACCAACATAACAAAGTGTCGAGTCGAATAACATAAGATTATCGTAGGGCTTTATATGGTGGTAGGGCTTTTTGTAAGTCCGGCTGGCTGGCTAGTTGAAAATCTGTCGCTAAGCACTAAATCGTTAAATTTACATGAGTATAATGTAGTATAATGAATGGTGGTGGAACTTTTATAGTTAAGTTATTACAAAATATGTATTGTGTAAATCAGTTCAGTAAATTTTCTGCAAATCACAACTTTTATTACTTACTAATATTAAAAGGATTCGGACAATGAATTCTTTGTAAGTAAAACTTCTTATGCAAAAATGGTGGTGGTAAACATTGTGTCGGGTAAAGTGTTGAAAACACCGGTTCTCGTCCGGTCACCGAAGTTAAGCCGCGTCGGGCGCGGTCATAGCTTGGATGGTGGACCATTTGGGAACACCGTGTGTTTATATCGTGTGTTTTAAATAAGTAAAGAAAATATGATTCTGATAATAATTGATTGTTACTCGCTAATCGCGTCGTTTATGACAGTATCCGCGTTCAAACATAACAATAATAATTCCGAGAGAGACACTGAGGAATCGCTGAACCGCGAGCCGGCGCGATGATTGCGTCAATAACATTGTCAATGTTGTAGGTTACTTAGAATTGTATGTCATCTTTAAAAAGTTGCGTAAGCGTTTGTAAAGGTTTTTTTTATGTAATTAGTTATGCGTTACGTTTCATAATCTATCATTTCTATATTCATAACAGAAATACGTTGTTTCCATGCGTTTGCGCCAACTTACTTATTTATTTGTAAAATAATATGGCGGATATAATACTGAATGGATTCTGAAAAATACTGTTGTTACTTTATCACTACATAGTATAAAACAAAGTCCTTTCCCACGTGTCTGTCTGTCTGTCTGTTCGCGATAAACTCAAAAAGTACTAAACGGATTTTCACGCAGTTTTCACCAGTACATAAAGTGATTCACAAGGAATGTTTAGGTATATAATTTGTCAAGGTTTTTTTTATTGTCAGAGCAGAACAACGTCTACCGGGTCCGCAAGTAAGTAATAAAAATAGCATTTAGTATCTAACGTGTAGAGTTGCAAGGTTTTAGTAATACTAATATTAATCGAGAAATAAAATATTTGAAGTCTTTTTATTCATACATAATTAACTCCTAATCCATCCTACTCCAAGCATTTTTGCCCATTTATATCTATTTATACTCCTTTCAACGAATTTAAATTTCTAAAACTAAACCTAATATACCTTTACAAAAGTAACTTTTAGAGGTGGTAGAACCACGCTGAAGCTATTACTGGTTTCAGCATGAATGGGTCGGCTCCCTTGGGGTCGTACCCTCTCACAGAAACACCGACGTGAAGTAACAATGCTTGCATTGTTGCGTTTCGTTCGGTCAGTGACAGCGCCGGAGACCACCTCCCCTCTCCTCCCATGCCCTCTCCTCGTCCCCGCCCCCCAAATACAGGTTGGCAACGCATTAGCGACTCCCCTGGTTTTGTTAGTGTCTATGGACGGCGGTGATCACTTAACATCAGGTGACCCGCCTGTTCGTTTGCCTCCTATGATATAAAAAAACTGAATACTATAATTTTGTCCACGTAAGAGCGCTTTTGATACTCCTGCTTTAATTGAATTAAATGTGGATTGTAATTGTAACTCTAATTACTTTGCTTAACCCCCACAAAAAAACGTAATTATATTTATATTTATCCGAAATTCTGATTCTAATTCAGTTATATATTCATACGTAAACATAAAAAATCATTAAACTAAATAAAATATTCTGATTTATTTAAACTAATCACGCGCCATCTTTTATACCCGCACACAATAATAATCTGTCTACTATATAAAAAGTTGACAATCGTAAAGATAAGCTAAAGAGATTCTAATAAGTATACACATTATGCGAGCTGAGTTTTGAAAGCGTTCATTAATTAACAGATCTTTAAACCATTAAATGATTCAGAGAGAGGAATGAAGACATCTGGCGCGAACCTTCGTTCCTACGCATCACAGGTGCGGCGCATCTACAGGCTGTTTGTTAACGGAGATCTTTCGAAATTTATCTCTTTTCTCTGGTTATTTGACAGCGCAGATATACAACGCAGTTATACGCGGCTCGATTCCGTCAGTTTTATTGGTTTCTATGGGTGTTTTATCGGTGGTTTTAAATGTCAATTCGATTTCATTATTGCCTTTTGTACGGTAACGAGTTCGTGTTAACAGTTTTTAAGACCGTTCTGTCAATATGTACAACACACATCGTTCGGGAGTTCGTAGTGTAATTACTTTTATTGCTATGCTGTATATGATAATAATTAGAGAGTTTTTGACGAGATCTAATTATGTCATGTAGTGGATTTTATATTTTATTCATAACTACCTGGGTCCGCGACTCCGTCTGCGTGGAACTTAATGTAAAAAACAGTGACTAATAAAATCATCAGATTGTATTAAGTCCTTTTACTTATCTAAGTACTTTTTTCTCGTACTTAAGTTGCGTGGGCATTAAAAGTAAATACTACTTATAACTTTTGACAGAGTGAAAATATTTTAATGAAATCAAGAGTAAATATTACTCGAGAATATGCTTTATGATTATCTTGGTGAGGTTTTATCGTGAACGCAGTAATTTAGCAGTGATGCGTGTTCATACAAACAGACAGACATTTCTAAAAATGATTGATATGTATTTTATTACTTATTCCAAGACACCTGCAACATCTTTTTTCACAAAAATGTAAAAGTACAGACATGTAACATTTATTTACATTCTTCAAAATCAAAATCAAAAAATACTTTATTCAATTTAGACCCTAAGGTACTTATGAACGTCAAAACTACCACCACACACACACATTACACGTCACAATCGTTTTTAGTGCATGCACAGAGACGAGTCAATTCCAGATATCACCATCGTTCACATATTGATCTACTCTATAATAAATAGCCTTTTGGCATCAAAACCCGCTTGACATGGCGCTTAAAAATCCGGCAAATCGATAATATCCTTTGGGACTTTGTGGTAAAACCTAACGTTATTTCCTAAAAAACTTTTACTGGTGTTACTAAGTCTGAAACATGGAACAGCTGGAAGGAAGGCAACAAATTCTTCAAAGGCATTTTGTACTGCCTCTCGGGTATTGAATTTTTTCCCGCCAAGGAGTTATCCAAACTCTGGAAAAAGTAGTAGTCTGTAGGCGCAAGGTCTGGTGAGTAGGGCGGATGACGGAGAACTTCCAAACCCAGTTCTTGCAACTTGGAGACCGTCTGCTGTGCAGTATGAGGTCGCGCGTTGTCGTGCAGGAGTAGCGGAGACGAGCGATTGACCAATGCTGGTTGGAGATGTGCCAGCTTCTCCATCATTGTGGTCAGTTCTTCACAGTACACATCTGCAGTAATGCTCACCCCGTTTGGTAAGAAGCTGTGATGAATCACACCGGCGCTAGACCACCAAACAGTGACCATCACTTTTCGACTTCGCTGGCGATCATTGAGTTCGTAGGGCACCCATTTGTCAAGCTTTTTTACCTTGCCAATTTGACGCAAATGGACCAATATTGTTTTGACGCTAACGTCGAAAGCTGCTGCTAATTCAGCCGTAATTGTGTATCATCAGCTTCCACAATCGCCTTTAATTCGTCATTGTCGACCAAAGTCTTCGGATGACCACGAGGTTCATTTTTCAGGTCGAAATTCCCAGAACGGAAGCGAGCAAACCAATAACAGGTGGTGTGTTGGTTTGTAGTGTTAGCTCTGTAAACGTCGTTGATGTTGCGTGCCGCTTGTGCCGCGTTGCTGCCACGACGGTACTCATATTCCATAATTACTCGAATTTTTAACGTATCCATGATGACAAAAAAGATTAAAATGCGATAAAAATGTAACACTAATCAATAAACAAATGACTACTTTTGGAAAAAGAATTCCATGTTTTTAAAATAAAATTAAATTGAAATTAGAATTCTTAGCCAAACAAAAATTATTTTGATTTGAAATGGCCAGTACTGCAGAACGGCAATTTCATAGGTAAAGACCTATTATAATAAGAATGTAAATCTAATGTGCCTATACTGTTAGATTTTTATGAAAAAAAAATACCGATGTCTAGGTATAAGTAATAGAATACATTTCAATCATTTTTAGAAATGTCTGTCTGTCTATCGGTTTGTCTGTTTGATTGAACACGCATCACTGCTTAAAAGCACTGCGGTCATAATAAAACCTTTTCAAGAAAATCACAAAGCATATCTTCGAGTAACATTTAGTCTTTGTTTTATTAAAATCGGTTCGCTCTATCAAAAGGTATTGTAATTTTAATGCCGACGCGACTTAAGTTCGAGAGAAAAGTAGATATGTATATTGTATATGGACCTAATACATTCGGATGATTTTATTAGTCACTGTTTGTTTTAGGTTCCACGCGGACGGAGTCGCGGGCACAACTAGTTTAATATAAAGTTGTTAATTTATTAAGAAACTTTTATTTTCAGATTCATCGTCGCGTTTGTGATTGCCCGAATATAAAAAGGTAACTGAAGGGTTATTGTTAGATTTGATTGATCAAACGCTTTTTTTTTAAATATCTGTACTGTGTTGGTTATTCGTTTTAATCGTTAATCAAGTTTCAACAGGTGTTAAATACATATTACGCTATATAACATTTCGTTTTCAAAATGACAATAGAAATTAAATTTTACTAATTAAGGCATAACTTTTAAAAGTTGTAATTGGATTCCATATTTGTTTTATCTTTAATTACCAATTAAAAGTTACAAAGAACATATAAACAGTTTCTCTAATCAAAACTAATTAAATGTCAGTATATATACGAAACGGCTAACACAATTTAGATAAAATATGTCGAGGCAGTCATAAGGACTACCGACAGAAGTGAAAACTCAAAACAATAGAATAACTGTGTTCTTTTTTAAATTTTGAAATCAACTTATAGTTTGAATAATATAAATTTCATAATTTGCAAATTGAAATTATTAACATTAATCTGGTAACACATCTCTCGGCACTCGCACCAATAACTATACACATCTTTATACAATTTATTAATTAATCAAAAATATTATGGGCGACATAATCTTAATAGATAACATCAATATTAGACGTCCATAGGCCGCTATACTACGCGTTGTTAGCCTGATGCAAGCCGCGCAAGCGCAATACATTCGGTCACACTTACTAATATGTCATGACACGAAATTATAAGTTATCTCTTGTCAAAAAGACCACTCAACGCGACTAAAGAAATTATTCACTTCAAAATTTTAATGTTGAATAGACAATTTTTCATAAATCCTCTCGCATAACCATTGTTATGCTTACCAATAGAGGATAAGCAGTATTAATAAACTAAAATAAGTAATGTCCAAATTATACTGTTACGCCAAAAGACAAAGCAGCTCAAAGTTAATTGAAATAAAACACGTAGTAATAGCTCATTTGAAGCATCACAAAAAAAATTAAAATAACAAAGTCTCGACCACCAGCGAAAGAACGATAAAAACTATTACTAAACAATATCCACTATGTTAACTCAACGCAAAGAAAAGGGACACATATATGTGGCATCGTTCCATAGTCAAATGAAGTTTATGAAATTATGAAATATGAAGTTCATCAAATTAACGGACCGTATCGTAAAATAATGTGAACTCGTCGGCTACTGAATCCACAAGTTCCAATAGAGAACAAACATAAATAAACCAACGGACTTCAAAAGACCGTTCCATGCTTTACAACGCTCTGTCTCAACCCGTACCACCTTATTTATTAGTCTATTAAACGGCTTAGTTAAATAAACTGATGCGAATAATCAAGTGAACGAATAGATTGATACAGTTTTGTTTAAAATAATTATCTACGGTAATACCTTTTATGTACATATAAAGAGTTTTTAGCGCGATCTTGGGATGCCGTGATGCGTATATAATATTTTATTCATAATCTTGTGTTGCATTAGCTCTATATTTTGTAATAGTCGTGGTGTTTTACGTACTATAATTTGGTTATGGTGCACAAGTGACGTGGGTGGGAAACAATACCACGCAGCATGGATTTTCATTTGCCACAAAACTCTCTGAAAAGTTTTAACTAGAGGGCCACCATCTTAATAGTCCATTGAAATAATCACAAGAAACTTGTACTATCATTACGTACTCGACAATGGCAGTAATAATCTACTACAAGATTGGTTGCCAATAATAAGATAAACAAAAAAAGAGTTTATCAGTTGTTTTAGTTATACATTATGATAATTCGTTTAATTACAAAATATATTCAGGGTTTTAAAATTTATAGTGTTATTATAAATAGGCATAGGTGTCCATAGAACCATTTTAGGTGCTAATAGAATGACATAGACTTTTTGTTATTCTGTGGCTGTAAAAATCCTATCCTAATGCAATAAAAAGCTTATCCTAATACAATAATGAGCTTCCTGTTGTTTACATTTAAATAATAATCATAAAAATTGTTTGAATAATTCACTATTATACAATATTGGTTGTAATTTGCGTGACATAATTGGCAGAGAAACGCTGGCAGATTAAAAAATCAGTAAGTCATTAGGCTTAAAGGACGTATATCTAGTTACCATATTGGTAACAAAGAGACAATAAAAAATGAACTACACATAAAATCGACGAGACATACATAACTATATAGTGATGTGTGTGTTTTGAAATATAAATGAAACGAGTGAATTCGAAAGTCTGTTATATAGTTAGAGTGCGACATGTCGAACGAACCAAAATTATTTATTAGCCTATTAAACGGATTCATTTGAATTGAGTGACTAGAATGTAAAACTGAATAACTCCGATTAAACTGGTTTTATGAGAGAATGCAACTGGCAACGAGACCAAAGTGGTTTCGTTTATCTCTAAACTAATTAATATTCATTCTTTATAATAATAAAATCGCAGAACGATCTCAGACAAGGCCATTTGATTTTAAATTAAGCGTAACTTGTATTACATGCATATATTGGTATTTAACAATCAAATACAAAAGTGACATTCGATAATCAAAGCTTTTTATACTGTTATATAGACACTAATTTGTTTAAACGTCTCGCGCGCCATCTCTATCCTGCTAATAATACTACACTGATGACCTTTTAGTAAGGGCTAGTGACATCTGTAGTTTGTGATACGTGGTTGTGTAAAATAAGAATAAAGTATTCACTAGCTTCTGCTTCGCTCTCGTTAATGTACGTTTGATTTACTTATTTATAGGACATAAAGTATTACTTCATCCAGGAAAAAAAAACTGTTTTTATGCTCTATAGGTTTCAACGTTTGAGCATAATCTCATATGATGTTGACGTGCTCTAAGATTCTAAGATGGTAAATACGCCAAACCTAGAAGGGACTGGCTCTCAAGTGCAGCTGTCAAAACGTACTAACAGGTGCTTGGCGACAAGTATTTTACTTGAGGGCGTTAGCTAGCCAGACGGACTTAGAAAAGAGCCCTAACACGATGCTATGGTTTCATCACGGTGTGTTTCTCCACCGAGAGCTTCGACTCAGTTGCAAAGATTTGAACCTACGTCCATCGACGCGCTGTGATAGATCAAAATATTTATATTAATGCGAGCGAAGTTCTAGGCAAATGCTAGTTCTTTATAGAGATAAAAACACAGGCGAAGTCGCGGACGGCAGCTAGTTTGTATATACGAATTGCACAAAATCGACAGCGATAAAGTAGAGAACAGATTAATAGAGTGATAGATATATGGCGACACATATATTTTTGTTAATTCTCTCTGCTTTGATTGGTTTAAATTTATCTCAACGATGGTTATAAAATATTCATGATTATACCAAGATATATGGATAGATTTAAAATTAGTTTTATTCTTCTTTTCAATTCTTATATTATGATATTATACTTTTCATATTGGACAATAATTGTATTTTGTACTAGACCAACGGTTCGCAACCTTTTCAGTCAACGGAACGGCGCAGAAACATACCACATGACATCCTTACATACAACATTTTAATAGTATAGAGTGAATGAAAGTCAGAGTTTGTAAATCTCGCGACTCGGTGATTGACAAACGCTGTAGTAGACTACATAGATAACCTCGTGGGTTTATTTTAGTCAGTAGGTGTCTGACACCCCACAGCTTCTCAGCACTGTGGGTGTCCAATGTAGGTTTTCTTACAACAATAAAAGACCACATAAATATCGGTTATATAATTAGGATATAAAGGACTTACTAAGTTTAGATATAAAGTGGATAAAATTTGTTTCATATCATTTTAGGCATCGCACTTTATCGGATACCGTGTGGATTGCGATGAGTTCGAATCCTTGTAACTGAGTCGAAGCTTTCGTTGAAAGAAATCATCGAACGGAACTATAGCATGACGGTAGGGCTTCTTCTAAGATCGCCAGGCCAGATACGACTCTCAAGTTGAAAATCTGTTGCCAAACACCTATTCGGGTATTGCGACTACATCCCTATCCCCATCTCATCGGACAGAATTAGTAGTAATGCCAGATTTGTACTGACTAAGCCCCTTTGTGTTCTTCTAGCATCATATATCCGGGTGGACAGGTATTGCCTCTGGAATATTATATACCCGGCAGGTGTTGTCCCCTCAGCAGGGCCCCCGTTTTTGTGGTCTTAAAAGAAGATCTTAGGTCCTCTCTGACGAACTGGTGGGAGATGCAATGAACACTAATCCGCATTAACCATATATGGCCTGTCCAAGCGTTGCGACGAACATGCCCGTGTCCATCCCATGTCCCGTTCTGGATTTGGCGTGTTTACCATCTTAGTCATCATTTAAGTATCACATGAAATTGTAGTGAAATACTAAAAAATATAAAAAGATACATGTGTAGTCGCGGACAGTTACTAATCGCATATAAATCTATCCTGTGGTTAAAATTTAACCCTACAACGTCTCAGTTTCATACTAGAGCTTAAATACTAAATTTGACAGTTAATTTAAATGCCCACCGCAAAGCAAGGAAGGAACTCAATGTTCAGACTCAATCTATCGTCGTTAACACAGTTACTAACATAGCATATTAAGATAAAACTATTCGCTGTATAAAATATAGTTTCATGCCATCCCTTTTTATCACGAATTATTAACGTATGATAGAAGGAGACCTCTTCTGTCATGTTGAAAAATATTGCAAATTTCATACATTACTATGCTATACAGGTTGGGTAATTCAATAGTTTTTTTATTTTATTATAATGAGTTCTATTAAGTGTGGCAAACACAAGCATTGTTCTGATAACTCCATGGGAACCTAAATGCCATTGAATCATTTTGATTGATGGAGGCATTACTTTGCGGAAATCCATCATAAAATATTAGAGTGGACGTTACTTTGCACTTCCGTCCTGAATTCTTCCTGGAACAATCCACTACTATATTCAAATCACATTTATATATTATCATTTTAAAGTAGTTCTTTTTGACATTGATATAAAATCGGAAATACGTAATAAGAATGTAAATCTGACGTGTCTGTACTTTAGAGATTTTTGTGAAAAAAATTGTTGGAGGTGTCTAGGAATAAGAAATAAAATATATTTCAATCATTTTTAGAACTGTGTGTCTTTGTCTATCTGTCTGTTAGTATGGACACGCATCACTGTTAAATACTGCGTCCATGATAAAAAAATTTCAAGAAAATCATAAAGCATATCTTCAAGTAACATTTAGTTTTTGTTTCATTAAAATCGATGTGGTCTGTCAAAAGTTATTGTAATTTTAATGACGACGCGACTTAAGTACGAGAGAAAAGTAAATGAACTTAATACATTCAAATGATTTTATTAATCACTGTTTTTTACATAAAGTTCCACGCAGACGAAATCGCGGGCAGCCATAAATAAAGCTAAAACCGAAAATACAAAAATGAACGAAATAAAATTAACAGTTAAACCATTAACTATTAATAATTATGAATGGACAATTAACTGATTAATTAAACCTACATATGGAACGTGGAGTTTCTTTAGATGTGAGTGATTTATACGGCGGAGTAACATCGCGCATAGCGTATAGATTAAAGCGCACCAACCGCTTTATACCCACGGGATATTAAAATAACTTGTATAAGCTTTTTATTTTATAGTATCCAGGGAATGTTTGATTATTTCCCACTTCAGAAATGTCTGTGTGTCTGTTTGTTTGGACACGCATCACTGCTAAAGTACTGCAGTCATGATAAAACTTTTCTTCGACAAAAAAGTTATGTGTAATTCACACGCGGTCGAAGTGCAATTAATATTTATGATAATGAGTTGAATACACCATGGAGTTACAACATTAGTTTTCGGAATTATTTTGTAATATTTTAATAAGATTATAAAGAGGTAAAGTTTGTAAGTTTTGTCAGTTTGTGACGTTGTAGAAGGTAATCGCAGGTACTACTGGTCCGATTTGAAAAATTATTTAAGTGTTATATAACTCATTTATCGAGGAAGGTTATAGGCTAGATATCGTCACGCTAAGACCAATAAGAGCTGAGCACTAATGAAGAATGTTTCAAAATTGGGTTTTTTTTTCTCTTGAGAGTTTCCGCTGCTGGTTAGCGTTAGCTGAAAGTAACTATTCCACATGGACGAAGCCGCGGGCAGAGGTTTGAAATTTAATAAACAGTGTTAATAATACACAACACAGAATAGTTTTTAAATGTGCACGATAGTCACCACTATCCAGCTAAAAATAGTGTGTTATAGATTAAGAACATACTCTGTCATCATTCTCTCTCAACCTAAAACCTACATACATTTATAGTTATCTCTTTTTCGATACATCCTTGTTTCGTAAAATCACACCAAAATAAGTTTGACTTCAAAGCGGCATACATAACTCTTTTATCCTTTATTTTAAAATGACACTTGAGGACGATAGATAGTCAAGTGAGTATTATAAAAAGCCTTTAAAAGTCGTGTTAGGATGTTTGCCTGTGCCGAAAGCTTGAGCCTCATTGCAGGGTTTAAATCTACCTTGGTCTACACGTTACTGATTGAGTCTTTAATATGCATTTAAGTATTTTTGTAACGATAAAGTCAGTGATATTATAACAAAAAAGCTGTAGATACGTTACCAACATGATATTTTGACACAACAAATGGCACGATAACGCACACATACGTAAAGTAATATTGTAACGCCACACTGTCTTAGATAAAATGTGGAAGTAAGATGGGATATTCTTAATATCGGTGGCGAAAAAGAAATAGTTATATGTTGCTTAGATATGGGCATATTGACGGGCAGTCGTCAAAAATAAGCTAGCTAGCCAAGTTTTAACAAGGCGCTGTCAAAGTGCTTATGACGTATCTACAGCTTTTTAGTTATAATATCATCGCGATAAAGCATGTTAAGAGAAATCAATTAATCAACAAAAACTATCACTAATCGTCTGTGTAATACAGTGATATAAATTTAGTTTAATGATAAATTACAAAAATGTCAACGACGCGTGACCAGTATGGCGGCACGCTTCCTGATTGGTTCAAAATGCCGCGAAACAAGAAGATTTTTTAACTACAAATTACATGATTGTCAATGTTGATTATTGGTATTAATTGTAAGTTTTATCAACTTCGAACAGATAGCACTTTAAATTAGTTTGTTGACAGAAAAGTGTAGAACCGACTGTTGTGGATATCTCATAGATGGCGCCACGTTTTACCTTTGAATTTCTTTTTTAACTCCTGTCTATTTTATGGTGCACGTGTTTTGTTAATTTATTTACAGCATAACCTCGGTTTTTCTTATCAGCTATTTAGGCAGACTCGTCCATAGTACCAAATACTTTATTTTAATTTTAATTTAACATGTAATAACTGAACCACAGCAACGCGTGGTCGGTTTAGCTAGTATAACATAAAATAAATTTAGTAATAAAATATCGCGGTGTACACATACACTAAATATAGTAACTGATGGTAGTCTAAACAAGAGGGCCGACAGAGAGCAACAAATTAAACAGTCGTTAGATGTTTTGCGAATTGCAGATGATGCTTCGCAAATACACCGATACCGTTAGGGTTGTCGCCATAAAATAATAATCCATACTAACTAATATTATATACGAAAATGAGAATTTCTTTATTACGATTTCACAGCTAAAATCGTAAGCCAATTGTCATGAACCTGTGCATAAATGTTATCAAGTAGACAGAAAAGGATACAGAGTTCTTTTCATACAGTAAAACGCATTATTTACGATATATAGGTTAAGTTTTCATTAAAGCAAGCGAAGCTATTATTTAATTATATCCATACTAAACTAAAATATTAATTATTTGATATTCTGTAGTAGTCTTAAAATTCCAATCATACGTTTTTTTTTATTTTATTTTTTTATTTTTTTTTTTTATTTTTTTTTATATTTATTTTTTATTTATTAATATGTGTGTATAATCGTTTTGTTGTTACCACGAGCTGGCACATTAGGTTGCCATAGTAATAAATATGTTAGAAAAAATGTGACATATAACATGGAATAAAAGAATTAGCTTACATAACTGTTATGTATATGTGTATATATGTGTATTTTTATTTATATTACAAAAAATATAGCCGATACATTGGTTGTGAATCGTACAATGTGATTAAAAAAATGTCCCTTCTTTTATATTTTGATATAGTACTAAATAGCTACATTATATAATTAACTAGCGGGCCCGGCGGACTTTGTCCTGCCCTGATAATAAAAACAAACCTTGAAAAATTATATACCTAAACCTTCCTCATGAATCACTTTATCTACTGGTGAAAACCACAGGAAAATCTGTTCAGTATTTTTTTTAGTTTATCGCAAACAGACAGTCGTGGCAGAGGACTTTGTTTTATAATATGTAGTGATTATCAGTTTATTTTCTTCAATACAATTAAATCAAAAGCTTCTTGACAAGTTTAAAAGCAAGTCCACTGTGATAAGCACAACAATAAAAATGTAAGGTTATTTGGGACTCTGTACAAACGGACAAAAATTCAATTTATTATTAGAATTATACTGCAATGTAAGTAATAATATTGAAGCATCAATTACAATTTCTTGCTTATTTTTGGCGCTAGATATTAACATTTCTTCGCGATACAAAAGTATCAAGTATCAATAATACAATATTATTTTAACTAGGTATTTATTGTATTTATCACACTTTTTAATTAAATATTATGCTTAATTTGTACTGTAACGCAAATATCTATTATCATCATCAGCCTGTAATAGACTCGCTGTAGAGGCCTTTTCCCGCAGGAAGGTATGAGCATAATTACCACACCAGCCCACGACATTTTGTATATGTCTGTACATACTAATAAAATAGAAGTGTATGTTTTGTGTACAATTTAATCACCGAGACGGTTTAACCGATTTTAATAAGACGTTTACAGCTACATAGAGCCCTTTTAACAGTATTACCCAGGATACATATAATCACATTTTTCCGTAAGAGATAAGCAGTAACGGTAAAATTTAATAGTATTAATTTAAAAGCGATAGAAGAGTTACAATGACAATAAAAATGACAGACAGAAATGAATTGAGGTAAAAGACTTAGTTCCAATCTTCTATACTCGAACATATAATAAGAATGTAAACCTAACGTGTCTGTACTTTCTAGATTTTTGTAACTGTTGCAGGTGTATAGGAATAAGTAATAAAACACATTTCAATCATTTTTAGAAATGTCTGTCTGTCTGTCGTCTGTTTGTATGAACACACATCACTGCTAAAGTACTGCGTTAACCTAAAACCTCACCAATAAAATCATAAAGCATATCCTTGACTAACATTTAGTCTTGGTTTTATTAAAATCGGTTCACTCTATCGAAAGTTATTGTATTTTTAATGACGACGCGACTTAAGTACAACAGAAAGGTAGATAAGTAAATGGACTTAACAGATGCAGATGATTTTATTGGCCACTGTTTTTTACATTAGCTTCCACGCAGACGGTGTCGCGGCTACAGCTAGTATACTAATAATATTATTTTTCGCTGAACGAAGTGATGAACACATAGTAATTTTATAAAAGTCATGGCTTATCCGCTAATAAATTTACCGTGTAATGATACACGTGTAAATCATAAACGTATAATTAATGCATTAACCTATTTCCAAACAAATATTTATACATAATTGACTTATTAATCATTCTACATCCAAATGCGAACCATTTGGCCAGCCCTGCAGATTAATTTAAACTATACATCAACGAACAAAACGGCTCGCGATTGACGCAATAACCCCACATTAAAATACCTAGACGATATTAATCCGTATAAATTTAAATCCAAAAATAAATTGGCAACCCTTAGAATGAAAAGCGCAGCTGCATTGGCCAATAGCTTATTGCTTGGACGTTCTACGCTCACATTACATTCAGCAAACTTATATTTGCATATTCAAAACATCGCTGTGACCTTTATTTATATATGTTTAAGTATCAAAACCGTATGCCTATAGTTTTCAGAATTAAGCAATTGAACGTCGAAGCAGTGAGCCCGATTAAAGCATTATGGACTAGAATACGTATAACCGCTCCTTGCAGGACGCCAGAAATAAGTGCAATAATATTAAATATCTCCGGACAGTTGATGAGGACTTTGTGTTTGAACGAAATTAGACACTACTAGCTAATACCTGCGACTTCGTCTGCGTCGCTTGTTGTCTCAATTGTTTTGTTATATCTCCGATTTACTTTATACTTTACTATACTTTTTCCGACATTTCCAATAGTTATCGTTATATTTCAACGAATTTACAAAGAATCTTGACAAATTATATACCTAAACCTTCCTCGTGAATCGCGCTATCTAGTAATTTATTTTTTATTTCTTTATTATTTTTTAAGTTTATCGCGAATAGACAAACAGATGCAGTGGAGGCCTATGTTTTATAATATATAGTGATCTAGTTACTTCGTAATGTTTTTTCACAATTCTATAAAAGAAAAAATATGTGCTTTAATATTAACCTTGTCAATTAATTTGAAAGTGAAAAATACGAATTTAGCAAAGCAGTTGTACCTCGCGGTTGTAGCTATGTTTAATTTTTCACACCCATACTATTACGTTCTCATTTCGCGGACTTTCCGACCAAAAATTGTACGGTATTCGCACCACCGCGCTCCTATGAATGGTAGCGTGATGTTAGGGTAGCCTTAACCTACTTCAAAATATATGCTATAACATGCAAAAAGAACTTTTTGAATCTGACTAATAATTTGGTGGACAAAGTAGCAAAAAAGTGATTGCAAGTTCTGTTTTTTAATTAATTTTTTGTTAATCTTTTCTTTTGAAAGATGTCTTTTTTATTATCGTTTGATGTATGGATGAGGTTGGTGTCTTCTTTTTTAACAAACTCTCGACAAAATAAAAAAGTCGAGACAGCCATAAGGACTGCCGACAGAAGTGAAAACTCAAAATTATGGACCTTAAACTGTGTTCTCTTTTGAAATTTTAAATTAATTAAAGAATTATTTAAATTTCACAATTTATAAATTAAAATTATTATCATTAGTCTCTCTTTCACACCTATTGGCATTCGGAATAATAATTATACACTTTTTTATACAGTTTATTGAGTCACCAAACATATGATGGACTGCACAATCTCAATACAAAATATCAATATTAGATGTACACAGGCCGCTATACTACGCGTCGCTAGTCTGACGCAAGCCACGCAAGTGCATTACAGTCACGCTTACTAGCATGTCATGACGTGAAATTATAAATTTATCTCCTGCCAAAATAATTCCAAAGAACATTTCACTTCAAAAAAAATCACGAGAATGGGCCAGGGCAACAAACAGAAAAATATTGCAATTGATAAAAACGAATGATAAATACAACCTCGATTTCGCTGTTTTCGTTGATATACTATTTAACATCATTTTAAATTCACAATAAGGTTATGGCACCAAACATTATGCCCTACGCGTAAAAGCCTTTACATGAGGCAAAGTGTGTTCTTAATTACCCCGCCAGCCCACAACTTATTGGAGATTTAGACGACAGAGTAATTTACAGTTCTCTATAATAGTAGTAACAGTTTATTTTTAAAGGGTTCAGAAACCCTCATGATGTTTGTTTTTACAGACATCGAGTCGATATACCAGCGATAATATACTACACAACTTTTAACACTACAACGTTAATTATTTATTGTAACTAGAATGTTATAATATCATGCCCTAGTGGCCCCACTAACGAGTATTGCAATATAGACAAAACACAACATTTTTTTGTATTTCAGAAGCGGTCAATTTCAAAACTAGATTTGAATACAATAATGAATCCATCATCGTCAAATAATTAAGATAATTAGAGTGAATGTAAATAAATTCAATAAATTTTATAATATAGTAGACCCTCTGATAGAATCGCACGTAGTAGCACTACTGTCAACCATATTTGTGACAGAAGTAGTGAACCCTGCGCTTCTGTATTAGGTCTAAAAAGTAACAAACAAACCTGGGATATTGCTTATCATATTGTTAAAATAACATTCCTCATGTAAAGGCAATCTGAATTAATAACTATAATTACACTTTCAAATCATTACAGAATTAAAACTCAAAAAATGTATGGTATAGAATTGTTTAGACTGAATTATTATCACCATTGAAGTTTATTATCAAATCCAAATTTAAAATATTTTATTCAATTTAGACCCTGAGAAGGCGCTTATGAACGTCAAAGCTACCTCCGGTTCGGACAAACAACCCACTCATCTAGAACAATCAACAAGTCAAGTTATATATTTTTACAAAACATAAATAGTTACATGCGTTTTAAGTGGATGCACAGATATTGGCGTCATTTCCAGACGTCACAATCTTTCACAAATTGATTCACCCTACATTAGCATTTAGACATTAAAACCCGCTTGACATGGCGCTTGAACTCACTATCCGGCAAATCATTAATGGGACTTTATTATAAAAAACTCTTATTGGTCTTAGTCAGCCTAAAACATGGAATGACCATTATACGAATTCATCATGTGACCAGTGATAATACATTCTTTATTACACGATTGAAGCTAAAGAATCCAGTGAAAAAGACATTAAGAAGAATAAAAAGTAAGCAGAAGTGAAGTTAAATAAAAAATTATGACGAAAGTAATAAACGTTTAACATTTAAGCACCTATAACGTAACGTGTCAATATAAAAACACAGATATACCACACACGAGAGCAAATAAACAAACATTATTCCACGAAGAGGCCGCAGCGGCTGTAAACCGACCGTGTTGTAAATCAGAGTCAATTAGTCGGAAGACAGCGGAGCGAAGGCGTCCGCGTTTAGAGGGCATAACAATAATGGCACTTGAGGCATTTAGATTACACTACGTGGTTAACTGTCGATGCGTTTAAAGACTTTAGGGGAACGCTTTACCAATGCATTACCTACCAAAGTTTGTAGATCCCTTCTAAATTGCCATGGAATTCTTACTTATAAGAACATCACGGAAAATGGAAGGTTGTAAAGAGATCAAATTGCAATTTAAGTGTGTTTATAAATTTATGGAAATTTGTAAAATACATGCAGTCATACGGCAAAAACTATGGCACTCACGCCATATAAATACAAATTATAACCAATTTAATTATCGTTTACTAGCTGTGCCCGTGGCTCCATCCGCGTGAATGTAAAAAAATAGTGACTAATAAAATCATCTGAATATATTAAGTCCATTTTGCTTATCTTCATTTCTTTCGTACTTAAGTCGCGCCGTCATTAAAAGTACAATAACTTTGTTTTTGGCTGTACCCCAGAATTGGATGCCATATGTCCAAATCGGTCTCAGGATGGCTTTGTGTATTGTAAATTTACAGGCAGGAGAGAATATTATAAACGCGGATATTTCTTTATTCATTACACGTATTCACGTATTCATACGTGAAGTCTTAACTAATCAACCGATCTCCTTAAAATTTTAAATACGCATTCACAGAGATACAAAATTTAACATAGGGTATTGGATTTCATCCAGAAAAAGGAAGTGTTCTTGAATGATAGGTTTAAAATACATTAACGTGAGCGAAGCAGCGGGCAAAAGTTAGTACTTTATATGAAGACAGTAAACAGTCACAAAACAGTGCGTGTCAGTGTATACATGCGGAGGAATTGAAACTTCTTTGGCTTATATGCATATGAGAATGTTCATACTCTACATACTATACAAAGTCCCGTCGTATAAATACTTAACTATATATTTACACATTTTTGTATACTACTACACCCAGAAAATTACTTATACATACTTACACATACACACAAATACAAACCTATATTACGTTCAACGCGTAACGAATATTTTTCCTACCATGCCATAAAAAATCACTTCAATAAACAATGTAATGGCAAAATAATTCGTAGTTCCACAGTGAACCATGCAACACAACTATGGTACGCATAACTAAAAATCTATCACAACAAATCGCTACAAAATCATATGTTTTAGATACTGTCTATATATCCAGCTCTTATATTAGTATTTCTGTTACAACGATTACCATTATTTCGAACTGCTTATTCTTAAATATATATAACAATATATAAATAACAATAATTTCACGAATATTTTAATTTCATATAGTTTTTATCCAAATATTTTGATTTTTCGAAGCTGTGGTCACTCGGCGGAGTAATCATCCACTTGGCTTCCACTTCCACTAAAGCCCCTCTCACCTCAACGTGCCAATCATAATTTATCCCTACTAGTATCTTACTGTCAATGTCGTACCAAAAACTGATCTACGAATTTAAACTATCTTCGTGGGAGATTTTGGCGGGATCTTGGAATGTCATGTAGTGGTTTTATATTTTGTTCTTAATTTTGTGTTCTATATTCTGTAATATTCGCACAATTGGGTGGGAAATAATACCCTTGAGGATGAATTCTGGCTGACCACAAAAACTCCCTGGATAAAATTCTAACCAGGGAGCTAGCTAGTGTCTTGTTAGAACATTGAAATGATCGCAAGAGACTTGTAATACCATTACCTCCTCGGCAATGCCAGTAATAATTTACAGGAAGATTGGTTGCCAAAAAGACGATTTCATTACTGATAGTCTTTTAACAATTTTGGAAATATGTAAGCAAAAATTGCAAAGGACTGCAGTTTAAAAAAAAGTTAGTTTTAAATCATTCCTAATTGGAGTCGCCATTTAATGTGCTTACATATTTAGATTTATGTTTATATTGTTATTACTTACAAAATACTAAATAACTTGAACTAAAGTGATTAGTGCTTATAATTAATATAGTTAAAAGATACAGCACACTGACCGACTTATTCCGACAATCGTTCACATTCTGCTGACATAGTGAAGTGTGTAATTGTTCTGATTTGTTATTGCATCGTAATGTGATATGCATATGAACCGCATTATATTACAATTGCTGAATCGATATGCGCTCGCCTGTGAAAACTGAACAAGAGTTCAATTTCATTCTAGTGAAAGGTTTTATGTAATGCTCTTGTAAGCAACTTTATCTACGTACCTAGTAAGTTAACTATTTCTTATGGAAGGATATGTTCCTATTTATTATCTGTATGTAGGTAAAGCCGCAAAAATTATCATTTTTGCCTGGACCAAATACTATCAAATTGGGGGTTTTTTGGCAGGGTCTTAGTCTGGCATGTAGTTGGTTTTATTTCTTATTCATAACCTTGTGTTATTTCACACTATATTTTGTAATATCTGTAGCAGTTTACGTGATATAGTTCGGTTATTGTGCATAAGTGAATGAGAAATAATACCACGGAGTATGAATTCTGATATACCACAAAAACTATCTCTTTAGAAAATTGAAATTATCGTAAGACACTTGTAATACTCTACTCGTCAGTGGCAGTTATAATCTGGGCAATTGGTTGACAAATTAAAAAAAATCAAAATGTGGACATCAATTTTTATAACTCTCCTGATGGTCGAAAGCTGCGAAATAATAAATTCGCTTCCTTTACAAAATCATAAACTGTACTTAGCAAATTTATGGTATAAAACTATAAACTGAAATGCTACTCAGGACTCCCAACTTCAGGCAAAAATACAGCTTCGTTTATTCTGTAGGTGGTAGAGCCACGCTGAAGCTATTATTGGTTTCAGCATGAATGGGTCGGCTCGTCCGGGATAGTACCACCCTCTTATAGAAAACCGACGTGAAGTAACAGTGCTTGCATTGTTGCGTTTCGTACGGTAAGTGAGAGCGCCGGTTACCCACCTGGACACCCCCTCCCCTCCTCTCTCCATCCCCACCCCCTAACCCACACCCCCTCCCCCAAACAGGCTGGCAATGCACTTGCGACTCCCTTGGTGTTGAAAGTGTCTATGGATGGTGGTGATCACTTAACATCGGGTGACCCACCTGTTCGTTTGCCTCCTAAGATATAAAAAAAATTGAAATAAAATGTTAACATTAACATTTTTTTACTTTGATAGATGTAACGTTAGAAGCACATTCAATATAAGATAATTAACTCCAATTAAATCACTACATATTATAAACCGAAGTCCTCTGCCAAGTCTGTCTATCTGTTTGTTCGCGATAAACTCAAATCTACTGAACTGATTTTCATGCGGTTTTCACCAATAGATAAAGTGGACTCATGAGGAAGGTTTAGGTATATAATTTGTCGAGGTTTTTTTTTATTATTAGGGCGGGACAACGTCCGCTGAGCCCGCTAGTGTCATTATAATTGGAGTTTACAGAATATATCATAATTTTTTGCTTTTGTGTTATTCATTTTTGTAGTACGAATTTCATACCTTTCTACATGGAGCAAGCTTTACAGAAAAATTAGGTTACTTTTGTGTTACATTGGTGTTATTATAAACATAAAAAATGACTACGTAATTTTTGTGCTTCAAGTGAGAATTTTAGCGGCATTCCCATGTATAAGAGTTTAAGTTCGAAAAACTCACCTTTGCAGATTTTGTCTTCGTCCGGTCCCGAGGTCCATCCCGGCGAATCTTTCGACTTTGGCACAGACAAATTTAAAGGTTGCTCTTCACACTTAACACCGTGCACTTTACCATCGAAATCACTTTCACTAGTTCTAACACTTCGTTGTAAAAGCTGCTCTTGTAATTTGTTCTTGTGTAAACTTATATTATACCTCCTGTCGTCTGTCTGTACATGTTTTTCTGTTAAATTCTTCACATCAAAACTTCTTTTAACATTAATCAATTGACTCACGCCTTTCTTTGTGTCATTTTCATTCGATATCCCTAAAATATATTCTATCGTGTGTGGTGTTGGTTTTTTAGGTGGTTTCCCGTATACATGTGGATGCCAGGAAGGCTCGAAAGAATCCCGTTTATCAGCATTACTCTGTTCTATGGGAGATTCTGTGACATCATCAGTTATTACCAGTTCTTCATCTCTATCATCGTCAACGTTTATTTTCTCATCAACATCCGGACTCAGCCTATCTATTTCGGAATACCTATACTCATAGTTCGCATTGTCTAATTTAGAATCGTCTCTCAAATTTGGCGCTACATAAGATGAAACTACAGTTTGCATTTCTTTATCTTCGAGTTCGGAGCTCATGTGTTGAATTATTTTAGCTTCTATTACAGAAAGACATGTTTATTTTTTCTGTTATTATAATTTTAATAGGTCTGGATTGATGTTGCTTTGATGCGCGGTGGTCTTTGATGTAGCTTCCTGTAACAAGCGATTTCGAATTAAGTGAAGATCGGTTTGAACGATGCGCATGGATACTCGGCCGATGTTTGTTTATCACAGCTATTGCTTCGGTTAAGTGGTCGGTAATGGAAGCGTTTAGTGCGTGAGCATGATTGAATCCAATTAAATACGAAGAATGCTCATCGTCATCGTAAATATAATTTCATCTATTCATACTGAAATTCGTTATTTTAGTTTTTTGTGTATATTTTCTATTATTACTATTTCAGTTTTTATATTTTCTGTCTATTTATAAGTTTATGCTATCGTTTATCTATGGATTACATTATTCCTTCTATGATTCGTATTCAATGAATAGACGATATTATAAAAACTACACCGAGATGTATTTATTTAACGGGCTTTGCCGTTTTGTTTTCTAATAAAATATAATCAATCTTTATTTAGTTTGTACCAAGTCTGTTGCTATAACGATGTCAATGATTAAATTATGTATATTTTAATATCAATATAAAAAAATACTCTTTAAAATAAAATTGTAGATCTTTTTAAGTTCACCTTACTTTAGCTTTGTCTTTACCTATATATCTGTCTATTATTTAGTCCAATTCAAATTATAGAGTTTCAATTACAAAACAGAAACAATCAATTCGATATTGTTACGTCACACTAGAACGCAATATAAACTAATTAAATAAAATGTATCATGGCAGTGCGCCGAAGCTTAAAGGAAAGATTTCTTCTGGAAACGAGTCGGATGGTACCTATTTCCTATAATTTAATATAAGCTGGATAATAATTAATAGACTACGAATCATTTTATGAATCATTTATTGGCTAGGCCGGCTTAGTACAAACAATTTAAATGTATCATTTTGCAATTAATATTTCATAGAATGTTGTGATGAAACCATAGCAAGATGGTAAGGCTTTTTCTAGCTACCACCTTCAAGTTGAAACTCTTTCGCCGAGCACCTGTTGGTGTGTTCCGGCAGTTGCTCTTGAGAGCAATTTCCCTCTAGGTTTGGCGTGATTACCATCTTAGATCACATCGGCATTTAACGTCAGACGACATTGTGAACAAACTCTAAAAACTTCTTCTTTTTTTACCCTTAGATATCCCACCTAAGTAGTGTCGGCACAATGTTTTCATTTTCCACTCTCCCCTGTCCGATGTCATCTCAGTATTCACATCTTTTACACACATATCATTTTTCACACAATTCACCTTACCATTTTCGGTCTTCCTTTACTCCTATACCCGCCCACGTTCATACTCAAGACTTTTTCAGTTACATGACTTTCATCTCTTCTCATAACATGCCCGTACCATACTAACTTATTACTCCTAAACTTTTCTGTCACTGGTCCTATTTTCGAACTTCCTCTGACATATTCACTCTTAATCTTATCCATTCTAGTTACACCGCACACCAACTCTAAACGCTAAAACTTATAAAGTACATAAGGCAACATTCATACCATTTCACGGGACGAAGCTTACACCAATCAGTAGGATATCAACAAGCCTTCATTATTATTACATTTTATAATACATTAAGAGATAATTATCAATTGATATAAAATATTGATGTATAAATACGGTATAAGGAATATTTGAAATATAAAATCGATTCCAGATAAAAAACACGGACATTAAAGTAAATGTATATACTAGAATAGTGTGTCAGAAGGAAATTAAGTGAAGTCTTGTGGGGCACTTCTTTTTAACGCATGTCGTTGGCACATGGGACAGAATGAGATAAACATTGTTAATCTTCGTACAATATTTTGGTAATTTTATGTTCGCGAATGAATCAGTGTCATAATAATCTAGCCAGTGGTCGCGGATTTGATCCTCGCGTGTAACTGATTTTTCTATGAATAATATACTAGAGATGGCTATCTGAGATCGAAGAATCGATTTTTAGACATAGAAAAACCGATTATTTTAATCGATATTAAACTACGAATCGATCCATCGAATTGATCTCTTACACTATAAAATCGTGATTAGATGTGTTCTATCTATAAAAGCATACAATAATTTATAATTACAAAATACATATAATTTAAGATTATAATTTCATTTAAAAGCTCATCAAAAATAAAATAAAATGAAAAGATCGATTTTTGAATAATCGATCCATTACACCTCGATTTTTTCATAAATTCATTCCACAGATTACGTATAGGATCAACTTAAAAATCGTTTTTTTTGCGAAGTATTCTCATCCCTGTAGTATAACTGCCAGTTTTATATCCAGATATTACAATTTTAGGTAGAACTAATAAGACATGAAACCGTAACAAACAGATAAACTTACATTCGCATTTATAATACCTACTAGAATTAAGATATATAGTAATCCGAAGTCAGTAACGTACTAAGTATTATCCAAGTTTAAAATCAACCACGGACCACGCGACGTGATTTGATGACTTCTAATAGAATATGTTCTCTTGGTCAGGTTCAGAAACCTCAGGTCAACTGAACATGCCACTATTGTCATATTTAGGTGGAAACATCGACGAACAGCTTGGACCATTTAAAACGACTCAAATAGAAGCCGGAAATGTTAAGCGGTATCTAATCTTTAAATCCGAGGAGAGGCTTCGTCTCTATGTGTGTGCTTTGTTGTTTGTATAGTGTTGCAAGGAATTTTGAGACTATTTTCTTTGGCGCATCACTTGACATCGGCAGGGAGTTATTTCTCTCATTTTGACAGCTTATAACTAAGACGCTCAGGTTTTCGAATGAGGTCTCAGGAGGAGACTATACTATGAGGTTTTTCAAAAGGCTGTAAACAGATTTTTATATGACGGTAGTGTGATTGATTTTATTGTTGCAAACACCCATATGCAGCGATGATCGCTTACCATCAAGTGGACCGTAAGACTTTAATTACCGTCAAATTGGTTTAAAAAAATATTAATTGTTATATTGTCTAAGCTAGTAGCGAGTCGGTTAATGTTCAACGAATATATGTGATTATCTGAATATCATGTAATTGTTTGAAATTGCGCATTTTTATTATCATTTTAATATAGAGATAGGCACATACATTTGTGTGAAATAACATTAATGTACTGGGCACTTGATTGTTAATAATTAATAAATCATATGATAACTTATCGATATATATAGGAAATTATATGATTTCTGTACTGATAACATAGGACAGTGAAGGAATGAATAAAGTATACTAAAATTCTTAACGGACACGTGTTCGATGAGTGATCGCATATATCGTCAAGTATTATTTGAAGTTTGAGTTCCGATTAAATGTGACATTGCAAAACTTATACGAAACGCAAATCGGTATTGAATAAAAATGCAACGACATTTTAAGCAACACCAAGGCATTTTTAAAGCTATTAAACTTTATTTGATACGTGCAGTACTGCGCTCGTGACCTTGCGTTAAATTGCTACACTTTTGCGCAAAAAATTATCTCGTCGTACCAGAAATAAGTATATAACAATGATTTGTATTAGTGTCATATTTTTGACATAAGCACACTAAGCTAAATTGCTATATAGAAAGACACGACAATCGTCCAACAAGAATCTATGTACAGAACCATACTTATGACGCTGCAATGTAGATGGTTATTGACTTTATGGGGCTGGATCGCTATCAAAATGCACATGGTGATAAAGCTGTCACAGTGACTCTGTTTCAATTTATAACGTTTCAGGATGAGTCAGTATATCCAGCTATAAAAAAATCGCAGGATTACATATATCGATGACCGACGATGGATTGTTGATGTCTTTTTTAATAATCTGAAGTATTAATCATTATAGTGGACGTTACTTTGCACTTCCGCCTGGAATAGATAGGCCGCTACCACGTCTTACTACAACAAGAAACGAAAAAGTTACACCTGAAACTGATAATAGAAAGAGAGAGCGAAATATTAGTAAAACAATAAAAATAATTAAAAACGCGTAAAAAATCAAACGTGTTTTGTTGCAGTTTAGGCGTGGTAGCGGCCAATCCATTCAAGGTAAAAGTGCAAAGTAATGTCCACTAATATTTAATGATGATGGATTTCCACAAAGTAACGCCTTCTTCAATCAAATAATCTGAAGTAGTAAAAAAGCATGCAGGCATGATACTAGATGGTTACTACAGCCTTGACAACTATACGTATACGTGTAGCAGTAGCATTCTCGCACTCGAACCTTGCGAAGGTTTCTTCAGAGTTATATGAATCTTTTGATAACCAGATCTGATGTTAAAGTTTATCTCGATTCAAGTTGGACGGAATATTATTCATTTAATGATTTTTAATCTATCTCATTGCGAGTGTGCTCGAGAGCTGTATAACCAAGTTCCCCCGTCTCCCTTTTTCTATAAAACAGCGCGAGGTGGGTTCCAAAGCTATAGTTCTTTCTATATGGTAAACCTTTGCTGTATTATGAATTTTTCTGAGTAAGCCGGTCTGACAGTGACCATTAGAGAAGAATTTCTAAATACCTCATCTTCTCGATGATTGCGTTGTTTGCGGTGATAGTTTTGACGTTCATAAGCGCCTTCTTAGGACCTAAATTGAATAAAGCATTCTTGTATTTGTTCTTGATAATTATTCTCGATTAATCCGTGTTCGTCAGGTACGATAATGTCATTTTTTAGAGCTTAAAAGACACAATAATGATGTATACGAAAATCTAAATTGGTTCACGAGGCCAACGGTGCCGTATCTAGGTAATTAATATACCTTACCTATCTATTTCAAATGAATTAATAACCGTGTTAAATAATATAGTACAGAATAGAATAGTGTCAGATAAGATCGACTAGCGATTAAATTAGATTACTAAAATAGTCAAACTCAATACAGTGATGAATTTAAATAGTTTTGAAATTCACACAAACTATATAGATATTCGCATATTTGTGATCCATAAAATAAAAAACCCTTTGATAAGATTGTACCTCTGAATTGATTGGCCACTATCACTTCTCACTGCAATAGAAAACGTTTGATATATACGCGATGCGTACTTGAGAAATTTAAAGCTAGAACTAGTAATAGAAAGACCGAATTAATAGTAATTAAGCAACAAAAATAATTAAAACACGCGTCGTTGATTAACGGTTGACACTGTTTACATTGTTGTTTAGTTACTAATATTTCCCTCTTTCTATTACTAGTTTCAGTATTACCTTTTTAGGTACATGTCGCGCAAATAGAATCAACAGTTTTTGTTGCAGTGGGACGTCGTAGCGGCCAATTCATTCTTTTTTTTTTTTTTTTATTGTAGCTCGGCAAAGTGACTGTACTGTGCCTGATGGTAAGCACAGTACAATCCAAAAACAATGGCGACCACCGAAAGACATACTATCTATCGCCGGTCGCCGCTGTCATGCCGGCCTGAAAGCGACCCAGTCAGGGACAGCCCCCCCCCGGTTGCTGGATATACACCGGCTGATCCCGGAACGCGACACGCCCAAACGTGTCACTATGGCGGGTGTTCCACCTGGTGTACGGTGGTCGCGATCCAGTCGGGTACAGACACCCTACCACCCCTTCTTCCTTCACTTCCAGGCAGAAGTGCAAAATAACGTTCACTACAATATTTAATTATGGATTTCCGCAAAGTATCGCCTATTTCAATCAAAAATTAACAGATCATCATGCAATATTACATGCGTGCCATCAGAGGCAGGTTATAATTTTTATCCAAAGAAAGTTTACCGTTTCTAAGGGATAGATTTACAAGAGCAAAAGTTAGTAAGTATCTAGTCTCTATATATTATAAGAATGTAAATCTAACGGGTCTGTACTTTTAAGATTTTGTGAAAAAATTTTGCTGGGTTTTAGAAATAAATAATAAAATACATTATTTTTAGAAATGTCTGCCTGTCTATCTGTCTGCCTTTATGTTTGAACAGGCATCACTGTTAAAGTACTGCATTAACGATAGAACCTCGCCAAGAGAATCATAAAGCATATCTTCGAGTAACATTTAGTCTTAGTTTCATTACAATCGGTTAAGTACTTAAGTACGAGAGAAAAGTAGATAAGTAAACGAACTCAATACATTCAGATGATTGTATTAGTCATTATTTTTTACACTGCGGACGGAGACGCGGGTACAGCTAATCATGAATAAAAATTAAGAAATCATCATGAAATTTTTCATGCACGTCATCAACGGCAGGACATAATTTTTATTCGAAAGTCTACCGTTTCTAAGGGATAAATTAACGAAAACAAAACCACAAACAAACTTTAGTAAGTATATTATAAAGAGCTGAATGTACATTCACAGGACTTAAATATTCGACCACCAATTTCATGTTATGGTTGATTTTAGAATTCCTATAGTTGAAAGTCACGTCGTTCGAAGAATCTCTTACGCAATCAGGACTTCAAATCTTGACAACGTTCCGTCCGATTCCCCAGGGTGATTCCTTAATCGGTAACGACGTGTGGACACCGCGTCGCGTCCCCCGCGCCTTGCTACATGCCTGCCCACTCACGGAAACGCATCTTGTGTGGGCTCTTTGATACACCGACTGTATATTTTATTCAAGGGTTACCTTACAATTTATTTATTATATATAATACATAAAACACAAACTTCATAAATACTTAACAATATACTTAATGGTCTACTAAAATAGTACTTTCGTAATAGAAAATCCTCTATATATGGATATAAAAATCAAAAGTCATCCAAGCTATCACTAATCGTCTGTGTAATACAGTGATATAAATTTACTTTAATGATAAATTATAAAAATGTCAACGACGCGTGAACAGTATGGCGGCACGCTTCCTGATTGATTCGAAATGCCGCGAAACAAGCAGACTTGCGTAATTATTATAATTTTATTGATTTATTTTTGGCAACCAATCTTAAATATAAAAAAGGTTTACTGAAATTAATATATAAAAATCCAGTGTCATGAAGTTTGTCCACGATAAACTACGAAATAACTCAACCGATCTTCATGAAAGTTGACATATATATCATTTATTTGACTATCATTTATTTGAAATGAAAAAAATATTGAAGCTATTAATCGAGATATAAATTATCTTATCTCTCAAGTCGGACCAAATTATATATATATATATATTTTTTTTTTTTTTTTTTTCATTTCATTCATTCATTTCAAATAAATGATAGTCAATGTTTATTGTTATTAATTGTTCATCAGCGTCGAACAGATGGCGCTTTAAATTAGTTTGTTGACAAAAAACTGTAGACCTGATTTTTATAAATATCTCATAAGTGGCGCCTCGTTTTAATTTTATTTCTCAATAACTTAGCCACAGCAACGCCTAGCCGGGTCAGCTGTATTTATATAAACACTAACTTAATTTAATAGAAAAAAAGGTGTGTGTGAATCGAAGTGAAACTTCAGTAAATCGACAAAAGAATGAGATGAATATATATAACAAGGGTAGGATAGTTACAAAGTTTATTTGTTTAAAAATGAAAGTATTTGATTAATTTTAAAAGATATTTTATATTGTATTTAACATATGTTACAGTGTACAGTAGTATTAGCTCACGTACTTTTCACATGTACTAAGACACATTAAATGCTCAAATACAAGCAAGTATTAAACAGTGTGCAATATACATACACACCGCCATTTGCTCACTCGCTCTGGCTCACTAATTACAGGCGACTATGCTTAGAAGACGGGAGTGGGGATGCTACGAAGCATGGCACAAAGAGGAGAGACCGATAATATAAAATAGTATGTATATTTCTGTCTCATTCTTTGCCGGCTTCATCCTACAGATTTTTGTATTTGTGTCTCTTACCTGTCGTTTTTCACTTCAATAAAATAATAAAGTTAAGAAAATAATAACCGCCATAATTTTGTAAGCGACGAACGAAAATACCGCGAAAAGTTGTTACGTCACTTACCTGTCGTTTTTTCGTTGCATCCGGTTTGAAATCACAACGATTCTAAAGAAGTTTCACTTCAATAACAAAGTTATTTTAATTCCTAATATCCTTTGCACCTTTGCCTTTGCACTTTTACCTTTGCAGTAAGAAGGGTTTTCGCGAGTTATTTATTTATTATGAGTCATAATGTAGTCATATTTATAGGCAATCACGGAATTGACGGAATGCTCCAACAATAAATTAAATTTCAATAAAACTAAATATTTAACGATTTATTCTTTGACTATGGAGTTTTGTTAGTATATCTTACTCGATCATTAATAGAATTTGCTAAGTGTAAGTAGTCCCGCCAATTACGCTAAATTTCAACGTCTTTACGCGCTTACTAAGCTATACCTAGAGATTTTATCTTCAAACTACCAAGTCTAGTGGAGATATAAGTCATTTCTAGTCATATTTATTAATGTTTTATAATCAAACAAAAATACTTATTTTTAAAGACATATTGGTAAATATGCAACCTTTTTAATAAGTTTTTGTTATCTATAAAATTAAGCAGGATGTTCTTTACACATGTCCTGTAGTAATATTAGCTGACATTGGGCTTTATAAATACGTACTAGTTACTCTCTCGCCTCCACATGTGTTTACTATTATTTTTTATGATGAAATACTAAGTTAAAATACATAGGTATTTTCCGAATTAAAATATCTATAAATACCAATTTTGATAGACACCGACAGAACCCTATAATAATTAACGTATTGCAGCGCCACCTACTGGCGTATAATAGTAAAAACTAGTAATACTAAAAACTTTAACCATGAAAAAACACATAGCTGTGTCAAATTTCATTGTATTATAGGTATAAATCTTTAGAGGGTTCAGCCTCTATTTAATGTCTGTAGATATAATAAAACAAAGATCACTTTTTAGTCTTTAATATAGAGACGCGTGTTACAAGTGTGCCGGCCGAGACTGAACTACTCGCCGGTACATAATAATGCAATTCCACAAAATACATAATTATGTCGCTACAAATCAACACCCATTTTTATATGTTTAGATATTGACAGCCCTATTTCCATTTCACCCATATAAATGTTATAGTGCGATGGTGGAAACAGAAATAAACAAGAAATAAATACGAACATCGGAAACAGCCGTTTGTCGCGAAACGAACACAGACGCGACGGTCGCGTTTGATTTGCTTTTTGATGTGTTAATTGTCACCGTTTCCTGGATTTAAAAAAACTTTTTGATGTGACCCCTTTGATTTTTCCTACTATTAATTTATGTCGTTTTTTATATGTTTTTGATGATAGAATGACAGATGTTTAGTGTTAAGGAGAGAGGATGCAGCGATTTCCCTTTTAAAATAAATTATTTTTATGCGAACATTCAGGCTGTTAAAGAGTGTGTGGTTTATCGTCTCTGTTTTATTGTTTACTCTCTGACAGTTTAGTACTTAGCCTCTCAAGAACACTACGGCAATTCTTAACATTAACATTTATTAGTAGGAGTATTGTAAGGTGGTAGGGCAAGCGTGTCTTATATCTTTTTCTCATACCCCACTAGTTCCATTGTCTATTATAAGTTGATAAGTAGAATTAAGCTAAACGTACTAGTCGTGTTTTGTACAAAATCTAACACACTCTATAATCTAATTGTTAGGGTTACATAAAGACAAAATACCTGGTTAATTCATCTTAATAACATTACAAATAAATTGGTTAGCGATTTGAATATGGACTTACTAGCTTTTCTCATGGTTTTGCTTTAGAATCTTTTGAAGCTATGGTTGCTTAGTTGATAGAGTGTTCAGACACAGCGTCGATGGACGTAAGTTCGAATACTTGCAACTGAGTCGGATCTTCCAGTGAAGGAGAGCATTGTGATGAAACCGTAGCATATTGGTGGGTTTTTTGTGAAACCGCCTAGCTAACTACCACCCTCAAGGTGAGAATCTGTCGGCAAGCACCTGTTGGTGTGTTCCGGCAGCTTTACTTGTGAGTCAGTAAACTAGGCTTGACGTGTATACCGTCTTAGATCATGTTGTTATTTGATACGGAATTTTATAGTTATGGAAAATATAGAAATGAATACGGAGATGACAACTGACAGGGGACAGTAGAAGAGGCAAACATGTTTGGCCGACCTTCTTTAAGTGAGATAGGGAGACGAAGATGATGATATGATAATTACGAATCAGTCGGATACGTAAGTTATTAATTTCGTTATTTTTGTGTAAAACATGCAACGGAAATGAATTAAAAAGTAATAAGGTAATCAAATGATAAACTTTGAACTTATTACGTCAATACTGATTTTAATCATAACAGCTATTGTTTATCGCAATCTAAATTACATATTACAGGTATTTAATGTATCATAACTAATAATTACATATAAGTTTCTTATGATTTTACAATATACGCGTTTGAGGTAAAATGTAACACTTCTCTTTTGAGGTAAATAAAACAAAATGTTATCTTAGAAATTGATATGAGAAGTGGGAGAGATTCACAAGCAATGTTATTTTATTTTTGGCAACTAATCTTCTAGACTATTAGTGCCATTGTCGAGTAAGTAATAATATTACAATCATCTTGCGATAATTTCAATGTTCTAACAAGATGGTGGTTCCCTTGTTAGAACGTTCCAGAGTTCTTGTGGCATCTCAGAATTTATGCTCCGTGGTATTACTTCCTATCCACATTACTTGTGTACACCAATACTACAAAACATAGGTTTACGTAAGATAAAATAACACGGGATTATGATTCAGTACATATTATAAAACAAAGGCCTCTACCACGTTTGTCTGTCTGTTCACGAGAAACTCAAAAGCAACTGAACGGATTTTCATACCGTTTTCACCAGTAGATAAAGTGATTCATGAGGAAGGTTTAAGTGTATAATTTGTCAAAGTTTTTTTTTTATTATCAGGGCGGAACAACGTCCACCGTGCCCGCTAGTGAAATATAAAAGCCACTTTATAGCAGACTAAGATCCCTCTAAAAACTCCACAAGTAATGTTATTGAATTACACCGCTAGGTGTTCGGATACAGAATTACAACTTTATGTACATTGAGTCCGAAATAGTCCTTTGTGAAATGAAATGAAAATATCTAATTTGAACATCATTTTGGACTAATAAATAATTTCTTTTGTATTTTCACAAAAAATAATATATCGTCAAATGCACCAACTTCGCTAACCACCTTTGCATCTTTGCCCAGAAAGCAATTTACAAGCAAACCCGTTGTTGTGTAAAAATTATATATTTCATTTTTTAATTATAGATTTATTATAAATCAGATTATTTTAATGGAAAATAGTTAATATTTGTACTTTGTGGTATATTTCATGCTTCTCTAAGTTTACTTAATAACTTGAGAGAATTCATCGAAAGTGGTGCATGTTTATGCAGGTGAAAAACGTAAAAAGAGTAACATTATATTATTCCAAAATTGAAAGCTTTATAAAACATGTACAGATGTTTAGTTGCAATTTCATGGGATTTATTTTTGCGTCAAAAAGCGGAGCGGACAATATTGGCTAAAAGTCCATATAAAATTTCCAGCCACCAAAATCACTTAAAAATTGAGTAAAAACTTCAAATATTTTTGACAAAACAAATGCATACATATGAACATATGGTTACAGTAAGAAAACAATCGCATACCTGTTAATAGAAAACAGAAAAACCGTATTTTTTATATAAAAATCGACTAAGGTTGGCGTGTTTCACGGTATATACTAAACTAGCTAGCACTCGCGACTTCATTCATGTAAAATAATTTTACCATTCCCGTTTAACCCGTATGATAGAACGTATAATATAGCCTACAATCTTCTTCGAGTTCAGTTATATATTAATATGAAAAGTGCATTCAAACTGGTTCAGCAATGGTCATGCTTTTAGCCTTTATATCCAATACCTTAAGAATCATTCTATTTTTAAAACCCGTGGGGGGATGAATTAAAAAAATACATTCTTAGCTCTCACCTACGGGTATAAAATAGCTTCTGTTTTTTATTAAAAGACGCCTGTCGTAAAAGTAATTATCAAGTAGCTTATATTATTAAAATGTATGGATGCAACGTAGAAACCTCTTCATGTATCTATCTCGTTCACTCTTCAGGAAAATTATATTAGTCTGAGCGGTGTCATTAAATCTCTACACTACAATATCCTCCCGTTTCTAAACACTTTAAAATGTTTATTACACTAACAGAATAAATTAACTTTGATAATATATCGAATTTATAAAAATGGATATTTGTTTATTCATCGTTGGATCATCATGAGAGGTGGCACTTTATGGAGGTGTTTATACTCTCTAATACTAACTAATATCATAAACGCAAGTACCTATACGTTTGTTTGTTCGTTACGCTTTGACGCCTTAACGACTCCACAGACCGTAATGAAATGTTTGCATATTGTCAGGGCTACAGCAAAAGATATAAGGTACCTATCATCGGAAAAAAAAACATATCTATTGACCCTGCGAAGTCGAGGGAAATCGCAGACAACAGTTAGTTTTGCATAACTCTTGATGAAACCATAGCATGGTGTTAGGGTTTTTTCTAAGTCCCCCTGGCTAGCTACCACACTCAAGTTAGAAATCTGTTGCCAAGCACCTATTGGTGTGTTCTGGCAGCTGCACACGAGAGCCAGTCCCTCAAAGTTTAGCGTGTTTATTATCTTAGAGAATATCGCCATTTAACATCAGATGACATTGTGTTCAAACGCTCAATTCTCAAACATATACCGTGCTATTACAAAAAAGTTAAATATGCATTGAACCCTACTTTAAAAAAGTTTGATCACAAAAGAGTGTCTTACCCCTGCTTACAGACTGATAGTATGTTAATTTAAATATTCTCTAACTTTCGTCAAGTTGACAGTTCTTATTCTATTGTTGTAATTAACTGTATCTCTATTTGCCGGCAAAACAAGTTTCATAGTAAATTGTGGATTTCATGGGTATAATGAATTTGGAATAAGTAAATAAATTAAACAATCGTAGACATTCACAAGTAAATCATAAATACTCCTATTTGACACTATTGACATCTGACAGTGTATTTAATACTGTTGTTCCACCTTACGCTTTTAAATTGCTTATTTTATACATTATATTCTTTTAACTATAATATTACAATAATGATAACCAATTTAACGTATAATAAGCAAATTTTCTTAATGAAGATCTGAACAAAACCATTATTCATAAATTGAAATTGTTTGCAAAATATCTGTATGCAATGAAACGTTTTTGAATGATGAGATCGAAATGAACGAATGCTATTCAGAGTTGCTTGTGTTTAGCTATAGACCGCTTGGACACGCTTTTGTAATAATGTATTTTAAACATGACTTCAACTAGATTTTAAATTTTAGGCACTGCTTAGTAAAACTCCTGTTCATTTTTGTTTTTGCAATAAGACCGAAAAGTATAAAAAAATTCGCTGCTAGGTGTCATTAGGCTGTACTTTATAATTATTATGTATTCAATTGTAATTTAACGGAGACAATCGCGAACAATTACTAGTCATCTTAACTAATACTATAAATGTGCATGACAGTTTGTTTATTTCTTTGTTTTTTTTTTGTTACGCTTTCATACCTTAAGATATTAGTGAACTACTTAACCGATCATAATAAAATTTTGCATACATATTGTCAGCGATACAGGAAAAGAACACAGGGTACCTTTCCAAAGCCGCTGACAAAAGCTAGTATATGATAAAGATTTATTGGAAGATAAAAAGATTTTTAGGACAATTATACGTGATCAAACTAAATTATGGTCATCATATTCACTTACTGTTATTTTTATTATGGCATTTTTTTGTATTGTCTATATTATTAAATGTATGAATGTGAATAAAAAAGTAAATATCCGTTATGAACTCAATCGTAACAATACATTTACAAAATAATTAAGGTGATACAGTGAAGCTAGAATGTGCTTTCGTCTGCATAAAACAACTTTCGCTAACCGAGCAATTTTATAGTTAACGTACTGAGAATGTACTGAGAATTTATTCCAATAAAGTTAAAAAAGAACATTATGTAATCTATGGTGCCTTTTTATTAGGTATGATCAGAGTTTGGCCGTAATCTTAATAAGTGGTATATAGCAATAGCTAATGGTTTAAACGTATTATAAAACCGCATATTACAATAATGGATACATTCAAACATACACTTTTTATTTACAACTAGAACCTTTTAAGACCTTTTTAGTATAGGAAAATAAGACAAAAGTAAATAATTTACACAGTATTTTGTCCATAATATAGAATTATCTATGAAATGAATTTTGTGAGAAAGTTTATATCGTTTTTATTATATTATAAAATTATTTTAAAGCATACAACATTTGACAAGTATTTTGTTTCATTAAAACTTAAATTGTAAATACCATTTGTAAAAATTTTCAATAGCACATGATTCCAATTTTTTATTTGCACTAATAATACTGTTAGTGCAATAAATGAATAAAATAATTTAACAAACAAACTGACCTTATATACCAAATATCCGAACACTGTACAAACACAATGTCACAGATAACAAAGTACATAAAAAAGCACCACTTCTGCACTCTGTGTCAAATTATGGCGCGAATCCGACAACAATGGAGCGCGTGAATCGTTTACGAAGCGAAATGACGTTGTACCGACGGTACTAGTTTCATGTGTGTAAGGGAAAGAGCGCTAATGTGCGAGAAAGACGGCTAGCGGCCTGTTAACGCGGCGATCCTCACAGTTAGACTAACTCACATCCAAATCGCTTAATTTTATGAGTTGTTGCCTTCTCCACCCCCTCGGTGAGGACTGGCGTTATAACTTTGTAACAGCGTACCAAAGAATAAGTGCATTATTACAAATTTATCATATCGTATTGCCATAACCTAAATAATGTAAAATTATACTCGTCTTCATATCTCCTTTACTTATGGAATAGTAAAGTATTTTTTTCTTGAACTAAAGAAATAATTTTGTGAAGATTCACGAAGAGAGACAATAAACTAAAATTTTTAGACATAGCACAAAAAACAAATTAAGAAAATTTTAGTTTTCATTTTTTTTCGACACTTTACTTATCACAAATAAAATTGGAGGAAACATTTATTATACTTGATAGTTAAATTACAAAATATATTATTTTGTAAAATCAATTAATATCTAAAATATCATAATTAGGTATTAATTATCAATCAATTTCTACGCTTATCAAAACTTGTACAATAAAAATGCAGTTCAGAACATTATACATTACTTTAGCAAATGGGTAATTGCATAACAATAATATGTAGATAAAGATTATTTAGACAATAAAATTTAAGTGATAAATAAATTTATTAAACATAAACTAAAAATTAAATAAGTATGTATGTTCATACTTTGTAAAACAGCTGTTCGCTATAAGGAAATATATATTTTATCAATGGGGGTTAGGGTCAAAACTCTGTTAGATTCTATAACCTGTAACCTTGATAGATGACCTGATTCCAGTTAGTACTATCTAATAGGAATGACCTTTTCATACGCATTACGCATACGCTACAACAAAAAGTACGCTTCTTAAAGTATATACGAATTAATAAAAACAACGTTTATTACCTCTTATGGTTATCCTGACGAAACTTGCAACTAAACAAGGACATGCAACAATTTATTATAGGAATATGATTTTGAATTTACGAAGGTAGAATAATCTATAAAATATTGTATTAACCTTTTGGAACCAAACTGAAATCTACCTGTACTACAAACTGAAGTCAAACCGCAGCACTGTCACAAATTAGTGTTAAACTTGCACCAGAATTTGGAAAGTAGCAGTAGGAACCGAACAATCAAATCAATCATTCGGTTTCAATGTAAGTAATGCTCGATAATATCATAATTTCATTAAAAGTCCCAAACAATTATTTTTTTAAGTTTTAATTATGGTTGCTAGTTTTTTGTCATCGTGAAATATAGAAAATATATTATTTGTCATTAAAAAATTTTAATATTTAAATAAATTCTTTTAGGGATAGCGGATTATTATCAGTTTTATGCTATTACTATCAATTTGCGGTACAGTAAGCTTTGAACGTTTAGAAATATTCAAATTACTAATAGTATTTATTGGGCTAATTGTTGGGTTTGTTTGTGTAAGATCTAAACATATCTATATTTTTTTCTGCAAATATTGTTAATACCCACATTTATTCATCGTAATGAAATTTCTGTATCATAATCATAATATCAAATTCGTTTTGAACGGTAGTATAAGTTATTCAATCTACAAAATTACGATTATTTATATCTTTCTATTCAATTTATATATACGATTTTTCAGATACTTAGTGCCGAGTAGAGTCACATATCACAACACCGTAAATATTACATCTTTGCCTCTTAATTTTAGGGCATAATATACAGAGCAACTGCTTCATCAATTTTATTTTAGTTTTTCTTGACATAATAAAAAATCGTGATGGCGCACCTTTTCTACTAAATTCTAACATTATTTAAAAATGCAGGTCATAATTAACTATAGAACCTGATTCACATTGATAGATGAAGTTTTTTTTTTTACTTTCATTGTACCAATATTATTCAAAGAAAACCGTTAATAATTTAACATCTACACTGAAGGAATGAAGGAACGTATTTCTAATGTAGAGTTAAGAATAATAATAGGCAGAGATTATTCACAAATAATCATTAATCTAACACGTAAATAGTGTATATAAAATCACATTTATGAATATCCATAAGTTGTGTATATTTCAACCTGTTTCATAAACAATACAAAAATGTATATTTAAAAGTACTCACTCTTCATAATTTTAATCACAAGCCGCCACCATTATCGACTCGTTTCTGTATTCAAAATCCTTGTATCTGTAAAAAAAACTTCATTACGTATGTATAGAATACACTTTTTAATCAATAAGTATAAAATAAATTACCCAATATCATGGAAAGGTGTAAAGAAATGACAAGTTATATGTGAATCCACTAAATCGTGAATCATAAATAACAACTAAACAAAATCAATTATCTATAATTTCAACCGCAATACTGCGCCAATGTAATGTATGATATCGCGCACGATTAACACTAATCGTTCAATTATCACATTATAATGTATTATGATAGTACAAAACGTTTACAGATATAAATTACAGCATGTATCAACGCGATAAAGTCAGGAGCCAAATATCGTTTTCTTGGTAAAGTTGCAATTGATAAGATTTAAAAGAAACCATTTATAAGGCTTTGTTATCGTCCAATACTTAGATGCATTTAGTAATAACAATTATGTTTTCAATCACATACGTAGAGATAAATACTCAAATGCTTTATATAAAATTTATTATAATTGAAATTAAAAATATTTTAATTTATTTAGATACTGTTGGTTCGGAAGGCAACCCAGGTATCAAGAAAAGCTAGTAAGAAAGTCGATCAGACTCATATTATTTTTTAAATATTATTATATCGTTTCTGTTAGGAACCTTGGTTTTATCTTGAGTATGTCTTTACATTCATATTATTCTACAAATCTGGTTTGAATTTATATTACTCCTAGAAGAACAAATTAAAGATTACTTGAAACCATTACTTTATACACTGAATTAAAGTTTCATGCAATAAATTATAGCTTACAAAACTTAAACTTACCAATCCAAATAGGCAGGTATGCCTGAATATATGGATAGTTCGCAAATGATAGTATCATGTTTTCAATTGAAAGTTGAATTTAATTCTCAAGTATTATTATAATTGAAATTAAAACAGAGATAAAATGATAATAAATCATGGTGATATATATAACAACATTAAATACTGAGTACGTAATATATAATGAACATTGTTATCACAGTCATATTAAGATTAAAAATAATGACCCTCCAAAATTTACAATAGCAGTGATAAGGTATTTTTTTCTAATATAATACATGTGTTATAAAAGACAATTGTAATCACCAAAAACCAGTACTATTATTTAATATAGTATAAGGTTACAAAAACGTCAAAAAGTACTTATATAATAGTAAAAAGTATAAATATTCGATACAGATAATTTAAAACATTATTAAAGTAAAACGTGGAATGAAGGGAAGTAAATGCTGCTACAATAAAATTGAAGTGTGTGTAAAATAAATGTAACATGTGCCAAAAGAAAACATTCATTAGTTTTATTCTCATTTATAACATATATATGCAAAATTTATTTTTACTCTTCCAGTGTACAATTTTAGATAGAACTAAATCATAGAGAATTTCTTAAATTCTTAAATATCGAACGGGCAATATCTCCTCAAGTTCCATTACCACTTCTGAAAAATCATTATAACACAATAAACATTAACAGAAACATTGAATGGCAAGAAAGTTATTTGATAAAAGTTGTTAGCAACATCAGTGTCACAAAATTTACACCCATCGAAACAAAAAATTTCGAAAGAAAAGATTAAAATTCTTTACAATTTCCATACATGTATATTTAATAGAACAACATACTGTCATAAATGTAGATAAGTTTTTATCATGAAGATGATTAATTTGATAATTTAAATCATAAAATATCAGTTGGCAGAATTAAATAGCGTATATTGTTTATATCTAAATTACTTCCAATTGAACAAACGTGGAGAATGTTCACATTAAGCTAATTTATCAGACGATTAGGAACAGAAAATATTTCGATAAATTATTAATATGATTTTTGTAAAAAAAATAATTCCAACTGATTTATAATTTAATGCTATTTGAAACGACTAACTGAAATCCTATGTGTTACTAATTTTGGGAAAACTTGAAAACAAATGAAATTGATATTACAGTTACGATATCAAAGGACATAATGAAATGTAAATACTGTCATACAAGTTAATGAATTATATATACTCACTCATTTTTCAAATCCATATTTTGCGTATAAATACATCTTATTATGGCAATATGTTGACTCTAAACTAAACATTACTGATATATATTAATAATGCCCTCAGTGCAAAGTCATCGCGTTCAAACCATTTAGCGCCGGTACAGTAGCAATAACTCAGCGCAGGAAATCACGTCATCGCTCTATTACAGAACGCACACATATATCCAACACTCACACAAGCTCCAATCTCTTGTCCTACAAGAAAATGAGACGCTTACGAGATTATAGTGCACTGTATTCATTTTTTTTTACACTACGTAAGTTTGTTACTTATGTGACATTAATAAAATAACAGTACATTATTAAAAATATATGTAAATGAAATGGTTATTGATGATAATAATATATATTAAAATAAATCCTACAAAATGTATCGACAGAATCCAAGGTAAAAATTGAATTCTGTCTATTTGTTTTACTCAATCATCTCAAGGTTTATGTGGTGCTATTAACGTTCATAAGCGCCTTCTCAATACCTGAATCGATAAAGTATTTTCGATTATCTCTTGCTTTGATACAAATACAGTTCATAACGATATATAATTTTATGTGATACCAATTTTATAGAATAGTAGTAACTTACAAATTTTTAGATGGATTGTCTACACTAATATATGCCAATATGCTCTATATAATAGATGCTTTGTAAATTTGTCCGATTTTTCTCTTTTTCGGATAAAATTTTGGCATGACAGACTTGTGGCCAGGTATAGGAAGGTATAGGAAGTAAACGAAGTAGACTAACCTAGAAGTGGCAGTATCTGTTAGCTGGCTAATTAGATGATGGTTAGATGGCTGATCGAACTGATCGAAAATTCATAAGACGGAGGGAGATTAGACCGCCGGCGTGGCGTGGGAGAGGAAGTAATATCCGGCGAAAATGGATGTCTACTCCTGCTGTTTCGTTTAAGCGGCGTAGGGCACTTGCACGAGTGTGCTTGTGTGTTTTTACTACAGTCTGCTACGCGCTATAAGATAAACTCTTTATTGTAAAATAATTGTAATAGTAATCTGAAGTGTTAAATTTTTTATGTAATATAAATTGTCACATTTGTGTACGATAGCGCAATAAATTAATATTGTATTTTACCACATAAATGATAGTACTTTTATACTGATAAATAAAGCAATTCGTGAGAAATTATTCCCTATTTATTCCAAAATATTCAAAAATTCACAACGTTAATTTTCAAGTTTTCACTTCTGCCGGAACTCCCAGAGTGCAACCCGTTGCTTTTTTAATTATCTGGCAACTCAGTGTTCATCAAAATTATAACAATAACAACGTGTTACATGATTATAAGACTGTAAATAAAACTTTAATATTTTTAAACAATTACAAAATATAACTGCACTATTATCCGTCGCACAAACATTACCACCTAATTGTGTCGCTATCGCATCACATTGTTAATACAACGTATACGTTTGAAATATTAACATTATGCGTTATATTATCATATTGTGTAACGTTACGTAACGTAATTTGCCGTGTTAATGTAATTATATCGGCTGTTTGCGTTTTGTTATATCGTATGCAATGTTATGTGCAATTGATAAATTAGATGTGTACTAATGATTTGTATAGTTACATCAAGCTTTATATATTTAGGAGTAAGTAGAGGAAACATATTTCAGTGAAACAAGTTTTTATGCACTCTGAGGGCGGGTGACCCGGGTATTCGTCGAGGGCGCTAACGTTTGGTGATAGGTAATTAGACTTGAAGGCCGCAAAAAGTTATACAATTTCTCACTAACTACATTTATTTTATTATTATTATTGGACTTTATTTTTGGCAACCAATTATCTAGATTATTTAGTGCCATTGTTGAGTAGGTAATAATATTTCAAGTGCCTTGTGATAATTTTAATGTTCTAATAACATGGTCGCTTCCTTGTTAGAACTTTCCATGGAGTTTTTGTGAGATCTCAGAATTCATGCTCCGTAGTATTATTTCATATCCACTTCACTTGTGTACAATAACCAAACTATATTAAGTAAAACACCACCAATATTACAAAATATAGATTCAAATAACACAAGATTATACACAGTAAAATATAAAATCCATTACATGACAAAGATCCCGCCAATAACTCTTTGTAATGAACTTTTCATTAAAAAATAATATATTTTCTAATGTTTTATGTACTACTTAATGTTATTAATTTTATGTTATATTTCTTTCTAAATATACGCTTTTGTTAAAATTATAAACAAATATATAGGTTTTTGTCTGAGGCGAAGTTGCCGCCTGAACGGATGATGCCCGGTGACTTGCGCCTTAGTTGGAACACGTTAAACCATCAGCTGATTTTTTAAAACCCAAATTTGAAAATGGATCTTTAAATACCTAGCTAATTTTTTTATTATAATTTTATATTACATATTTTATTATTGTTCAAGTTTTTCAAATTTTGTAATAAATACGTTATTTTTTTAAATTTATTAAGTATGTCAATAGTCTGTTGACCTGTGCCTCATAAGGTCTACATTCGTTAGTATGGAGCTTAACGTCTTATGGGGAGTTTTTGGCGGGATCTTGGTCTGTCATTTAGTGGATTTTATTTTTTATTCATAATCTTGTGTTACTTGACTCTATATTGTGTAAAATTGGTGGTGTTTTATGTGATATAGTTTGTTTATTGTGCCTAAGTGAAGTGAATGGAAAATAATGCCACGGACCATGAATTCTGAGATGCCACAAAAATTCCATGGAAGATTCTAACAAGATGGCCACCATCTTGTTAGTTCATTGAAATTATATCAAGAAACTTGTAATATTGATATTCACTTGACAATGGCAGTAATAGTCTACTAGAAGACTGGTTGCCGAAAATGGAATAGAAAAAGAACTTGTAATACTAATAACTACTCGACAATGGCAGTAATAATCTAAAAGATTGGTTGCCAAAAATAAAGTTAAAAAAAAAACGTCTTATTGTTTTGGATAGTCCAGTGGTTAATTGATGTGATCCACATCAAATCAAATCAAAATATCCTTTAGGCCCTGAGAAGACGTTTATGAACGTCAAAGCTACCACCGGTTCGGAAAACAACCCAGTCATCGAAAAGAACCGGCAAGAAATTTGATCTAGTTTATCTTTTCATATTAGATATTTTTACAAAACATAAATAGTTACATTCGTTAATAGTGGATGCGCAGAGAGGGGCGACATTTCCAGAAGTCACAACCGTTCACATATTGATCCACCCTATAATAATAGCCTTTAGATTAGTTCTCAGATACGTAGCTATAGCTCACAGTGTATTAATGTAGAGGAAACTAAATATAGATATTATCGCAAAATAATGTTAATTGAAAAAGAAAGTTGGTGAGTTAATTGGCACGTGGCTCGCTCTAGCGAATTGTTCATGAAACATGCACATTGAACTACGGCGTAGTTGATTGCTACGCTGTCTACAATCCGCTACGTTATTTTACCTTGTACACTGGAATGAGGGGTTTCAACAGTCATTAAAATATGAGTCAACTAGTTAGTTACCCGTGAGTTTTGGCGGAATGTTGGAATGACGTGTAGTGGATTTGGATTTTATTCATAATCTTGTGATATTTGGGTCTATATATTGTAATAATGATGGTGTTTTATGTAAATATAGTTCGGTTATTGTGCACAAGTGAAGAGGATGATATTCTTGCGACTTCATTAGAATATATCAACTTTTGTCTTTTGATATATATATATATATATATATATATATATATATATATATAACGTACATGTACTATACGTATATACGTTCCGAGAGGAATTTCCTAAACGATACTAAAAATCGTATCAAAATCAGTTAAGTAGTTTAGGAGAACTTACAAACAGTCACAACAAGCGATTTTGTTTTATAATATTTACTAGCATAAATAGATTAATAAAAAAGTAATGATCCAAACATTGGATAAGTTTAATTTCCATTTCATAAAGACGTAATTCAAAGACTCTATATTACATTGAAATTAACTAATAATAAAACGAAACAGAGTGTGTTTGTATTAAATCAATTTAAAAATATTCTAAGTGGATGCAATAAAAGAAGATATAAATTAAATACTAATGAAGCTATCAAACCGCATATAGATACGTATTTTACTTTATAATTACGATTAATTAATTTAGTTTATCAATATTAGTATTATTTTTATTTGAAACATAAAAGGAATTTGTGCCATCAAACCTCCGATAGCTTAATAAAATCTTGTTTTCTATTAGTTCCTTTTAGTTATTGATTTTTGAGAACAAACTAATTAACATTATGTATTTTTGAGAAAATTTTATCAACCCGACTAGGGATGGCGATCTGAGATCGATTAATCGATTTTTATATATGAATTGATCTATGACAATATAAAATCGTGATTCGTTTTTTTCTATTTTGATAAAACTGTAACGAGGCCAAATCTGTACATTAAATATTTTTTGAAAGTTATAATCGTTGTAGACTTTGTTATTGATATAGAAGCCAAAAATAGTCTTTTTACAATTTTTGTCAGTCTGTCTGTCCCTGTGTACACGTATCACTTTGAAAGTACTGAACCAATTTTGACGAAACTTGACACAGTGATAACTAATATTACAAGTTTACATTTAGGATACTTTTTGTCCCATAAAACGCAAGGGGTTCTCCAGGATAACGAAAGTCCAACATTTGTAGATAATGTAACTAGACTTTTTTGCGACACCTTAGTACAAGAGCCAGCAACGGTGGAAGAACGAGAATTTTAGAAAAGCTGGTTTTTTAATAAGTTATTCTATATACATATTATTTTTATAGTAATAAATCGGTCTGACTATTGAGTAAATAAGCGAATGAATGTCTGGAAGATTAAATTTGTACTTATTTATGTCTAAATAAAATAATAATAAAATTACGGCTATCCCAACATGTTTTCGAATTACATACTTCTATTTTTATTTACAAAAAATAACATCGTGCACATTATTGTCAATAACAAAAATGACTGGCAATAATAATTCCAATGAAATTCAATCCTTTTAATAGAGTTTCAAAGTTAGTGAAAAAAATCATCCTAAAATTATTTAAAAATCAATATTTTTGTCTGTAAAGATGCGATATGCACAAATAAACGCAACGTTTACCGGCAGCCAGGTAGCCCGCACGTTGTTCGGAAGAACAAAAATATATAAAAAACTGGCTTATTAAAATTCGTTCGCAAAACCATTGCTAGCTCTTAGACGAATAGTTACAGGCAAGTAACAGTTGACGTATCGACGCGACGAGTATGAAAAAGTTTTAATACAGGTTGAAAATAGTTATGATAAAGTAAGTGGTAGAGATGATTATTTAATTTTATTTTTACGTATTGTGTATGTGCAGATTTTATGTACAGTAGGTTAGGTGTCGTAACCATTCATCAGGTGATCATTCAGTGTTTTATTTATCATTATTTATTTTATAAATATATTTTATCGTTTAATTTACGATTTAACTCTATCAACTTGATATTTTATAATGTAAACTATACTGACTGTATAGTAAGCGTCTACAAAAAAGGGAAAGGAACTTCGATCTAACTGGGGGTCTATAGACCCCTCAAGCTTTTTTTTACATTACCGCCAATAAATGTAGGTTAGTTTTTATCTTAATTGAACCTGGTAGATGACGTTACGGGCGGGTTCTAGGCTTATTTTAAAAGATTTCTCACATACCATCTGGGTATATGTTTGAGTGAGTCCCTTGATAGTTTGCATTCACAATTGGAAACGGTTGGTGTGGCTGCTATCGCGTTTTAGGTTTATTAAAAATTTTCGCGTTTAGAAATACAATTGAAATCGGTAATAACCGATTTGCTGCAGACGCAGTTGCACGGGTCAGCTAGTTTAATAAATAAAGATGATGATTATTTGGAATTTAATAATCAAAAACGATTAATTATCATTACATTTTAAACGTTCACTATAAACCGTTATGAAATTGTCCATTTTTACATAACTTATTTCAATATAACTGATAATTTACCATATCATCACAATTATCAAACATATATTTCTGAATCATAAAATTTTGCAAAACCCGTACACCTGTGTACCAACTTAAATATGGATAAATGTTTATTACTAGCTGTGCCCGCGATTTCGTCCACCTGGAACCTTTTGTAAAAAAACAATGATTAACAAAATCATCTGAATGTATCGAGTCCATTTACTTATCTACATTTTTGTAGTACTTTAATCGCGTCGTCATTCAAATTACAATAACTTTCGATAGAGTGAACCGATTTTAATGAAACCAAGACTGAATGTTACACAAGGATATGCTTTATGATATTCTTGGTAAATTTTTATTGTGAACACAGTAGTTTAGCTATGATGCGTGTCCAAACAAACCGACAGACAAAGAGACAAACAGATGTTTCTAAAAATGATTGAAATGTTTTATTACTTATTCTTAGACACCTGCAAGAATTTTTTTTCACAAAAATCTCAAGAGTACAGACACATTAGATTTTTATTCTTATTGTATGCATAGATAGTAGTAGTAGTCAAGTAAGTAAGTATGAGTATATATATAACATTATTAGTTTGGTACTTCTATTTGATCGTCACCAAATGTCGCTTCCACGAACGTGTATTTATAAAGTACGTGACGGCATCGCTTTATATTTATTGTCCTACCGAGTGTATAATATGCTATGTAAGCTACACATAACTATATTTCGAATCATTAAAGACTAAGTTTCAAGAAATCAGTATCCTGGCTCTACTCTCCTAAGACAATCTTTATCATTTAGTGTACGTAACTTAAAAAGCTAGATTTAATAAAAGACCGACATGACTTAATAATACTGTGTCCTTGCGTACCCATTTGATTCTAAATAACAATGAGATCCTCACATTAAAACATTGGCAGGAAGATTAAGTTCTGCTGTATTCTCGGTGTCTACAATTTAAATAGATCAGAATTGAACTGTAGAGGCAGCATATAATCAAAATTATAATAATAAAAAAAATGTTCATCGGTATTACCTCTCGCTGTCCTGATATTAGCTGTTTTACCGCAATAGCGAAACCAGAATAAAACATTGCTTCAAGGTAAGGAGGTATGTATACTTTATCATTCACAAACACTTTCAGAATGCAGTGTGTGTAGTATGTTTTTAATATACTTAATTAATAATAGGTTTATATATATTATTATTACTATTTTTTTCTCTGTAGTTTTTGTATTTATTTTTATATTGTCACAGGGTATTTTTCTTACCAAAATTAAATATCTCCTAAGCGATAAAGCCGTCGGATTGTACACGGATATTGTAAATTGCTGTTTAATTTTGTATATTTTTAAGGTGTGCAATAAAGAGTATATTATTATTTCAATGAAAATTTTATTAAAATAAAGTACAAAAAGAAAAAAGGTTTATTGTGTGAAGATTCTTACGTCGTTTTTATGACTGAAGATAGATATCAAGTTCCAGAAACTGTATATAAATAGTTTAAACAATTTATGATACCATATTAGTACACTATACCCCTACGAAGCCGGGGTAGGTCGCTAGTATTTATATAAATTGTATGCATTACTATCTAAAACGTACATAAAACTGACAGAAATATACATAAGCTATATTAGATTATGGATACTATTCTCTTAAAACTTACATACAATATAAGTTAACGCATCGCATTGCTCACATGGGACATAATTGTCTTACTATAATAAGAAGATATTATATTCATAACTAGTTGCGACTTCGTTCTACACAATGACTTTGTTCCTTCAAGTAAATTATTTTTTATGCAATTTTCCTATACCTTTCACTGAATTAATATTAACTCTCCATTTAATTATTGTTGAATTGTGTTATAGAAACGCAATTATATAGTCTAGATAATAACCCTGCAAAGTCTTACATATAATAAAAGTCTCGTTAAAATCCATTATAATGATAAGCAAGCTATCAGCTCAGTAGACCCAAAACTACGGTCTTATTGAGGTTGATTATACTAGGCTACAGTCTGCAGTAACTACTTTATAACACAAAACAAAAACTAAATAAACCAGTATTTGGATAGCTCGTTGGTACTTCTCGGTTCTAAAACAAGAAACCATCAGATCTCTGTTCTTCAAATATTTTTTTTACCACTAATACTAACAACTCAGTTAGTATTATTTGCTTTCCATGACAGTGGTACATATTTTTTCCCCCTAAATTCCTCACCTACAATCGGAGCCGAACGCTTCTATAAAAACTGATCGTCTTTTAAACAATTAAGCGAACACAATTAAGGGATCCATTTAGTTCATCGTCGAACACAAAAAAACTCAATAAAAGACATCAATAAGAACTCGGGCGCAATGACTTCTAATGTTCATTAGACAAGCTGTTTGGAACTTTGTTATGATTTCGAATTTCCCCTTTGTTAAACAAACAATTCGTGTGGTCTCAGACATCTTAATTTGGAGTATTCTGTAGCATTCTTCGTACTGACATATTATATTAAAATATGATATTAAAGAGTTAATTGGTGACATTAATTATGTGAGCTCAAAATAAAGAAAGGGTTTTGGAAAATATTACCAAATTTTACTGAAAGAGAGATTCAATAAAAAACTTATCTCAATTCCCTTTGGAGAGTATATAGTTAAGATTATGATTTAATAAATTTACTCATGTATTGTAATTACTCACACATATCGGGAATTAGGACTTTAGTGCATCATGAAAATGTTGTTCCGAGTAATAAAAATGACACCTTTCATAATTAATGAGTGTCCTAAGTGTTATCTATTTAAGATAACGTCACTTCTCTTTCATCATCATCATTACCCTTATCCCATTTAAGTAGGGTCGGCACAACATGTTTTCTTTTTCCACTCTCTCCTGTCACTTCTCTTTATCTTGCGTAAATCCCTGTATAACTTCGTACTAGTTATAAGCGAATTTTAGTTTATCTTACTTGCGCTAAAGTCAATGATTTTCTTTTTTTTAATTCTCTTTGTTTATATTGCATCAATTAAAATATGTATCATCGCGTATGTAACACTATTTAAGTTTTAGATGATTGTGTATTACATAAATCTAGGTGTCTTCATTACATAGTATAAAACAAAGTCCCCTACCGCGTCTGTCTGTCTGTCTGTTCGCGATAAACTCAAAAACTACCGAACGGATTTTCATGCGGTTTTCACCGGTGGATAGAGTGATTGATGAGAAACGTTTTAGTATATAATTTGTCAAGGATTTTTTCATAATCAGGGCGGGACAACGTCTGCCGGGCCCGCTAGTATTATCTAAAATGACACAGCGTATCTAGCGTTATATAGAAGTAATTACACAAATATCGGTTTTTGTCAACAACCCAGAGCTTCAAATTAACGATGTGGTACCTTAAGGAGCTGAATACTCGTACAAAAATAAATATTAGTCTCATATAAAACATTTTTTTTCTGTTTTTTTTTGCGTATCGTATTACTCGAAGCGTAGATAGAAGTTTGGTGGCATTTTATGACGTTTTCTGAAAAAGTTATATGTACTGGGAGTTTGTGGCGGCATCTTGGAATATCATGTAGTGGATTTTATATTTTATTCATATTCTTGTGTTATTTGACTCTATATTTTGTAATATTGGTGATGTCTTACGTAATATACTTTGATTATTGCGCACAAGTGGGTTTTGTCTTGTCACAAAAACACCCTTGAAAGTTTTACCTACCTATTACATACTAGACAATGGCAGTAATAACCTATTAGAAGACTGGTTGCTTAAAAATTCTATATACTGTATTAACTATTGAGCATAGCTCTGATTAGCTACCAATGCTAAATATATTCCAGTGTTTTGGGGATAATATTATGTAAGTCCTCATTAGGCTTCGGCTTCATTGGTTTTTGCTATTCGGGGAAAGTTCAGCAAAAGACTAAACCGGTGTAAAGTCTGTAGCAATGTGATTAAATTTATAAATGATACTAAAACAGAATAGCCACATCAGATACTAACAGAGAGGTCAGATTGCAATCCCCTTAGGTTTGTCGCTGTTAACATTGAATCAAATAGACAAAATCATCACTTCTACTTTACCGCTTCTACTTTAAGCAGGTTTAAGTTATGTATACGTTCATTGCTTACAATTAACTATATTAGTACGTACACTTTATACCGTTTCTATCCAAATAAATGTATTAAAATACATGAAACGAAATATTTCTATACATATAATGAGAATGTAAATCTAACATGTCTGTACTTTTTAGATCTTTGTGAAAAAAAATGTTGCAGATGTCTACGAATATGTAATAAAATACATTTCAATCATTTTTAGAAATGTCTTTATGTATGTTTGTTTGGACACACATTACTACTACACTACTGCGTTCTTTGTTTCATTAAAATCAGTTTGGTCTATCAAAAGTTATTGTAATTTTAATGACGACGCGACTTAATTACGAGAGAAAAGTAAATGAACTTAATACATTCAAATGACTTTATTAATCACTGTTTTTTACATAAAGTTCCACGCGGACGAAGCCGCACGCATAGCTAATATTATAATATGTCACTAATTATACAATTCTAATTAGATATTCCAATATACTAAACCAGAATTCCAAACACGAGGCAAGTATATTGTCCAGTCTTCTCGATTCCTAAATGATCAGTAAGGAATGTTGTATATTGTAAATTTGCCCGCTGGTTATGTTTTGCTGACGATATGAAAATATTCAAAGCTATTACATCGCAGCTAGATATACACCAAAGTCAACAGGACCTGCATAGCCTGGACGTGTATTGCACGAAAAATAAGCTCGATTTGAATCCATCGAAATGTTTCTCAGTTACTTTCACTCGTAAGACCAAGTTCCACATTTCTAAGTACTACCTGAAAGGCTTTGAACTACAAAGAGAAAATATCATTCGTGATCTCGGTGTTCTTCTCGATTCCAAATTACTTTTCGACAGCCATATTGACAATGTTGTACAAAAAGCCTTCGGGGCGCTAGGGTTTGTCATGCGAAACGCTAAATACTTTAATAACATAAAGACCTTAAAGATATTATATTGTGCTTACGTTCGTAGTAGCTTAGAATATGCATCGCAAATCTGGAATCCTAGATACCATTTATATGTAAATCGTTTACAAAATATCCAGAGAAATTTCATTAAATATCTATATTATCGTTTACATGATACCTACGATCCCAATAATTACAGAGAACTTTATAGTAAGCACCGTTTGTTGCCTCTTGTGAAGCGACGAAAAATAGCAGATATAACACACCTGCTCAAAATAACTACTAATATTGTAGATTGTCCCAAACTTCTAACGAAATTATTTATTAATGTTCCGACCAAACGTCTACGTACAAACCCCCCTCTTTCGCTGCCCACTGTTTCCACAAATTACCGACAGAATTCATATTTATGGCGAGCTAGTCACTCCTTCAACACTATGAGCGAGTTAGGTAACTTTGACCTATTTAATACTACCGTAAATAAAGCGATAACGTTTTTAACAAGAACGTTATTTAGTGATGGCGATTGCAAATAGTAATAGACCGTTAATATTCTTGAATTTCTTCTTTTATTATAATGTTTACCTAATACAATATAATGCAATTGATTGTATTCTGTTGTATATCGGCGAAGACTTATAAATGGCTTGATGTTTTCTATTCTAATAACTATGTATTGTACATTATAGCTGTTAGTTTTCCTAATAAATAAATAAATATTCCGCTTTAGATTGCTCCTCTGTTTTCAAGTTGCCCAATAGTGGAATACATACGCAATTTATTTAATACGGGCAGCTTAATTGACCTATAAATATCGTTTTAAAAATTTATATAAACGTCCTCAATAATGTATTAAGTTATCTGAATAGGTAAATCATTTGACCGCCATTAAAGTGGAACGCAGGTAGCCGATGCCATAAAAATTAGTACTCATCCACACTATTAAAGCAAAAAATCTTCATTTTTTGTGACAACACCATCGCTTACAGACGCCATTATAAAGCTTTGAAACAATAACGACTATTCTAAAGCGCTCTGGTATTGGAAGTTGTTTTATAAAGTGGTGCATTAAAATGCTTTATTAATTTATCTGTAAAATTTGTCCGTATATCCTTATGTATGCAGGCATATAGACATATAACCATTTATATGTCTATATGCCTGTAACGGGCCTTCACAGCTTCATTAGGCTTTTAGAGCGAGCGACGCCCTGCTAACTGCCAACCAATGGCAACAAGATCAAGGATGTCAAAGCGGCAGAACCTCAGCTTGGGCTGTTGCTTTCGATACAACGCGAATCAAACTAAACTAACAAAGCTAACCATACATGTATACTTTAATAGGAGACATATGCATACTTTCATATGCGTGGCACTAAGGCGTACATGTATGTAGTCTGATAACTTTGGTTAAGAAAGACCAAGAAAGGAAAAAGGGTCCCTTACAGAATCAGTGTACATACCGTGTGAGTGTACATGTGTCTGGAGTGCAGTGTGGCGTGTGCAGGAAACTAGTGAATGCGGTGTGAGTGTATCGTGCTAGCTGCATGCCCGAGGGCTCCCGTCCGGGGAATTGAACCTAGGCTTGAGATGCTGCCGAAAGAGGCCGCGTCGGGAATGATGTTAAAGTTAAATTTTGTCTGTTTATATGTGCGAAATTACGCGGAAAATTTATACAAAGGAAACTAAACTCATACGTCTATTGATAAGATATAAAAATTGACAAAATACTTTAAGCAAAAAATTGTAAAATAATATTATCAATCGATATTGATTGAATTTTGTATACAGGAAGTGTAATAGATCACAAAAAACTGAGGTCAACTTTAGACTGGTTTTTCAACTCGTCAAAGTCCGAGCGTAGTGGCAGAGTTGTCTATTGCTGTATGTCACATAAGCTCAAGAAGAAAGTGTTCATTCTTTAAATTGCGAAGAGACCTCAAAATAGGACTACAATGACTATTGTTATTTGTCATGGTTTCACCCTTTTTTTTTTTTTTTTTTTTTAACGTGGGGAAATCCCTTATGGATACCCACCCTCCCGGGGGAGAGAGTGGGTTATGTCCGACTCGCACGGACTAAAACCCCACGGTGTACCGACAGACCGTTGTGTGGGGGCGGCAAGGGATCGTTCACGCTAATCAACCTTGTAGAGCCGCCCCCACGGTCCGCCCGGCGGAAGGTGACCGCCGGGCTCCTACCTATAGAGGGACAGACCGGGTACACACCGGCTGTCCCCCCTCGTCCGCCGGACCTGTGCAATGAGGAGATGGGCCCCCCGGCCCACCCCCTCAGGTCCGGCTACGGTGGCGGGAGGAGTTGGGCGAATCGCCGCCTCCTCCCGCCTGTCCTCCTTTGGCGGAGAGGGCCACTTTGAGGATCTGCCTCGCGGGCCCTCTCCGCCTCCTCCTTCTGCGAGATGACGTCCTCGCAGAAGGAGGACATCGCTCGCCACGCCTGTTCGCTGCCGAGCATGGCCGAGACCACGCTCGGCAGCGACAAGTCAGGTCCTACCGCCGCCGCCAGAATGCGGCGCTGCTCCCCCCACGCAGCAAACTCAGACAGAGTGTGCTGCGCGGTATCTTCGTCAACGCCGCACTCGTGACAGGCGGCGGTCGGCTCCCTGCGTGCGATCCGGTGCAGGTACCACCCGAAACAACCGTGTCCGGTGAGTACCTGCACCAGTCGGAACGTCAGGGAGCCCCACTCCCTATCTATCCACGCCCGCAGGACCGGGCGGACGGCGTCTACGGTAAACCGCCCGAACCGCTCGTCCGCCAGGTCCTGCTGCCATCTTTCGACGGCGTCTCCTCTGAGACGCCGTCTCTCCGCCTCTACTTCCCTGGGAGCCGGAGGCTCCCCCCTTCGTTTTCTCGCCGCCGTGAATTGGTACACGGCGGCGAGAACTCCTGCCTCCAGCTCCCAGGGCAGGGAGCCGGCGAGCACAAAGGCCGCCGCCGAGGATACCGTGCGGTACGCCCGGATCGCCCTCAGTGCCATCGTGCGCTGCGCATTACGCAGCGCGCGCACGTTGGCGGCACCGAGGGCGTCGGCCCACACCGGTGCCCCGTAGGCGGCCATCGCCCGCACGACTCCCATGTAGAGTCGGCGGCACCCGGCACCCGGCCCCCCTATGTTGGGGAGCAACCGGCCGAGTGCCGCCGCCGCCCCAGCAATTCGCGGTCCGAGCCCCACGAAATGGGGCTCGAACCGCCAGCGCCCGTCCAGGGTGAGGCCCAGATATTTCATCTGGGTCCCCACCCTGATCCGGGTGCCCTCCACTACAATGTGGGCCCCAGGTGGTGGCCCCCGCCGAGGCCCATGGAAAAGTAGGGCCTCGGTCTTCTCGAGGACCACTCTGAGGCCCAACCTCCTTATGCGCCTGACCACGAGGGTTGTGGCCATCGTGGCCAGGCGCTCCACCTCCCTCCACTCCCCCCCCCCGGGCTACGACTAGGGTGTCGTCCGCGTAACATATGAGGCGTGCCCCATATGGGAGCACGCCGCGGAGCACCCAGTCGTAGCCCATGTTCCACAGGAGCGGCCCCAATGCCGACCCCTGTGGAACCCCTCGCCGTGTGGCCCGCCTGACCATACGGCCGTCGCCGTCGACATAGGCGATCTCCCTGCCCTCCAGGTACGCCTCCAACACCCGCCGCAGGTACGGGGGCACTCCGAAATATCGGAGCGCCTCCCGTATGACGCCATGCGGCAGGGTGTTGAAGGCGTTGGCGATGTCGAGTGACACCGCCAAAACCCTCTCCCCCTGGGAGGTCGCCTCTGCCGACAGCGACTTCAGGAGGCACAGGGCGTCCACTGTCGAACGCCCTGTCCGGAAGCCATACTGCGCGTCCGCCAGGTTCGGCCCCACGCCCTCTAGGTGCTGGACGACCCGGGAGGAGATGATCCTCTCCAGCACCTTCCCGGCGTCGTCCAGCAGGACGAGGGGCCGATACGCGGACGCGCAGTCCGGAGGGCGGCCTGCCTTCGCCATCAGGCAGAGCCGCCCAAGCTTCCAGGGCTTCGGGAACTGCCCGACCGCAAGACACCGGTCGAACAGCTCCCGAAGCCACCCCCCTAGCTGGCCCAACGCAAGGCCGAGCACCCGGCCCGGGACCCCATCAGGGCCGGGCGCTCTACGCCGGCTGAGGAGGCGCTCGACTGCCCTCCCCATCTCCTCCTCCGTTATTGGAGGGGGGGGACCGTCGCGCACCTTCTCGACTACCTCGCGAGGCGGAGGCATGGGAGGAGCCGGTAGCATCGGAGGGTCGGGGAATAGCTCTCCCACGACCCTCGCTACCACCTCCGGCCGGAGGGTCTCCGTCGCCGGGGGCGCCCATGATCGCAACTTCTTGCGCACGATCCGGTATGGGCGCCCCCAAGGATCCCCCTCCAGCGTCTGGAGCAGCTCCTCCCACGCTGCTTCTTTCGCCCGGCTGATGGCAGCCTGCAGGGTCTTCCTGCACTCCCTGTAGCTGCCATACAGCCGGGCCTCCGCCTCCGGGTCCCGGTGCCGGCGTCGGCGGCTGCGCCCGAACAGCCGAGCCCGAGCTTGCCGGCCTGGACAAGCTCCTTGGCCGCCGCCGCGGGGAGCGTCACATGGACTGCGCCGAGGCCCCCCCAGTTCCGCTTTATTTCGCCGACCTTCAGGTCGGCGACCCTGCAGCCGGCCTTCGCCGCCACGACCGTCCCAATCTCAAGGGTGGACACCGAATCGTCCAGCCCGACGATCCGGATGTCCGCCCTCTTTGTAGGTACGACGACCGTGGCGATGTCGGCCAGCGCCACCTTGAGCTCCCGGGCCAGTTCGGCGGCTTTCTCTTTCGTCTGCCCCGGGAGCTCAATTTTCCGGGCTCCCGTGGCCGTTTGCCGGACCCGGACCTCCCCGACGCCCATGTCCGGCAGGGCCACGGCTTCCCGCGCCTTCACCAGGACCTCCCTGTATCCTATCCCCCTGTCGGCTGCGGTATCCTGCAGCGTCACAACAACTGCAGCCGATTGGGGGACGGATGGCAGTTTCGGCCCTGGTGGCTTCGCCTGCGGCTTTGGGGGCGCCTTCGGGGGCGCCGCGGCGGCCGCGGGGGCCTTGGGCTGTGAAGCAGGGACCGCCTTCTTCTTCCTGCCCACTACTTTGGTCCACTCCGTCCCAATTGTGGTAGTAGGGGCAGGAAGTTCAGCCCAGCTCATGCCCAGTGGTTGGGCGATCGGGGCCGGGGTCACCGGTGCCGGCCTCGTGGGTGGAGCCCCCGCTCCTCCCTTCTTTTTGTCCGCCGCCAGAGGGGGGCGAACTGGAGCCTCTGGGGGGAGACGACTCGCCAAACGACGTCTGGAGGGAGCGCTCGAGGCGAGCTACAGCCCCAGCGAGGGCCTCTTCCCACTGGAGTGTGGGAAGCTCCGTCGGTGCCATTGCGGGAGCAGGAGGAGGGGGCATCTGCCTCCTGGCGTTAGCCTCCTGCTTCCACGCCAGAGTCTCCGCCTTAAGGTCTTCGACCTGGCGGCGGAGATTCTTGACGTCCCTCTGGAGCTTCCGCGTCTCCTGAGACTCCGTGCGGTCTGCAAGGGCCTTCACCACTTCCCGCAGGGATTTCGCCGCTCCCTTCAGGACCTTGATACAAGGCCCTGACAGGTTTCGGGACTTTTTGACAGTCTCGAGGATTTCTGTCACCTTCACCCCGGCCAGAGCCTTCAACGTGAAGGCGTCAAGGTCCTCCACGTCAATAGGCTCTGCCTCAGAACTCCCGGCGGATCCCGCCTTGAAGCCGGCCTTTGAGCCGGCCTTGGATGCCGGGGCAGCAATGGAGCCCGTAGCCGAGGCCTCCGACTCCGCCCCGCTCAAACTCCCGGCCAAGGCCCGATCAAACGATCCGTCAGCCTCGCCCAGGATGCCACGACCCCCGCCGACATTACGGCTGATTCGCCTCGCGGTCCCCCGCTGGAATTTACTTCCTTTGGGGGCGACACGCTCCTCTACCTCCGTGTCGGAATCAACCGACACGCTCGCCCGTTTGGCAGTAATTTTTTTAGCTTTGGCACTCATGGCCTACTGGAGACCTTTACAGGGTCACCAGCACGCCAAGAGGCAAAGCAACAAGTCCGTTAAACACGCCAGGTAAATCAGAAGTAAGAACACAGTCCGAGAAAAACAATCCAAGTCGAAAATGCAAGAAATCCACGTAAAACCAAAAAAAAACAAGCCAAGTCAGATGAGTAAACTAGTCCGAAGTCCGTAAGTAAGCCAAAGTCAAGAAAAGAAACAAGAATCACCAAGTAGAAACACCCATATACAACCACACTGTACAAAACCATAAAAAGTCATAAGTCAAATTTATTTTAAGTGCACGTACCCTACCGCGATAAATTCTAACGATACGGAGCGAGCGCAAACACGTGCATCTCGCTAGAATACCGCGCGTACACTCTCATGGTTTCACCCTGACTCTCCCTACTTTATTTTTTTTATCATTTATTCCTTCTGATTTCTGAGAATTTCTGAGAATTATTCTGAGAATAATCATTTAATAAGTAATTGTCCTATGTGGGATTCGAACCCAGTACGTGAAGGGCGGCGGCAGTGGCGTGACGACCGTTTATTTCACCGTCCTAACCGTGCAGTCTACATGTTCTAAGAATTTACAGATTATTGTGTGAGCGTTCACTTTATGTGTTATGTTTATAAAGTTCACCACGATACAAAATTTGATTGAAAGAGTGGGAGTTGTATTTAAAAGGAATCCATAATCTAGTAGTCCGGTGGAGCTGTTAAGACCTTGCTAAGTCAATAGCGTAGTCAGTTCGAAAAAAAAAAAAGGAATCCATAATCTATTTAAAACTCACTATTTAATAAAATACGTACCAAATGTGCACTCGAATTGTACGCTTTAATTAATAATAAAATACGATTAATTATCACGGATTTAATGTATCCAGATAACGTAAATTAAATGTTTAAGTAATAAAAATAGATAAGTATTGCGTATTTATCGCATTTCAAACATATAACATTTACAACAGGATAATTATTAAGATTGATAATTCACTGATAACATTATATATAACATTAGTTATTGCTCGCGGCTTTGTTTCAGTTGGTTTCGAAATAAAACGATTTGCACGTCATCTATTGTACAATGGTGTTCAAGACTATATCTACCAACCTTGTATGTATACAAGATATCTATATTCATTTGTTTACAATGTCTACGGTATCGAAGAAACCTGACAAACGTAAGACGATACCCTCGCGAGTAAATATAGTCTGTGTAAAGGTAAATCAATTCGACCGGCAAAGGGTTGATATAATCAAAGCGAGGGTAAAAGGTCATGTTTGAGGGCGCACGTTTCTATCGAAAACGCTTAAAATCGCTGCAAAGAGTATTAAAGCGAGAGATCAAGCTCCTTCCTACTACTATGGTTATCTTTTTTATTGAAGATTAGCTGCGGCCGCGACTCTGTCCACCTAGAACCTAAAGTAAAAAGCAGTGACTATAAAATCATTTGAATGTATAAAGTCCATTTACTTATCTACTTTCCTCTCGTACTTAAGACGCGCGTCATTAAAATTACAATAACTTTTGATAGACTAAAACGATTTTAATTAAACCAAGACTAAATGATACTCGAGGATATGATTTATGATTTTTATGAGGTTTTATCGTGAAAGCAGTACTTTAGTACGTGATGCGCGTTCAAACAAACAGACAGATAGACAGACAGATATATTTCTAAATATGATTGAAATGTATTTTATTACTTATTCCAAGATACCTGCAACAATTTTTTTCACGAAATTTGAAAAAGTACAGACGTTAGGTTTTCATATATGAGAGACTATAGATAGAGAGATAGAGAGATATAAGACTATATGTATGGAAGACTAGACTAGACTTGTATTAACAAAGAAAATGAAGCCAGATCTTCTCTTTACTCACTTTTTATAGAGAGATTTTCTAACCCACATTTTTTACTTGAACGTACGTTTTTCCAAACATTCTCTTTCACACAAACTCTGCTCTGACAATTAAAGGCGCAACAAAAAAAGGATTAGTCATATAGAAGCAGTAGCAGCCATTTTGGAGTGATGCGTGTATATTGTACTTTTTTATATATTTAGAGTAGCTAATTCCCACGAGTTAGTCTGCGTCGTTTATTATCTCAATTGTTTTGTTACATCTCAAAGGGATTAGGCAGCGTTTTCGACAAAAGCTCCCAACGGGCTTGACTTTTTCCGACACTTCCAACAATTATCGTTATATTTCAACGTATTTACCAAAAATCTTGACAAATTATATACCTAAACCTTCCTTGTGTATCATTCTCTTTTAATGATAACAGCATGAAAATCTGTTCAGTACTTTTTAAGTTTATCGCGAACAGGCAGACAGATATACACGGTGGAGGACTACATTTTATAATACGAAGATAGATTATTACTGTCATTATGAAATGAGTAATTATTACAGTGCGTTTTGGTAACTTTTGAGTTCAAACGGGATGATGTTTCATTTACTAGAACTGTAGAAGTTTTTGTAACGTCACTATTCACTCTGTGTCAATATTTGCCATTCTTTTCACTTGTACAGTACAACCAAGCCATATTAACCCCTGAGCTGATTTTTTAAGACGCAGATCTCAAAATGGCAGATCATGCTTTTAAATATCTAGCCATTTTTGCAATTATAATTTTTAATTAAATAATTTCTTATCGTTCGATTTTTACAATTTTTGAAGTGAAAATTGTTTTAGGCGCGTTGAGCGGTATTTATGTGGCCGGAGATAAAATTATAATTTCGCGTCATGACATGCTACTAAGCGTGACCGTCTCAATTGCGCTTGCACGGCTTATGTCAGAATGGCGACGCGTAGTAGTATACGAGTAAAGCCTGTGTACATCTAATATTGATATTTTGTGTTGAGATTGTGCAGCTGAGCATATGTTTGATGTTTTAATAAGCTGTACAAAGAAGTATATAATTATTATTCAGAGTGTCAATAGATATGAAAGAGAGACTAATGATAATAATTTTAATTTATAAATTGTGAAATTAACATTCACACTATAATATATTTAAAAATTCAACAGAGAACACAGTTTAAATTCGATTGTTTTGAATTGTTACTTCTATTGGCAGTCTTTATCGTAGTCCGATGAAGCTATTAAGTATTAATGCCTTGCTAGGCCAATAGAGTAGTCAGTTCGAAAAGAAAATGGCGCTATTTATGGCTGCCTCTACTTTTATTGGTACGGTATTTTTTTATAACTATGCTGCCAACAGTCCGTTGGCCACATCTCTGCATTCGTTCGTATGGAGTTTAAATGCTTTTGGTTATGGTTTTGGACATCCCAGGGGTTAAGCAATGTATTATCGATATAGGTTCATTGACAATATAAACAGCTTTATTCGTGACAAACTAATCCCGCCAAAAACTTGAAATCTAATTCGATGTATGTTATTCACTAAATTCTTTTTTATTTCTAAAATATTTATCAAAGTCAATAAAACGAACAGCCAGTATTAGATGAGATAAAAAAGTTTTGTATAATAGACTATTAACCTATAATACTCCAATAACTCATAAAACTCATCTGGTTTTATTGATCTGGTCAAGGTTAATATGTTAAGATTATAAACACTCTAATGATAAAATAATATTTTTCCCCACAAAAGTTTAGAAGAAATTAAAAATTGTGTTTCATAAAAAATAGTATATAGAGTTCTATATACTTTATACATTTAGATATATATTAAAATTAGCCAGCGGGCCCGGTGGACGTTGTCCCGCCCTGATAATAAAAAAACTTGACAAATGATATACCTAAACTTTCCTCATGAATTACTTTATCTACTGGTGAAACCCCGCATGAAAATCCAACAAACAGACAGACGTGGCAGAGCGCTTTGTTTTATAATATGTAGTTATTACAATTCACTGATAAATATCTATCTATACTAATATTATAAAGAGGTAAAGTTTGTGAGTTTGTGACGTTGTGGCGTTGTAGGGGGTAATCTCAAGAACTACTGGTCGGATTTGAATAATTATTTCAGTGTTATATAGCTCATTCATCGAGAATGGTTATAGGCTATATATCATCACGCTAAGGCCAATAGGAGCGGAGCACAGATGAAAAATGTTTCATAATCGAGATGTTTTTTTCTTTTTGAGAGCTTCTGCTGCGTGTCAGCGTTAGCCCAGAGTAGTAACTATTACTACGCGGACGAAGTCGCGGACAGGGGCTAGTATTCAATAAAATGAGATGAGTTTTTTGCAATATTAGTAATTAAATTCATCAGTTTTAATGTACAGAAATACTAATTTTATATAAACCCTATGCTCATTTCTATTATAACAATTATATGCAAAGTTTATGTTATCAGTTTATGCTTACGTAAGAATCCAAAGAAAACGAAATATAAAACCATAATGATCTTTGCGGTTGGAATTCAAAACAAAATAAAGTGCAACTATAAGTATAATAGGAATCCCATACCGAATGATAAACCAACCGTGTCTTATTGAATACAAATTTATCTCGCTCGTTGTATAAATAGTGACATCTGAACTTATCCGGATGCCCGAGCCAGGTGGGCTCGCGAGCGACGAATAGAAATAAACTCAAAATCAATACGATGCTTGGCAAGGTGGTATCAGTGATGTGGCACTGTTGTTTATTTTATTATATCGATATATTAATATTGTAGGACATACATGATTTTTTTATTGTCTATTGGCTTTTTTATTTTATAGTTTATTGCCTTTATTTAATATGTAAAATAGATTGTTTTATATACGTACCAGATGCCTTGTCGAAAGAAGACAAAAAAGTACATTAACAAATAGATAAAAAGTTTTACACGCTGAAATCATTGATAATTAATAATATTAATTTATTAATATTTACTTCGTCTGCGTGGAATAGTTACTTTTGGCTAACGCTAACACACAGCGGAAGCTCTCAAGAGGAAAAAAAACACCCCGATTTTGAAACATTTTTCATTGTTGCTCCGCTCATATTGATCTTAGCCTGATTATAACCTTCCTCGATAAATGAGCTATATAACAGTGAAAGAATTTTTCAAATCCGACCATCACAAACTCACAAATTCACAAATGTTATAATATTAGTCTATATAATATTAGTATAGATTATTGTTATTAACAGAATGTATGTATTAATCTATACTAATATATAAAGCTGAAGAGTTTGTTTGTTTGGTTGAACGCGATAATCTCAGGAGCTACCAGTCCGATTTGAGAAAATCCTTCGGTTTTAGATAGCTAATTTATCGAGGAAGGCTTTAGGCTATATATCATCACGCTAAGACCAATAGAAGAGGAGCACCAATGAAGAATGTTTCAAAATCGGACACTTTTTTTCTTTTGAGAGATTTCGTTAGCGTTAGTATTATATATACGTTGCCATGGTAACGTGGTAAGTTTGTATCGCAAACATTTTCAAAGTTTATTTTGTTTTCCTATTCAAAAAGTTTATACTACTTTTATTTCCAATTTTTTATTTGTTATCTATTACGTATTATAAAAATAAAGTTGTGTATGTATTAAAATAACAACTTTTTGATGAATGGATATGGCTACAAATGACAAAAAAATTTTTTTTTATACTTTGCCTATATTTTTATATTATTATATTCTGTCTGTTTGTTCCGGGTAATCTCCAAAACGCCTTGACCTATTTTAACGGGAATTTTAATTATAAATTAATTATAAGAAATTATAGCGGTTGACATATTCTATTTTATTTGTCCGCGGCTTCGTCCGCATTGCTATTTCCAAAATGGTTGGACCGATTTTCACGGTTCACGGTTTCACTGGTAGATAGCAGACCTCATAAAAAGTAATTTAGGTTTTTTATTTGCCTTCGACCCCAGTGGAATATCCGTAATGCTTGAACTGATTTTCACGGGACTTTCACTGGCAGATAACTCACCTTATAAGAAGTAACTTAGACTATTATATTTTGTTACTCAAGACTTCGTCCGCAATATCCTACTATCTCCTAATTGGTTGAACCGACTTTCACGGAGCTTTTACGGGCAGATAACTAGCGGGCTCGGAAGACGTTGTCCCGCTCCGATAATAAAAAGAAAACCTTGACAAATTATACCTAAACCTTCCCCATGAATCATTCTATCTACTGGTAAAACGGCATGAAAATGGTAGTTTTTGACTTTATCGCGAACAGATAAACTGACAGACCAGAGGACTTTCTTTTTAATCGACTTTGAAAAAGGAGGAGGTTACTATGTTCGGTTGTATGTATTTTTTTATGTATGTTAATCGATATTTTCTTCAATTGTGAACCGATTTTAATGATCCTTTTCTTATTTGAATTGGTACACTATGTAGTGATTAAGTGCTACCTGTGCATTCGTCCGTGTAAAATTGATCAAAAATATGTTACAACCGCGTGAGACGTGTGCTTTACTGGACTCCAAGAATAAATATACATAATTGAAAGTCATATATTTGTATGTAATATGAATTATATCATCTTTTTGGTCAATTTGGCGACCATATTGTTTTATTTACCGCATGTGCTTCTACATAACTCAGTGATTATAGCAACGTATAAGAATAACTTAAGTATATCGACAATACGGGCATATTATATCTAATAATAAAATATTTAAAATATATTATTCGATAATTTATAGCTTATAATTTTCATTACTTTCTTATATAGTGTTAGTGAGCACTAAGTGTGGTATATAGTAGGTTGAAGTTCCATCTATGTTGCTGATGATAAATCCCATCCCATTCGATATACTATTAGTATTCATATATCTAATGTACACGTTCCATGTTACAGTAGATGGCGTTCGTGTCGTAGTTACAAATGTTTTTGAAAAAGTATTTCTGTAATATACAAACCCACTCACAATTTTACATTTCTTTAATACATTTTTAAAAAGCACGTGCGGAGCCGCGGATAACAGCTAGTGATTATAATGTTTGTAAAATTCCTTTGCATATAAGATTAATTATAATCTATTTCTTTTAACATATATTAAATCAATCATATTTATATCAGACAAATCATTAACCTGTGCTTAAAAATATTCACGTAATCGGATACTAATTTTATATTGCATCATTGTCAAACCACTATCTTAATAATTTACATTAGAATAGCATAGTCGCATTAATAAGGATATTGAACTTCTGTAACATTGCAGAGTTCGTAGACACAATAAATATTTTATTTTAAAAATATATCAAATGTAGTGTAGCTGATCGGTCAGCAAAGTGAAAAAAAAATTAAGATCACTAGTAAATATTTATTTTAAAAGTAGAGCAAAACTCGTATAGGTGCATAAAATACGCCATTTGTCTGATTAAGCTGGGTGAATGAATGATGGCATTATGGCTCCAATAGGTTAAGTTCTCTTAGCGTACAATTATGAAATACGTAATGTGATTATTTATGAAATAATTATGCCGTCATAAGGAAAGAGGGCTCATCTAACTAAAACACAGAAAACCTTTTTTCTGATTCAAACATACATAAAACACAGTATTATAAAACATAGCAGATATACGCCGTTTTCATTAGACGGCATTGGTCGCTAAGCAAAGTTTATGCTTATTATCTGAAGAATACAAAAACTTTTAGCTAATACTATTTACAATTTATGTCATGCTGATAAAGCACACACACATATGCAGTTATTACTGTCATATATTTCGCCACATCAATAAAATTATTCAACAATCTATTTTTATAAGCTTACCTTTTGTTGTTCCTTTATTATTTTGTAACTTTTTAAGACCAAAACGTCATATAAATAAAAATAAGTATAGCCCTCGTCACTAATTTTAGCCGCTCTCAATATTGTCTAATTTTGGGCTTAGACGTAAAATCGTCAGAAGTTTAATGAAAAAAGGTGTGATTTTATTAAAACTTTTTACAGATCGTAGGCATTTAACTGATTTTTTTTGGAAAATTATCCCATTTAGAGTATTAAAATAGCGTTTTTAATCGTAACTTAATAATTGGAAAATGGAAATGATAAAGAGAAATCAATTGTAGACAAGATATACAACTATAAATTTTAATTTCAATCTACGTGTTAGAGTACAGAATACATCTATACATATAATAAGAACGTGAATCTAAAGTACTATTTCGTGAAAAAAATTATTACAGGTGTCTAGAAATAAGTAATAAAATACATTTCAATCATTTTTAGAAATGTCTGTCTGTCTGTTTGTATGAACACGCATCACTGCTAAAGTACTAAGTTCAGAATAAAACGAAATCAAACAAATCATAAAGCATATCTTCCGAAGTAACTTAGTCTTTGTTTCATTAAAATCGGTCCACTCTATCAAAAGTTATTGTAATTTGAATTACGGCTCGAGGTAACTACGAGAGAAGAGTGGTAATCTATACCAATATTATAAAGCTTATTTGTTTGGTTGAACGCGCTAATCTCAGCAACTACTGGTCCGATTTGAAAAGTTCTTTTAGTGTTGTATAGCTCATTTATCGAGGAAGGCTATAAACTATATATCATCACGCTAAGACAAGTAGGAGCAGAACAAGAATGTTGCAATCGTTTTTTTTCTCTTTTTGAGAGTTTCTGCTGCGTTAGCCCATTGTAAATATTCCACGCGGACGAAGTCACCGAGCAGAAGCTAGTAATAACCATAGAGATGATAGAATCATGTTAAAAACTGAGCACAATATTTATTTAAATTAGTGAATAATTTTGAATTGATCCATGGGCGCCAACATATTGGCCTTGCCTGCTCTGCCGAGATCCTTTCACTTTACCCCTAGTTCGTGGCTGGCTGTAAGTAATGCGACATGCGATAGATGGACGAAAAAAATTTGATGCGATGGAAAAAGTTCCACTTTAAAACATAGATAAATATTATTATAAGAACCTACAATTGGCATTTATTTATCCTGAAGTTATCGATGTTATAGATATAGTATAATACGTCTATATTACTAAATTTGTATTCCGCGCGGTTGTATTTAGAACGGTGGAAAAAGTTTGTAGGACACAAATAGTTCTTATCGACACGTATAACATAACAACACTATAAATCCCGTAGGGTTGTCAGCTCTCTCTAAGTAATCGCCTATTATCTATATCGATTCAGACCCGCCACTGTCCATTCCCGGTGTAGCTGTAATCCTAACTCGACATCTAACAACGATCCCGTCTATTTTACCTTACACCGGCGCTTAGACGCTACTACTTCTATTACAAATACATGTAAAGTAAGCAATGGACATTGTAAACAGGTTAATGATTGAAATTGTAGGTGCGATGTGGTGAGGTTTTAACACTGATTTTAACATCGTTTAACCTACAAGGCGACCTAATGAGCCGATCGTTCACAATTGATTCAATTTTAAAGAAGTATTAAAGATTTTCTGTTGTATTATTGAATTGTTGTTAATTATCACAATTTGTCAATCAAATTTTTAGCATAGGCTTCTGACATTTAAATAACCGTTAAATTGTTATACTCAATGGATATTATTAATATGAGTATGAGGTTTTGATGAACGAATGCCATTATGGACAAAAATTCGCGAGTCGCTATGTTTATTTATTTAATAAGCAGAAGGAAGAATCGGCTTGATGACTTGAGAAAAAAATAAATTAAAACTTTCCTCATCAAAGACGGCAAAATGCTTGTAAATTAATATTTTAACTGATATTTTTATAGTGCCCTAACGTTTAATGTTTTCCCACAATCTATCTCTCTCTCTCTTTCTCAAAAGGTTTTATCTTAGAAAACAAAAGAGGGGAGATTCCCGGCCACATTGAATACAGGTAGACAAAAATACAAGTTACATGCAGAATTCTTATTAAAAATGTAATATGAACAAAGAATTTTTGATTGAGTTGAGTTTTTATTTTTAATAATACCACTTGTTAATCATTTGATATTACTGTAATATCATTTAAGGCAGGTGTATATGATATAATATGTATCGGCCGACGTACTTTTAACAGTTAGTGCGTGAAAGCTGGTCGAGAAAAATATATGAAATAATTTTTTTTTTCTTTTCAGTTGTTATAGATGTAGGCAAAGTTTTATCTGTAGTATTTGCACATGTTAACGAATATTTGACATTAAGATTACAAGTTTGTTCGATCCAGGAATTATTCTGATTCAAATATTGATGTAACATATTTTCGCTGAATTCGGACCTTATTATCTCGTCGTCAGTTCTCTTTGGTACGTAATTAATGAGAGTTTTTCTACCTTTTGTTGTAGTTAGAAGGGCGGCTAATTGTCTCTAATTAATTGGGCCCGACCGTATTTTTAAACCCTTTTATACCTATTGTCTATTTTGCATTATACGTCCAAACAAAGTCCTCAATTGCCGGGTCTACCGGTGTTGTGAATTTCGTGAAGTTAATTGCTCTTATAGTTTATTTTAATTACTTGCTATAGTAACGCCATTATTAGAACGCCATTTAAATCAACGTTGGGATACCAAGAAAAATGTCTAGATGGAGTCTCTATGTAATAATTCTAATATCTAGAGTAATAACATATACAAAATCGACATTTTTACAAAAGTAAAGAGCGAAAAAAACTGTCTAACACATCACTACATAGTATAAAATAAAGTCCTCTACCACGTTTGTCTGTATGTCTGTCTATCTGTTTGCGATAAACTCAAAAACGACTGAACGGATTTTCCTGACGTTTTCACCAGTAGATAAAGTGATCCATGAGGAACGTTTAGATATATAATTTGTCAAGGTTTTTTATCAGGGCGGGACAACGTCCGCCGGGACCGCTAGTTTAAATATATGTTTTAATTATAATTTGTAACAACGAAACACATACTTGGTACACATGTGTATATCACTAATTTCTATATCTATGAATAGTTAGCTTAGTTTAGTTAGATACGCGATGTTGCGTAGCCAAGCCAACAGCCCGAGCCGAGGTGTGCCATGCGCCCTTGAGTTGGTTGCTAAAACAATTGATTGAACGCTTTAAGCGTTCGCCGTAGTAGTCCGGTGAAGCTGTAAAGACCTGTCAGGTCAAATAAAGTAGTAGAAAAAGAAAAAAAAAGTACAGACAACCTACCAACCTGCTTGGTTACTAGACTGAACCCGGAATATTATACATCAGAGCTTACCACTATGACGGGTGTTATATTTGACCATATACTGGTGTCGTTGACCATATAATGTTCCAATCGGACCTAATTTCTATGCTCGCATACATAGCTACCACCCTCAAGTTGTAAATCTGTCGCCAAAGCACTTGTCGATGTGTTCCGGCAGCTGCACTTGAGAGCCAGTCCTCTCTAGGTTTAGCGTGTTTACCATCTTAGGTCACATCATCATTTAACATGAGATGAGATCGTGGTCAAACGCTAAGTAAAAACTAAATCGTGACGATTAATAAAAACATCGTCACGGGTAAAGCTAATAGATATCTACTTATTTCAAATAAATATCTTAAATCGCTGCTAAAGGGTGAAGCTCAAAATTGTTAATTAAGATAGCATAACTCGAACGTCGTATCTAATCGAATTAATTTAATGTAATTAACTTGCGCGATAGGTTTCATATCTAATAAAGTAAATGATTAACTCGATAACATTAAGGCGTGTTCACATGTACCGAATACACAACACAACACTTTGTTCACTTTAGGAGCGTAACAGCGTATGTTAAAATTAATTTGTTGTAATTTACACTCTAGTGTTGCCTTGTACAAAATTGGAGATGAACTATACAGCTAGTAGATAGTAGGTAGATTAGATAGTAAGATGTATAATTTACTAGCTAACCCGGCCTGCTGTGGCTCACTTATTACATGTTAAATTGAATAAAACACGTGCACCATAAAATAAACTGGAGTGGAAAAAGAAATTCAGAATTAAAATGTGGCGCCATCTATGAGGTATCTATAACAATCGGTCCTACAGTTTTCTGTGAACAAACTTTTTTATAGAGCCCTCTGTTCGAGACTGATGAAACTTTCAATTAATAACAATAATCAACATTGACAATGATTTATTTGTAATTAAAAAATGGTCATTAAAAAGGCCATTCATCGAAATATAAATTATCATATCTCTCAAGTTGGACCAAATTATACATAGATGCCAGTGTTTCATGAAGATCGGTGGAGTAGTTCCGAAGTTCATTGTGGACAAACATCATGATACTGGATTTTATATAAATAAATTAAAAATGCCAGTTAAACACATTTTATATCCATGACTATTTAAACAACATTTAGTAAATTATATTTCAACTAGCAGGCCCGACGGACGTTATCCCGCCCTGATAATAAAAAAAAACTTGTATTATTAAATATTATTTATATACCTAAATCTTCCTCATGAATCACTTTATCTACTCGTGAAAACTGCATGAAAATCCGTTTAGTAGCTTTTGAGCTTATCGGGAACAGACAGGCAGACGTGGTAGAGGACTTTCGTCATCATCATCAGCTTGTAAGAGATCTGCTGCAGGGTCATTGGCCTCTTCCTGAAGGAAGATATGGACATAATCACTACGCCGGCCCACGATATATTGGTGATTTCAAACTCTGAGAAATCCACAGTTTTATATTTTCTCACATACTTGTGATACTATAAAAACATTTCCCAGGTTGAGGTTTCCTCGCGATGTTTTCCTTCACCGCCAGCCGATACTGTTACCAATTGAAATTAATAAATATATGCGAATTCCAAAAAAATCGTTTGTACATGCTGGGGTTCGAGCCTGCGGATATCGAATTGATATGCCACCGGTCAATCCGCTAGACAACGACATATTTTCCATTATATAGTAATAATGCATTATACTGTTCGTTTTTATAATAATTAACACCTTTACAAAGATACTGAATAGAGACAGTAATAGATCATCAGTTCTGTATTCCAACAAAATGTTGTGATTATAAATTTGAAACCTCGCAACATTTTTTTTTTTTTTTTTTCGAACTGACTACGCTATTGACCAAGCAAGGTCTTAACAGCTTCACCGGACTACTCCTCGCAACATATGATTAGTACCTCGTTCACGTAACGTAAAATGTTCTATTTAAGAATTCAAGTTCAAAAATATCAATATTCATATAAAATTCACGAAACTATCGAACGAAGATATATCAAACTTCTTAACTCGTATTACGAACATTTTTAAAATTTGTAATAAGCCAAATATTTCCGTATAAGTAAAGAATTAAAATGGAAATATATAGGAATCAGATTTATTTAAAAAAAACTCATTAAATACATATTGCTTATAGAGCTTCCATTTTCGGACAATTTTTTCGGTCTTTGCAGAAATTTATTCTGGCAGGCACTGCTATGACAACGATAGGTACATATCTCATAATACAACATTTGGCATATAGTCATTTAATTCCAAATTGACCTCATACTGTGGTAACCAAACAGCTGTTAAGCAATAAATAATTCATCGTAATAACGCCCAGACAAGAACTGACAATTAGACTAATCTCACGAATTCCAACACATATGGGGATTGAAATTGCAACTAATGAAATCCCTAGTAGGGCTTACTACCTCGACGCGACGAAACCTGTATCTAATAGTTTGTGCGTAAAGTATTATTTTGAGTTCAACATTTGTTTATTATTATTTATTATAATGTGTAGACGCACCCTTATTCTTATTAATTTGTTTTCGTTAAATCATAATGTATTTAGATATTGTATCTATATGATACAAGTTTTACAAAATATCGCACATATAATATACCTTATCATTTGTTGAGAGGTAAGCAGATCAATAAAATACTTTATTATTTGCCATATACGAACATGATAAGTCTTTGGAATAAAATCATTACTCATATCGAGACTATAGATAATTCAGTGTCTTTGTTAATTGTAATACGCTTGCGCACATCTAAAATCAGAATCAAAAATACTTTATTCCATTTATGCCCTAAGAAAGCACTTACAGCAACTAAGAAAGCACGGAAAACAACACAGTCATCGAGAAGAACTGGCAAGAAACTCGATCGGATCTATCTTTTTAACGTACATATTATTATAAAACAAACTGAAAACACGATAGCTTTTAGCGGATGCACAGAGAGGGCTGCCAATTCCAGATATCACCATCATTCACATACTGATCAACCCTGAATAGCTTTTTGATATCAAAACCCGTTTGACATGCCTCTTAAACTCACTATTCGGCAAATGGATATTGTGTTTTGAGACTTTATTAACTTAACCTTAAACCTAACACTATGTCCTAAAAAACTGTTACTGGTCTAACTGATTCAGAAACATTGAGTAACCAGTTTGTCACAGTTTCTAGTATTTAGATCATGCCGGTCTTTAAATCGAGCTTTTCTATATGTTTACGGACATACAATGGCACATACGGCAAAGTTAAGAGATCCACCGAATTCCTGAAACTTAGTCGTTAATGATTTTTGATACATAATATGGGATCTCTAGTTTATTAATGATTAGTTCATGGTATTCTGTATCACGGTGAGTGTTCTGAAATTCTGAGTTATTCCAATTAATCCCTTCCTCTCCTTATCACAATCGAACCACGTGCGTTGGTCTTCGGAGCCACAGTTTTACTGAAACGCCTATCTGGACACGAACTAAAAATTTCGTAACATCTTATCTTTGCCGTACTGTGAAGCTGTGGAACAATCTCCCGGCCAGTGTGTTTCCTGCTTCCTATAACATGGGTTCCTTCAAGCGTAACGTGAAGAGTCATTTACGTAGGCCGGCATAACAACGACGACCGACGGAGAAGGCGTATCTCTCGGTGGTCGCCGTTGTTTTTGGATTGTACTGTGCTTACCATCAGGCACAGTGCAGTCACTTTGACGTGCTACAAAAAAAAAAGTTAATATCTGCTACTATTTCTGCGTAGTTTATATTACCTTTCTGTATGTACCTACACAGGATAAAACATAAGCATTACACTGCGTGCCTCACTTCTCCATAGCAACACATATCTCTGAACGTATAGTGCTTGTTTTCGTAGTTTATTCAAGTTTTAATACCTGTAGGTATATCGTGATATTTCATTACATAGTATAAAACAAAGTCCCCTACCGCGTCTGTCTGTCTGTCTGTCTGTTCGCGATAAACTCAAAAACTACTGAACGGATCTTTATGCGGTTTTCACCAGTGGATAAAGTGATTCACGAGGAACGTTTTGGTATATAATTTGTCTAGGATTTTTTTTATAATCAGGGCGGGACAACGTCTGCCGGGCCCGCTAGTTATAGATAAAGACCAAACGTCTGAGAAATAAAACTGAAAAAATTATCGAAATCTATCGAGTGGTTTTTGTGTGACGTGAACCCTACAGCAGACCTTTATCATTTAGTTTATACATGTAGGATGTACTTAACTAGTTCGGAGAGAGTGATAATAAAAGTTTAAAGTAGACTGTTTAATATTTGTCTATATACATACATGGCTTTTTAAATTTACAAGAGATCTTTGAATTGTTTGAAAGTCTCAATTGCTTCAATTGTCAAATTAATACGTTTCGGTCAGTCTGCGCAAAGATGATATTACTGAGCATAGAGCTGCATATATAATCTTTGTACACAACTAATTTAGGCCTAAACGCCAAGTGTACTAAGAGTCCTTTAGTACTTGCATTTTTATATCACTAGCTTAGCGAAATGTTTCTACGTCACTTAATAATAGTTAAAGTATAGTATAAAATATTAAGGACGCGCTCTCAATTTTTCAGGTTCAATTTTGGTACATCGAGTCCTATTAGACGACGCGCATAGCTCACGTACACAGACACAACAACTGATAAGCTGGGGAATTATAGCGCATTTGAAACGACTTTGATACTTTTATAAAAATTATTACAATATTTTCTTATTATTGATATTCTACTTTTTGTTGTATTTGATGCTACAGTACCAAAATAAATTATAGTTTCTCAAAGTCATACTACGCCAAGAACAGTATAACTAAACCTAAATATGTATACGTAATAGACAGAAACATCGAATTAGTGCCCGATTAAGGTATCACATCTCAACATTCTCATGAGGAGTAGTATTGTGGTAACTTATGGTAACTGGATAATAGTCTAGATAATAGCTAGAAACATCAAGTTTGTGTTTAGGTGTTTAGTCTCCCAGTGTAGGAGCAAGGTTTCGATTTTTTTAAGTTTGGTGAAGACAGTATTTATGATAACTGAATCTTAGTATAGTTAGAAACATCGAGTTTGCACTCAAAGGCTTAGTGTCATAGTGTCAGCTAAATGTTTCATATCTTAAGGACCACGTGAGAGCTACTTCGTGATGAAAGAATTTTAATATTGATAATAGCTAGAAAGATTCCGTGTTATTACAAAAAAGTTAAATACATATTGAATACTTGCTTTAAAAAAGTTTGGATACATAGGTATTAAATGCACCTTGCTTGCCGACGGATGCCGCGACAAGATCGTGTTATACTTTTACGCAAGTCTAACCTAACCTAAACAAACAGAAATAGAAGAGCAAGATGCCGAACGTTCGGCTAGCGCGGTACATTTAATACGTAAGTTTCCAAACTTTTTTAAATCAAGTATTCAATACGTGTTTAACTTTTTTGTAATAACACTTATAAAGTTTGTGCTCAGAGGTTGAGTTTTGTCGTATCAGATGAGAGTATCATTTCTCATAGACCAAGTGAGTAGCTATCATGATAACATACTTTTAGTACTGATAATCGCTAGAAACATCAATTTTGCGATCAGAGGTCTACTCTTATAGAGTCAGATCAACGTTTCATTTTATGGATCAGATGAGTAGCTGGATCATGATAACTGAACTTTAGTGTTCATAGTAGCTACAAGCAGTAAGCTTTCGTTATTACTTAACGAAAAGAATACAAACAAGACATATCTGTCTCTACCCATCAAGGAGTTCCATAACAGTTTTTGAAGTGGATCGTCATCAGCTCACTTTGTTAAGTCCTATGGTAAGCTCTCGTCACTACTAACAAAAGGACTACAAAGGCGACATGTGTATTTCTACCCGTCAAGAAGTTCCATAACAGTACCTGAAATCCATCTACAGTGAAAACGTAAAAAAAACTAACCTAATAAAAACCAAACTTAGAATTTTTGTTTCAACCTAGTTACAGTGCCTCTTACTACTAGAAATATAAACCACTATAAAAGATTGGTTAGTTTTTCAAAATGATCAAATCGTTTTGTGAAGTGTATACGTATTTCTACAGCGATGTTTTTTTTTATAATCGAGTGCAAAGCGGCGTATACCTCCACTCTCTACGACGCCTGAGCGCGGTCTGGCGCGACGTGAATCCTTTTTCTATACCTTTGTTTAAATCGAATATAAATAAAGTGGACTTTATTCCATAGGAGTTAAGGTCTATGTAATTGATATAAAACCTTGAAATATTGTTTACTTGTAATTTTTTTTTCTCTAGTGTAGATAATTTGGATATTATGACATGTTATTTAAACTTGCTTATATGTAGCATAAGAAGGTATTTTTTTTATTAAGAAAAATGTAAATTTACTGAGATTTTCATAACGAAAAGCAGGCTGTTTTGCGCGAAGGGATTACAGAGAATTGATTTTTTTTTAATGAAAACCTATTAATTAAAAAAAACAATCATCTGTAGATACATTATTGTTAAAGGTTCAATGTATCTGTAGTTAGTAATTATGTTTACCAAAGTTGAATAGTTTTGTTGTAATTCTTACCGAAAAACAGTGAAAATGGACCTTTTTTAAGAGCGCGTCCTTAATAACAGCAATGATATGAAAATTTATCACTCACCACACATGTCTCGATGACGGGGGTTGATGTGTTGCGAGTATTTGTTGATGACTGCGTTACTTTATGGAAATCCATAATTAAACATTATAGTGGAAATATACTTTGCATTTCCGCGTGGAATTGATTGGCCGCTACCACGTCTGACTGCAACAACAAGCGATTGATTTTATTTACGCGACGTGTGCCTGAAAAAGTTTAAACTGAAACTAGTAATAGAAAGAGTGAAATATTAGTAACAGGAACAACAAAATATAATTAAAACGCGTCCTCGATCGACGGTTGAACCCGATGTTGGTGGATGGATGAACCTATTGTCGGTTGACACTGATGGTACGTAACTGCAAAGTATAAAACTTATAAGTAATTAATTAAACTATATTATAGATGAATACAATCATATACACATATTTCTAACGGACATCATTGCAGTGAGAGGTGGCAGCGGTCAATCAATTCCACGCGGAAATGAAAAGTAACACACAATAATACTTGCAGATATTTATCAATTCAACATGAATACCCTATCGCTGCGCAAAAATGGAAACTATCGACCCAACCTTAAGTATATACTGCATGACAATAAAATTAATGCACCTATAATTATATCCCAGATAAGATAATATCACTATCTCTCATTTTAATTATTAATCATATTGGTACGTATGATTTACAATCTTTATTGTTTTTTTAGACAAATATTTTTTTTATCGAAACACGACATAGTGTCTCGCCTGATAATAAGTACAGTGTATTCATATCTGGCTGACCCCGGAACATTACACCATAGTTACAATCCAATTAGACATAGCATAATTTTTTTGTAAACATTGTATGAGCAAATTCGTTTAGGTTTAAGCCATGGCTGAGTACTAAAACCGGGTTACCGGATATTGAAGGCTTTGAATTCTGCAAAACTAAACTTTTGATTGCTGAATGCGAGATACTATATTTATATTTTTTTAAATACCGGTTATTCAAGCAATATACGAATAGTGAACTCGCGAAACACGAAATAACAAATTTGCTATATGGTCACAAAAAAATAGATAAGATATATTTAATAAGCGACCGGGATAATATTAATACCATAAATAAACACAATTTAGCCGTCTCATGTTATAGGTTCAATAAGACTAAATAAAGTAAGTTAAGAATAGTTTTAGGCGCTATAATAAGGTCCCAACCCACATTACAGCTATCCTGGACAGCGAGTTCAAGCACCATGTTAAGCAGGTTTTTCCTTTCAAATTATAGTAATGTCAGGAAATTTTCATATTTGGATTTCGGTGACAGCAATGAGTCGTATAGTTTTTTGCTATGTATACTTGTGTATATACTGGCCGTAGTTGGACCCTTAATAGATCAGTTAGAAAAAAAAAACAATATAGAATCAGAATCGCTTTTCTCTATTTTTACAAAGTAAACAACTATATATTTTATCTTTGGTATAAATTTGGACGATATACCGGGCTGTCTGTACGTAACAATCAATACACAACGTTAAGTAACTAATTAAAAGCTTCCAAACATGCAGATTATCCGGACATTATCACTTACCGGGTATACCTATCTAATCCACGACACTACATTACTGAGTAGGTGTATTTAACAACCTGTCACACTAAACGACGACTGACTTACTACGAACGTCTAAAACTCGAATCAAAAATACTTTATTTAATTTAGGACCTGAGAAAGCGCTTACGAACGTCAAAACTACCACCGGTTCGGAGACACAACCCACTCTTCGAGCAGAACCGGCAAGAAACTCGATCTGGTTTATCTTTTCATGATATTTAATTAGTTTTCTATAATTAATGAATATTTTACAGAGTATCGAGGGATGACCTGATTAGAGTCAGATTAGCTAGGCAAGACGATTATTAATGTCAAAACTAATAGCGGTTCTGGAAATGATTTAGTTTTCCAAAAAAACCGACATGAAACTTGATCGGGTTCTTCTTCTTAACGTACATGTTTTCCATTAAGATATATTTAAATTACAATCGAGGTATTAATTCCAGACATCATTATTGTTCACATATTAATCCACCCTATAATAGCTTTTGGATTTCAAAGCCCTCTTGGCCTACTAATTGAACTTATTTTTCGACGAATCGTTAATACGCTTTGTTGGTTTATCGTAAAACCTAACACTATTAACTAAAAACACTGTTACTTGTCTTACCAAATCAAAAACATGGGAAGACCAGTTATTTGCAGTTTTTAATATTTAAATCATGCCGGACTTTTACAAAATCCAGCTTTGTAAGTTTTTGCTACCCAAGAATGTATTGGGAGGGTAGATTAAGATACAATATTCTTAAAACTTAGCCTTTAATGATTCTTCACTTCACATATACATATAATGACCCTAAAACAGAGCCCTGCGGGACGCCAATTTGTATTACCATCCTTTAGAGCTTGTCCCATATATACCAACGTTCTAAAAGCGATCTTATAAATAGGAAACTAAAAGGTCAAGAGATGCTCAACAAACACCATAGTATTAATAATTTAAGAATAAACGTACTATGGTCAACGCATTGAGAGGCCTCAGACAAATCACAGAACACACAAATTGCATTCTGCGATTCTTCCCAGGCCCGCAATATATGACCTGTAAGCGTTACACTGGCATCAGTAGTAGTTTTCGATTTCGTGTAAGCAAATTGTCGACCATCCAGAAACTCTTGCGCATTGTAATAATCTACTAATTGTCTGAGCATAATATTTTACTTAACGACGGAAGTACACAAATAGATCTGTAATTCCCAAAACTACTTCTGCAGTCTGATTTAATTAAACAAAGGAACTACTTTGCTTATTTTCATTACATTAAGGAAAGTTCCATTTGCTACACCTTAATTAAATGTATTAGCCAAATGTAGTGAAATATTGACAATCAAGGACTGTACTTCTATTACCGACATTGCCCATAAATGTTTTCAAATGTAATTGTTTGAAAAACGTTGAATACTATGGACTTCATATTGATTTTCCACTTCTTAAGTTGATATTATTTTCGATATTTTAACACAATAAAATTTACCACCAGAGGATTATGCAAAGAAATCTAATAATGAACCATTCATAAACACATGTTCGCTGCTCGCGTTCGTCACAAATCAATCGACATCAGATAGGGTGTTTTTAATCGTTACATAGATTATATGTGTCCATTAAATAAGTAGCTATCAATTATAACGCTTGTACCGATAACGGCGCGATATCATATTTGGCAGTACCGTGCAAGCCATCGCTATGTGCGCGTGTAGACAGAAGAAATCGTTCTTCATCGAGGACATCCTTCAGGATGTGAAGAAGAAGCCTTACAAAAACCTAAGCAATGAACCGACGAAGCCACTGACCTGCACCAAGGCGACACCACAAGAGGACGTCAATGATGACGTAAGCGAAGAGAAAACTGCGAAATTCAACGTGATATGCGAAGTCCAGAAAGAGATGGAAATAAGCAAAATCAACTTGGAACACAGAAGGAATACATACCCGTTGTATCCCACACCGATTAAAGCGAATATCCCATGGCCTCATTACAGGGGGAAAGATAGCACTGGGTATGTAGAACCTAGGCCATTCACGTACTACAGTGATCAAATGTTGAATACTAATCAGATACTACGAAATCAGCTCGCTGCTAACAGATTTATAACACATCCATTTGCTATACGACAAGCTTACGGATTCGATAGAGGTGAGTGCACATTTCTTATAGGTATAGCCTTTAACTACAATCTCACCTCATATTCTTATACCTTTGACGGCAAAGAAGAAAAGACTGACTGAAAGACTAGAACATACCTGCAAATGCTTAATAATAGATTTTCATATTAAATGGGTAGCTAACCAAACGGATGTTGGATAAAACCGTAGCTTAAACTGATTATAGGATTCGAAGCTATGTCAATTTATGGGATTTCCGAAAACAATAGCACTGGACATATTCTTAAACATCAATAAATCGATTTATTATAATAGATTATGTCGGCCAAACCTCACCATTGAAATAAATATTATAACAAATTACAATTGAGATTAAGTCAGCAATGAAATAACTAAGCTTCTAATCAAGTCATTGCATTTACGCGACCTTTAATTAAAAATACTACTCATTTCCTTTAATCTAAATTAGATATAAGCACCAATATATTATATATAAATCTACTTTTTATTTGCGAGATCTTAATACAAATATAAATAACTAATTAATTTATCTATTTAATATAATATTTATCTGTCAGGTAAGGTATACAGACACTACTATATCGACGGAAGAAAGTGGAATTGTCGTAACTTGAAAAATCAAATTTTACACCAGAGCCAAAAAACGATTTCAAAAATTCAATTTTTTATGTATAGTGCTAAAACTAGGCAAAAAACGAAGGTCGTATCGGTTAAAAAATTTAATCGTAGGAAAGCGAGACCCACACCATTCGATGTGTTATTTTTTTTAAAACAAAAATATGGTAAAAAGTGTTTTAGTCAAAAAGTTACGACATTTTCGCTTTCTCCCGTCGATATATATATATATATATAACATATTTATCTCACTTGCACTATGTTAGCGCGAGCAATGCAGCCAATTAATCCTTCCTATGATGTCAGCGCTTTCAGCCATAGTGTTTTCTTTTCTGTCATTTTTTTATTCCCAAGTACTATAGCGATAACTAGTGCCATCTCTTGAGCAAAATAACAAACATTATTTATTGATATTGTTTGTCATTTATCAATCTGTATTACGTCATTTTTTTTACTTCCAACTGAAAATTTTATTCAATATGTCCAAAAATTAGTTCAAATATGAGCCCGCGTAATATTAACACTAAGTACCTTACCTACATTCTCCATGTAAAAGTTATACGTAAACTTCATTGCTTTTTAATTTCTATAACTCAAACATTATTCTATGATATCATATCGCAATTTACTTAGAATTAAACTCTTTATAAAAGTGCCTACTGTGGCGTCATTGTAATCGACACCTGTGAGATTGCACAGGTTACTAAAAATATTTTTTATACGTTATCATTAGATACCTATTATAAAACAAAGTCCTCTGCCACGGCTGTCTGTCTGTCTGTTCGCGATAAACTCAAAAACTACTGAACGGATTTTCATGCTGTTTTCACCAGTACATAAAATGATTCATGAGGAAAGTTTAGGTTTATAATTTTTCAGGGTTTTATTTTATTATCAGGCCGGGACAACGACCGCCGGGCCTCCTAGTTCCTATATAAATTATTGTTTTCTTGATATTATATTACAAAAATAGACTTACAGAGAAAAAACGTAAAGCACAAACTTGTAGGAAATGTTCTTTCACACAAAAATGCCTTACAAACCGAATCGCTTATATTTTATTTGAATTTCTTCGTGGTACGAAAAAGTTTGATGTGATAATTCGTAAAAAATTCACACCACGGAAATAGTAAGATGTTAAAAAAGCAGCTCAGAATCTAAACGAACAAATAATAATAAAAGTGTATATAAACTGATAATTTTCTATTTGATTCGTATTAGTTACTCAATCTCAGATCAATAAAGTCCATAACTATTTGATCGATCGTCATCAAAATTGACACTCGTAAATGTTTTCATGCTATCCAATTTACTATAACTCGCTACTGGGTGGCGCTACTCAGTATTTTATTATTACTGCGTTTAATATTGTAATTTAATGCGAAGTCCCGAGCGTTTGCTAGTCACTTACACGTTGTAACAGAATTTATGAACTTTAAAAACGTCATATACCTATCATAAAGTCTAATTATCAAGCAATAATCACTAACTGATCACCACGTAAATTATCACAATATTATATCAGTTTCCATAAAACGTAATACTTATTATCGATCGATGAATAATCATTAATTGATCACCACGTCAATGATCATAATACTTTTCATTATCAGTGTTTTTTTAACACAAGAATTCAAGTACACTTGCATGTTGTCTTTTTTACCAATAGATGGCGTTAAAAGCTACTTTTAAGTGAAGATACTCATTTCGCAGTGTTGATTACCCATGATTTCTATTAATTTATTTGAAGTATATAAGTAAATATTGAAGTAAGGAGAACTATCATATGGGAGACATGTTAAAAAGTGTCCAGCTCTGAGCATTAAATAATAGTTCCAAGACTCTCCAAAATGGCGCTAGTATAAGCAAAGATTATGGATACTCCGAAATAATCTTGCAAATATAACCTAAAATAACGGTAAGAAAACGTGGAGTATAATAGAATTTTTGTGAACTTTAAATAATACGCTTACTGATATTTGAGTGTTTACTTTTATAAAACTTGTTGAAATAATTGAACAGTAATTAATCCTGTTGCTTCTGTAGTGCCACCCTAATTAAACACACTTTTTCATACAATGGGACGGTTCTCCTTAGCTTTACACTCCATACGTGGCTGTTTAAGATAGTAAAGCGCTAGGGACGTAACGGGATCAATACTCGCTGACTCTAAAGTTTTGCCTTACTTTTTTATAATAATTATAGTAAATCAAATACATAAATAAATGTTTATTAAATCTAATTCAACATTCCAAATCTGTAACATAAATATTTGAAATCTTCGATAAATAAATATTCTTTACTTACACGAAGATATATATTATGAATAAATGCAACGTGATAAACATACTTTCAAATTTTCAAAGCAAATCGTTTAAATACCATATTACATTATTTTAGGACGTCCTATGTTAAAATAACTGAAAAATATAACTTGTCTAGATATTTTAGGTAGAATATATTCACAATTATTATGACTTAAAATGAAGCCAGGGTCATAGTAAAATCAATGCCATGAAATTGAATTCATACCGACACGTGTGTCTCACGGGTTCTTATATGTATGAACAGCTAGGTTAGGTTAGGTTTGGTTAGAAAAATTCGCGTTAGTGCATCCAAAGCAACACCAAGCCGAAGTTCAGCCACTTTGGCAAATTTGAACTTGTTACCAAGTGTTGAAATACCGTAAGCCGTCGCCTTAGTAGTTTCCGATGAAGCTACGAAGGCCCGTCAGGCCAATAGCGTAGTCAGTTCGATAAAAAATGGCATGAAATCACAAATAACTGAACCATAATTGCTTCAGTAAAACCTGCCAAATTCCCACTAAAATCTCTCATATAACATTTACATTATTATTTATTCTGTAACAATAAAAACTAGACAATTCAAAATATATTAGATTATATTGACAGTAATAAATTAAAATGAGGTTCTTTGGAAAATATGAGATAAGGAATATTGAATTCTTATCGCCATGTATAGTGTACGTCGACCGAATTATCATATTATTTTGCGTAATAAAAAGATAATTATATCATATTACGTTATGTCTCACGACAAAAATCTTTGGTAAATGCGTTGCCAATAACGATTTGTGGTTGTGGTAGAGACACACTGAAGATATTATTGGTTTCAGCATGAATGAGTCGGCTCGCCCGGAGTAGTACCACTCGACTCACAGAAACACCCACAACAGTGCTTTCATCGTTGCGTTTCGTTCGGTCAGTGAGAGCGCCGGATATCCACCTCCCCCACACTCCCCCACTTCCCACTCCTCCAAACACAGGCTGGCAACGCATTTGCGACTCTACTGGTGTTGCTAGTGTCTATGAATGGCGGTGTCAATTACCATCAGGTGACCCGGCTGTTCGTTTGCCTCCTATAATAAAAAAAAAATAAATCAAAACAGTCGCTAATTGGGCCTCGTAAAAAACAGACTCAGGGTGCAAAGTAGAGAAGTATGCTCGGTACCTCTCTGAGTAATTGAACAAGAAATTCAGAATTAAAAAAGTCATCGCCATAGCTCTCAGATTTACTAGATTTAAATGGCAGTAGGCGGACTCGAAGGCCATTGCTCTTTGAACGATGAACCGATAGGGTCGAAGACTTTTAAAGCAGTTAATGTTTTTTTAGCTGAATAGAATCTATTAAAGATTACTGCTTACTGATTAATCCATCTGATGGATAAATGAACAAGAGTAATATTTAAGAAAAAATGAAAATGCATGATTTCTATATCATGTTTATGGTTTAATTCTACATTAAGAAAAAACATTTCGTGTATCAGTATGTACACGCGGAAGAAGTGAAACTTCTTTTGCTTATATGTATTAAATTAAATATATATGAGAATACTCATAAACTATATTCTATACGAAGTCCTGTAGCTTAGTATAAATACTTAACTATACATCTGCTAATTTTGGTTTACTACTAGATCCGGACAGACATTTATACATACTTACACATACACAAATAAATACATTGTCATACGTTTAACGCATAACGCGTAATTCAATTTTTTCCCTACCGTGCCATATGAGGTTCCACTTCAAAAATAAAAAAAACAAATAGCCTAATTTCACGAAACCACCGCATGATATAGTTCTACGTAGACGTACATTATCATAATACTCGCAAGTTCTAAGTCGTTCCATCTATACATATAATAAAAATGAAGTGCCTGTATGTAGTATCAAAATAACAATTTTTTTACTGATTGGATGTGAAAGTATACACGCAACTGATATCAAAAATGCAATTTTTAAAATTTTTGTCGGTTTGTCTGTATGTCTGTTTGTTCCGGGTAATCTCCGAAACGTCTGAACCGATTTTGATGGGAATTTCACTGGTAGATGGCAAAAATTACATCGGATTACTTAGGCTACTTTAAATTAGACTAGCTGTTAACCGCGGGTTCATTTGCAATGCTATCTCCAAAACAGTTGGACGGATTTTTACGGGACTTTCACCAGCATATAGCGGACATTGTAAAAAATAATTTAGTCTATTTTAATTTAAACTAGCTGTTAACCGTGGCTTTGTCTGTAATGCTACCTCCAAAACGATTGGACCGATTTTCACGGGACTTTCACTGGCAGATAGCTGACCGTACAAAAAGTAATTTAGGTTATTCTATTTTAGATTAGCTGTTACCCGCGACTTCGTCCGCATGAAATTTAGCAAAAATATGTTGTTTATTATAAACGTAAGACGTGCGTTATATTGGACTCCAAGAATAAATATGTAGGTGGTAGAGCCACGTTGAAGCTATTACTGGTTTCAGCATGAATGGGTTGGCTCTCCCGGGGTAGTACCACCCTCTCATAGAAAACCGACGTGAAGTAACAGTGCTTGCATTGTTGCGTTTCGTTCGGTCAGTGAGAGCGCCGGAGACCCACCTCCCCTCCCTTTCCACTTTCCCCTTCCCTTCCTCCCCCCTCGCCCACACAGGCTGGCAACGCACTTGTGACTCCCCTGGTGTGGCAAGTGTCTATGGACGGTGGTGATCACTTACATCAGGTGACCCACCTGTTCGTTTGCCTCCTATGATATAAAAAAATATAATTAAAATTCTTATATCTGTATGTGTATGTATGTATTCTGAATTATATTGTCTTTTTGGTCATTTTAGCGGCCATTTTATTTTATTTCAATTGTAAAATATTAAAAACTGCTTCGGTATATATAATGTTTTATACCTTGATTTATATTTATGCAAGATTTCAAGACGTCAGCTCATTCAATGTTTAAAATTCAACATTATAATTATTAATAGTAATTTTAAAGATAGAAGGGGTCTTTCTAATAAGATATTAGACCATAAACGTATTACTTATTGATAATATGGGCATATTATATCACTATCTATCTTTAAGTCATTCTTTTATTAGTTCCTTATACAGTGTAAGTGAGCACTGAGGGAATATGGTGGATTAAGGTTCCAAATATGTTGCTGATGATAAATCTCATTTGCCACACTGTTTGTATTTATATATCTAAAGTATACATTACATTTTACTGTAAGGGACGTGCGTGTCGCACTTACAATTGTTTTTAAAGAGCATTTTCATAATTGTAGATGGTCTCACAATTTTATTTTTCTTTAATACAAATTACAAAAAACGCGTGCGGAGCTGCGGGTACAGCTAGTAATAAATAAATGATTATGGAATGACATTCGGATTTGGTTGCATAATGAAAATCGCTATTGAATCACAATATCTTTACTTTTTCCTGCACATCTATACACATAATAAGAATGTAAATCTAAAGTCTGTCTAGGAATAAGTAATAAAACACATTTCAATCATTTTTAGAAATGTCTGTCTATCTGTTTGTATAAACACGCATCACTGCTAAATTACTGCGTTCACGATAAAACCTCACCATCATCAAAATCATAAAGCATATCCTCAAGTAACATTTAGTCTTGGTTTCATTAAAATCGGTTCACTCTATCAAAAGTTATTGTAATTTTAATGACGACACGACTTAACTACGAGAGAAAAGTAGATAAGTGAATAGAATGAATACATTCTCATGGTCACTTTTTTTACCGTTTTTCTACATTAGGACCCATGCGGACTGAGTCGCGTCACAGCTAGTACACTATATTTCTAGACATAATATGATCATCGGAGGTATTGCTATACAATCACTAATGAAATTTAATCAATTGGCTTATATTACTATAATATATATAATAAATATAGTCTGTAACTCCACAATCACGAACTAATATGATCCTGTAAAAGGTATGCAAGTAGCAATTTGAGCTAATTACAACAGATTTCTTCCATTTTTCATTTGAGCAAATATGCTTGTTCTAATATTTAATATATTGCACACACGTTGAAACAGCATATGTATACTAATATTGTAAGCCTCAAGAGGTTGTTTTTTGTTTATTTTATGAAGAGTAGAGCTAAAAAGAAGCATCTCATACGAGTTGTCACCCAAGCAAGTGTTTATGGGAATGTATTCAATTCTATAAATTGTCAGAATGTTGCTGCTGTAGCTAGAAGGTATTTTATTTCAAATTAATATTGTATGTAATTAAAAGTTGTCCAAGTATTTGTAACAGAACTATCAGAGAAACAGATTCAGTGCCTTACGTTAGCTGTCGCTGTATATATAGATCATCACTAGCACGTTCTTTCAAATTTTACACTTTGGCTTCAGCAGCGCCATCTAAATTTGATACATTTTGAGGAACAAATTTTATACTGCTTACCTCTGCCCTCCGTGGTTTGTTCGAACATACAAAAATGTATTTACTAGGAGAAGTTTTAAGCTATCTCTTAAGAGTCCTAGTTCATAGTAGCGGACCAAATTACCCTACAAAATTTAGGTCGTAAAATACACTCATCAAAAAAGTCTAAGCAACATGTACTAATTTAAATTTTAGGATGGTTCTTCACATTATAACGTTGTATTTTATTTTTAAAATAATATCTTTAGGGTTCTATGATGTAAAAATAACAGCTGTTGTCTTTATAAGTTCTTTTAATAACAGAAATGAACAATATTAGAATATACTGTAGAAACTAAGATACATAAGAAACTAAACTTTTTTCTTACAAAATGAAATTTCTAAAGAAAATGTATTTATTGTGAAAGAATAGAACAATTTAATACAAAGTATGGGCTCCTCTGCTATTCAGAACTTGTCGGCAACGATTATTCATTGAATTAATGAGACTGTTTATGTCATCTTGCGGTATTCGCTCCCAATGGAATTGTAGCAAATCCTTCAGCTGTTGGGTTGTTGTCGCTCCGTCCAAGTCCTTCAAAACACGTCTCTGGAGCATGTCCCATGCGTGCTCGATGGGGTTGGGATCTGGCGATTGTGCAGGCCAGGGCAATACCCGGATGTTCTCCGTTGCAAAGTATTCACTGGTTCGCCGAGCTGTATGTGAACGCGCATTGTCATGCATTAACCTAAAATCGGAGCCAAAGGTTTGTGCAAATGGGTAGACATAAGGTCTGAGAATATCCTCAATGTAATTTTCAGCATTCATGTTTCCATTTACAAAAACGAGCTCAGTTCACCTGTTCTTCATAATACCCGCCCATAACATAACTGTTGAGCCGCTGTATGGATGAACTTCCTGAACGCACCTGAGCCTTTCAGTATTTCCGGGCCGACGATACACTCGCACCCTTCTTGTATCAGGCTTAAACCCGAATCGCGACTCATCGGCAAACATAATTTTATCCCATTGTTCCTGGGTCCATGTTATGCGTTCTCTACACCATTCATATCGACGAGCGCGATTCCCGTAACGTATCGATGGGCACCTGATTGGGCGTCGAGCTCGTAGGCCATACTCATGCAGTCGATTTCGCACTCTCTCAAACTTATCTCTCGAGCGATTAACATCGGCTGGCATCTTGCAGTCAGTTGTATGTACCGGTCTTGCCGAGTGGTTGTACTCCTTTTACGGCCTGGATGCTGTTCAGCGGGTTCTCCTGTATTATTGTAGCGCTGCCAAAGACGACAAATAACACTTCTATGAATGCCAAAATGTCGAGATACCTGAGATTGATTACTTCCCGCTTGCAACATCCCTACAGCTCTTTGCATTTCATCTGCCATCAAATGACGTCGCTTCATGACGTAAAGAATATCTAACAATTCAATTTTGTCGCTAACTTTATTTAAATGGTTGGTAAAATTATAAAATTAAGACTAAATGTAGCAATTAAAACGCACTTAAATTCAAACAAATTCGCAGTCATTTGAATTTTATGAAAAAACAAAACATAATCAAATTTTTTTTTACAACCAGCCAGTATGTCATCAATAACAAAAAAGTTTACTTACCTACGCACTTTGTTTGAGTAAATACTTAGAAATTAATTAATATAAATGGTAAAATTTGTAATATCACGCATGTTGCTTAGACTTTTTTGATGTGTGTATATAGCACGGGAACTAAAGTATAGTGCAGACGGACTGACCGTAGGGCGTAGGATGTGGTATGGAGTATGGTATAAATTTTACAATTAGTTATTAATTATTGCAAATCAATTATTGAAGTTAAACTTCTTATGGGAGGGCTTTTGACATTCTTATCGGCAACCTTTTTGTATTACCAAAAGCGGTGGAGATAAACACTATGTCGGGTGAAGTATTCAAAACACTGATTCTCGTCTGATAATCGAAGTTAAGCAACATCAACGCGGTTTGTACGTGAGTGGATGACCGCCTGGGAACACCGCGTGACGTAGGCTTTTTAATAAAAAAAAATAACCAAAATGTTTTCTTGTAATACAACAGTTTCACTTCTATCGTGTGTCTTATATAAGTTTGTATAAATTTTGTTTACTTGTAAATTATAAAAAATAAAAAAGGCAGAATTATCAACGTAATCTTGTACGTGAACTGATTATACATAACATTGTGTTTTATCTTTACATGTCAATTTTCAGTGATAAATTCTTGTTTACATACATGACTTTTGTGCCGATGTGGTCATGGCACATGCCGTCATAATCTAGTACAAGTTAGAAGGGAAAATACCGAAAGAAACAAGAAATACTAACACATAGTAATCAATAGAAGAGATCAATAAGTCGTGGCGCTTGAAATCTTTGGTTAGATCATTGATTTATGGATTAGATCTCTGTGTTTTTTAGTATTATCTTTCGTTTAAGATATGAATGATGTCGAAATGAAACAAGAGGGCTTAAGGGTTTTTTTAAAGTGAAAACTTCTTTCGTCGCGTTGAAGCGGTATTTTTTGGCAGGAGATAAATTTATAATTTCGCGTCATGACATGCTAGTAAGCTGACGGACTGCATTGCGTTTGCGCGGCTTGTGCCAGACTAGCGACGCGTCGTAAGTACAAGAGCCTGCAGGATACAACTATCTATAATCGGAAATATAAAATTTCCGTTATTCAACAGAAATATCAATACAATACTCATCGTTTACTGCTAAAAAATGATAAAATAACAATTTAGGCCAATACATTTTGATAAAATAAAATGTTATAAATTGTCTAAAAAAACAACTTAAATGGTTTTATAACTGATAAAATTAGATACGTGAATGATAATACTACATAATTTTCAATATACAAATAATTTTATCTTTAAAACTTATTGATAGCCGATAGTTTGATAAATAGAGGTACGTTTAGGTACATTCATGACATATACCAACCATTCTGATGTGTAAAAACTACGTAATACAAAATAAAGAACAAAATTATAGTAAAACTTAAAACCATCACAAAATTTAAAAGCAGTTATGTCGGCAATAAGCGCATTATTTTAGCTAGATCGATTTAAATCCAGGTGTTTATAAAAATGATAAACACTATCTTCAGAATATCTGTATTTTAATATCCCATCATGTAATAAATGCGAATGTGAGTTGGTTTTTTTGTTTGTAAATTTGTAATGCTTTCACGCCTTGACTGTGTTCAGAGATGCAATAAACGACATAGGGTACCTACTTTTCATCCAGAAAATGTACTATTCCCAAGCGATAGGTGACGTCTACATTAAAGCGAGGAAAGTTAAGGGCAAAACATGGTATTGTAATAAAAAGATTGCTATTTCTAGTTTAATTTTTGGCAACCAATCTTCTAGTAGATTATTACTGCCATTGTCGAGTAGGTAATGATAGTACGAGTTTGTTGCGATCATTTCAGTGTTCTAGCAAGATGGTGGCCGTCTTGTTAGAACTTTCCACGAACTTTTTGTGGGAAGACAAAATCCATCCTCTGTAGTATTATTTTCTATCCCCGTTACTTGTGCACAATAACTAAACTATATGACGTAAAACCCCACCAACATTACAAAATATACACTCAAATAACACAAGATTGTGAATAAAATACAAATTCTCTACATGACATTCCAAGATCCCGTCAAAAACACAAAATTGCTTTTTTTAATCGGAAGCTTTATTTATTTGACAGTGCCTTCAAACTGCTGCAATCCGTGGTGGGGCCTCGGTGGAAGACGGAAAGGGGGACAAGTGCGGTTTACAGCAGCTCAGACCGGCGCATTAGAGCGTCGGTTCAACGCGAGCAAATACTTAAGCCCAGATGAGAGACGAACTCTCGCTTCTACGCTCAGACTTAGCGATCGCCAGGTGAGTTCTCTTTATTTTTTAGATTATTACTTCACCATAACATTACTTTACGTCCACATTTTAACAACACGCCGCGTTACAACGTATATTTAGGTACTCTATACAGTGCAGCGATTATAACTCGAATGCTTAAAGTTCTGTAGTCATGTTTACTTTTAGAAACAAGTAAGAGTTACAATAATTTCAAAGTCCGTTGAACACCTTGATATTAATCTACGTCCATCGACGCAATGTCTGAACACGTTATCAATTGAGACATCATCGCTTCGTTATCAGCATATACATTTTCTGTCATTCAGGTTAAAACTTGGTTTCAAAACCGGCGAGCGAAGTGGCGTCGCACAACACCGGATAGCGCCGACGCCGGCAGCCCCCCCACAGCCGACGAAGCCTCGGACGATGAAGTTCATATAGCTGACGAATACTAACAGACTTTTGCCCGACCATGGAAATAAAAACGAATTATGATGCTTTATAACCTTTATTTTGTTTCACTTATACTTAATAGTAAGATCTTAGTAGACAGGTATAGTCAAAAGCTCAAGGGTGCTCAAACTTGAACTGCTGGCGATCCACCTCAAAATTGTTAGACTAGTATCGATCTATTCTGAAAAGCTGCAAGTACGTGTGATGCAGGATTTTCGTCTAGGCAGGTGTAGGTAACTAACTCCCTTTGAGGGTGCGCTCTCAAAAAGGTCAGTCAATTTTCAATATGTTTCGGTAAAAATTACAACAAAACTATTGAATTTTGGTAAACATAATGACTAACTACAGATACTTTGAACCTTTAACAATGATGTTCAGATGCTTGTTTTTTTTTTAAATTAATAGGTTTCCATTTAAAAAAATCAATTCTCCGTAGTCCCCACGCGCAAAACAACCTGCTTTTCGGTATGAAAATCTCAGTAAATTTACGTTTTTCTCAATAAAGAAAAATACCTACTTATGCTACATATTGTCAAGTTTAAAGGACATAAAATAAAATCCAAATTATCTATACTACATCTGAGAAAAAAATTATCTAGTTGTAAACAATTTCTCGATTTTATGTCAGTTACATAGACGTTAACTCCTATGGAATAAGGTCCAATTTATTTCTTTATTTAGATTCGATGTAAACAAAAGTATGGAAGAAGGATTCACGTCGCGCCAGACCGCGCTCAGGCGCCGTAGCGAGTGGAGTTTTTTTTTCGAACTGACTACGCTATTGACCTAGCAAGGTCTTAATAGCTTCACCGGACTACTAAGGCGAGCGCTTAAGGCACTCAGCCGATTTTATTTGGGCAACTAGCTCAAGGGTGCACGACACACCTCGGTTTGGGCTGTTACCTGATACATGCAATTCGCGACTTATCTGAGCTAACTTTTTTTTTTTTAACGTGGATAGAAAAGTCATCATTGACTGTCAGGCCCCTGGGGGAGGACCTAAGCTGAGTCGACAGTCAACTGCGTGCTGGGAAGCAGCTGGCGGTGCCTTTCGGCGACTTTAACCGACTAAAACTCCACGGCAAACCGTACGCCGCACTATGGGAGTGTCGAGGGGGAGCGTGAGCAAGCTCCGCGACACCCCCGGCGGCAGGCGCTTCCTCCCAGCCCCCCGAGCGCGTGCAATGCGAGGTCGAGGCCCCCGCCCCTTCCCCCCTGTGTTCAGTCGGCAATCGAGAGGAAATCCCCTCAGTCGCCGCTCCGCCATTGATTTTTTAACGAGGTTTTCTCCTCATCCACCATAGTCTCCCCGAGGTCCATTCCGTCCTAAGCTACCCTATCTAACCTCCTCCCATTACTCGATCCTAACCCTACCCCACCTACCTACACAACCATATGCCAACCTATTATTACTTTATATTAGAGATTACATAACCAGCTTCCCCCATTCGCCCACCCTACAATCCCTAACCCTACCAAGCCTACCTGCCTACACCCGACGCCCGCCTAACCCCTGATCTTGCCGACTTACGTGGTAAGTAGGCAAGCCAGAGGTTTCCTATCCTGTTCGCCCCCCACCATACCTACGTGGGAGGTTCCCTCAGGGCGGCCTCTGGTGGAACTCGCCTCCTCCTCTCCTTCTCCTTCTCCCGCGTTCGGTTCTACGGCGACCGTTGTCTGCAACCGCCTTTCGCGGGCTCTCTCTGCTGTCTCCTTCTGCAGCAGGACGCATTCACCAAACGTAACAACTGCATTCCACGAAGACTCTCCACCAACCATGGCCTTGACCACAGCCGTGAGAGAGAGATCATCGCCAACTACAGCCACCAATGCTCGTCGCTCGTCCACCCACGCAGGGCATTGCGCCAATGTGTGCAAGGCGGTGTCCGTTTCCTCCACGCAGTGATGGCATTTGGGCGACGTTTCTTTACCCACAATCTGAAACAGGAATTTGCCGAAGCAGCCGTGGCCTGATAATATCTGTACCAGCCTGAAAGTTCTTCTCCGGACTATTTTTAGTTGTTTATTCATTACGTTTTGTTTTAGTTCCATACCTACTAAAACAAAGTCTGTGAATAGATCTACATGGCAAATTTTTCTCAAGATCGATTCAAAAAGCACTCTTGATCGACCGTTTGAGCACCCCTGCTCTAAGCTATAGGCGATCATAGATGCATATATGCATAGAGGGTACACAACATAGAAATGATTTCAAAACCAGAATTTTATGTATTATCTGTATGAATCGTAATGTCTGTATTACCGATTTTCTTTAAGTGAAAACTTTTTTAGTTCAGTAGTAATTTAATTGAAATTCCATGAAACGAATAAGCGACGTTAAAGAGAGACAAACATATATACATCTATGTGATTGTATGTGCGAGAGAATGAGATGGAATACATTATACAGTGTTTTTTCTATTCGTGGTCTCTTCGATTTATATAACACTACTTAATAGTTGCTCTGGTTCGAGCGTTATAGTTGTGTGTTTATAGTTTATGTGTGTGTGCGCCTGTGTATTACGAAACTTTGAGAAGTCATAAACATATGGTGTACTGTTCACATGCATCGTTTATGTGCATTTTATAATTTTTGAAAGATTCACTTCTACCCGAGTGTGAACTCCACTTTATTTCTTTTATTTTTAGACATTCTTATGTGCATCCGTCAATGCTGTGGATAATATCTTTGTATGTATGCACGACAAAGTGAATGCACTGTACCTACCTAATGCTAAGTACAATGTGCAATTCAAAAACAACAGCATCCATTTCTACAATCCAACGATAGGCGTCGCAGCCATTACGACATGCACTGACTGACGCCAAAATTTGACAACCCAAAACAATCAATGATGGATTTATTACCATATGTACGGTTGTTCCCTACCAGTCAAGTTCCGGCTCGTTTGATTAGTGAATAGCCAAAGCTAGGACAGTATACAATAATGTCACTGAGGTTTTCTATAGTAAAATTATTTCACTACACAATTATTTCTGAACTTTGTTATCGTTGGGTAGGGGAAAAACCTTACGCAGTTATTACCCAAGAGATAACACAAAATACAGTTTCGTTAAAAAAATCTTTATTATTAAAAAAACAATATCCATAGGAAAACAACGTCATTTATAAAAACTGTGAACTATAAATCAGTTTATTTACAATAACCATAGGTAACAATCCTATATTCTTCAAGTTTACTTCCACCACTCGCTTCATAATGTTACCAACTTTGCGGCTGAATCGAGCCACATTACAAAAAAATTTCAGTAACATATTAGTAACTAACAATTCTAGTCATTTTTGAACCAATTCGTAAATTTCTTCCGTAAGTAAAAAACACAATTAACAAATATTATTGTGAAAAAACAATTTTTTCTCACTTAATATATACCCAAACCCAGATTTTCTGTTTTCAAACTGAGTTATCAAATTGGAAACAACGCCTTTCAGACATTTCATAAAGTAATCGTAGAATGAAGATCTCATCTACATTCAGGTGCCTTTATGCCTCAATAGTTACTGTCGTAACATTACGCTTAAAACGTGTATTTGACATGCTCGACACTGGCGAAAGTACCACTTGACAGATTCCATAAAGAACCAAAAAAAAATACATTATGTCATTGATTACTGACAGTAAACTTTTCAATAATTATGAAATGCATTACTGTTTAGGTTAGACAAATTAGGACTGATCTAATATACAGCGACAAATTCTATATTTATTTTTTATTTATTACTAATATTATATAATAACTCAATTAAAAAATAACTAAATGGCTTGTTGTCAGCGGCTGGCGAGCCAAAATGACCAGTGCCAAAATATATACAATTTTATGCGTGTTTATATTCTGTGCTAGAAGACAGAACAATGCAAGTAATCTGTTCGAATTATGAATTTAACAAAACAGAAAAATTCACCAGTGTACGCAACTAAAACGACAGTATTATCTTGACATAAACGGTCGACTTCTAAAAAAATAAACAAGTATCACAACAGTACACCAGCGATAAAAGGGCACCGTGAAATCAAAACGTAGTATCGAGCAATGCTCATTAGTATGGTATTGTTACCACCGTTTTAAACGCTTTACGTTAACTCAATAACATTTTTTATTATGGCAACATTATGACAAACTTTCACTTGTTTTTCTGTAATCGTTTTTTTGATATTTTATATCAAATCTTTTTTTTAACTTTCATTCCATTGAACGCACCATTCATTACCATAACGTGTTAGTTACAATGGTTGACAAATATACTTATATTTAAGTACTGTATGCGTCTTATATTTTTCGAATACTATAAAGTTTAATAATTTTAGTCTCACCGGGTTTTCATCAGGTTTGCGGCTAGTCGGGTGAACCAAAGCTAATAAAAACTTGGACCGTATTCGATAAGTCTCCAAATTTATATTAGACCCCTAGTACAGACGCAAATTACAAAAAAAAACCGGTAAAACTATAATAAACAGAATAAATATTATTACACATTACAAAACGTCATTTGTGTTTCAGATATGCAGGGTACAGATAGAGAATACTTACATATATATATTACATATATACATATACATAATAGCCTTCAAACTGAAAATGTGTCTCCTAAAATGTACAAAACAATGTTTCCAAGACTACTAAATTGGCGCTAGCGTACCAAAGACCTAAAGTTAACAATATATGAACCAAATAGCATTAATCTATCGAAAATCTATAGTCCGAAGTTAACAATATATGACAAAAGTTACGTTAATGTATGAAATTTAACCTGCAATTAATACCCTATAGTAAAAATACAGTATCGTCATAGGACTATGTCAATTCGATATACAATTTTTCGTAAATTGTTGCAGGCTACATATTTTTTGTATTCTATTGATATTTGAACTAAGGTCTGAAGTTGACTGTATAGGTCCAAAATGGCGGTAATGCATCAAATCACTACAGCCTAAAGTTAATCAGAAAATACGTAGATATATCAAAAGATTATGGCCTCAAGTTAAAACAGTATATAAGCAAAAGGGATACTTTGGCGACGCCATATTAATTTTACGCAATCTCTTAAACAGTATACGAAGTCGGTAGGTGCTCCGTATCTGTACCCTCAATAGCTTCATAAATAATAATAATTATTAAATCTACAACACGTATCTAAAATATACATGAAGGTATTATTCGGTAAATATTACTATTCCATTATCATACAGAATTATTTCTATGTCTTGAGTTAAATTATTTCTGGATTCTATTCATTTTAAATCTAATAAATACACACATGCAATGGTAAAAGGGTCACTTTTTTAGGCCGAACATATCAAATCCAAAAACGTAGAAACAAGTTTAGATTTTAATAAATCCACTCAAGCTTAACCCCTCGGCGGATTTTCTAAGCCTCTGACCTCAAAATGGCGGATCATAATAAAAATAATTTGACGACATCGTAAATTTCAGAGTTTAGTAAAACAAGTTCGTACAAATGAAAAAAATATTTAAAAATAGTAACATCTTACATAAAAACTATGACTTTACAATATATAATTTGTAATTTTATAAGTTTTTATAATATATCAGAAGCTTATGATGCCAACAGTCTATTCACCTGTGCCTTCTGAGGTCTACATTAGTTTGTATGGAGCTTAAATTTTTATAGTTTTAAACAGTCCAGGGGTTAAAGAAAAGATTCCACGTACTTTACATAACCTATATACATACTTGTCATTTTCAGAAAATATTTTTCTTTTATCTAAACCATCATAAAACATTCTCTCAAAAAGTATACGCATCTTGGTATATATAGGAATATTTCTCCTCAAAAATACACACACCAGGGTGTAAACTCATAATTCCATTTCTTTCTTACAATTAGGTAATTTTTACAAAAAAAAACAACGGATCACAACGGATTATTTTCTTATTATTTCCAAAGGGCAAGCTCGTTCAGATCCCATATAGAAAAGGCAGTGTTATTATTTAAACAGATCAATTAGACTCATACACGTGAATTACGAACTCAAAATCTTTATTTTTAACACTTTTTAATTTTTATACTCCCAGAATCAAAGAGCTCCCCAAATCATGAGCTTAAGATAGATTCTTGCTCATTGAATAATGTAGAGTTGTTACTATAGTCAACGCATTTTAAACTGAGTCGTCGGGCAATAAATGTCACTGACAGTAGGAATGTGCACGCAATGCAACCCGTTATCGATACTCAGCTACCAGCGCACGCATGGACGATGCGTCATCGTGACTTTCATTAGCACTCCGACTCCTGATTGCTCGTTACGAGTAAGGGTTGTTGTTTTTCTATACATATAATATCTTTTGTTATGACACTCATTACTTTACTTACGCTTCGTTACGCAATACTCACAACGGAGAATTTATTTTATAACGTGGTTTTGAAGAAATTAAATAGTAACATCAACGCTCAAGCTCGGGCTGTAATTCACAACGTTTTTAAAAGAATTGAAAACTGACCCCGAGAAAAAATTAAAACTTTTATTTTCAGATAGCGAAAAATTATTCCTATTAATACTTAACATAATTTAGCATATCGATCGTAACCATCCCGTTATCGATATACACCTCTACAATTCTTACGCACATCACTACACCTCTCCATAAGACCTGTAAGTGCGAGCGAGACAGACATATAAATATGATTTATGACCCGAAGCCTCAAGTTCACAACGCGTCGACTATAGACAGAGTAGATTCCTTAATAAAATTAGCATCTGTATGAGTGTTTCTAATTTTTAAAGACATTTAAGTATATATAGTTGTGGCTATATAGCATAATATTAAGTAGCCAAAACTATGAATATAAATAAACATTGAAACCTAATAATTTTTAACAATATAAAATGTAATACCTACATTTATTTAAGTCTTTCTAAAATTGATAATAAACTGCATAATTCCATGCTGTGACTTAGTTTTCATTGCATGACTTAGTTTTCTTAGTTATATGTTATGCCTTGATTAATTTTGGAGTACCATTTTTATTTTATTTTTGCAATTTTGTTATTATGTTCTTAATTCCTAAAACCATTTTACCAATTTCAAGTACTTTTATGGAATTTTATCCTTCCTGGTTTAACTTAAACAATACTCAGAAAAGTACTCTATGAAGCAATAAAAAATATTCATAGATAAGCCTGGACAAAACACAGGCACTTTTATTTTATTTATATGTATAGATTATAGCAGCTAAAAATCTGTAAAAATTAAAAACATTCATATACGCACTACATGCTTAGTGGTTGTTCGATAATTCATGTCTTCTCGCAATTATTCTGTCTTTAAATCATATATTGTTTGATATTTAATCACTTTTCCTTAATGCTCCCCTCGCTCGCCAAGCTTTCAGCAAATTATATGAAAAATACAACTGGAAGAAGTGGATCTGGGAAGCGAGGAGCACGAATGCGTACCACAGCAACCCATAAGGATATCCCTGAAAAGAAATTATTTAATTGAATAATAACTATATACAGTGGAACTTCCCCAAGTAAGAACCAAGGGCAATGTGAAAAATTGTAGTTAATAACTACTACTTACACATACTAAAATAATTTTTACTTCATAAAGGTAGTAGACTTACATATGTTACTGATATAATGTTCAAATATATTTTATTTGAATTTTACAATAAAAACACATATGTAGTGAAATACATTGAAAGAAACTACCGATACTTTTGAATTCTCTAGGACAGTACTAGACTAGTACAGATTTTAATGAAGAGATGTATAAGAGCTTGAAGAGAAGGGTTTCATCCGAGTAACAAAAGTTGTCAATCTCTCAAGGTTCTAACAGTTTAAGGCAGTGCCAAAAACCGTTTGTTTAAATTACTATAAAGATATGTTGAGAATTGTACAAAAAAAATGTATCATAAGCTCATTATATGGAGAACTAACTGCCTTATCTCTAGTTGCCATTAATAATTTTTATTTTTAATTTAAAGAAGTCGAATGTATTGGAATAATCTATGCATATTTTCATAGATGATTAAAGGATTTAAAGTGAAGGTATGCATAATATTTTCATAAATAAACTTCCCTCAGAATTATGATATGGGTCTCTTTAAAAAGGTATTGAAACACGCTATTCAAGGCCGGCAACACAACAGCGATACCCCTGGTATTGCAGGTGTCCATAGGCGACGATAACCATTTACCATCAGATGGGCCGCCAGTCTGATTGCTACCCTTTAGCGTAAAAAAATGTTCAAAATTGAATCAAAAGTCGTTTCACAAGTTTGTCACTAACCTATTATTAGTACAAACAAATAGAAATTACTTCAAATATAGAAATTATGAACTTACATACATTAAAAACAAATTTCCTATTAATTAATGGGATATTTTATGGCACTCTTGATCTATACTAATATTATAAAGAGGTAAAGTTTGCAAATTTGTGACATTGTGAGTTTGTGATGTTGTAGAGGGTAATCTCAGGAACTACTGGTCCGATTTGTAAAATTATTTCAGTGATATATAGCTCATTTATCGAGGAAGGTTATATCATCACGCTAAGATCAATAGGAGCGGAACACCAATGAAGAATGTTTCAAAATCGTTTTTTTTTTCTCGAGCTTCCTCTGTGTGTTAGCGTTAGCCCAAAGTAACTATTCCACGCGGACGAAGTCGCGGGCAGAAGCTAGTATTAGTAAAAAGGATATCGTGCATTCAAAGAATGTTTTTTTTTAATTTACTATTCAACAGTTCTAACTGTCCAAATAATAGGACGATCAAAATAGGTTTATCATTTAATAAAATGAACACAATGTATAGTACATCTCCATTCAATTGCTGTTACATTCACAGGTAGAGTTGCGAGGTGTCCACCAAAATACCTTGTACAGTTCAGTTCATTTTTCTTTTCCTACACAAAAATAGTATGATTGACTCTACCTGACTCCACAAATTGATAATTTCAAATGATGGCCTAAGTATTCTGTCAAGTTTAAACCAAAAAATTACCAGTGTAGTTATTGTATCAACAAATAACTCACAAATTGAATATTTACAAAATGTACTTACACAATGCAGAAAAAAGAAATAGACACTAACCTGCCACATTTCAATTTCTACTTCAGAACTATCTTCATACTCTTCATCTGTCGATAGGTATCTCCAGACATCAGCACAATAGTACAATACACAGTATAGCAGTGGGCATAAGCCTAGAGCTGATATACCATACATATAGCGCCTCAAGTGACGAACATTATTTCGTTTGATTGCCGACAATCCAAAGAACGAGAGCAAGAGTGAGAGACTCCAGATGTACTCCCACCAAAGTGGCTGTAAATTGATTCAAATTGTTTTCATTAATATAACAAATTATTCATATAAAGCAGATCTTGATGGTTGAAAATGACATAAAATATGCAATACAAAATTGCTATATTTATATAAACTATTTCTTTCCCATAGCATACACTATCCTACAGATACCTAAACAAGTTTTATTAACAATCATTGATATACAAAAACCCAAGATACCCACTTAATGTCTCACAGACCGCACAGATGGCAAACAAGAATGAGTGCATAATTTTGGATTATGTAGTCATTTCAAATAGCCTCGCGTAGCTTATGTCCTTGTAAAGACAACTTTTAATCATCCAGGTAAAGTTGAATTTGCAAAATCATAGGTGTATTGCATAACAATAGCCACATATGTATATTGGGAAGATTTTACGGCTCGTTTTGAATGCTACTTTTATTCGAGAGACTGTGCCTCTTGGGTTTTTGTATGTCAATGTTCACAAACAACTTTTTTATAATCATTACATAGTATAAAATAAAGTCCCCTACCGCGTCTGTCTGTCTGTTCGCGATAAACTCAAAAACTACTGAACGGATTTTCATGTGGTTTTCACCAGTGGATAAAGTGATTCATGAGGAACGTTTTGGTATATAATTTGTTAAGGACTTATTTTTAATCAGGGCGGGACAACGTATGCCGGGCCCGCTAGTTCATTTTTAAAGTATTCATTATAACATATACATCAAAACATATGTTTAATCTGTTGTACAACTATTAATAACTACTGTACTCATATATATTTTTAGACACTGGACATAGCCACAAGATACAGATTGAGTATAATATAGTAAATTTAAAACATTATAATAGGAGTCTAAAATTGGCATTTATTTATCCTTAAGGCTTATCTATGTTATACATATAATATGATACATAGTTAGACCTCAGATGAAGCTGTTACAATAGCATAGTCAGTTCGAAAAAATAAATAAATTTAGACCTTAATTTGTGATGTGCGTAGCTATCTTGTGGCTTTCTCCATTATGTTTACTGTCTATATCAGAGGTACTGAAACAGTAGCAGTGCAAGTTCTTTGAATAAATCTCCAGAAAAAATTGCACATATAAAAGTAATCAGATTTTATTTATTAAGTAGGTAACTAAAACAAAATGTAATTATTAAACAACTAAAATTTATTTGATCCACAGTTAGATCAGAATAACACCCCATAGCCTTCTTGCTTTCTTTTATCATTTTTAGTGGCAGTTACCTACAACTACCTAGATGACGGTCCTACATCACACATACTTGCAGCCGTTCAATTTGATTCATTGTAAAAATTTGCATTTATCTGAGCAGCATAAAGTCCTACAAAATTATTACTACTTTTTTACCATACAGAATATGAAGGACATGTTGTAGTTCAGCATGCTTTATAAAATCAACATTGACTATAGTCTATGTTGTCTATAATCTATTCTACTATATAGTAGAATCTAAATTTAAGCCCAATTTGTAAATCACGGACTACATTTACCTGTGGTATCTGCAACTCTTCAATTTCCAGTATAAATATGTCAAGCTTATCCAAGATATCAGCGGAAAGTTTGGCCAGCATCAAAAGAAAGAGTATGTGGTGGAAAAAGACACAGTACTTAAGTCGTGATTTGTTCAAGGCACTGAAAATATAAATTAAAAGACTAAGTATTTTATATAATAATGCTTATATGCATGAAGAGTTTAAATCATCCCCAGCAGCAAATTGAACTTACCTTAAGTTCCTAATACAAGATCCTAACTATCTTTCAACATTATCCTTTCGTCTATCTTTATTTGCCCGACATATCACTGGTAAATATAAAACACCTTTAAGATATTTTCAATTAACCATAAACATTTATATACAGCTGAACTTAACAAGGTTTGTGAATACAATGTCATTTTTTTCAAACTCCATAAGGTCAAAAGGATAATATAGTCAAAAATATTGAACCTGTATCTCTTTGTTATAGTCTTGTTAAATGAATATGAATTATTTGTTAATAAGTGTTTGTGTAAGGCATTCCCACTAGAAAAAATACTATAAGAAACACTATTTTGTAAATTGTTATTTATGAGTTTTATAAACAATTTTCATTTGTATTATTTGAAGTAGTTGTTAATTTCACACCATATTATAATTTGCAAGTACGAGTGTTAGGCATTGCACAAACGAGTATAATGTTCGAAATAACTGAATACGATTTACAGACAAAACATTATCGTAAGTAGTAGCCTCGACCATGAATATATTCAAATAATTGGCGCGTAACATAATTCGCTATCGATCGCTTTCAGCTAAAAATACTTTGACGGAACCAGCATCAAGTCAAATTGTCACCAACCTGAACGTTATACACCGAAATAGATCTTTCAAGAATAAAATAGTTTCTTCTATGGGGATAATGCAGGTGAAAACTTACCTAATTTGGTACTGTGCTGCGACTTTTTCACGATGTTCGTAATCTGCTCCGTTCGTTCCAGTAACCATAATACCACCACGGGAAGCCATTTTGTCACTAAAATGTTGTATAAAAGAATAAAATAGAATATAATCGCCTTAGAAATCAATAAAAGCGCATCATTCAGATAAAATAAAACAAAATTTAGTGAATTTTCAGTTCATTTTTCTCCAGCTGCCAAACTTAGCGTAGACAAGAATTGACAGATCATAGATAAACTAAAAAGCTACACATTGTCAAAACGTCAACACATAGTGCCAAATTATGTCAAGCAACGGATGCCAAACTGCCAACAATTTAATAATGTTGCTAGAACTCTGTAACCATTTGCACGATCAATAAAACATTATTGCTCAAACGTATTATGTAAAATTTTGGGCAATATGCGAAACAAAATGTTATTAAATACATATTTTTCAAGCGAAACTTTTCATAGGAAGGTATTGAAATTCTCATCCGCAAATTTTTTGTTGAGGAAAAGTGGTGGAAGTATAAACACTGTGTCGGGTAGAATGTTGAAGCATAGTAGTCCGGTGAAGCTGTAAAGACCTTGCCAGGTCAATAGCATAGTCAGTTCGAAAAAAAAAATAAATGTTGAAGCACCGGTTCTCGTCCGATCACCAAAGTTAGCAACGTCGGGCGCGGTCTGTAATTGGATGGGTGACCGCCTGGGAACACCACGGGATTTTAGCTTTTTGGTGTATTTTTTTAATCGAAATGTTGTCTTGTGAAATAAAAGTTTCACTTCTATCGTATATATTTAAGACCTATCCTGTTTTTTCATCGTTAAAATATGTCAACATATATTTGTTGAAAAATTTATTATAACAGATTTCTAACAATTCCGTCTATTACACTAAAAACTGAATTTTATGTAATAGGACCATCTAAGAATATAATAATCAATACCTATTATTATTAGTGTACATGCATTACACGAGACCTTAAATTAAATTGTTGTAATATTTACTATCAAAATGTGAGGCGCACTAAATCGCATATATTTGTCTCAAATGTTATATAATCTAACTACGATTTGATCTATCAAACTGAAACTTGGTTAACGCTGGATTTCGATAGTGATGAATATTGTTATAATATTATATAGTGTATAGACGAGATCCTATCACCTTACGAAACAAATAAATATCTGTCAAATATTTTTATACAAATAAACATAATCTAATTTAATAATTGACGTTTAATGTCAAACACGTTTTTTTTGTAATTACTTCGTTATTCAAGTAACTTCATCTTATCGTAACTTCGATCAACAATAACTAGATAAAGGGTCGGCGCGAAAAATACGTCTCGGTAAATAACAGCTCACTTGAAATGTGAGTTTTATTTTGTTTAGTTTGTTTGAAACACAGCCAATGTAAGCACGTTTCACATGCCGCAGTGTATTCAAAAGATGCAAAAATAATACCCGAAAAAGCAATTTAACGGCCGGAGTATCTTACTTTCGCTAAATACATATTGGATAAATTATATTTTAAGCTTTAAACTAACAAATAATATGAAATTTTGAACAAAATTAGCGATTTTAAACCTGTGGTACAAATGTTTGGCCTAGGCTCTCCAACCACGCACAAACACGCACAATAACGGGAAAACGTACTTTATTCATTACGTGTTAAGGTTGAATTCACACTAAATGTTGTTTATGTTGTCTTTTCATTTATTGCTTTGCTCGTTTTATCGTAAGTATTAGATAATATTTTGAACATTACTAGGTGTCATGGTTGTAATTAGGTTGAACTTAAAACTGTTTTAAAACTTTTTTCTCCCTTTCTTAGTAAACAAATAGCTACACATAAGTATATATTTACGCGGACAGCTTTTAGCTTCGATTTTGTACGTGACCCTTTTTTTTTATCTTAGTCTTTGGCCTTTGTGGAAAATTCCGCAATTCTGCCAATGTCATGTACATAAAGCTTAATTTCTACGATAATGGATCAACAAAAGATCTGAAGTTGATTTAGACCACCACTGTATGACTAACATAGAACATAGGGACAATACACAATTGGGTTAGTAAGTACCTAAACATATAAGTTAGTAAATAAATATGTATATTTTATCATATAAGTATGTATAGTGCAAGTAAGTATAATGTAACAAATAATTAGAGCCTAATTTTATTAATATAGATATATTTACACAGAACAGTAATAAAAGGAGTAAAGGAGAGGGAGAGTAGGAATTGCATACAGGTGGGACGGAATATCTCCTGGGGGAGTAAATTATATAGAAAAACGCGCCGATTTGGACAATTAAAAAAAATATGGTCTAGATTTCCTTCATCTAGCCCACATTCACATAGCGAGTGATCCCGGACTCTAATTTTTGCAAGATGGACAGGTGTGCAGGCATGATTTATACGCATACGGCATATGACCGATATCGTACGCTTGTCTACGTTCCGAAACAATGAAAACCAGGGTTTAGTGGGGATGGTAGGTTGTAAATTGCCATAGAATTTGGCTTTAAGCTTGTGTGATGTCTGCCACTCATTATTCCACGATTTAAACAACTGGTGTTTCATGCTTACACAGAGATCCCCAGGAATGATTTGAAAATGTTCTAGGGAACCTATGTTGGCAGCTTGCTTTGCACAGGAATCTGCGGTTTCATTGCCTGGAATGCCCGAGTGACCCGGAATCCAAGCCAAGACGACTTTTAAGTTTTGCTGTTGACACATATAAAGAGCTTCTTTGATTTTTAATATAATTGGGGATCTGTATTTAGATTTGAAGGGATTAGCCAGTACGCCTTGTAAGCAGCTTTTTGAATCAGTTAAAATAATGGACTTTTTGATATCATGGGATAATACAAATTTTATAGACTCTAAAATTGCAATGGATTCACCAGTAAACACTGTTAAAACGGGAGGGCATTTAAAACTTAGTATAATTTTAAAAAAGGGGATCCACACGACGGATCCCATGTTGTTGTTATCTAGTTATTGTTGATCGAAGTATCGTAATGACTTCATTTGAAAAAATATGGTGTAATAACATTCCGTAAACACTTAGGTACTTTCAAATAATTGCACGATTGTTATTATTCTTACGTATAATTCTATAGTAATAGTGGAAGCACTGTATTTTAAGACTTCATAACAAAATTTTGGCGATCTATTAATCTACCGTACATAAGTTTTTATTGAAATATTAGCGGGCCCGGCAGACGTTGTCCCGCCTTATAAAAAAAATCCTTGACAAATTATATACCAAAACGTTCCCCATGAATCACTTTATCTACTGGTGAAAACCGCTTGAAAATCCGTTCAGTAGTTTTTCAGTTTATTGCGAACAGACAGACAGACAGACGCGGTAGGGGACTTTGTTTTATACTATGTAATAAGATTTCACATAATTGCTTAATTAAGCTTGCTCACGAAGTTAATCTATTTTACTACAATTTTTGAACGTCCATTAACTTTAAATTAAATTCTTTATTTTTCCTTTTACATTATTCGTATAACTTTTAAAATTCGCTCCTGACTATTAAAGAGAAATTAACTGGTCGCGACCACCACATACAAGGCTGACACCCATCATAGTGTTTCATTTCATTTCGCCATGTCTTAATCAAGTTATTACAGAATAGATCATTATCATATTTATGTTCAAATGATCTAACTTTTAATTGTGATATCAATTGTATTATTTTGAAATGGAATCGAGATACTATTTTTTAATTAAAAATCAAGACGGACACGTGTAACAAATGATTTATTAGTGATTTCACTTAAATCCAATTTAGAGGAGATTCTTTCTCTAGAATAAAAATCGTGAGTATAGAACTGTAAGGTGACATGATATATTGGAATGTTCTGGACAGTCTCATTAAATAAAAACATTTTTGCGAAGTCATTCCCAAAAAAATAAAATCTAAGATAGAATAACAAATATGAGATATTACTCATTAGTTATACACATGGTATTAACTCAAGGAACTCAAGATAACATCGCGGTAGATTATTAAAACAATTATACGTAAATCAATATTAATGATGTATTTAAAATGTATGGTTAGTCTATGGATAATAACTATACAGCGTGCTAAAACTAAGGTCGCTCATAAAAAGTGAGAATTATTATGATTGCTTAATAATTTAAAACAAAATCCTTATTAATTATGACACAATTGACTTGCTCTGACTCGCGGCTGCGCACCGGAGGAATATTCTTAACTAGCTAATATGATTTCCTCTGCCTTGTATAATATATTATCTTAGAAAGATATTTTATGTACAATGGAAAACACATAAAAAAATTGGAGTTCCGATCCGACCACGGTGGGAGACGGACGTCGCGCTCGTTGCACTCTGCGATTTCGATACTCGTGATTTAGTGACGTCAGTTATTACTTCGTGAGTGCTCGTTTCCATTGTTCCGTTTCGGCACATCTGCGCTACACACCTGCGTTCTGTTTCTTAGAACTGAGTGAGACCTTTCCTTTCTATTTATTTATTGCTTTATTTATTTCTTGATATAATTATTTGTTTACTCACTTACTTATTTATTTATCTATTTATTTACGTATTTCTCAATTCGTTTCTTTATATATCTATTTACATTTTTGTTTATTTATGTAGTCTTATATTATTTTTTCCCTGTCTCGCTCACGTATTTATTTACATTTTTCTCCTAATTTGTTTCGTTTTAAACAGCTCTTTTGATCCGGACTCGGGATAGTCCCGTAGTTTTTCGTTCGGCGTGCCCCCCTGCCTTTAAGGCAGGGAGGTTAGTTCGCGTCCCCCTTGGGCTACAGAATGGCCCACAATAGTGTTTTTACAGGACTCCGTGACGATTTATTGGCTATTGGCGTCGACGGAAACGCCGTCGACGCTATTCTTGCGCGACATTGTTTCACGTCCACGAAGGACGTTCAATATGTGCCCCGCGTGGCCACGTCGAATGCGTTTGCAGCTCTCGAGTCCGACTCGGAGTCGTCATTGGATTCACCGGATTCGCCGCTAAATCTGGTGGATGGAGCGCCTGTTCCCGCGTCAAGCTCCAGCTCGGAGGCCGGCTCCGAGATGGAGCTAGATGAGGCGGCGCCCGCCGTGCCGACCGTAATCCCCGCGTCGATCGCGATCCCCGCGTCACCCGCGACCTCTGCGCCCTCTGCGCACGACAGTGACGGTTACAAGACCGTCACTCACTCGAAACGCACTCGCGGTGCGCGCTCACCGGACTCCGGGTCCAACTCGGGTTCCGGACATAAAGATAAGGTAGTCCGTACCGAAAAATCGTCAGATGGCGCTCGTGTGCTTAAACACGCGGCTATACCGGCAGTCGCGAAACCACGTGCGAGCGGAGCCAACTCTGTCGCTGTCTCGCTCCCTCAGAGCGAAGTGAAGGGTTCCGTAGAACCTCAGGCAAAGAAGCCACGCCCACCGCCGCCTGTTACAATACAGGATAAGTCCCAGTGGACGTCAATCTCCACTAGGCTTAATAGTCAAAAAATCAATTATACGTCCGCCCTCAACACTCCGGCGGGCATTCAGGTTAAGGTCCCCACCAGTACAGATTTTCGCAATTTAACTCGATTCCTTCGGGAATCTAAGTTAGCGTATTTCACGTTTGCTCTCGAGGAGGAACGCCTCCTCCGAGTAGTACTTCGTCGTGTCCCAGCCGAGATCTCGATTGATGACGTCACCGCCTCCCTTAAGGAGGGTGATTTCCCAGTCCGGGAGGTACACCGGATGTACCACCCACGCACCCGCGCCCCCTATAATATGGTCTTGGTCCTCCTCGACCGTACAGTAGAGGGTAAGTCTATTTTTAACCTCACCTCCGTCTGCGGCCTCAGCGGCATCACTGTTGAGCCCCCGCGTAAAACTAATACTCCGTCGCAGTGTCATAACTGCCAAAGTTACGGCCACTCGGCGCGTAACTGTCACCTCCGCCCTAGGTGCGTCAAGTGCCTGGGCGATCACTCCACGAAGGAGTGCGGGCGCACGCCCGGCACTCCGGAACCTCCAAGTTGCGTGTTGTGCGGTAACGCGGGTCACCCCGCGAACTATCGCGGCTGTCCCCGCGCACCGCGCACACAACGCCCCCGACAGGCGCGACAGGCGTCCAGGGCACCTGCGGCCGCCGCCCGCCCTCCGCCTCCACCTCTCATGTCCGTGGATGCCTTCCCCAGCCTGCCGGGTGCCTCTCGTGCCCCGGTAGCGCCTGCGTCCACTACGCGTGTGCCACCTTCTGTGCCGCGCGCACCACAACCCGGGCGGGCCCCTCTGGGCCCCTGGGCCCCCCGACCCCAGCCTGAGGCTCCCAAGCCTCAGGCTCGCCCACCACAGGCGCGGCCGGCGCGCGCCGCTCCCGCCCACTCTACGGAGCTCTCCGCGGTGGACTGGGTCTACCAGTTACTCCAAGAGCACGACCTCCAGGAGGTTCTTGCATTCCGCGAGGCCCTTAAGGCCGAGACAGGCTTGGGCCGGCTCGACGTGCTCGCGCAATACAGAGGCATCGCTGCAACGTTGCAGCGCCTCTCCCGATCCACACAAGATTTAGATTTTAAATAAAATTCGCGGCTATGAATAGGATAAAACCGCGCGGTCTATCTCTTTCGTTTTTTAACGCGAGATCTCTTAGGACACAGCGCGATTTAGTAGCTGCCTTTTTGCGCGTAGACAGATTGACGTTCTCCTCGTCCAGGAGACGCTTCTAAAACCTAAAATGCGTAATCCTAGAATCGCGAATTATAATATAGTTAGAAATGATCGTGTCGCCCGCGGGGGCGGCACCTTAATTTACTATAGGCGTTCGTTATATTGCATGCCGATAGATCCGCCCGCTTTGACCAATATGGAAGTGTCAGTGTGTACGATAGGTATGACCGGTCATCCGTCCATTGTATTAGTGTCCGCGTACCTCTCACCGAATAAAGAGTTGTTACAAACCGATTTGCGAGCGTTGCTTAATTTAGGAGACTCAGTTATTATAGCGGGGGACCTCAACTGCGGGAACGTTATCTGGAATAGTCCGAGAACCTCTCGTAACGGGAGGATACTCGACAAACTAGGTAGGGTTCTCGCATTTGACGTCATAGCCCCTCCGGAACCCACCCATTATCAGGATAACTGTCGACCGTCAGTTTTAGACATAGCTTTGTTAAAAAATATCACGCTTCGGGTACGACTCATACAAGTCGTACACGAACTTGATTCGGACCATCGCCCGGTCGTATTACAGTTAGGTTTTAACTCAGACTTCACCCCTCCGTCGGTTAGGGTGGCTGATTACGCGAAACTCGCTCGTTATTTTAAAGAAAATCCTTCGTCTAGCAATTTAGACAGGATTCCAGACGTGTTGGTGTCTAAAGCCGACGCGGATTCGGCTATCGATTCCCTGGTCGACTATCTCCAGACTGCCGTCAGAAAGACCTCGAAAGAGGTACAAGCGGCGAATGATCGCCGTTTTATACTCCCTGACGACGTGAGAGCGTTGATTACGGAAAAGAACGCCGCGACTCGAGCTCACGACGCTTACCCGTCTGCAGAAAATCGCGACCGTTTACGCTTGTTACGTAAAATAGTCAAATCTCGTATCTCTGAGATTCGGGGCGACAGGTGGGACAGACTTCTGGAGGATCTCCGGCCGTCCCACCTGTCGTACTGGAAACTCTCGCGAACTTTAAAGTCGGATCTCACTACTCCGATGCCTCCTCTCGATAGAGGTCCCGGATTGCCTCCTGCGTTCGATAGCATAGATAAAGCGGAATGTCTTGCCGCGAGTTTAGAAACACAGTGTTCACCGAACACTGATAACACTGACCCTATCCATATTAGGTCGATAGAATTGTCGGTAGAGCATGCACTAGCGTCCCCTCCCGTGGATACCCTAACCTTAATAACTTTCGATGAAGTTTCGACCGCCATCCAGCGTCTCAAGCTTAGGAAGTCCCCAGGTCCCGATGGAATCAGGAACGAGGTACTGAGACTCCTTCCCGATCACATCATAGCTCTATTGGTCTGCATCTTCAATGCGGCCATGTCCCAGGGCCACTTTCCAGCCGCCTGGAAGAAGGCCGTAGTGATAGGCATACACAAGCCCGGCAAAAAAGCTACGCTTCCCGATAGCTATCGCCCGATTAGCCTGTTAGATACATTAGGTAAATTATACGAGCGGCTCCTTCTGAACCGTCTCCAGGTTTCGATTACAGATTTAAAATTAATACCACCTGAGCAGTTCGGATTTCGCGCCGAACACTCTTGCACGAATCAAGTACACCGCCTCACGGAGTACATTTTCTCTAATTTTAATGCCGACCCGAAACGTAAACCGAAACGCACAATTGCAGTCTTCTTCGATGTCGCCAAAGCCTTCGATAAGGTCTGGCATGGAGGGCTCATCCATAAATTATGCAAATCTCACGTACCCGATAAGTTAATTCATATTATCCACGATTATCTCACTGATAGGACTTTCCGCTTTAGAGTGGATGGGGAACTATCCCTGCCCCACCCGATACGCTCAGGTGTGCCACAGGGCTCCATACTCGCGCCCTCGCTCTTCAATCTGTTCATCAGTGACCTACCTCGGTCTAAGCGGGTCGAAGTAGGTTGCTATGCTGACGATACCGTTATTTACACTTCCAGCTTGCGGTCGGACTTTCTTAGGAAGCGCATCGAAAAGGCCGTTTTCACACTCGGTAAATGGTTTCGTCGATGGCGCATAGAAGTTAATCCTGATAAGAGTGCCGCGATACTCTTCGATCCTTTACGACGTAGTAATAACCTCGAGCCCATCAGGCTATACGGCACCGATATACCTTGGGCCGACGAGGTCAAATATCTCGGTGTCACATTAGATAAACATTTAAATTTCGAGTCACATATAGATAGAGTGCGAAACAAAGCCGCTATGGTCTTGGGGCGCCTCCATCCGTTGCTTTGTTATAGGAGTAAGATGTCCCTCAGACACAAGCTCACTTTGTATAAGACGTGTATCCGTCACGTGATGACATATAGCAGTCCCGTTTTTGCGCATATGTCAAAAGATAATTTTCATAAGTTGCAGGTTCTTCAAAACCGCGTTTTACGTAAAGTGACCAGTGCCCCGTGGTACATCCGGAGAGTTGATCTACATAGGGACCTAGAGATGCCTTCTATCTGGGCGTACGTAAAATCACTTACGATTAGTTATTTTGAAAAAGCCGCGAATCATCCCAGTCCGTTAGTGGTATCCGCCGCAAAATACAAACCCGTACCAAACGCTGCGCGTTGTAAAAGACGACCGCGACATATTTTTACCGACCCTCCCGATGAAATAACGGCAGTGAACGATCAGTACCAGCCTGTCTCTCCAAACAGAGCGTGCTCACGCCCACGCCCGCGTAACCACAGATCACGCCGCCGTGGTCTAGGGATAAATTTCGCTCCCGCACACCAGACTAGGCCCCCCTCGGCAGCTGCTCAAGCCTAGGTCCGTTCCCTCGGCGTGGAGCCCTTGAGTACGCTGCCCGCGCGATACAGTGACACAAAATCTTACATCACTGCGACAACATTACACATATCACCTCCACACACGTGCACGCATACACGCTTACACATGCAAGTGGAAGGGTCTTATCTTTTTTCCCTTATCAAACTGAAATAGTTTAGAAAATTACCCGATACGAAATATATATAAGAGTTGTTGAGGTATGTATGCTTGGTACACATATATGTTTCAACAACTCATATATGTATGAATAGTTAGCTTAGCTTAGGTTAGCTCACATAGGTCGCGAACTGCATGTATCAGGCAACAGCCCAAGCCGAGGTGTGCCGCGCACCCTTGAGCTAGTTGTCAAAATAAAATCGGCTGAGTGCCTTAAGCGCTCGCCTTAGTAGTCCGGTGAAGCTGTTAAGACCTTGCTTGGTCAATAGCGTAGTCAGTTCGAAGAAAAAAAAAAAAAAAAAAAACATAAAAAAATTGAAATAAAAAATGTATGTGGCTTAGAAAATTTCTTTCTAATTTTATCCGTTTACACCCCTCTTCTGCGCATGCACATCACACCGTTTGCCTCACATCGCACACGGCTTAACACGAATATATTAAATATCTTTGTCGTGATTTTTTTTCACAAGGATTAAGTGTTTAAGAAGTAAAACTAAAAAAAATATCGAAATGGTTTTCGAATGTAGATTCCGAAAATCACCTACATACTTTTGGTGGCAGATTTTCAGCTTATCAAGTTAGCCAGGCGAACTTAATAAAAGGCCTCGCACCTTGCTATATTTTCCTAATAACATTTTGCTTCACCAAAAGCACCGACTCATTACAAGGATTTTTTTTTTTTTTTTTTTTATTGCAGCTCGGCAAATTGACTGTACTGTGCCTGATGGTAAGCACAGTACAATCCAAAAACAATGGCGACCACCGAAAGACATACTATCTATCGCCGGTCGCCGCTGCCATGCCGGCCTGAAAGCGACCCAGTCAGGGACAGCCCAGCCCCCCCCCCCCCCCCCCCGGTTGCTGGATATACACCGGCTGATCCCGGAACGCGACACGCCCAAACGTGTCACTATGGCGGGTGTTCCACCTGGTGTACGGTGGTCGCGATCCAGTCGGGTACAGACACCCTACCACCCCGCTGACAACCTACCACCCCGGACAAGGATTCGAGCCTTTTTATTACATGGGGAAATCCCTTCGGATACCCACCCTAGCCGCTTGCTTAGCTTGGCACTGCGTCTTTTCCCAAGGATTCGAGCCTACATCAACTGACGCAGTCGAGTGTTAATCTATCGCTAATTATAAAAAAAAAGATTTTTTATTATTTGATTTAAATGTTATACAATATTTATTTCACAATTACATAAGTATCAAATATATTATACCTATCCTACTTATATGGGATAAGGTGAGAAGATGATGAGTTGACAATTGTCTATTATATTGTAATAATTAAAAAGTATGTTATGTATAATGAAAAGATAAACCAGATCGAATTCCTTCCCAGTTCTTCTCGATCAGTGGGTTGTTTTCCGAACCGGAGGTAGTTTTGATGTTCATAAGTGCCTTCTCAGAGCCTAAACTGAATAAAGATTTTTATATTTCGATTTTTGATTGTAAAGCATATAAATATCAGAAATTTATACACATTACGCCGAAAACTATAGTCACTCTACAGAGACGTCAAATCAGTAATTTTTAATTCATCATGGAAGCGACAAAATTCGAAACAAACGATGTAAAACGATAACGATTTTAATTGTTCTACGGAACTGTTTTATAAACACGGCTGTTTATGTCGCAAATCACAATAGGTATTTGAGTACCGGACGTCACAACTACACGGTTATATATTGAATCGGTTTGCCTGACGAGTTCCAATACTCGCGTACATCTCGTACAGTAAGATGAAGCTGTTTATCGTCGTCGCATTGTTCGCCTTCGTGGCTATTAAGGTATTTATCTTCTTCTTCGATACATACAATAGAATATAAATTTCGCGTGTCTGTACTTATTAGCTTTTAGTGAAAAACATTGTTACAGGTGTCTTGGAATACGTAATAAAATACATTTCAAACATTTTTACACATGCCTGTTTATATGAACACGCATCACTTCTAAAGTACTGCATTCATGATAAAACCTCATCAAAAAGATCATAAAGCATATCCTCGAGTGACATTTAGTCTTTGTTTCATTAAAATCGGTCGACTGTATCAAAAGCTTTTGTAATTTTAATGATGACGCGACTTAAGAACGAGAGAGAAGTAGTTAAGTAGATGGACTAGACACATTCAAATGATTTCATTAATCACTGTTATTTTACATAAGATTCCACGCGGATGAAGTCGCGGGCACAGCTAGTATATTATAATTATGTAGTGTCAAATGTCAGTATACTGTTTTGGTATTAAAATTCGGAAAATGGAGGTTATATATTTGGTAAGTGAACCTTTCGAAATTGTATTTGTGAAAACTTAACGAAGGGATCGCATAAGCTCTGTCTTTCTTAGCATTATATCAATATTGTATAAAGAATAAAAAGAAAACCCTAACGAATTATACTAAAAATTATACAAAAACGTATTAAAGAAGGTGTTAAAGAATTTGCAAGACAAACGCGTCAATTAATTATGTTTTAAAATAAACGAGCATCATTACATAGTATAAAACAAAGTCCCCTATCGCGTCTGTCTGTCTGTCTGTTCGCGATAAACTCAAAAACTACTGAACGGATCTTTATGCGGCTTTCACGAGTGGATAACGTGATTCACGAGGAACGTTTTGGTATATAATTTGTCCAGGATTTTTGTAATCAGGGCGGGACAACGTCTGCCGGGCCCGCTAGTAATATATATTTCTAAATCTATTACATTTGTGAGTATCGAAAGGCATTATTAATTTTTGCGATAATGATTGTATTACCAATCACCATGTTCAAATTCGCATTGCTGATAAAGGCTAAATTGTATTCGGTACTCAATTGACAGGTTAGTGATTGGTATTTAATATTAAAAACTGCATTCTGAGTTGCTTTTAATTCTCGAGTCAAAACTTTTACCATCTTTATATTCAATAACTACTTTCCTCCGGGCACTAAAGAAGTTGCCTATAATAGCCTTCGCATAGTGATAAACAATTTTCTAATTTGTGGTTGTTCAAGTAAGGATTACGTAAGCAGAAATTTTGTGTATTTCTGACCGCCGCTCTCCTCTTGTCAGCAAAAGTAAGAACCTCTACTACCCTTACTCCAAAGCTTACATTAAAAATATTAATATGTTCTGGTTTCCATATTCATTCATGGACAGCAAGTAACAAGTTTAAAAATAAGGAATTTATAGTCTATAGAGGAATTAACGTATGGTGATTCGCTACTAGGGAGGTGGTCGCCCAGTGTATAAGAACGCGCGCCTCAGAATATAAACCTACACATCCAGATCTCCCATCCCTTATGTCCATAAGCAAATCAAAGACTCCCCACCCCCTTTAGTGCTTACATGATGCTTGAATGGTCCCTGTCCGACTGACTAGCTAGTATATGCAGATAAAAAATATATCGTGAGATATCAAACCATAAGATGACAGCTGCACTTGAGAAACTCCATTCTTTAGGCTTACCGTGTTAGAAGCTCATATCAAATTATTACTTCATATAAGAGATTGAGTCCAAATTGGTCCCATTTTAAGAACCTGGTTCACGTCTAATAATTCTTGGACGGTCAATATGTACTATTTTCGCTTGAATAATTAACCCTCGTTACGACAGTGAACAATACGTATGAAACACGTGAACTGAAATCTTATTTGACTTGCTATCGACGTTCCTACAAGTTCGCCTAAAAATTTCGAACAACTAACAAGTTGTAAGACATTACTAATGAGACATTATTACTGGCAGTTTTTTTTAGTTTTTTTTTATTATATTATGTCTTGTACTATTGCAGCTTAGCCAAGCGGTACCTGTACCAGATGATAAGAAAGATGAAGTGGCTACATCGTCAGCCGCAGTCCCTGAAGTGACGTCACCAACAGCGGCTCCGGTAGAGGTCAGAAATATTCTCTATATATTTTTTAAATATACGTTAAAATCTGGTAACACCCGTAACTGGAATTAATATAACTCGCAAGCAGACAAACAAAAAAGATACAGCGAAGGATAATATAATAAATACAGAGCTTATTTATGATATTATAATTCTAATATAATATTGTTCAACACTTATTTCATTCCTAGATATTCTCAAGGTATCAAACAAATGTGATGTTAGTATTTTACGATGTTTTTAACATTGACGACCACAAAATAATTTAAACTTAGAAATTGTTAATAATTGAATTATGGATTATTGTCTTTTATATAATGACTAAAATGTTAAGAATTTAAGTATAAACAATCATTTACCTCTTTAATATTACATTACCTACTAACTTCTGCCAGCGACTTCGTCGGCGTGGAATAGTTACTTTGGACTAAGTGACTAACGCTAACGCGCAGCGGAAGCTCTCAAAAGAAAAAACGATTTTGAAACATTCTTAATTAGCGCTCCGCACCCACAGGTCTTAGCGTGATGATCTATAGCAAATAGTTTTCCTCGATAAATGAACTGTCTAACACTGAAGGAATTTTTGAAATCGGACAAGTAGTTCCTGAGGTTAGAGCGTTCAACCAAATTAGTTAAAGATTACTACTCTTCTCTCGTATTTAACTCGAACCGTCATTCAAATAACAATAACTTATGATAGAGTGGACAGATTTTAATAAAACAAAGACTAAGTTACTCCCGAAGATATTCTTTATGATTTAAGAGGTTTTATTGTGAACCCAGTACTTTAGCAGTGATGCGTGTTCATACAAACAGACAGACAGACATTTCTAAAAACGATTGAAATATATTTTATTGTTTATTCCTAGACACCTGCAATATTTTTGTTTTCAGGAAAATCGTAAAGGACAGACACGTTAGATTTACATTCTTATTATATGTATAGAATAAGAAGATACAGAAAAAGATGCTACGTTATTTTTACTCTATAATGAGCAATGGAGAATGGTTTTGTATGTGATAATCAAACCATAGTCGATTTAAATTAAATTTTGCTGCAACTATTTGTCTTTGGAAAATAAGATGGAGGAGAGAAATAACAATTATTTAGAATTTTTTTATTCATTTGCTTTCAGGTGAAATCTGAAACGCCGGTACCAGTTGCGCCTGCAATAGGAAAAGTTGAGGCACCAGCAGCAGCGACCGTTTAAATATGGAATGTATCAATTGTTTTAAAATTAAACCTATAATATTTTTGTTCCATTTTCAGTTGGACAAAGTAACTTTTTAGATTAATAAAGATTTTAATTTGCCTTTATGACTATCAGGATTATTTTAACCCCTGGATTGTCGAAAACCATAACGGTGTTATTACAAAAAAGTTAAATACGTATTGAATACTTGCTTTAAAAAGGTTTCGAAGTAAATGCACCGCGGTCGCTGAATGTTCGCCATCTTGCTCTTTTGTCTCACTTTGGTTACGTTAGGTTATACTTGCAAAAAAGGATAACGCGAACTTGCCTCGGGCGAGCGCGGTGCATTTATTACGAAACATTTTTAAAGCAAATATTTAATACGAAAACTCCTAGTCGGCTTGAGTTTTTCCGACACTACCAACAATTATCATTATATTTCAACCAATTTACAAAAAAAACTTAACAAATTATGTACCTAAACCTTCGTCATGAATTACTCTATCTGTTAATGAGAAGTGCATGAAAATCCGTTCACTAGTTTTTTAGTTTATAGCGCAGACAGACAAACAGACGTGGCGGAGGCATTTGTTTTATAATATGTAGTGATATGTATAATGAAAATGCAGTTCCTTTGAGACTCAATCATGTTAAAACTACTGAATGTATAGAAATTATTCAGAGATGGTTATAGGCTACTTATTTTTTAGGATCGGCTAGCCCTTTACGACTTTTTTAATGGTCAACGAAGCAGGCGGGAGTAATGATGGATGGATATTTGTTACTCTTTCACAGAAAAACTACTGAGTGCATTTTGAAGAAACTTCATAGTAATATAGCGTATACACGATTCACGAATATAACACAAAAGGAATAATATATAAAGTTATAAATTAAATTGGCCAAAATATAAGTCAAATAAATCTATACCAATATTATAAAGCTCATAAAATATTATGGAGGGTTTGTTTGTTTGGTTGAACACGCTAATCTCAGGTACTACCCAGTCCGATTTGAAAAATTCTTTTAGTGTTAGATGAATCATTTATCGAGGAAGGCTAAAGGCTATATATCATCACGCTAAGACCAATAGGAGGGGAGCAACAATGAAGAATGTTTCAAAATCGGAGTGTTTTTTCTTTTTGACTTCCCTGTGTGTCAGCGTTAACCCAAAGTAACTATTCCACTCGGACGAAGACCCAGAACCTATATATAGTTATAGTTGGATATAATTTTGTCATGTGAAAGTTCTCGGCATGCGTTGCATAAAGTCTAAAAATCACACGAACGTAATGTATAGTGTCATCATCTGTAACTATTACTGTCGTGGTGGAATAGTGGTTTGAGCGGTGGAATATCAATCCGGTGTTCGGAGGTGCAAATCCCGGCATGTACCACTATAACACTATCGGCTCACGGTGAAGGAAAGTATCGTGAGGAAACTTGAACCTGAGAAACGTTACTATAGTGGTACTATATGTGGGAAAACATAGAATTGTGGATTTCTCAGAGTTTGAAATCGCCAATACGTCGTGGGTTGGCGTGAGGTGATTATGCGCATACCTTTCTTCGGGAAGAGGCCTATGGCCCCGCAGTGGGTCCCTTACAGACTGATGATGATTATTATTTATGAAGACAATCGCGGGCAGTTCTTAGTTCATCTATATATATTAGTACATATTATAAAACAAAGTCCTTCACCGCGTCTGTCTGTCTGTCTGTTGGCGATAAACTCAAAAACTTCTGAATGGATTTTCATACGGTTTTCACCAGTAGATAAAGTGATTCATGAGGAAGGTTTAGGTATATAATTTATCAAGGTTTTTTTATTATCAGAGCGGCGCAACGTCCGCCGGGCGCGCTAGTAAATATATAAAAAGGGATGTTTGTATAAACGAGTTTTAAAACTCCAACGTCTTTGACAGCTTACCATGAAAATTAGTACGCTTAAGTTTCACGAAGAAAGTTTTATGCAATCTCTTTTACAATAACTCATCGCTAGATGGCGTTCCAACACATTAACCATTTATAATAGCATTAGCATATTAACCATAACTCAACTATCAACTACAACAAATAATACCAGACGTGTGTGCAGTGTGGAGTCACGAGCTAATGTCCTATTTTGACCAGACAAACAAACAAGGTATTTCAAAGATAAACGTTTTATTTATTCGGGTTTAACTTTACAAATCAATTGGTGGTGAAGAACAGGATATCTCTTACGCTCCCAGTCGGAGGTAGATCGAGTGGAGTCAGGGTAACAGCTCCCGCGCTTCCCACTCTATATCGGGATGTGCTTTCAGTACCTTGTATGTAGAGAGTTACCTGCATTTATTTAATAAGAAATTGTTCACTATAGTACTATTATAAAGAGAAAAAAAATGATATTTTACTTGTAATGGATATACAGTAGAACCTCCATAAGTTAACACCCAAGGGAAACATAAAATATTTTAAGTTACAGAGTTTTTAACTTATCAATGGTTTATGTTACACTCGCAATTTTTCCGCACATTTGAAAGCCAAATAATGCCGTTTTCGAAGTTTTCTAACCAGCCATTGCTAGCTTTAAAATTATGGATTTTCTGCGAAGTGGCGAACTCTGCAGCTTTTTCCATCACTATGGGTCTGTGACATTGATGTTTTGGTTTGGCCACTGTTTGAACCTCGTAAATAAACATTGCTCTAAAATAGTGAATTCAGCAAATTTTCTTCTTTTACATAAAACACTTTCTCCAGTTTCTCGTTTCTTCAACAGTTCAGCTTCTTTTTTTAATTATAAATGATAATAATGTACTTTCGTGTATTCCAAACTGAGCCGCAACATCAGCGTATGTTAGTGTTGTCAATTTTCGTTTTGAACTCGTTTTACTTAGGCAACTTTTATCACACAGCACAGTTTCCTGGACAGCGATCAACAGCTAATCACCCTAGTAAGCCACTGTGCTAACCACCGCAAATACAGATTTTAGGGATTTCAAAGAAACAATAGGGCATTTTATACTTGTTGTTTGTGTTAACAATTTAACTTGTAAATATATGCAATCCATAAATTTTGAGAACTTTTTGTTTTGTACATTCATTCGAAACGACTCAGCAGACAGGCAGACAGTTTATGTTATAGAGTTCATTGAAACATTTCTCTAAGTAACTGAGGACTAATAGTGAAATTATTAGTTTAAGTTATCGAGAGTGGGTATTTAAAGTAATAGAGGTTTTAGGCTCTGAAGGAAAAGGAACAGATTATTTTTTGAAGTTATAGAGGTGTTTACCTTATCGACGTTCTACTGTATTAAAAAGATATGTAACCGATTTTAATAAATCTTTAATATATCTATCAGTTATCAATGAGTAAAACAAGCTGTATTTAATTCTCAAGAAGTGCATTAAGGCGAGCGAAGCCATCAGCAAAAGCTAGTTATCAATATTATACAACACTATATAATTTACATAATTACATGCATCAAATAAAATACAGCGAACATTTCGTTTGAAAAAAAACAGCTATGTACATATTTTGACGGGAACGATGCCGCGTGCACCAGCTAGTATTTCAAACGTTGGTGAGAGGGATATCATTATAAAGTTTCTGTCCCGATTAAAAAAAAAACCCTAGATTCGGAACTGGGTTAAACATGCATAACTTCTAACGTAAAACCGGATTCAGCACATCCTTATTTTTGAAGTTGATTATCAAAGTATGTTTTCTTATTTTTTTATAAAGTTGTATAATAGTAAACATAACATATAACATTTGGGTAAGTAACAAGCATTTAAGGGTTAAAATACAGTTTTTAATACTTGCTGGTACCAGATCGACTTAGTCAAATGGGTACTTTACCTGTGTGGGTGGAGTTCCATGTCTACTGGGTTCGCTGGACAGCGGCACCGAGCGTGGTTCCCTGCTGTTTTCTCTTCGTCGTCTCTTATAACTAGATCTTCTTCCGCCATTATCATGACGCTTCCTTCCACCGAAACTGGGCGCTCCTGTCGAATCATCTAGAAAAATATTGACTAACGACTGATTTCACACTGGTGCAATATATTAATATCAAGACTCAAAAATTACTAAAATTCTGTTTCCTTAATAATCGAAGGGCGCTATTTATTGATGTCTGAGTCAACAATCTGTCACTCTATTATGCTTGTCTCATACCTCCTTGTCGCGTTACAAACTAACCTCGAAATTTATTCTAATAAAGGCACAGAAAAACGTTCACAGTCCTGTGTCATTCCAATAATAAAAGTTCCATTAATGTGTATAAATACAAATATCTTTATTGCTAAAGTTCTTTACAAAATATTAGCCTTAGCTATGGTCTTAAACTAGGCAATGCCTGTCGCATGGAAGCCTCATGTCTAATGACCAATTCTACTATAATGAATCAATGACAACGAAGTATAATGATGAGTGTCAAAACCGCGGACCCAGTTATCGTATTGCGTCTATCGTCACACAGTTCAATAGTCCGTAACGCATGACAATAATGTCTTCTCACACCTGCATTTATTGCGACCATAGACAAAACTTCGTGGTTATACAAGCAGGTATGGAAGTAGCACTACCATTACATTACCATACCACTGCTTTTTGCTTACCATTTATGACAAATTCTACTGTAAGGTATGCAAAATAAAAAAATGAAACGTTCATTTTAACTTCTATTTGTTGATACACCATTATATATTTAAACTAGCGGGCCCGGCAGACGTTGTCCCGCCCTGATTATAAAAAAAATCCATGACAAATTATATTCCAAAACGTTCCTCATGAATCACTTTATCCATTGATGAAAACCGCTTGAAAATCCGTTCAGTAGTTTTTGAGTTTATCGTGAACAGACAGACAGACAGACGCGGTAGGGGGCTTTGTTTTATACTATGTAATGATAAGCAAAGCCGAGACGATGAGTTATGTTGAAAAGTGAATCAGCAATATAAAGGCGGCGATATATGAATTGTTTTTTTTTAAATAATCTTTTTGTTTCTTGTTACAAGACTTAATTAAAAATGCGCAAAAAAATATGCTCTAATTGTACCTTCATTATCTCGAGGTTCAGGAGGAGGCAAAGGTCTTGGTGGAGCCGTATTCCTCGCGAGTACTGATCGTCGACTGTCTATGAGGCGGATCAAGCATTCCAGTGCAGTTTGCTTACTCTATACCATGATTTATAAAGTTTTAATAGATTCCATAATGAATGATGACCGAGTAAACGTTTTTATATTCATGTATTTATTAAAGTAATTACATAAATAATACATACATACTTGAAGATATGCTTTATGATTTTCTTCAAGAGATTTTTATCATGAACGCAGTATCTTAGCGGTGATGCGTGTTCATACAAACAGACAGACAGATTGATTAAATTTTATTTTATTACTTATTCCTAGACACCAGCAACAATTTTTTGCACAAAAATCTAAAAAGTACAGACACGTTACATTTACATTCTTATTATAGACTAGCTAGACTTCGTCTGCGTGGAAGTTTACATATGTAAAAAACAGTGATTAATAAAGTCATCTGAATGTATTAAGTTCGTTTACTTGTCTACTTTTCTCTCTTACTACGCCGCGTCGTCATTAAAACTACAATAACTTTTGATAGAGTGGACCGATTTTAATGAAATAAAGACTAAGTTACTCCCGAGGATATGCTTCACAATTTTGCTTTGCTGAGACTTTATTGCGAACCCAGTACTTTAGCAGTGTGTGAGTTCATACAAACGGACAGACAGACAGACATTTCTGAAAATGATTGAAATGTATTCTATTACTTATTTCTAGACACCTGCAACAATTTTTTTCTCGATATTCGAAAAAGTATGTATAGAGTATAGATTAAACACAATATTGCATAAGCTCAGTACTCACTCTGATTTCGCTCAGAAGAGGTTCGAATACCGAGGCATCGTTCGAGTCTTTCAGCGCTTCCCAATTCTTGAACAACTTTCTGTCCGACAAGCGCACTGTACTCTCTAGTTCACGGACCTCTGTTTAATTAGAATGGTGTTTTTATAGAAGAAATCACAAATCGTTGACAAAGTTCAATGGTGCGAGGTTTTAGCGGTTACTTAAAATCAGTGAGAGTGCATGCGTAGTTGCATTTTTCTTGTACATTTTTGATTAAATTTTGTATTATTTTGATTTTACTTTGGCAACCAATCTTCCAGATTACTACTAGTCCGGTCAATTTAGACCAAAAAATGAGAGTGAAGTTACATAAAGTCCCAACAAGCTGAATTTCTGTGAAGTTGTTGAAAACATAATTATAAACAATGTCTAGATGTTCCCCATCATTCCCCTGTAAGGAAAAAATTTAATTCAAGGTCAAAGGTCAAAAAAATGAGTTTTTCGCGATTTTCAGCAAAACGGTAAGTTTTATCATAAAAGTACCTCAGACAAAAATTGTAGATCATAAAATTATCTATAAAAAATGTATCAATACTTTTTTTCTTACGAGCCACCGTTTCTGAGATATAACGATTCAAAAAGTTATAAAAGTTGTTATCGTCATAATATGCATGAGTACGCCACGTATATACATCTAGAGTTGTAATATTTTATATAATATATAAATGTATATATATATATATATATATATATATATATATATATATATATATATATACATATATATGTATACATATATATGTATACATATATATATATGTATATATGTATATTGGTGACGATAAAATTAATTGTTATAAAGCTCGTGAAGTTGGACTTGCTTCTATGGCAAAAATGACAGGACTGACATTCAATAATATTAAATTAAAACGCGCTGATAAAGTTGTTCCTCTCTTAGCTATGACTAGTTCCATAAAAGTTCATGAAGAAAAAGTACCTATTGACCCTGTATTATTGTTCCAACGCATGAGTATTACTGCAGCATTTCAAGATGAAATTGAAAAATATTTTGAATATGAATTAGCTCCCTACCCTTTATCGTTATTTGATGACATCGGGATGCGTAAGACACAGAAATCTACCATTTACGATTGTTTTGAAAAAGTAAATATTGATATTAACAACACTAACGCGACATACATCATTGACGGAGGATACTTACTACACCGCGTTGTGTGGGATAGCGAAGAAACATTCAATGTTATCTTAGATAAATACGTTCAATATGTACGTAGACATTTTGGTTCCAGAGTTACTGTCGTATTTGATGGCTATGATGATTGCACGAGAAATATCAAAGCTGCAGAACAACGTCGTCGAACTTTAGCAACATCTTCATCTTCTGATATTTTATTTGATGAACTTATGACAGTCCCAACCAGTCAACAGAAATTTCTTACAAATACCCACAACAAGTCTCGGTTCATTTCAATGTTGAAAGAAAAGTTTACGGCTGAAAATATATTGGTAAAACAAGCTAATAATGATGCTGATGTATTGATTATTGACACAGCAATAGAGCAATTCAATTTGACAAATACAACTATTGTTGTTGGTGAAGATGTTGACTTACTTGTATTACTCACTGCTCGAACGCCAACTGAAAAAACTATTTTTTTCTTAAAACCAGGAAAAGCTCAGCATCAATCAGACATATATTCATCAAAAAGTTTATTTACTTTTGTAAAGTGTAAAGATCATGTACTATTTTTACACGCAATAACTGGCTGTGATACGACATCTGCATTTTACAGGAGGGGTAAAACAGCAGTTTTCAAAATGTTTGAAAAACAAGATTTAATTCAATGTGCTGAAGTTTTTAAAAAGAGTAATTCAACTCAACAAGAAGTTATTACCAACGGCATCCGCTTTCTTCTATCTATGTACGGAGCTCCTAAAAAAACTACCTGTTTAGATAAGCATCGATATGCATGTTTCGTTAAAAATACTAAAAATAAAAAACAAGTTCAATTAGCTTGTCTTCCTCCAACCTCAGTTGCTGCTCACCAACATCTTTTTCGAGTATATTACCAAGTTCAAGTGTGGCTTGGTTATCAGCTAGACCCTACAGACTGGGGTTGGAAGTTGGTCAACAATATATTAGAGCCAGTTCAAACTTTACTTCCACCTGCGCCGGAAAAACTGCTGAACACAATTTTTTGCAACTGCAAAAAGGGATGCAGTGCTAAATGTGGTTGCAAAAAAGTCGGATTGTCTTGTTCTTTGGCATGCACAAATTGTCAAGGCCGGTCGTGCTCTAATATTGAATCACAAACAATGGAGGATTCGTTTGACTCCGACGAAGTATCATGCGATACATCGCTATTGACGCAATTTACTTGCATCCAAAATGAAGATGAAGAAGAAGCAGGAGAAGAAGAACAAGAAGAAGAACAAGAATTTGAAACTTACGAATAAGACGAATAAACTTCAACACTTTTTTTTCATTTACATCGCTTTTATCTTTCCCAATCTTTGAAAATTTCCGTTATTTTGCAATAGTTTTACATTAAACAGGATCACAACTGACCCGTGGAGTAGGCCTACTGGGGAAACCACGTTAAAGAAAACGCGCTAAGTACACTACCTCACAGGTGGCGTGGAAACGTGTGCATATTATGACGATAACAACTTTTATAACTTTTTGAATCATTATATCTCAGAAACGGTGGCTCGTAAGAAAAAAAATTGATACATTTTTTATAGATAATTTTATGATCTACAATTTTTGTTTGAGGTACTTTTATGATAAAACTTACCGTTTTGCTGAAAATCGCGAAAAACTCATTTTTTTGACCTTTGACCTTGAATTAAATTTTTTCCTTACAGGGGAATGATAGGGAACTTCTAGACATTGTTTATAATTATGTTTTGAACAACTTCACAGAAATTCAGCTTGTTGGGACTTTATGTAACTTCGAATGTCTAAATTGACCGGACTATACTACTATTATCGAGTAGGTAACAATATTATGTGTGTCTTGTGATCATTTCAATGATTTAACTTAGAACTTTCCGGGGAGTTTTAGCGGCATTTAAGAGTTCAGGCTCCTTAGTATTATCTTCTATCCACCTCATTTGCGCACTATAACCAAACTATTGTACGTAAAATGCCACCAATATTACAAAATATAGAGTCAAATAACACAAGATTGTGAATAAAATATAATACATACTATGATTCGCTAAGCGACGATAAAGTACGCTAAGTGGCATGGCGCTTGATAAGAAAGGACGAGGGCGTTGACCGCCTTTTGAAAACTGAACATGACTAAGGACCGAACTGTGAACGCCTATGTTAGCTAGCTATCATGCCGCACGAGTCAATCTCCTGGTCGTCTACTTAGCAATGTAAGACGCATGCTTTGTACAGAATTTGTTAGGCTTAGTTGTTGAGCTTATCTAAAAGCGTTTAAAGTAATTCTAGATTTTGAATATGAGTATATTATACTTTACAGGTTTTATCGTTTGACTACAATGTCATCTGATGTTAAATGTCGACGTGGTCTAAGATAGTAAGCACGCTAAACCTAGAAGTGACTGGCTCTCAAGTGCGTGTGCTTGGCAACAGATTTCCAACTTGAGGGCAGTAGTTGACCAGGCGAGTTTAGCAAAAGCCCTACCGCCATGCTGTGGTTTTCCTTCACCGCGCGCTGAGTTACAAGGATTCGAACCTACGTCCATCGATAACCCCGAAAACCCCGGGTTATTGTTAGTTTTTATAATTACTGTTGTCAATAAGGGTCATCGATTAATTACATGAGGCAGTTTTAAAGACCCCTCCTCGATGATATTATAAGTAAAAATATATAGATACGTCATAAGCGCTTCGACGGCGCCTTATTAAAACTTGGCTAACTAGCTCATTTTTGACGGTTGCGTCGTCAATCCGCCAGTATCTAAGGAATATATATATATATATATATTTCTTTTTCACCACCGATATTGAGAATATGCCATCATACTTTCACATTTTATCTAAAGAGTGTGGCGTTACAATATTACTTTACGTATGTGTGCGTTATCGTGCCATTTCTTTTGTCAATATATCATGTAGGTAACGTATCTACAGCTTTTTAGTTATAATATCATTGCCCCTCCTCTTTTTCCTCCTCGTCTCACGTGAGACATTTCCAAATATGTATTTCGAGTATAAATAGGTTGGATTTATAAAAAAAGACAATTTGCTTTATTTTCCACTCTTACTTATTTATTACTAGCGGGCCCGGCAGACGTTATCCCGCCCTGATTACAAAAAAATCCTTGACAAATTATATACCAAAACGTTCCTCATGAATCACTTTATCCACTGGTGAAAACCGCATAAAGATCCGTTCAGTAGTTTTTGAGTTTATCGCGAACAGACAGACAGACAGACGCGGTAGAGGACTTTGTTTTATACTATGTTTATTATTATATGTACATTTCGATAAATCAAAACTAAATAATTTTACACCTATTCACGTATTTTAATATACAGCAGCATTGTGCCATGTATCTGCATATTTAAGTCTAGAGACATGTTTTTGATTGAACATGATTATCTCACATTTTTACACGACTTGACCGAAAAAAACTACGTGATATTTACCAAAACCACCTCCTCCGTGGTAGGGCCACGTGAGATTTAGTGAGATTCGGTTTGACTCCCTCCCCCATTGAACTCTTCAGGTAATTAATGGAGGGACCTTAACCTACCAGTATCCTTCAAGCTGGCCAAATGAGATAATAAATGCTTCTTTTGTGCTCGCACCGCCTTGCGTTGTGTCCTTGTGCGAGACACAACGTCGTGAGCGTTACGTGCTTCAGCTGCCAGTGAGGCCACCTCCCTCGCCTCATGTTCTAGCCGACGTTCCAACTCACTATACACCAAATAACCACAACCACCAAATAAACACACGTATTAGATTAAGTTCCCAGAGCCACCAGATACAACTAATTTTTTAAATATATGAAACTCTACGTTCTGAGTAGGAACGCTTGCGCACTCACAAAGTTTGAGTTTGTAGCAAATGTATAAATACCAGGTGAGAAAGGTGACTAAAAATAAGAGTTACTTGACTTAAATTTAAAGTTCATAAGGTGTTTTTGACAAAGACTTAATAATATGACTTTAAGTTTAGTTGCTGCACGTTATCACATAAATTACTAATCCGATATCAAAGAAAAACAAATGACTCTCAAATGGAGCTGTTGGTACACATATGCAGGTAGCTGTAGGTGGTAGAGCCATTACTGAAGCTATTACTGGTTTCAGCATGAATGGGTCGGCTCGCCCGGGGTACTACCACCCGACCCACAAAAACACCCACGTCAACTAACAGTGCTTGCATTGTTGTGTTTCGTTTGGTCAGTGAAAGCGCCGGGGACCCATCTCCCCTTCCCTCTCTTATCCCCTCCCCGCCCCATTCCCGTACCCCTTCCCGCCAAAACACAGGCTAGCAACGCACTTGCGTCTCCTCTGGTGTCGCTAGTGTCTATGGACGGTGGTGATCACTAAACATCAGGTGACCCACCTGTTCGTTTGCCTCCTATGATATAAAAAAACATCTATGGATTATTAACTTGAGGTTGGTAGTTACTCAAAAGTTATCAGTAAAACACCTAAGCAGTGCAACAAAAGCTAAACCACCAAAAACTCAGAATTCTTATAGAATTTGCTTAGATGTAATCATTGAATTATAATCGTTGCAGGTATAAGAAATTCTACCATGTTTTACCAAATATTCTAATTTTTTAAGACTACTAAAATAATAGATCAATTAGAAAAACCTCGGATATTCTCCCGTGACTCTAGCATAAGACTGAATATTTCTGATAACTTGGACCAAGTGGTGGAGTTGGTCACAAAACTCCGGCAGTTGTTCTGGAGTCAAGTATTGACCACCGTACCTGGAAGAGAATAAATATATCTCTCCTACCGTTGATTCAGTCATATTGGATTTTAGCAGTGTTATAGTACAACAGCACAGTTTTATAAAATAAGAAACTGGGAAACAGGAGTCGTTCAAGTATTATTTAATAAACATATATAAAAAATATATTACTGAATGCAAATAAAACTAAAGAAATGCTTTGCCTAATGTTTCGTAAGTTGGCACTAGTTGATGATACTATTCTTGGGTAACACACATGATTCTAAATCAAAATGGGATCCTCATATTATAAAACTAGCTTCTGCCTGCGGTTTCGTCCGCGTGGAATAGTTACTTTGAGCTAACGCTAACACGCAGCGGAAGCTCTCATAAGGAACAAAACCCGATTTTAAAACATTCTTCATTGGTGCTCCGCTCCTATCTATCACTATCTAACACTGGAAGATTTTTTCAAATCGGACTAGTGCTTCTTGAGATTAGCGCGTTCAATCAAACAAACTCTTCAGCCTTATAATATTAGTTTAGATTGGCGGGAAGATTAAGTGTTACCGCATTCGCAAATTGAAAGATTCGCTACCCAATAAATATTCCTACTGTTAGGCTGGTCTACTTTGTTTATTTCCATGGATTAACGTGTTATGGTATCTTGTTTCAGAAGACTATTTTAAATCTACAACTGAAGTAGATACAATATGTGTATTACAAACACCTAGAGTCCGAGCAATTACAATTTGAAACCTCGCAAATCATTAAAGACTACGTTTTAGTAATTCAGTATCTTAACTCTGCCCTCCCAATACATTCTTGATAATATAATGTATGTCCGCAAAAACTCAGTAAGCTAGATTTAGTAAACGAGCGGCATGATTTTATTACCAGAAATAACCACAAATTGGCCATCTCAAGCTTCAGGCTTAATAAGTTAGGGTCAGTTTTTTTGCTAAAAATGTTAGGTATTTAGAACAAAGTCCCAAAGCACATTACCGATTTACAGATACAAGCGCTATGTTAAGCGGGTTTTGATGTTTAAAGGCTATTAGAGGGTGGATGAATATGTGAACAATAGTGATGTCTGAAAATTAACTCCTCTCTAACCGCAAAAAAAATTGAGCCGTCACGAGACGCCTGACAGAAATGAAACATCGAAATTATTTTGCATAAGTTATATGTCTAAAAGAACAGATTAGGACAGGAATCAGGTATGGCCTAATGAAAAGATAAAGCATTACAAATTTGTTCCATAAAATAATGACTGTTTATTTAATTATTTATGTTATTACATAAATATTCATTTTTATTAAATACAAAAATTCAACCAAGCGTATGCGCGGTGTGTTTGCCGGTATTTATCAAAGGACGCTAGGTCGTCGGCGCGTACCACATAAGGGGGTCCGGGTAGTGATTACGTCAGCAATATTTTTTTATTAAGCCGGAACAGATTTAGGTAACTGTTTATGTAAGCATTGGGAGTAAGAGCATTGCTTACTTTTGCTGACAAGGGGGAGGGCCCGTCGGAAATTACAAAAATTCTGCTTACGTAATACTTAAATGGCCTCTTATGCGGCACGCGTCGACGACCTAGCGCCCTTTGATATATACCGCAAATGACACCGTGCCTGCGCCTAGTTGAATTTTTGTATTTTTTATTTGATAAAAGTGAATATTTATGTAATAAAATAAATAAACAGTCATTATTTTATGGAACAAATTTGTAATGTTTTATCTTTTCATTATGCCATAGCTGATTCCTATCGTAATCTGTTCTTTTAGGCATATAACTTATGCAAAACAATTTCGATGTTTCACATATGCCAAGCGTCCCGTGACGACACAATTTTTTTTAAAATTGTACTGGAACTTCTAAGAGATTATGTAAAATTTTTGACAATGCTTACGTAAGCATAATTGCGGGGTAAAAGCTATGAAAAATTACTAAAATTCCGCTTACGTAATACTTTAACTACACCTGATGTTAGGTGGTAACCACAACTTATAATTATATAGGACTACATTCATCGCTCGCTACGCCGAGATCATCCCTCTGCTGATACCTGATGAATGTAGTCTTATAACTATTTATAATCGCCATTCTTACTACGCTCATGGAATCTTACGGTTGTTGGAATATTATTGGAACCCGTACGGAAGTACGACAGGAATTGAACTGCTACTACTCCTACACCATTCTTCCAACCGTCCGTAAGCATCTCAGTCAATAAAGAATTTGTATAAACCTCAAATCAATGTTTGCCGAAAGCTGGAAGTCGTCGATGGTTTTTTGAGACGTGCTCTGTGGGGTAACCTCTTTTAACGGGTCCAGATCATCGTCATCGTTATTCGTGCTTCCGCAACCGGTACTTTCGCTCAGTCTAAAAGATTTCAATTTATATTTAAGAACCAATTGAAAGTATATAAGCGATAAATTCCTTGTTTTACTTTTTTTTCAATAATAGAACGCTAAAGAGAAAAATAATGGAGCTACCGAAAGACGTATAATACATCGGAAGTCGTTGCCGTCATGCCAACCTGCAAGCTTTTATGCAACTTTATTAAAGATGTCGGGGCGACGTTGAGGTAGCAGTTATAAAAGTATGGTGTCGTCCTATGTAGCCGTCATTTTTAGTATAGCTGATACAATAATCCACCACTGTATATAGTTACAAATATATGTAGAGATGTAAACGGTCCAACGATTCGCGCGACACTGAACCCCACTCTTTTTTTTACTGACGATGCTATTAGCCTTTACAGCTTCACCTACGTCACCTACGTTGCTAAATAAAATCGACTGAGTGTCTTTAGCGCTCGCCTTAGTAGTCCGATGAAGCTGTTAAGGCCATGTTAGACCAATAACGTAGTCAGTTCGAGAAAGAAAAAGAAAAATCGCTACGCCTTTTATAGGCTTGCTTCGTATTAGAAGGTAGCTGGATGAAAGGTTCAACTCTCTACTACTAAGGCATAATAATTTCATCATATCCAAGCACATCAATACAAATTATATCTTTTTTGACAGAAATTAAATATTTTCTGGTGACTCTTCAAATCCAGTAATTTGTGTAAGATTGTGTATAAATAGTTCTACCCGTTAGAAGTGATGGACAAAGTCTTGTCGAGCGAATTATACTTGTGGGGTTCGCCACGCAGCTTGCCGAGCAGTCTGCCGAGCAAACGAGACTGCCGCCCTCCACTCTCCATAGTACCAAAAATTTAAAGTTTACAATTTCTGTAACGTGTAGAATGTATAAGCATTTCAAAAAGCGATTACTCAACTCCTTGCGGCAAGTGAATGATAGATGATTAGGTCCTTTATTTATTGTATCAAAAACGTGTCATAATATTTATATTTTTATGAGTCCGGCAAATTTACTTCAAAGTTAGAAAAATAGATGTAACCAAGAGATTTTTTGAATGCAACGCGCCTAAACACGCCTCTATGCCTATAGTCCTGAATACACACGCCTCTAAATGGCGTACTATATAGTTGTTGGTATGCCAGCATGCCGGTTACTGGCATTCCGGGAAGCCAAGATACACATGCCTGTGGATGGCATACCAATTTCTAGGATTAAGTTTCGTGATGCTACTCTCCTTCTCCACTTCCCCGCAAGGGAAAAAAATCGAACGAGCTGCGATCTCCTGGTATGATTGGTTGCGAGTTACGGGCAGAATCTCGATACACATGCCAGTAGCTTGTTCTTACCAGTAACTGCCATGCTTTCTGCGAGTAACAAGCATGTGTACTCTGGGCTTAAGGAGGACATTCATCTGGGATATGAAGGGCGTGATCTAATCGACCTGCTTAATTACATTTATCTCTTATGTAACATGAACGAAATAAATTTTACGAGAATCCTGTCAAATTCTATTAAGAGGTATTTTGATGATGCAATGAATAAATTGTATATAGTTATCGAGTGAATTACAGTTTGCGAAACATTGTCTTTAAAATTAAATTTGATAATTTAATATTATTACTTACGTTATGTTTTTACGTCAATTATTTATTACATGATTTCATAAATAATTGTGGTTCCATTTTTTATTGATTATTTTACCGCTATTTGGTATTTTATTAAAAATTTCATCATTTTGACGTTTATTTTTATTACTGAATTTTCATATCGTCTATAAATGAATGTATGTATGTTATATTTATAATCTGTGATGTAATCGTTTATCTTACGTCAAAAGGTTCAATACTTATGTTCCAATATTGAAAATGTTATTAAATCCATAAACAATTAGGAAAAATCTATTAGGGAGCAAAATATGTAATGAAAGTATAACTCGTTTGTGGTCGGTCAACTTTTAGGGCACCCAACAGACACACAACAGAGTAATGGTAACAAGCTCAAAGCTGCCAGAGTGGCCGATCGTTGGCTTGGGCTGTTGCCTTGGATACAACACGAAACAAACTAAACTTACCATGTGAGCTGAGCTAACCATACATGTACATATTAGTGAGACACATCTTTGTAAGTGTCGTACTGTTATACTCCCTTCGCGGATAACAGTACGAAAGCGTACATGTATATAAAGTCTGATAATTTTGTGTAACTTATCAAAAAAAGGATTCCTCACCTAACCAATGTACGTAGCGTGTGAGTGTGTACATGTATACTGTACTAGTATATTAATATACAATACCAAGTTCAATATATATGTCGCTACATTTCAAAATGAGTTAATCCAATTTTAATCATTCATATTTCTTGATTTTTTTATGTTTTCCAGTTTTTATACACCGAGAACGAAGTTCAGATTTTGCCGTCCATAAGGTTTTTAGTATTTTTTATGATTTTCATGTTTCATTCACCTGTACCTACAAAATTTGAAGATCTTGAAAAACGACGTAAAATATTACTAACGGCTAAAATTAGATTTAGCTCATTTTTAAATGTGACGACTAATATTTACTCAGCCAATTTACTTAAATAAAATCAGAGTATGTATCAGAATTAAATTTCCAATGATTAATTGACACTGGCAAAAGCTTTCAATATGCCACTCGAATTAACCCGGGATAAAATAAAACGCATTTTTGAAGTGAAACTTCTTTATCGACGTAGGGAGGAATTTTAGAGCATGTAAAAACGTATGTAACATTTTTCGGTTACGCGCCATCTTAATTTCTGTATATTTTTCCGTTATGCGCCATGTTTATTTCTAAAGGTGCGCTCACAATGATCAGATTCCGTTTTTCTTTTTTTTTCTAAAGGTGCGCTCACAATGGTCAGATTCCGTTATTTTTTTTTTCTGTTAAATTGTAAATATAGTAGATCATTTTCCGAAAAATGATGTCATAAAGAAGTTTCACTTCTTACGTGTGTACACTGATACACGCACGTATTTTTTGAGTTTTGGCGGGATTTTGGTCTGTCATGTAGTGGATTTTATATTTTATTCATAATCTTGTGTTACTTGACTCCATATTGTGTAAAATTGGTGGTGTTTTACGTAATATAGTTTGTTTATTGTGTACAAGTGAAGTGAATGGAAAATAATACCACGGACCATGAATAATGAGATGCCACAAAAACTCCATGGAAAGTTCTAACAAGATGGCCACCATCTTGTTAGTTTATTGAAATTATATCAAGAAACTTGTAATATCTATACTCACTCGACAATGGCAGTAATAATTTAAAAGATTGGTTGCCAAAAATAAAGTTAAAAAAAACGCATTTTTTGTTTTTATTAATTGTAATTCATATAAAAATACAATTGTTATCATTATTTAATATACATAAAAACGCATTTGCCGGCGCAGGCATACAATGTTTCATTAATAATAAAAACACCACATTTATGTACGTATTCGCAACAAAAAAAATCTCAAACGCATTGAAAATTTTTAAGTACATTATATAGTTCAATAGGCACACCTCAGTCTAATAAAAAATGTAAGCAAGGTAGCAAATTTTTAGAAAATTTTAACCCTAATTATATTAGTAAAGATGGGGTGAGATGTTATCCAAAAGAGTCAATTATAGCTCCAAGAATTTATAATTGTTATTATACTTAATCCAAACATAACTGACTGTACTTTACAAGTTTTTTTATATGCCCGCAATTTAAACCTTTTTTTTTTTACGTTTGTATCAATTGTATTTATAAATTTCTCAATTACATTTAAGAGTATGTTTTTTTAACAATTTATCAAAGTCCCTATTGTTCTGACCTCATGAATTTACATTTAAAATCTCACCCCCCCCACGTCCTAAAGAAATTTCCTAAATAAACAACAATTGTAAAGAGAATTTAGTTTAAATTTGGCCATAGAGTTTTAAAATATAGTTAATTGTGACCGAAATTGAGTTTTTGGCCTAGCTAATACTAATATAATCATCTGAAAGCTCAGTAAAGTGGTCGCATGTAAGAAAATTAAAATAAATTCTTAATTCAGTAAATTATACTACATAAGATACATTATATTCATGTTGTAAATAAATGATAACTTTTATACTACGAGGAACAATATATAGTGAATATTTTCAAATCAAAAGTTAACCAGTACCAATTGGTGATCAAATAAAAACATTCCAACTTAACATTTTCGATAACTAAGGCACAAACATGTGAAAACTTAGTAATTTCCTGATATCAGTACCTCTCAGTGAATACAAGGATTTATTCAGAGTTGTTACACCCCAAACCACTGTCATGTTCATTTGAGTTTCATCGGAATTCAGCATAAGATAATGAGGAATAAATAAATAAAGATTATTACATATTCATTTCATACTTGTATACACTGAGCCACTGACATAATTTTAACAAGATACAACTTAATATTTATAAAATAACCAATAATCAGCCAACGAGTGAACAATCATACTTGAGCTCCATTACAACCTTACAAGATTTAGATTAAAATGAATATTTAAAATGCAGACTTAACTAGTATATTTCACTTTTGAATCGGTAAAATAGTTATAAAAAATAATAATAATTACGAGTAGGAAGTAGCCACTCATAAAGTATCCCATAATAGTAGTCTCAGCGAACGAAATCAAGCTTGACTTGGAGACTTGGATCAGTCTTACCAGAGGCCGGAAGAGAAACCACCTGGAGGAACGCGGACACGTTTCGGCGCCTCCATCTTGGCTGGTTCCTGCTCGACCTTGGCTGAGCTGGTCTTCGATGAGTTGTCCTGTTTCACTTCTGCGACCTGAGGAGCTTCCGCAGGAGTGCTCTGCCCGTTTGCGGTAGGCGCGTCCGTGCCATTAGTAGGCTTGGGCATGTCTCCTTGTCCTAGAATTCAGAAATAAAAATACTTTTTTTTAATATTATAGGGAGCAAAAGAACGGGCGGGTCACCTGATGGTAAGTGATCACCGCCGTCCATAGAGACACTAGTAACACCACGAGAGTCGCAAATGCGTAGCCAGCCTTTTAAAAAAGTGTATACTGGTTTCTCAAAGGTTTGTAACTTCTGTATACTTTACCATCGACTATTGTCTTGATGTTCGGTTTCAAATAAACGCATTACATTATACTAATTGCCATTTCAATTATAATTTATTGAATTGAAAACTTTAAGCATGTTGAGCGGTATTATTGGCAGGAGATAAATTCATAATTTCGCGTGATGACATGCTAGTAAGTGTGACCGGCCGTATTTCGCTTGCGCGGCTACGTCAGTCTAGCGACGCGTAGTATAAGCCTTTGTAAATGTAATATTGATATCTTGCAGCTCATCATACATCTGATTGATTAATAGGTCTTTCTAAAAACAATTTGTAAATTAACTTACCAGCATTGGGCACTATGCGACGTCCTGTACGTTGCGGGGGTTCAGGTTCTGAACCGAAGATGTCGGTGTGTCCACCGCCGGGAGGGCGGAGCACCCTGCTGGACACCCTAGCGGTTTCATTGAGACCAACGTTGAAAGGTGTGGAAGTCATCTTGTATCGATTTATATAACTGGAACGAGAAATCAATATATTTGAGTGAAGGTGTTACTTTGCAGAAATTGAGGGGCAATTCCATCTGATGAATGTGCAGCAGGAGCCAACTGTATTTTAATGCCAATAATTTTAAGCCCAAGTTAATTATAGTTCTTCAATATATTTGCCTAAATGCACCTAGACATGTTTTTCGATTTTGCAAATATTACATATGGGTAATTCTCATGAAATCCCGAAATTACCTATCAATAAATTAATGAAAAATAATTAAATAAATTCATCTTCGTTTTCTCTTAAATTTGTAGAACTCATGTTATTAGAAGTGAAAAATATCGTGGTCCCCAGAATAAATGAGTTTTGAATGAATTTATGAACACTGAAAATAATCAAATGTGAGGGAATGACGGTGAGGGAATGACAAAATAAACCATAACCTAAAAAATCTCGCAACATAACCTTTTGTAACCATCTAACTTTTCTCTACGCTTTCTACCTTTAAAAACATACTTTACTACGTCATCAAAATTCAAATATTACAATTACCTTTTTTATTCTTCGCTGTGATGGAATGATTGTTTAAAATGTAATCTTTAAAAAATTACAATGACATCTTCTTCCAACAAGTACTTTAACAAGCTTGAAGTCAATTTGCCATTTCAAACAAGTGACCGTACTACCAACTATCAAAAACTAATGAGACTATTACTAAAGTCCTCAGGAATATATCTACTTATCGACTGTTGGTAATGATGTGAGGGAATGATAATTTTTCATGGGACACATGTTAAGTCAACATTAGACAACTTGTTCATGACTTATGATCCTAAACTCAGAGAAATTTTAAAAAGTTGTTGTATTTACAATAGACAAGTCATAGTTGCAAACAGATTTTTTAAGAAATTTTCGATAAAAACTTTTGGAGTTTGGGACATAGTGAGGGAATGATTTTCAGAGTACTATATATTTATTATTCTTCACAAATGCCCGTACGGTTCCTAAGTTATGACCAACATTTTTAGCCTTGATAATATTCTTTCCGAAAAAAAAAAAATACCATCATAAATCGCTTAGGATTATTGTCAAAATTGCTAGGACAGGAATTTCGAGTTTTCATGAGAATTACCCATATATTGATATCTATTGTAATACTAATTTTAACTTTACGTTTGTAGTGACAACACTATTCTAGTGAGATAGACTGTAAGTCACTGCCTGTGGTTAACTCTTTTGATTAAAAGTGTTACGTAATAAAATATATTTCTCTTATTATTTCTGACACAAAACAACAATGTCAAATATATACAAATTCAAAGGTTTTTTGTTGCCGTGAGACGAGGTAGCGGCCAGTCAATTCCAAGCCATATAAAAAATGTAAAGTAACGTTCACTATAATATTTGACATCAATATATGTAACATACGCAAAATCAACAAACACCTCTTGGTGCATTTAAGCATTTTGAAGAACTATAATTATTTTAGTTTTAAAATCAGTGGCGTAAATATACCATTTGAAGGCCTGTAGCAAATTCATCGGATGGGACCCTCTGTCAATATAAAAAGCGTTGCTACAGTATCCGTGCCTAAAATAGCAGTACGATGAATCTGTTAAGGGCTTGCTAGGCCAATAGCGTAGTCAGTTCGACAAAAAAACCAGCACCTAAAAGTGCCCGGATAGGAAGGGAAGACACTAATAGAATGCCTGCTTCACCAGCCTACCGTTACGCCACTGATTCAACATTATATCGTCTTTGTGAGGATAACTGACACTTTTGTCAAACATAAATAATGTGCTTCCACATAAATCATTGTTGTACCAAACATACCAGGACAATATTGGTAAAATAGTGAATTATCAACCAACGTCTTCAATAAGTGAAAGAAAGCTGTGTACTTGAAGATAAATCACCACAAATCTATACATATAATAAAAATGAAGTGTCTGTATATAATATCAAAATATTTTGTTTTTGACTGATAGGGTACGAAAGTATACACGCAACTCATAACAAAAATGCAATTTTTAAAATTTTTGTCAGTCTGTCTGTTTGTTCCGGCCAATCTCCGGAACGGCTGGACCGATTTTGACGAGAATTTCACTGACAGATAGCTGAAATTACAGCGGGTTACTTAGGCTACTTTAAATTTGACTAGCTATTAACCGCGGCTTTGTCTGCAATGTTATCTCCAAAACGGTTGGACCGATTTTCACAGGACTTTCACCGGCAAATAGCTGACCTTATAAAAAGTAATTTAGTTTATTTTAATTTAGACTAGCTGTTAATCGTGGCTTCGCCCGCAGTACTATCTTCAAAACGGTTAGACTGATCTTCACAAAACTTTCATTGACAGATATCTGACCTTATAAAAAGTAATTCAAGAAATTTTAGTATATACTAGCTGTTAACCGTGGCTTCGCCCGCAGTACTATCTCGAAAACGGTTCAACCGATCTTCACGAAACTTTCACTGGCAGATAGCTGACCTTATAAAAAGTAATTCAAGTAATTTTAGTTTATACTAGCTGTTAATCGTGGCTTTGCCCGCAGTGCTGTCTCCAAAACGGTTAGACCGGTTTTCACGAGACTTTCACTGGCAGATAGCGAGCCTTATAAAAAGTAATTGAGGTTATTCTATTTTAGACTAGCTGTTACACGCGACTTTGTCTGCATAAATTTAGTAAGATTTCAAGTCATTCTTTATTTTTAATAAGAGAAATAATTATCAGCTTGTTTACAATTCGACATTATAATTATTAATAACTGTAATGATATAGAGGTCTTCCTAATAGGATCTTAGATTATAAACGTATTACGTAAAGAGTTCCATAATTCAATTTGTTGCGGAACAGACAAGCGTTTATTTTTTGTATAGTCACAGAATCTTAATTATAAACGTATATTAAATGTAATGTAAATGTAAATCCTTATAATAATATTTTAAGTTATTGTTTCATTAGTTCCTTATACAGTGTAAGTGAGTACTGAGGTAGTTTTATGGTGGGTTAAGGGTCCAAATATGTTGCTGATGACAAACCTCATTTGACACACTGTTAGTATTTATATATCTAATGTACACGTTACATTTTACTGTTAGTAGCGTGCGTGTCGTACTTACAATTGTTTTTAAAGAGCATTTCTATAATTGTACATGGTCTCACAATTTTATAATTCTTTAATACGATTAAAAAAAAACGCGTGCGGAGCTGAGGGTATAGCTAGTAATAAATAAACATACCTATTTCTATGAGCACTTAAGTAAAACAATAACGCACATCCGCTTCGAAACAATATAGAATATTAATCGTTCATTGTTTCAAATCGCGCTTTGATCAACTAATAAAGTGTATGCTTCAAATTGCCCGATTACACTGTATTAATAGTTTTTAATTAAACGCTTCATAGAATGTTCACGTTTCAACTGTTTCAGAATAAATTCTCTACAATGAAACTGCAGTTACTCACACGATAATGAGAAATTACTGACCAATCAGCGATGATTCAAGTTTATCAACAAACATGACGCATATCATATCGTAAAAGTAAATAGGTTTCAGTTCCGCTCTTGTTCCGAGACCTTTATCTTTGTTATCAATACACTTATTTCTACAAACGTGGTGTAATATAAAACACAAGCTGTACCCGTGACTTCACTTCCGTGTACGATAAAATAAGCTTAACTTTTGTTCCCAAATAAAGCAATATATTGTTTGTTTATAATAATTATTTCCTACACAATTAAGTGTTGGTCTAGTTATTGAAATATAGTTATTGATTACCGAAGAAAACATATATTATCTTAATATATAAAAATAAAGCGTCATGATTTTTGTCCACGATGAACTCTGAAACTATTCCAGCGATCTTCAGAAAATTTTGGCATTTATGTATAATTTGGTCCTACTTGAGAAATAGGATAATTTATATTTCGTTTAATAGGCTCAATTTTTTTTAATTACAAATGAATTGATTACCCTTGTTGATTATTGACATTAGTTGTAAGTTTCATCGGTCTCGCACAGATGGCGCTTTACATTAGTTTGTTAACAGAAAACTGTAGGACCGACTGTTATAGATATCTCATAGATGGTGCAACATCTTAATTTTGAATTTCTTTTTTTTATTCGACATGTAATAATTAAGCCACAGCAACGTGAGGCCGGGTCAGCTAGTATAATATAAACTCCAAAGAGATATAAATAATAATTTACGATTTGTATATGTGTGTAGCAAATGGACCCCGAGTCAGCATATACGCTGTAGAAGATTAGTCCTCCAGCGTTGATTTTCATTCAGGACCCAGAGAGTTATATCTGCCCTAAGCGATGATGTGCATATGTGTTGTATGAATTACTATGTAGTGATTATTATCGCGGGGTTATATTTCTAAATCACTCCATATTATAAAACAAAGTCCTCTGCCACGTCTGTCTGTCTGTCTGTTCGCGATATACTCAAAAACTACTGAACGGATTATGTAATAAATAATGTACTATTTCATTACTTATGTAAGCTTCACTAGAAAACGTGGCTGGTAGGTTGTTACATAAATGAAACAAAACACATACTTAAATCTGGCCAGAGAATACAACTATGATATTAAAAAATGATACAACGAAGTAGCGGACACTAACTAGTTATAAATAAACCTTCAAGGAATGCACAGGGTTTGGAGAGGCCAATAGTGCATCGCGTTGTTGAGAGCACCATTGAGATAATTAAAAAGTTATTTCTGACATAATCAATATAAAGTAATCAGTACTTATTACTTATGGAAGTTATGGATAACTTAAAGATCGAAGATGAGAGATATTTTAAGTAATGGTAGATGATGTAAAGTGCAAAGCTACAAAGTCAAATCTTGGACTGGTTTTACCTTCAACGAATACATTATTGCTTTACAACACATCTTTGAACACCTTTACATTCTTAATTAAGTTATCTACAAATCACCTACTTGGTGAAATGTTAGTATCTATATTAAGCCTCTTGGAGGCGTATAAGCTAGCTTCGGTCACTCGTAAATCTATACATATAATAAGAATGTAAATATTAAGGTGCCTGTACTTTTTAGATTTTTGTAAAAAAAAATGTTGCAGGTGTCTATATAATAAGTAATATTTCAATCATTTTTAGAAATGTCGGTCTGTCTGTTTTGTTTGGACACGTATCGCTGATAAAGTACTGCGTTCACAATAAAACCTCACCAAGAAAATCATAAAGCATATCATCGAGTAACATTTACTCTTTGTTTCATTAAAATAGGTTTACTCTATACAAAGTTATTATAATTTTAATGATGACGCGACTTAAGTACGAAAAAATGTTGATTAGTAAATGGACTTAATACATTCAGATGATTTTATTACTCAGTATTTTTACATAAGGTGGCCGAAGACGCGGGCACAGATAGTTTAATGATAAATTTAATAATTAACAGTTAGGTACTAAGTCACGGTCTGATCAAGTCTACGCATTAAGGAAGTCAGCACGCTTGCTAAATATTTTATTTGCATAAAATATTTCTACTATTGCATTCCGTGACTGATCAATCTTTTGCTGATCTAAAGAATGTTTCATTTTTTAGATCAAAATTGTATTTTGCTCGTTGACTATATCTTCGTATGACAGTTTTGTTTGTGTCGGTTGGGATTATACATATTTCTACCAGACCTTTAATAAGTTTTACAAATCCTAACAAAGTCGAATGTTAGTGTTGCTACTCGTCCTATATTGATGACTAGCAGGCCTGGCAGACGTTTGTCTGCTCTAAAAATAAAAGCAATTTTGGAAACATATCACAACGCCACCTACCGGGTCAAATTGTAAATGTTAACTATCCAGGGATTCTCTCAAAGACGCGAAAATTTCATCAAAATCTACTACTAAACGTATTTTCATGCGGGTTTTCACCAGTAGATAAAGTGATTCATGAAGAATGTTTAGGTATATAATTTTTTGAATTTTTTTGTAAATTGGTTGAAATATAACGATCATTATTGGAAATGTCGGTAAAAGTGACGCTGGCTGGGAGCTTTCGTCGAAAACGCTGCCCAATCCCTTTGTGATATAACAAAACAATTGAACGACGCAGACGAAGTCGCGAGTATTAGCTAGTAAAAAGATATAATATAGTAGTATTTTGACAGTTATCTATGTTTTAAAATAAAAATAAATTTCAAGAGGACGATACGTAATGTCTTTGAAAATATACATAATATAAATTGGTATACATTTTTGCCCGAAATTGATACGTTGATTATATTTAGGTATTGCTCAAGAAAATGAAAAAGTATATACCCTAGAAAAAAAACCAACTATACCAGGAAAATAATGAATCTCATTCAAACGATAAATCATCTAAGCAACTCTAGGAATACGTTCACTACGATCAGTAGACTAGAAAATTTACCTTTCAAGGCCGAATAACAAATAGTCATCCAACGTAGATAACTAAGTTGAGGAAAAGCCGGGCTTTCGGTCAAATCGATTCGGAAACTGGGACAACAAACAGCTTACAACTTCCACGCCTTACTTTCCCCAAAGCGTATTAACATAATAATAACATAGCGAAAAGCTAGAAGCAAAGTAATAGCCTATTTTCGACTTTATCAATTCCCGTATTCTATCCGGCGTAATAGTTATATAAACAGGAATGTGAGTCGTTCGAAATATATATCTATAAATCTTCTTCTATACATATAATAAGAATGTAAATCTAACGTGTCATGTCACGTTATGGCGTGGCATAGTACAATGGATGTCACAAAAACATCCTGAATGGGTTACGACACATAAGTGTGCCAATTTCATGATAATCGGTCAAACACTATCAGAGTTTATCGATCCCAGATAAACTAAAATCCATATATACTTAGTATATAAACGAATACAACAGTAGTGATGGCGATTCTTCGCAAAAAAAGATCGATTTTTAATCGAGGTCTAATGAATCTATTATTTAAAAATCGATCTCTGATTTTTTATGAGCTTTTTTTTTTAAATTAAAAACTATGTATGGGTTTATTTTATATAGATAAAAAAAACGATGTACGATTTTATACTGGCAAAATTTGATTCACTGGATTGATTCGATGTTTAATATCGATTAAAAACATCCAAGTTTCTAAGTCTAAAATTCGATATCAGATCGCCTTCCCTATACAACAGACGACACTACCTAGTAAATTATATATGGCATATGAAAAGTCTAACATTAGCCGCCCGATAAGGATCAAAGATTACAAAAGTGGGCATAACTATGTACGTGCTCGCTTTTACAAACAAGTTTATAAGAAACGTGGGTAGATGCAAAAAAAACTGCACGTGTGCTAGTTAGTCCATGTCACAATCTACAGTACCCAAAAATGATTACAAAACTAGGACTAAAGAATCCGTAACACATTTCACAACGTTTTATTAAATTTTTATTGTCAAATCGCATGAAGTTTCCAACGAATAGTGATACAATAATAAAAAAAGCTCAATCGCGTCACGCAACGACCTCACGTTTCAAAGTATAGTTAAAGGAATGCACATTGTATAGAAATTAACTCTGTCGAATGTTGCCAACATGCACACCACATCTATCTGGATGTTGCTCTAAATCAATTGCAATTTTATGCACCGACAAAAACACCCTTGTACTTTCTGATATATGGGATAAATACTTTTTAGTGACTTTTTGTCGCGATCTTGGAATATCATGTAGTGGATTTTCTATTTTATTAATAATCTTCAGCTATTTGACTAAATATTTTGTAATATTGGTAGTGTTTTACATAATATAGTTTTATTGTTCACAAGTGAAGTGGATGGGAAATATTACCACAGAGCATGTAATCCGACTTGCCACAAAGACTCCCTGGAATGTTCTAACAAGGTGGCAACCATCTTGTTAAAGTATTGAAATGATCGCAAGAAACTTGTAATATAAAAATATATAAAACAAAAAAATATCAAATCAATCAAGGAATGTATTTTTAATTTTTTCTATTGTTTTAGTTACTATTTCGCTCTCTTTCTATTACTAGTTTCAGGTGTAACTTTTTCAGGTACACTCAGACAAATAAAATCAAACGTTTTTGCAGTCCATTCCAGGCGGAAGTGCAAAGTAACTATAATAGTCCACTATAATATTTTCGAAGCAATGAATCATTTCCGACGGTATTTAGATCAATATGGTATTAATCCTCATCTAATTATTTTTCCTTTTTTTTTTTTTTTTTTTTTTTCTTTTATTTTTTTCAAATACCTAATTTCCTTCTTCTTTCCTCCTTTTTTTTATTTATGTTGTACAACATTTAATGTAGATTAAAATTTCCCTTTGCAGTAATTCCATAAAGATCATAAAAGTTATCACAGATTTAAAATTACGAGCAAAAAAAATGCATCAGGATCCTTATATGGCATGACTTCTACGATTTTGATGAGCTGTATATATTAAAGCACCAAGAAATAGACATATACAATAACTGAAATACACCCAAAGCACCTATACGAAGCCGGAGCCAGTCGCTAGTACGGTATATAGAATAGACTAGTGAAAAAATCTTTAACATAACTTTTGGAACACATATTTACATTACATCTTCTAATTATCACGAGCAATTAACTGAAAGACAAAATTTTCTATTTACGTCCCTCATGAGTCTTATATCGACATAAAAACTTACACAAACTCGTACAACAGTTTAGTAGCGTGCATGCTTCACGGTTGCCTTATTAGAGCATAATTATGGTAATCAGGTTAAATTTTTAAGTAAACTATTATTTACCAAGTACTATTAGAGCTTCAAAGAATACAATGTGTTTAAAAACCAAATAATGGAATAAATAAAATGGCGTAGGAAAACTACTCTTTCTATAAGAACTATTAACATTTTTAGTGCAACACTTACAATATGAAAAGTATAAAAACAACTTCGAGTTTGCAACGTTTTTGGCGGGCTCTTGGAATGTTATGTATATTTTATCCATAACCGGCGGCCGGGGGCCCCCCCCCCTTTAAAAAAATCCTGAAAAAATTTATAACCAAAATATTCCTAATTAATTTTTTTATCCCCTTGTGAAAACCCGAAAAAAAATCCTTTAATTATTTTTTAATTTATTCCGAACAGACAAACAGACAGACGCGGTAGGGGACTTTGGTTTATACTATATAATGATAATCTTGTGTTATTTGGCTCTATATTATTAAGAAACTTGTAATATTATTTACCTACTCGACAATAGCTGTAATAGAAAGAAAAAGAGTTTGCAATGTCATGAGCAGATATCTGTCATTTCTTAATTTAAATTGTGAAATTATAAATGATTAAAATGTTTTCCTAAAATTTTATTTAAATAAAAACTAAAAGCCACTCTGAATGTACATAAAACTGCATTTAGAATTTTATTAAAATTATAAATGAGAAAGTTTGTGAGAACGAATGGATGTTTTATACAAAAACTACTGAACGGATTTTGATAAAGCTTAACAGTAATATATGATACACATTAAGATACCACAAGGCCTTTATATACGCATTGCACAAAGTAAGTTGAAAAAATCTGACCACTACTTCGAATTGTGCTGCATAAACCCTTAGTTACATGAAGGTAATGTATGTTATCATCTTTTATAACAATACAAACACAGACAAAGTTGCAGGGGATTGCTAGTATAAAATAAATGTACAGAATCATTCTTTCCCATCTATTTTAGATATTATTCAGCTTGTAATGACAGCAAGAACAGCTAAACTATTCGATTATTTAAATCATTACATAGTATAAAACAAAGTCCCCTACCGCGTCTGTCTGTCTGTCTGTTCGCGATAAATTCAAAAACTACTGAACGGATCTTTATAGGGTTCTCACCAGTGGATAAAGTGATTCATGAGGAACGTTTTCGTGTATAATTTGTCAAGGCTTTTTTTTTTTTTTTTTTTTTTTTTTTTTTTTTTTTTTTTTTTTTTTTTTTAAAAAGTTTTTTTTTTTTTTTTTAATTTTTTAAAAAATAAATTTTTCTTTATTTTTTTTTTTAAAGTCAGGGCGGGACATCGTCTGCCGGGCCCGCTAGTTATACTATAAAAAGGAATACCAAATGAACAGTTCAAGTCAAAGTTTAATAAAAGTCCAAAGAGAACAAACACTCCAAATGTTTATAAAATTGTCTCATAAAACCAACTATAACATAGATTATAATGGTTCATAATAAACAATGAAGATGTTTTTAAAAGAAGTTGACATAACATCCAAACCTCCCAATATTATATTGTTATCTAAACTCTGTATGACTGCAAAGAGAGAACAACATAACAGACTCCTTGTAATTAGAAAGGGATGGAAAATCTGATAAATTATTAAAACCTATTTATATAATTTTACTGATAAGTTTATGACTATCAATGTAGGTTATGCTTAGGTTAAGTATTTTTATAAATATTATCTGTTTCATATTGATTAGTGCTTTTTAGTTTAATCTATGCCCATAATAATAAAACCAGTAAATCAAAAACAATTTGAAAGGATATTATAAGAGCAGGGAAAAACGTTCATCCAATAGGTTTTTATATACTAAAACATTTTTCACAAGAAATTTTACTAATAATTTATCCAATGCCATCAGCAATTATTATTTGTTTACTGGCTGTTTGTTAAAGAAAAGTGCATCACGAGTTTACTTTTGGCCGGTCTGCAACATTTGGCCATGAAAACAGAAGTTAACTTGTGACTGACAAGACTAAAAACTAGCAGCATAATTATTTTACTACAATTTTTTTTCGTTTGTTCATTTTACTTTTGTTTCCTCTATATTTGCACCACCTACAATAATTTTTATGTTTTATAAAAATACCACTGGTTAGCTAGAAGCAAATCCTTTGTGGAATTAAGTTCACTAGTGTACAATCTAAAAAGTGCTATAAAGTATTATTTAATAAAAAAGACAAACATTCAAAATACTAGAAAATTTACATAATTCTTCATACTTTGACAACCAATACCCTTTATTGTAAAATGATTACTGCCATTGTGAGTATATATTACAAAGTGTCTTGTGGTTAACAAAATTGTGGCGACTTGTTAGAACTTTCCAGAGAGTTTTTATTACATTTCAGGATATTATTATTTACTTCAGCTGTTTACAACAAACAAGCTATTCAAAATACCACCAGTATTACATAATATAGGGCCAAATAGTCCAAGATCTATACATATAATAAGAAGGTAAAGGTGTTTGTCCTTTTAGATTTTTGTAAAAAAAATGTTGCAGGTGTATAGGTATAAGACATAAAATACATTTCAATTTTTAGAAATGTCTGTCTGTCTATTTGTTTGAACACATGTCACTGCTAAAGTACTGCATTCACAATAAAACCTCACCAAGAAAACTATAAAGTATATCCGAGTAACATTTACTTTAGTTTCATTAAAATTTGTTCACTCTATAAAAAGTTATTGTAATTTTAATGAAGATGCGACTTAAGTATGAGAGAAAATTAGATAAGTAAATGGGCTTAATATATCCAGATGATTTTATTAATCGCTGTTTTTATATTGGGATCCACATGGACAGAGTTGCAGGCACAGCTAGTTATGAATAAAAATTAAAAGTCATTACATGATATACAAAGATACCAAAAATTCCATTCAACATATAATACTTTAATGCACATACATACAATTCATTCATTTTTTCTCAAATAACCTTCACCAAGGTTTAAGCTTTTTATGTAAATAAAATTAAAAATAAAGTAATGTAACTATGAGGTAAATAGTATGAGTGTGATCAAATATTGACCTGTGATAATGGTGACATAAACAATAATTCTAATTACATATTTGGGAGTTACAAAGCTTTAATTAATATATGTATATGTACCACAAGGACATTAGGTTATGTATAGAGGAAAATATATCTGTTTGTGTCTATTAATATAAATTTATGAGTAAATTCTATAATTCTCTATAACTCTAAAAAAGTATTTTACCCTGAAAACTTTATACATCCAAATTTGAAAGAAAGTACAATACTTTGTATATATTATTTCTAACAGAGACAATGTGAAAATTATAATATACATAATACTAACAATGTCCTATGTCTTTATTTATGTTTATTACAGTATATAACATAATATCAATAAAATCAGCATATAGCGACCAGGGATATTGTAGCCTACATGGAAATAAATTTCTAAATCATATAAGTACTTCTGGAGAATATCTTGTGCATTCAAACTACAATAAACATGTTGTTACATTTAAAAATAAGCTAAATCAAATTTTAATTGTTCCTAATGTTATACTACATTTTTCAAGATCTTCAACTTTGGTATGTATAAAATATGAAGATTATAAAAAAATTCAAAACCTTGCAAATGGCAAAATGTGAACTTCCTTCTTGGTGTATAAAAAGTTGGAAATCTTTAAAAATAGACCATGTTTCTTCTATTTTATTTTTGGTAACCAGTCTTCTAGTAGACTATCACTGCCATTGTCAAGTGAGTAACAATATTATAAATTTCTTGATATAATTTTAATGAACTAACAAGATGGTGGCCATCTTGTTAGAACTTTCCTGGCAGTTTTTGTGGCAAGTCAGAATCCATGCTCCGTGGTATTATTTCCGATCCACTTCACTTTTGCACAATAACCAAACTATATTATGTAATGCACCAGCAACATTACACAATATAGAGCCAAATAACAAAGGTTATGGATAGAATATAAAGACCACTACATGGCGTTCCAAGATCCCGCCAAAGACTCCATAGAACATGTTATAAGAACAATTAAAATTGAATTTAGCTCATTTTGAAATGTAATGACTCGAATATAGATAAAAAATATTATCATAACAATATATTTCATTAAAACACTAAGAAATATTACTTATGATTCAACATGAACTGTTTGAGGATTAATAAATCATTACTCCCATAAATCTGGTTGTTTTATACTTGATAGGAATCTATATATGGAAAATTAATGACCAAGTCTGGTTGTCTCTATAAATAGCTCTGTTGGATGATAACATATGTAACCATTACAATGTCAGTTTGTTTGCAAATTTGTCCTCATACATATGAAGCTGACTTTGACTAAGACAATGGACAAAATCATATTACCATAAATGTAGGCTTTACAAGGCCTTATACAACTTAATAGTAGTATGACAGTACACATGTTCATATGGAATTTATTTTTAGAAACTAATGCCAGACAAGGAAAAAAAGTCATTCATTTTTCACAACGAGAAATGTAGGCCAGACTAGAACTAGCAAAAAAATAACTACTATACGTCGACCACGGGTCATTACGCTTCACTTAAGACTGTATAACTGTAAAAATAATGAAACTATCGTATTCAAAGTGCCTTGAAGATCATCAATCCGTTCATGCGGTAACTAACGGTTGTTCTTTGTGCCGGTTACAATTTGTCAAAATGAGGTGTTAATCCGGAAAAATCCGATTTAATAATTTCCTATATGTAAGACATAGTACATACGATCCACGCGCCTCTGACCAGCAAGGGTATCTCGTTATACGACATCGAAGCTCATTGACCTTTGGAAAAATCTTAAAAAGTAACGGCTTACGTCGAACGTATTTTTCAACCGGCATAAAGATTTTTAGAAAAATATTTACAACTCTCTAAATATGTCTCCGAAAATGAAAATAAACACGATACAATAATAAGCCACTAACGATAAGAAATAGTTTATAAAGAAATACTCATATTTTTTATCAAAGAAAAGATTACTCACCTCAAACCGCTTGCCTTCTTTTTGACGGAATCAAGAATATGCTAGGGAAGCCCATGTTTTAGTTAGACATCGTTGCACTCGACTAAATTAATCGATGTAATAATGCCTATACTATTCAATTAAATATTAAAATGTGCTAATATGTAATATAGTTTGTAATATGTATATGTATAACAATGTGCTAATAAACTGTTATATAATTTATTCTTTTTTTAATATATTGAATTATGGTGCTGCTTTGTTAATAATGTAACCAAATACCGAAATAAATATATATCTTGTGTATCAAATAGGCAATTGTAATACTTAGTCCTAGTGACTTCTCTAAAATCAGAAGGTAAAATAAACAATATCTCTTAATTTTATTGTATTAACATGGTAAGTTGATTGTTCCATAATAATAATTACATATATCTATTAAATTACAAATATTATTAAAATAAATAATAAATTACAAATAAATTTACAAGTAATACCCAGATTAATAATTATTATATACATATTTACTTATTCACTTGGCATGATAATTGTATTTATCCTTAAGTTCTTAAAAATATCTAATCATTGTTCACAGTACATATACACAACAGTTAAAATAGAAAAACTACATATCTTGATTGTAATTTATTTACTGTTTAATATGTTATTGTTTTATAATTAAGTTACGGAATACAATATTTTTGTAAATTCCAAATAATAATGGGCTAAATATATTAAATTTTTCCTTATGATAACCTAGCTCAGATCTCACATAGTATGAACATCCAAATGTACATATAGCACTATAAAAATAATAAAAGGCTCCTACAGATATATAAACATAACATTATATAGTCGATTTCTTTATATTGGTATTTTAGTTTAAAATGTAGTTTTTTTGTGTCCTCTTTGTCTCTGGTCTCTTCGGTCTGCGGTAAATATTTCTGGGACTCGGCTAGAGTTCTGCATGGATTGTTTGTAATGTTACCAGATCATCGTAATCAGTAAGTTCTTCATTTTTGATTTAGGTTTATAATTTATTATTGAAAATTGGCTGTTATTATGATGTAATTTTATGAATGCAATATCTTTATATATATAATTCTTCTGTCGATGTGTATGTGACTGAACTTCTCCTAAACGGCTGAACAGATTTTGACGAAATTTTTTGTGAGTAATCAGGTGGATTCAAGAATGATTTCGATTGAATTTTTTTATAATCAAGGTAGAGCATCGTCCGCCGGGCACACTAGTTTTTTTATGTAACTGCTAGTCTGTATTTTTTTATTATGAATTCTTTATTAAAGTTTACACTTAACTTATTTACTTATGACCATAAACACAGAAAACTAATCTTCCTATTAACAAAATAACTTATTTACATATATTCAATTTTATAAGAACCTAAATTATATTTAAGAACCTAAATGAATTAGTATTCAACTACTTTTATTAGCCCAAATCATGGAAGAAAGAGAAGTCGTTACTCCGTGACCTTAATAAATAAAAAGAAATGCATGATTCACAAAACCAAACAAAAGTCTTATGAAACACAATATGTACTGAGATCGTTCGTTATTACAAAATAAATAAAAGGAGTTACCATTCTCAGGTACTTAGCTAATATCCAAATGTACAGCAAATAATAATGTCGTAATAATATGTTACTGAATTCGAAAGTAATTTATTTTTGATGAATGCAATAAACAAAATAATGACCCAACTAAAAAAATAAAACATTTAATAAGCTAACCCAAAAACTTAAAGCTATTTGTATTTCACCAAGAACATAAATTAAAAAACAAAAAATCATGTCAGCAATTCGATTTGTAATCAATTTCCAGTGAATAATAATGAATTTTCAATGGAAAAGATCAGTATTCGCATGCGTGTGGCATAATCGAGTCAGCACACAGGCATATTTCCCCACGTACACCGCGCCGTACCACACCGCGTCACAGTGCTCATTGTGTACGGTGCGGTGCTTAGCAAGTTTCTTAGTCGCATTAACTTCAGTTTCAGATTTTGTAATGACTCCATAGATAACTTATAGATACTTCCATACAAACTTACATCCCCTATTTTCTATTGTTATTTTATACCCTTGAGGGTTAAACTTTTACAAAATTTGAATGTCATATTTATTTGTATCAAATCAACAGCCGAATCAAAATTTAACTTCCATACACACGCACACATAGACAGATTTAAAAACATAGCATACACTATGTTGAGATTTAAATATTAGTTCGGAACCCATACGGTAATTTTTTTATTTTACCTAAGTAGTTAGTATTTTTTTACTATATTCCCCCCACCCCCCCCTTTCCCTTCCTCCCCCCCTTTCTCTCTCCTTTTGGGGTTCTCCATCCCCCATTATTATTTATATTCAAATAATTGACACTGATTATCTTATGAATCAATAAAATAATAAATAAGTACTATGATATATCAATACGATCGGTGTAGAAGTATATATTTTACGAATTTATTAATATTTTAGAATTTGAAAAATTATCAATCTTAAATATTTTAGAGTCCTCGTAATTTTTTATTTGGGTGCTCTTAATATTACCGTAAATGCAGGCCTGTACATAGTATAGTCAAAAGTTTAATAGAAAATAAATTTAAAATATTACTATATGATTCCAAAATTGGCATTTATTTATCTTTAACTCGATATTATACAAAAAAAATATTATGTACTGTATTTATACATAATTTTCTGTTCTGTGTAATTAAATTCAGAGCGGTCAAAAAAAGTATACATATCATTTTTTTTTCGAACTGACTAACGTTTTGGCCTGATATGCCATGACAGTTTCGCCAGACTACAAGATTTCTTAGAACAACTGATAAACTGTAGTTTTCAACATATATTTTCAAATTGGACCTGGTAACATTATCTGTGCGTCTCATTTTGCATTGTTTGGGAAATTTCAAGAGAATAAAATAATAAAAAATGGAAGGTCCTGCTGAAGAAACACCTAAAGATATCACGGCAAATGTGCTACCTGATAATAGCATAACTGTGAGTTTTAATTATTCATTGTTCAATATAATTTATAAATAGAAAAGCTATCGGGTATCGCTAGAATAAAACATTTTGTGATTTTATAAAAAAATATCGTATTATCTATTATTAAGATTACTTTTATAATTTAATCTACGATATTTAACTTATACAATATTTGTTCATGTCAATTTATCAGATGAATCTTGTTTGAAATAGGTAAGAATGATAACCTGGAACTAAATTGGAACTCTGCCAAAACCTTAATTTTTAATATATTTCTGTACCACGTTTCTCGTGGTTTGTTCTTTTATGGTCCATGACAATTCGATGCCGAATGGTCCATGATACACCTGGTTGTAACCTATTCACAGATTAATTATAGCTTCTATGGTAATAAAACATACTGTGTGTACATAGTTCTAAATATATTTATAATTTTAATGTCTACTTTGGATATTTAATAATGAATACTTTATGCACATTTTAGTTTGTACACAAGACAGCTTAATGCCACAAGGTGTTTTCTTCCAGTTAACCAGCGGTATTGTTATCAAGATTAATAGTTATCGTAGGTAGTGTAAATATAAAAGAAGTGGAGAAAATATAACTTAACATTAACATGTAACTAAAAATACTTAGTGTAAATAGCTTAGTGTGAATAGCTAAAAATGAAATATAGGAGGTATGCAATATATTTTTGTATATATCGAACCTAAATTCCTAGTAATCCTGATTAATTACAATGATTGATGGCTTATAAATTACACAATGAATGGTATATCCTAAAAGTGTTTGGTAAGTGTTTACTTAGAAAATTACCACATGAAATTGCATCTTGCTAAGCAAACCTGTCCTATTTTCTAGTTTTTACATTATGAATTAGAGTATTTAATTGTAAACAGGTGAGCCAAAGCCACTTGTATGACATAAGAACCAATGTATAATATATCAGACAAACTAAGACGTAGGATTCAGGTGCAAGCTTGAAAAAAATAATCACCTAGAAGCCAAGTGTGCAGTATGATGTACATTCAAGTTTTTTGTATTTTGCTTTTAAAGTTTTGCACCAACTGTAATCTCACATAATATTTTGTTTAATGCCATATTCAATAAAAAAAAATCCTACCAATTTTCTTTCATTTAAAACTCAGTATCATCTACACTGTTGACTGTTGCATTATCCACATTTATAAATAAATAAACACCCAATGTGCATTTAAATGAATAAGAGATAAAAAATATTCGTTGAGTTTTTAATAGGTTTTAATTATCCAAATAGAAAATCTAATCTATCTTTCTTGAACAGTAAGCACGTAGTAGTTTGTCTCTGTAGAAGAGCCAGGAAAAAAAATTATGAACTTACCAATTTTCGAAAATAAGCCTTCCCCAAAAAAGAAGTGGCAAAAAAAGGTCTGGTTATAGTTACTAATAACCAGGATAATATCAATTTGAAAAGGTATATTTTCCTGAGATAATTTTATTCAATAAGATTTTTACATATTGCAGGAGAAAACACCACCACCTCAACCTCAAGATACATCAAAGAAGTCCAGAAAGGATGACAAAAATAAAAAAGATGACAAGAGCATCGAACAGTTCATGAAAAGTCTTAATTCAGTCCCTTTGGAAGAGAAAGTTTCATTACTATGTAAAAAATATGTACAATTAGGTGATGACAATAAAAAGATGCAGTTCTACATAAAGCAATCTGATAAACGCTACGCATTGATCTTGAAAGAGAAGGAGCAGCTGCAATTAGAATATAATAAGAGTGTGCTTGTTAAATCAAAGTTAGAAAACCTCTGCAGGGAGTTACAGAAGCAGAATCGAGCTATAAAGGTAATTCTATATGACAATACAAGGATTCATTAATCATTATAGAATATAGATGCGTAGAACACATATTTAGGTAATATTATTACATTATATGTATAACATAGAGACAACTTAAAAATGAATAAATGACAACTTGAAACTTGTATAATAATGTTTTAACTTTGTTTAATACTTTATAGTATTATGCACAAGTCTAAACTTAAGGCTAGATTCAGAAGGGCCAAAAAGATTGACGAGGAAGGTCCTCCTGGTCCATGGTTTCATTTAAACCTATTGTTTCGTGACTTATGACTCATTTTGTTAAGTAGGAAATGCAAGTGTGAAGTGATTAGGAATTCCAGCGTATATATACACTTTTAAGTAATTAATATGTTTGAATTGTGAGGTAGAGTGGGTAAAAGCCTTATCTATTATTTTTATAAAGTAGTAGGTAATAATAGATAGTTACCTCCTTGCATTTGCAAACTCTTTACATTCACATGTTCTAATTTTCTGCCCCTGTTGATATAATATTTTAGAACTATATTCTAGATCAGTTTTTCTCAAAGTGGGTGATAACGCCCCCTTGGTTGGTTTGTAACCTAGAGGGGGGCGTTAAGGGGCCTAGAAAAAATAGAGGGGCGTTGATGTGGGTTAGAGGGGCGATGTATAATTTGTAATTTCATTTACTTTATATAGTATTTTAAATTTCACTAAAATTAAAACCCACCTATTAAACAATAACGAATAATTAGTTTATATTTCTACCCTGTATGATGTTATAAAAACTTAAAATAAGATAGATTTCGTAGGATAGCCAGCCCGCACACTGTACGCAATCAAGCTGTAACAAGTTTCTGCGGATCTGGTAGAAATCGGCTGATTCATCGATACTTGCTCAGTACGATTGAGCGTCGAAAGAGATAAACGAGTTTGTGCGTGTTTGTCTTATTCCTGTCATTACTTGCTGTATTTAAATCCTATATAAAAGCTCGTAATTTTTCTTACATTTTCATTTGTGGTTGCGCGCACTATCTTTAAACAAGTATTTAAGTTCAACACTTTATTTACATATTTTCGAAAACAAATCCATCTTGGAAGCAAAAAAGAAGAAACGGCAATATAGTGTAGAATATATTAAATATGGATTCATAGAAAATTCGACAAACCCATCTTTGCCTTTGTGCCAAAGAATTGTTCAAAAACATTTTCAAAGGAAGCAATGAAGCCTTCAAGTCTTCAAGATCATTTGAATAAAATGCATCCGGATAAGAAGGACAAAAATGTAGCCTATTTTCAAGATTTGGAAAAGAAGCATAGTGCTCAGCCAAGTGTATCAAAACTTTTTTCTATGGCTGTTAAGCAAGACAATGACGGACTTCGAGCTTCATACAATATCTCTCTGTTAATTGCTCAAACAGGTAAACCACACACCATCGGAGAAACGTTAATTTTGCCGGCGATAAAAGAAGTTCCTACTGTGCTCCATAAACCGGCGGCAGATATAATTCGAAAAATTCCTTTGAGCAATAGTTCTGTCCAAAGACGAATTGATGAAATGGCTGAAAACATTGAAGAGTCATTGGGCAATCATCTGAAGACTAGTAAATTTTCAATTCAGTTGGATGAGTCCACTTTACCATCTAATGAAGCATTGTTGTTGTATTACGTAAGATTTATTAAAGATGAAAAAATATGTCAAGAACATTTATTAGCTAGAAATTTAGAGACACACACGAAAGGAGAAACCGTATTTAAAACACTGGAAACGTTTTGTGATGAAAAAGGAATTCCGTTGAAGAATATTATATCAGCTGCTACAGATGGTGCTCCAGCTATGACGGGTGTCAAAAAGGCTTCATATCATACTTAAAAACAAAATTCCTGATGTGCTTGCTGTACATTGCGTTATACATCGACAGCATATAGTTGCTAGAAATTTAAGTGAACGACTATTTCAATCATTGCAACATGTCATCAGAACAGTCAATAAAATCCGAAACAACTCTTTAAATGACAGATTATTTAATCAGCTTTGTGTTAATAATGATGAAGATTTCAACAGATTGATCTTTCACACAGAAGTGCGTTGGCTATCAAAAGGAAATTATCTGACTCGTTTTTACAATCTGAATCAAATCAAAAAGGAAAACAAAGACACAGATTTGCGCGAAACCCTCATCACATCAAAGAATGATATCGCATACCTAACAGACCTTTATACATTGCTTAATATGAATCGCTAACTTCAAGGTGATGACTTGAACTTAATAAAAAACAAAAAATGTCGTCGCTGCTTTCGTAGCCAAGCTGCTCTTACACAAAAAGAATATCGGCAGACGTGAGTTCCATAATTTTCCCAATTTATCAGTATCCTGCAACAACCACGACTTGCTCGTCTACTGCCAACATTTGGAAAATCTTCACAGTGATTTCATTGAATGATTCCAGGACATTTTGAAATTTGAAATACCAGACTGGGTGTTAGATCCTTTTTCAAATGTGAACATAGCAATATCACTCCAGTTGGAAGAAGAACTTATAGAACTGACAACGAACGAGGAAATAAAAATCAAATACAAAAATGGCTACCAACAATTTTGGCTACAAAAGTCAATTCCGCAGTTGTACCCTGGATTGTGGTCTATTGTTGAACGATTTTTGATAGCATTCCCATCGTCATATTTGTGTGAACGTGGATTTAGCGCTGTGACAACGTTGCTTACTAAAAAGAGAAATTATTTGCAAGTTACCAAACGCGGCGACTTACGACTATTTTTGAGTAAAATCGAACCTGATATCAACAAACTTATTAAATATCATCAAATTCATCGATCTCATTAGATTAGTATAAAAACGAAAACTGATTACATATTTATATTGTTTCTTTTAATTTGATTAAAATATTATAAAGTTGGGTTTTATTTGCTCTCACTGGTAAAATTTTCTAGTTTAGAATGTAAGTTTAAACATCAGAACCAACTAATATAACTAAATTAATTAAAGTAATGAAATTGTGGTATTTAAGTTTTAGGGGTGTATAAAAAATGGGGGATAATTGATTTTCAAAGGGGGCGGTAAAAGAAATGTTTGATAATCGCTGTTCTAGACTAAAATATACTAACATGTTGTATGGATATAATAATATCTGAAATAAAATTTATTACTATGTTATACAAATATAACACAGTTAAGATACACTTTAGTCTTACAAAAATCACTAAACACAGTGTTTACATTTTGTTAACAGTTTTGGTGTGAAGTGTTTGATTAATCAGTTTCTACTTATTAAAGTGTTAGGGAGTCCTTATTGAAAATAATAAAGTCATTATCTTATTAAATGTTTAATCATAATTGATCTATTTCCTCTTACACTGAAGTCATTCATATAATGTGATAATCAAGGAACATAATTACTGAAGACATAAAAAAAAACTTAATATTTATTATGAATGCTTTTTTAACTGGTTCGGCAAAATGACTATGCTGTACATGATGGAAAATACAGTACTATTCATAAATAATGATAACTGTATGTGATAACTAGCAACGGCAATCGTCACTATCATGCGGACTTGCAAAGTGCCTCTTCACGGCTTGTTTCGTTTAAAGGACCCCATGCCGTAAAAAATATTTTTGTTCAAGTTAACTTTACTTTATATGAAATAATATTTAAATAAATAAAAATCAATTGATAAATATATGTAAGCTTAGCACTTCAGATCAGTTGAATACCAAATAGTGGTTAATCTCTTTTTGTTGTGTTTATAGTTGTCAGAACAAGGTTCATATGAGAGAAATTGTTTGAAAAATCATACAGAAAAGTGAAAAAATCGGGTTAAAGGTTTTCATATAAAAATATATGTGAGTGAGTGAGGTAGAAAGAATGAAGGAAGGTTATTTTATTTTTATAGTTTTTTTTATTTAGTCATTGGTCTCTGTGGAAAATTCCAAAATTCTGCCAGTGACATCTAGATTAAGATCAAATGCAACGGCTATATTAACAAAAGATTTGAAGTTCATTTCAACCACCACCATATGACTAACATAGAACTATAGGACAATACACCATTCGGATTAGTAAGTTTCTAAACAACTAAGTTTGTAAATATATACATATATGTATTAATATTATATTACAGGTAAGTATAATGCAACAATTGATTAGAGCTTAATTCTATTCATATATTTACACAAAAGGGTAATAAAAGGAGTGAAGGAAAGGGAGAGGAGACATTGCATACGGGTGGGACGGGACATCTCCTGGGAGAGTATATCATATAGCGAAACGCGCCGATTAGGGCAACTAAAGAAAATATGGTCCAGATTTCCTTCATCTAAAACACATTCACACAGTGAGTGATCCCGAACTCAAATTTTTGCCAGATTATCAGGAGTGCAGGCATGGTTTAACCAAATACGGTAAATTACCGATATCGTGCGCTTGTCTATGCTCTGATACAAGAAAAACCAGGGTTTAGTAGGGATGGTTGGTTGTATATTGCCATAGAATTTGGCTTTGACCTTGTGTGCTGTCTGCCACTGATTATTCCATGCATTAAACATCTGGTGTTTCATGTTTGAACAGAATCCCCATATTAAAAAATTTGATATAATTGATGTCAGTGATCATTTTATTTCATTACATCATTGTACACTATACAGGGAAGATTTGATCAATTTTTTTCAAGAATTTCAATATGTAGATCTACATATTTTTTAAGTATTACTTGTTGTTTTAGTTGGACTGCTAATAAGTGAAGGTCATATCAAAAGAAAGCTATGCTCTCATTTTATTTGTCAGTACACCTGTTGAAAGCCTGGGAGGGTAGCTAAATTGATTAAAAATGAAAGTACAAAAACATCTTATAGAGTACTTCTCACTTATGTTATTATTTGTTAGTGTTATCTGCATTCGTTGCTGTTCAATAATACAAATTTGTAATACTTGATAGTCCGGTGAAGCTGTAAAGGCCTTGCTAGGCCAATAGCGTATAGTCAGTCGAAAAAAAAAAGAAAAAAAGTTATACTTGATTCTTCCATTTTATTTACAAACTATTCACCCAGAGAAGAGATAATGTTGTATTACTATGCACAGACCATATTGAACTGTTTAAATTGTAACCCTACAATTACTACTACTCTTCATTTTTAGTATTAGCTGGTGTCAATAGTATCTGCAGGAAGTGTACCTCTGATTTCACCTGCACATGCTCCCAGCTATGCTATGCTAAAGAGTAGCAAACTTTTGGTTGCTACATTGTTCCATATACATTATACCTTGCAGGGACAAATAGCGTAATTAATCTATCAACGATAATAAATGATGGATACTGTATTTAGCCATATGATTAAATAAATACATTTTTAGTATCCACCTGTTTGTATTATTTGCAGGATGAGTCACTCCTCAAGTTACGAGAAGAGGAAGAGCGTCGCAAAGAGACACAGGCCAAATTCCAGAACACTCTATCTGAAATCACAACATTACTCCAACAGAACAATGAAAAGAACGCTCAGTTAAGAGATGACAACATAAGTATGAGCGAGAAGTTCAAGAGTGTTGTCCAGCAGTACCAATTGAGAGAGGAACAGGTGGGCTTAATTGTTACAAAATCAATATTCAGCTTATTTATTAATATTTTTTTCTATAAATACTATGTGTAAAAAAAAATTGTGTGGCTTTATAAATCCACTATGCAAGTGAAACTTTTTTCGGATCATAGGCATGTAACTGAAAAATATTTCAACCGATGGAAAAAAAAAATTGTAGTTTAAATTCTTTTATTATAAAATCTCCTAAATAGGCCCTGTACAGTAGAAGCCCTTTAAGTCGAAAACCTACAAAACTAGATAAAATGCCTTCCCCGCAAACCCAAAATCGTCCATTACTCGAAATTTCAACATTATATTATGTCGAAGTAATAAGTGAGTACCTACAACCCATTTTGGTACATATTTTCCCT